>CM062811.1:263563065-264763065 GCA_031772625.1 Pinus tabuliformis
TCAAAGTGATTGTTTATTTGAATACACACACACTTGTATGTTGTCCAAGAGTGCCATGAACTTTGAAATCATGGGGATTGACCAATTTTTGGGACTGCATTATTTTAATTCTTATGTATGGTGGCCTTATTTGTTGGCTTCGTGGATTGATTATCTTTTCCATTATTGATTTGTGTGTAGCCATGCTCTAACATTTGATATTTTTATAAATGTTGTTGTGTTTTCCTTCTTGTATCGTTTCCCTTCATTCTTTTTTAATGTTCCATGTGGTTTCCATGCTTGGGGCCTTGGGACAAATTGGTTGAGTGTGGGAGATGGGCCATGGAACTTTATTAAGAGATTCGAGGATGACCAATAGAAAATATGACCTGAAAAAGTCGCTACGCATAAATAAAGAACATGAATGAAATGAGAAACTCTAAAAAAAGGGGTATTACATGATTGGCATGAACAATAACATGTTGGGAAAGTTTCAAGTAATTTGGAACGCAAATTGGGTGATGGTCCCCTGAAAAGGTCATCAATGGAATACCTTGGAGCATTGATCCTACACATGAATCTTACAATATGCTCGTGCTAAGCTTGTGAACATGGGAAAAACAAAAGAGGCAGTATGACCTAGTTTACATGAATAGAGACGGTGTGGTTTATGGATTCTTTGTGATATTATGTAATGTGTTGAGTCATGTGTATATGTGCACATGTTGTATATGGGTAGTTTTGTATATGTTGTATTGTGCCATGTGTATATGTTTATACTTTGTATCTTTCCACATGTATATGTGTATGTGTTACGTGATGTTTTTGGGACATATAGGTATGGGACTGTATGGGCTTACTTGTTATGTTATGTGTTTTGGATAAGAAAGTATGGGCATGTTTGGGCCCATGTGATATGTTATATGTTTGGGCCAAGCAGGTATTGGACTGTCTGGACTTATGAAGGTGCGGGATACACCTATAATTATATTGATAGAAGACTACCAATATTGGTAGTGCCCATATTCACAGGGTAGCGACTTGGAGCATTCATGGGTTAAAAAATCATTAATTTCAAAGTTTTCAATTCCAATCTAATTTTAGAAATCTTGGATCTAGTCATTATTTTTTTCTCATTGATAAAATGAATCGAAGAGGGGTTACATATTATCATGCTTGCTAAAATACCCCTTGATGGTAAGTATGGGTCTTCATTATCCATAGATACATGGTGTTCTTTGAAATCTAAAAAATCCCAACACTATCAATGACAACAAGCTTTGAAAAACCCTCTCTTTCAAACCAAACAACAATTTCCACAATAATACCAATTACCTCAATAACAAAAATTAATAAGACAAAGTCATAAAGTTGAAAAGTGGTATTTTTTATTTAATTTGAAATTAGAAACAGAATCCCAAAGGTATAGGAAGTTGGAAGGTCATACTAGTAACATTGAACCTTGTGATCCCATTCATGAAAGCAAGAGATAAGAGTAATTCAATGGTGTTAATACTAGCAATGTGTCGAGTGTTTTGTAGTTATTCATACCAATATTGTAAGCTACTCTAAGTAGTGTATAGTATAAACTAAGTTGTTAGCTCTATTAGAGATAATATATTCTAATATGGTGCCTACTATATATATATATATATATATATATATATATATATATATATATATATATATATATATATATATATATATATATATATATATATCCACCACTAGGTTCTTGCCGGGTTTGGAAATTGAACCAGTGTGTGTGAAGTAAAGAACAATCTAAAGATAAGTAATACCTTGGAGCATTGATCCTCAACGAATGAATTCATTCTGCATGCGAGAGATACTCACATGGGAATATTCTAGCAACTGATAGTACACTATCCATGCCTTTAATCTCAACTGGGTCTTTGTCTGAACTGACATGCATGAGTTATTTATGAGAGAATATTCAGTTATCTGGAGAACACTAGTTGCATGCATGCATGCATTAACTGACTGAACTCACTATTAGTTCCACAAACTGTTTGGAACTAATTTAACTGGACTTAACTCAGTTAATTGAGCTAACTAATTACAACTCAAATACAACTCATCCTTATGTCCTTAATTAAGGGATAACTTCCTCAATCAAAGGGATAATTGTTGCTTGTCTTCAAAAAGACTTCATGTTTGATTTTGACCAACTAATTAACTCAAGATGAATTAATTAATTATTTTTCAAATAGCTGGTGAGACTAAATTCAAATTTTAATTCTCAATTTTAATTCAAGAAAAAATTAAAATTGGAATATATCCTGAAATGTTATCTATAGCAATGCTATTTTTAGCATTTCTTGTTGCTATTTTCAACACTCCCTCTCAACAAGAAAGGGATTATTTGTCACCCTGATCTTGTCTCTGTGGAACTTGAATTTACACTTTGACAATGCCTTAGTCAAAATGTCAGCATCTTGCTCCTTGGTCGAAATATACTGCAACAACATGATCCTCCTCGCCACACAGTCTCTGAGATGATGATACCAAATGTCGATATGCTTGGACCTGTCATGAAATACTAGATTCTCAGAGAGTTTGATACAACTCTGATTATCACAATAGATCACAGTTGGATCCATCCTCTGATCAAACAAACCAACTAGAATTTTCCACATCCAAATGGCCTCACATGCTACCTGACTTGCAGCCATGTATTCAGCCTCGGCTGAGCTAAGTGTAACTGACCTTCGTTTCCTACTGTACCAAGAAACTGCAGCTGAACCAAGGTTGAAAATTCCTCCTGATGTGCTCTTCCAATCTAATGGACTCCCTGCCTAATCTGCATCTATGAAGCCCTGTAGCCTCACTCCCTCTGACCGTTTGTACCATAATCCAAACTGAGATGTGCCTCTGAGGTATCTCAAAACATGCTTCGCTACCTTCCAAAACAACTTGGTAGGCCGAACCATAGCTTGACTCAGCTGGTTCACTGCAAAGCACAAATCTGGTCATTTGTTCACTAAGTATATCAGTGAACCCACAAGCTGCCGATACACAGTAGCCTCTACTACCTCCCCTGATGTAGCATCCTCCTTCCTCCAGTTACCTGCTAGAGGAGTCTACATGGGCTTGCACTTCTCCATGTGGGATCTCCTGAGTATCTCATTTGCATACTTTCCTTAAGACACAAACACTTCCCCATCCTTCTGCCACACTTCCATGCCTAGAAAGTAGTGCATGAGACCCATGTCTTTCATCTCGAACTCTCTTTCAAGGTCCTCCTTGCAAGACATGATCAACTAATCATCACCTATCAATTTCAGATCATCAACATAAAGAACAATGGTCAACTGCTTACCTTCCACCATGATTTGGTACAAGTTCGCATCTACTTCACTCTTTGTGAAGCCTAACCCGATGAAGTAGTTGTAAATCCTAGTGTATGAAGCACGAGGTGCTTGCTTTAGCTCGTACAAAGCTCTCTTGAGTCAACACACATGCAACTCACGGTCGAAGGTCTCAAATCCTTCCGGCTGCTCTATGTACACCTGTTCCTCAATCTTGCCATTGAGGAATGCACTCTTCACATCCATCTGATGGATCTTCCAACCCATCTGTGCTGATAGTGCCAACATCGATCTGATAGATGAGTACCTTGCTACAGGAGCAAAAGTCTCATCATAGTCAATCCCCTCGACCTGTGAGAAACCATGGGCAACAAGCCTTGCCTTATGCTTCTCCACACTACCATCAGTAGCATGCTTTACCTTGTAAAGCCAACGGGAACTCATAACTAACTTGTGCTCCGATCTTGGAACAACATCCCAAGCATTGTTCCGAACTATGGAGACATACTCCTCCACCATAGCATCAACCCAAACTGGTTGTTACACTGCTTCCTCAAAGGAAAATGGCTCAGTCTCTACACATTCCCCAACAAGGGCCATGTAACTAGTGTACTACTTAGGTGACCTCCTCTATCTGCGCTGAGAAGATGGCTCTCCCACATTCTCTCTCACATCCATCAACAATCTGTCAGCTTCTCTCGTGCGCTTCCACCCATCTCTGGAAGACTCTGCATGAGTGGATATCTCCACTCTTGAAACCTCTACATGTGGCTGCTCCGCATCAGTCTGAGGCTCCTCCTCCTTAGGAACCAAAAGTTCCTCCTCAACCTACATATTGAGCTCCCTCTAAAGGGAAACTCACATGGCCTTCAGCTCATCGAACTTAAGATCTCTGCGAACCACTGTGCTCTGACTGGTAGGAAAATACACCCGATAGTTAAGGGGAGTATCAGTGTACCCCACAAGTATCCCCAACTCTGCTGTCGGCTCTAGCTTCTTCCGGGCATCCTTGGTCACATGGAAATAAACTGATGAGCCAAATATCCTGAAGTGACTCACATCTGGTCTCTTCCTGAAGAAAGCTTCCTCTGGTGTCTTCATCCCAAGTATGCAATGTGGGCTTCTATTTTTCAAGTAAACCGCTTTGTTGCATGCCTCAACCCACAAATGAAGTGGTAGGCCTTGGTCATGCAGCATCGCCCGAGCTACTCCCACAATCGTTCTGTTCTTCCTTTCGGCCACCCCATTCTGTTGTGGGTTATGAGGTGTCGTCAACTCCCGTTTAATTCCTTTTGCTGCACAGAAGTCCTTAAACTCTTGAGAGACATACTCTCCACCATTGTCGCTTCGCAAGGCCCTAATCTTCTTTCCTGATTCTTTCTCAACCAAGGCTTTGAACTCACAAAACCTTGAGAAGGTTTGATCCTTCTTCTGCATGAAATAGATCCAGCATCTACGAGAAAAATCATCAATGAAAATAACATAGTACCTTTGTTTAGCGGTGGAGGCTGTTGAGAATGGTCCACACACATCTGTATGAACTCGCTCCAAGATTGCTTCAGCTCAACTGTCTTGATCCTGAAAGGAATATTTTGCATACTTACCCAAGGTACAACACTTGCATGTGTCCACTTACTCAATTTTACCTTTGGGAAGTCTGGTAGAAACTTATTGCATTATCTTCAAGGCCCCTTGATGCAAGTGGCCCAACCTTCTATGCCATAACTCGCCAAAATCTTGGCTTTGTACCAATTCTTCTTTAGAATTTAATGCAGCACAGTCATCTACCTCTAGCTTGTAGAGATTCTTCACTTGAATCCCAATCCTCTTGGTATGACCTGTGGCTATGCGTCTCAGGAACACCTTTCCTTTACTGAAGACTACATCATAACCTTTGTCTTCTAACATCGCGGCTGATACCAAGTTTTTCTTTAGTCCAGGCACATACTTTACATCAATCAGGGTGAGAGGAGCTCCATGCTCCCTTTGAAACACAACCGTACCTTCACCTAAAAGATAGTACTTTCCATCATCGCCCATCTCTATGTGCATCTAGAGGTATTTCTCCTCCAAGGTACTGAATAAACTTATGTCATTGGTCATGTGGAATGAGGCTCCACTATCCAGGTACCAAACACAACCCACCATCGATGAAACCATGCATGCAATGAGGGTAAAATCCAATTCAGACTGTGAGGCCAATGCCTCACCATCTAATCCTTTCGAGGATCCCTTCTTGGATTTCTTCAATGGACAATTTGTTGTGTAATGACCCACCTCATGACAATTAAAGCATCGCACTTTATATTTTTCAATTTTATTCCCACCATGGGAAGAACTCGGTTTGGAATGGGAAGCCTTCCCTTTCCCTTTCCGTGCCTTACTTGCTAAGGCTAGATTTTCTTCATCATCATGCTTTGATGAAGAACCATCTCTGGTGCTTCTCCTAATCTCCTCCTGCATCAGATCCGACCACAGTCATTCCCAATCTGGCAGTTTCTCTCTTCCATTCACTGAGTCCTAGTAGTTATGCCAGCTCTTAGGGACACCGAGGAGAGAAAGACTCACCATATCATCATCGGCTATTGTGATTCCCACACTTCCAAGCTCATCTCTGCAGGTGGTGAGCTTGTTCAAATATGTAAAGATCATGTTGGCATTTTCACACTTGATTTTCTGAAGCTTGTCCTTCAGCACCAGCTTCCTCTGGTCCCTACTATTTTGATATTGATCCTTCAATGTCTTTCACATTGAAAATGGAGTCTCCTTTCCATGGAGACTCGAGACAATATGGTCTCGAACTTCCTCCAGAAGAATCCTCCTCGCTCTCGCCACACATTTCTTCCATTCTGCCAATCCTTGGGCATTAGCTGTTGCTAGCTTGGGGACTTCTTGATCAATGAAGTCCTTCAAACCATTGTCCTCTAATACTACTTCCATGTGATCCTTCCAGGCTAAGTAATTTGAGCTGCCATCCAGGGCATACTTGAGTCTCAAGCCATTGAACTCCATTGGTGAACTTTGAGATGTGATAAGAAATCAATTCTGTACCTACAATCAAGAACTTCAAAACTTTGAACTTATCCCTTCTTTGTATATTATTCTCCGTTTTGATCACCTTTGCTCTAATACCATGTAGAAATTCTCACTATAGATTAAACTGATTATGCAATGTACTAAAGCAAAACACTTAATCTACTTCTATAATCAAACTTGCGGAAGCTTAATCGATTTTGAGCAAGATCAAACAAAACACATATAACAGAGAAGAAGATTCAATCACACATGAAACACAGAGTAATACTCTGGGGAAAGCCTCAGCTATCTGTATTATTATACAAGTGGAATTATCTCAAGATTACACAAAGCTTTAGCTCTCAAGCTATCCAGCTCTTAGTACAATCCCTCATTGCTACTCATAGGTAGAATAGACAACACATATGCCTTCCTTCAATCCTCCAAGCCTCCTATTTCCTTGCGCAGTTTCTCCTGGGTCCTCCAACTGCCACCTGTGTGATCCTCACCTCACACACTGCTCTGACCTTTGTAGTAACTGCACAATTTTCAAGGAATGAATTCCTTCTGCATGCAAGAGATATTCACATGGGAATATTTTAGCAACTGATAGTACATTGTCCCTACCTTTAATCTCAACTGGGTCTTTGTCTGAACTAACATGCATGAGTTATTTATGAGAGAATATTCAGTTATCTGGAGAACACTGGTTACATGCATGCATGCATTAACTAACTAAACTGACAATTAGTTCCGCAAACTGTTTGGAACTAATTTAATTGGACTTAACTCAGTTAACTAAGCTAACTAATTACAACTCAAATACAACTCATCCTTATGTCCTTAATTAAGGGATAACTTCCTCAATCAAAGGGATAATTGTTGTGTGTCTTCACAAAGACTTCATGTTTGATTTTCACCAACTAATTAACTCAAGATGAATTAATTAATAATTTTTCAAACAGCTCGTGAGACTAAATTCGAATTTTAATTCAAGGACAAATTAAAATTGGAATATATCCTGAAATGCTATCTATAGCAATGCTATTTTTAGCATTTCTTGTTGCTATTTTCAAAAATTTTATGATATAATTTGGCTTTCTATGGTAGGAAACAAAATGAAATAGAAAATGTCACCTCATGAATAAGTTGTTAATGAGGTATGAGTTAAGTTATTGCAATTTCTTTATGATGAAACTCATGGAGATTTACATATTATGATGTAGGAAAGAATGGAATTTTCCTGTTTGAGTGGATGGACTTGGTTTTAAGATCAATAGAAACAAATTGAAGATATTATAGTGCACAATAGCACACTAGTTAGATATTTTAGGAACAGGACCATTATGGGACACTAGCACAAATGGTTCCAATTGAATTCCATAAAGTATGCCTTGACTAATATGAATTTGTTAAGGCAGAGAGATACCTCATTTATAAATACATTTTTCTGGAGCAAGGAATCCTTTCCAAGTGATGGATCACCCAAATAAATGGGAAGAAGAAAAGGGGATGCCTAAACTTGGAAGGTGAGTGACTGCATGGAACCAAATTTCCTGAAGGACTGGGAAGAAGAAAAAGGGATGCCAAAAAATGATATTGGTTTTAAAGGGTCATCAGAATAGCTTATCGAAATCTGAAGCACATTGGGTGTGCACTGGGAAGCAATGGGTCAAGAACTGTTCATTGAAGTAAAAAGGAGCACAAAGGATAGTAACACTAAATATTGGAGGTAGGCATCACTCAAGAGAAAAGGAATGGATCCAAGTTGGGTGCATTGGAAGCACCAAAATACTATTAAAGGGCCATTGGGAAATGGTTGATCAGATGTGTGAAACACATCCTTTATTTTGTTAGATGAATAAATAGGATCTAAGATCCATGTGTGAAGCTTAGATGTGTTTGTTCTTAACTGATAAGAACATAGAGGATGATGTTCCTTTTAAGGTGGTGGGGTTTGTGACACCCCTGGTGTTCTTTCTCCTAATTTTTGCAGTGTAATGAAACTCTCAATTATAAATGAGTATATTTTTTATGTAATGACCTGAAGAGTGGGTCCACAAATCCATGATATAAGAGGGAATAGGAAAGATAAATCCATGTGGGGTTGTTTGGCACCACTAATTAATTGTATGTTGCAATTAATTAAAGAAAAGAAAAGGAAGAGTCTAAGAGGAGCATGAAGAGGCACCATGGGAAAATAATAAAAAGGAAATTGCACAACAATGTTGGGGTTCAATTTTCTCTTAAGAAGCTCATGAGAAAGGATGGAGAGAGCTATGAGCTATGGGAAGGAAATTCCCTAGAAGAGAAAATTGGGACCATAGGGAGCTCAACAGTATGTTGAGGAAATAGGAATGAATGCTTACCAAAGACTAGTTGGGAAACTACTCAGAGTGTTGTGCTTGGCTAGCTGATAAACAACCTAAAATATATGCTATTCATATCCTCTGTGGGCTAAATATGACTTCCTATTAAATTTTATACAAAGACAAATTCCCCTTAGATCATGGATTTGGCTCGGGGGTGACTATTGTAAGATATTTTCACTATAGTGTGTCTATGGTTGGGTGGAAAATTGGAGTCTCGCCTTTTGTTTGGACATTTTTTTAATTTTCAATGAATGCACTTAGTTGGGAGCTATGAAATCTATTATATGTAGCTCTAAGAATGTTTCATGGTAGTATGATATTGGTGCACAAATTTTATTGACTGAAACTCATGAATGTTTTATGATTCTTGTTATGAAATTATGTCATGGAATTGTAAGTTAAATGCCTAAAAATTTCATTATATTGTATGTGGAAAGCACTCTATGTTTGTTGTGTTGATAAATGCTTAGTTATCAACAAGGGATGCCTTATCCCTATGTGGAAATAAGATGTTGAATCCCTGAATAATTATCTCAAGAACAAGTTTATTTCTTGTGAGCATCAAAACTAGTCTAGATGACCTTAGTATGAAAAAAAATATAGATAAATATATGTAAAATGCATCTATAAGCTAAGATTGTATCTCTGCATTTTGGCCATTAGCCCTTGATTTATGAATTGTAAGCTAAAAAGGGGTAGCTCTGTTATATGTGTGTGTGTGTGTGTGTGTGTGTGTGTTTCCATACCTATCTGAGGTCATATAAGCTCAAAAGAGATAGCGTGTAGGTTCGGATATATACATAATATATGCACACTTGCATATCTATAATTGTATATAAATATTAATGGTTGGTAGATTATGTGCAAAGATCAGGAAGGATGGAACAATATAACTATATATATATATACATTCATGGTTGAGCCCTTTTTCAAGTTCAGGAGGGATGTCCCAGAGGTCTGGGAAAAGGTCCAGCAATACATATATTTCCTCTGTAGAATGTGCAGAGCTACGAGCTTAAGGGTTCCAGAAGAGTGGGTTTTGAACCTCAAACACCCTATGGGTGGGCGCTATAACTAAATGTGAGAGAAGAGAATATCTAGGTCATCAAATTCCTGAGTGCTTTCTCACTATTAAATGACCCTGCATGTTTTACCTCATAGATTTCAAATGAAGAAAAGGGAGGAACTCATATTGTTTTATTACTAAGATGATGTGGCATATGTGGACCCATTTGGTTTGTAAACCTACATAGCAAGGCGGAAATCTTCCCCCCCCCCCCAAATTTATTTATAATGTGGGTAGTGCGAAAAGAAATTGGTTGGAGGGCTAGTGGAACCAAGTCACAAGGGCATTTGACGTCACCCCGGAAATTAAAAGCAGTGATGTCACCCCAAACCTCAGGCCTGATAGGTTTAATGAGGAGCACAACAAGAAACCCCTAGGATTTTATCTCTGGGAGTATGTGGAAATCACAACCCCACTTGTCGAAGGGTTCACAATTGAAAATGGGTTTGTGTGCATAGGTTATCAATGGGAGACCTCACCAGGTTATCCATGTCACCCCAAAGGATTTAAGGTGGGGGGGCAGCTTAAAATGTGTCAAAACAGAATTTCTCCTATGGGACATAATCTCTAGGGCAATAATTGATAGGGAATATTTCTATCTTGGGAAGTACTTCCCCAGAAGTTTCTAAAGGTGGAATCATAACCCCCACAATACATTTGTTGGTGATTAACAAAGGTAGAAATGTGACAGGGTAGGGTGACGTCACCCCATGGGTTTTTGAAGGAGGGTTACAATGAAATCGCTAGGGTATTAAGATTTGGTATGATGTGACAATAGGGGGCCCGCAATTTATTTTTATGTGGTGTGTGTGTGTGTGTGTGTATCCCTATCAAGAACCAACCTTATGCTAATTCGAACTTATGTAAGGTAGCACCCTTGAATGAGTCAGAAGTTGTTGTGTTAATAATGACGTGGTTAGCCATGTGGGTTCCATGTGAGTGTCATGTGGCCAATCATAAAGACATGGCTTGTGTTATTGGTCGTGTATTTAAAGGTACAAATCTCTTGATTCAAAGGTCATATCGAGATGAAATTTGTATTGTTGGAAATGTCTCAATGAGTCAAACTCAATATTATGGTCCATTTTATGTTTTGAAGAGTTTGAAAAAGATAAAAATATTTAGACCCCATCTCCATAATTGTAACCTTGGGAGTCAGGTCAACTTAGTAATTGTCTCTTTCTACCTTAGTAGGGACTATGGGTAGTACAATGGGTATGCTGCAACCTTCCAAAAAATTTTAAAAGTTTGAAGGGAAAAATGCCATTGTTGTTGTTAAAATTGTAGCAAGAAAAGGCTTCATTTGCCTTGTGCCTTATTCAAATGGAGAAATTTGATTTTCCACATCAACAAGATGACTTGGATTGTATTTAGCTAGAGCGACATGGCATTGTCTCCTATTTAAGTCACTAAATTAGAGTTATAGGCTAGAAGTAAAATTGTGCATGGGTTGTTTGATAAAATTTAGCAGTCAATTGGAGTTATTGTTAGTTAAACTTAGTTAACTGAGCTCTAGTCTTTAATGGAGTCAGTAGGATTTCAGTTGACTAGTTATAATTTTTGTTAACTCACTGAAATCTTAGTTAACTGATCAATTTACTAAAAATAATCTCAGTCATGCATGGAATTCTAATTGACTAGTTGGAATAGAGGAAAAGGCACATTGTAATTATCGATTGTATACTAGTTGAGTTTATAGTTGTAGAAAAACTTGTAGATTCACAAGCTCGTGTAATCTACTAAAACAAGAGACAAGAATCTACTTCCACTCTTTATAGCAGAAGCCCATAAACATCGAGCAAACAATAATCAACAGAGGGAGATAATCAAAGGCACATAACACAATAAATATATGGGGAAAGCCACAACTCAAAACCCCACTATTTGTTTTGTATTAATCTGGAAAATCAAGATGAAATTACAATGCTTGTTCTCTCTAGAACAATCCCAACACTCAAAAAATTCAATCTCCAACTCATAAGCAAGTTCAAGGCCAAATCTTAGCCAATTCACAAGCTCTCCAAGTCTCTATTCCAATGTGTAATTCCTACGAATGATAGATTGTATTTAAAGGGAAATAAAGCCTCTAAAAATAGCGCAATCCCTCAAGGATCAATTCCTGATTGCATGTACTATCAATGCAACTCAAAAAAATATAAAACAAATAGTACATTGTCCATGCACTCTAGTCTCAACCAGGTCTTTCTCAGAATCAACATGCATGAGTTTCTGATGGTGGAGTCTTCAGTTAACTAGAGTATCACTAATTAGGTCACTAGTGTCCCAACTGATTGTTTACTCACTATTAGTTCTTGAAACTGACTGGAATTAATTTAACTAGACTTAACTCAATAAACTGAGTTAGCTAATTACAACTCATTCATAACTCATCCTTAACTCCTATAAGTTAGGGAGAAAATATAAATGTCTTCTAAAAGACTTCCAATTCGAATTTCCTAAATTAATTAAGTTAATTAAACTTAATTAATTAATTTCAAATTGCTATGAGAAAAGAATTCTATTTCAATTCACAGTTTAATTCAAGGACAAATTAAACTGGAATTTCTTGTTTCCATTTCTCAACACTCCCTCTCAACAAGAAAGGGATTATCCACTACCCCGATCCTGTCTCTGTGAAACTCGAATTTACATCTTGGCAATGCCTTTGTCAAGATGTCAACATCTTTCTCCTCCATGGGAAATCTCTGAGATGATGATACCATATATCTATATGCTTGGACCGATCATGAAAAACTAGATTTTTAGAGAGTTTGATGCAACTCTGATTATCACAATAAATCACTGCTGGATCCATCTTCTAACCAAACAAACCAACCAGGATCTTCCTCATCCAGATAGCCTCACATGTTGCTTGACTTGCATTCATGTACTCTGCCTCTGCCGAACTGAGTGCAACTGATCTATGTTTCCTGTTGTACCAAGAAACTGCAGTTGACCCACTACTAAAGATGCCTCCTGATGTGCTCTTCCTGTCAAATGGACTCCCCACCCAATCTGCATCAGTGAAACCTTGAAGCTTCACTCCCTCTATCTGTTTGTACCACAACCCAAACTGAGTAGTGCCTTTGAGGTATCTCAATACATGCTTTTCTGCCTTCCAATACAAGTTGGTAGGCCTAACCATCACTTGACTAAGATGGTTAACTACATAACACATATCTGGTCATGTTTTCACCAAATACATGAGTGAACCCACAAATTGCCTGTAAACAGTAGTGTTGGATCTTAGAATTACTCTCTCTTTGACAACTTTTCTCACTTATTTCTCTTATTTTTCCATAAAAGACAGATCCCCATCACTGATAAATGATATATCTTGTCTCAAGGAAGACATTAAATGATTGACATGTTATAATTTTATGTTTTTTCTATTTGAAATAAGTTTTTGCAAATTAGCTACGGAACGTAGCCCATTTTGCAGCTAACCGTGTGTTTCGTAGCTACTTCCATGGTTGAACAGGTTACAGGTGTCAAACGAGGAAACCAACCACATGGGCATCTCTGGAATGGTCACGACATGGATCCTATCCTAGTCACCCAACCCAGATCAACAAAAAAGCCAGCTCAAGACCACAATCAAAGGTGGAGTCAAACAAAGAAACCTGCGAGCAATGGGACTCTGTGTCCATTCTTCGTGGCTAATTAATAAATCTAACAGTTTTTTTGTAGCATTAACTCGAACCAGCCACTGGTGATAACAGCTTCATGCAACCATATTACTGACTTAAAGTCACATGTAGCTGATCAACCCTTTACGCAGATCTATTGTAATACGTGGAGACCACCTATAGCTAAATTCTCTCAAAAGATAGTTAGGAATGTTTCTTTAAATATCAATTATAAATAGCTGAGAAGGAGTTCGAATTTTCGCATATATTAAGATCATACTTATAGCTATGTAATTTTGGAACTTATTTTCCTGTTAATAATATGAAGTCGTGTTTGACCAAGTGATCATTTGAAAGAGTATCTTCAGCTAGTTAGCAACTCAACTCAATCAGTTGTAGAGGGCCCCTACACCGAAGGAGGTTTTTCTTTTGTTATTTTGTTTACTGTTCAATTTAGTTTCATTATTCACTTTTAACAGTGTTTGTATTTTAGGTTGATTTCCTATAGTTTGTTTTCTTTTAATTATATTCAGTAGCATAATGTTAGAATTCGATGGTGCAGTCTTGTTTCTCCTATCTATTTCATAAATGAAACTTGTTTTGTTTTAACAGGGTAAGGTGGAAAAGTAACAAGGATGCATTGTTGATTAGTTTACTTACTATTTGTTTCCTCTGTTATTTATTTCCTAGTTCAGATTGCCAATGCACTGTGTGGATAAATGTTTTTGGTCACCATTTCAAGCTGATATCCATCCTAAACTAAATGGTTAAACATTCACTTCACACAAGGATTGAAATCAATTAGTTACTCTCTGCATATTTGATTTAGTTCTTTGGACTATAAAGTACAGTAAGTTGTTTGTATGCCATCTCAAGAAAGTTATCTTTCAAAATTGAAGGCTTGGACAACTAAAAGTGCTTTAGTCAGTTTCATTCTCTGTAATTATTTCAATTTTCCTTACAACTTCACCTTTTAATTTTTGACTTGGGATTAAATGAAAATATAGGATAGATGCTTTGTTTTTCCTTCCTTTAATTTAGATTTTGATTAGTTCACCTTTAGGAGATTTAGACTCAGTTTCTCATAATTCAGACTGTACATCATTAGGAATCAAGGAAACCCCCAAAACAAAACAATATAAAAATACAAAACAACGAAGTAAGAAGGGTTAACTAGCACATATAGTGCACTACACTTCATCAGCTTACGAGCCTCGGTTGATAATTTATGCAAAGAAATTTAGGAAACTAAATTGACTAAACAAGTAGCTTCCACTAATTCTCCTAGAGTAGCATCCTCCTTCCTCCAGTTACCAGCTAGAGGAGTCGCCATGGGTTTACTGCTCCATGCGAAATCTCCTGAGTATCTCATTGGAAAACTTTCCTTGAGAAACAAACAACTCCCCATCTCCCTGCCACACCTCCATGCTAAGAAAGTAATGCATGAGCCCCATGTCCTTCATCTCAATCTCTCTTGCAAGGTCCTCCTTGCAAGATTTGATGAACTTCTCATCACCTATCAGTATGAGATCATCTACATAAATTACAATGATCAAAAGCTTACCTTCCACCACTATGTGATACAAGTTCGCATCTACTTCACTATTTGAGAAGCACAACCCAGTGAAGTAGCTATCTATCCTGGTGTACTAAGCACAGGGTGCTTGCTTGAGCCCATACAACACTCTCTTGAGTTGGCACACATGTGACTCACGATCCAAGGTTTAAAAACCTTTCGGCTTCTCTATGTACACCTCTTCCTCAATCATGCCATTGAGGAAGACAATCTTCACATCCATCTGATGGATACTCCAACCCATCTATGCATATAGTGCCAAAATAGATCCGATAGATGAGTACCTTGCAACAGGAGCAAAGGATTCATCATAGTTAATCCCCTCTACCTGTGAAAATCCATGGGCCACAAATATGGCCTTATGCTTCTCAACACTACCATCTACAGCTTTCTTTACCTTTTAAAGCCAACGAGAGCTCAAAACTGACTTGTCCTCCAGTCTCGGGACCACATCTCAAACATTGTTTGAAACTATGGAGTCATACTCCTCCACCATCGCATCAACCCAAACTAGTTGTTGCACTACTTCCTGAAAGGAAGATGGCTCTATCACAACACATGAACCCATAAGTGCCATTTATCTAGTGTACCTCTCTAGTGACCTCCTTTGTCTGTGCTGAGAAGAGGGTGCTCCCATATTCTCCCGTGCATCATCCAACAATCTGTCAGCCTCTCCAGTGCACTTTCTTCCCTCTCTGGAAGACTCTGCCTAAGTGGATGTCTCCACTCATAGAACTTCTGCATGTGGCTGCTCTACATCAATCTGAGGCTCCTCAACCTTAGGAACTAAAATTTCCTCCTCCGCATGTAGCTCAAGCTCCCTCTTAAGGGATACTCGCATGGCCTTCTCTTCATCAAACTTGACATCCCTGCAAACCACTGTCATCCAACTAGTTTTCATGTACACCCGATATTTGTGGGGAGTATCAATGTACCCCACAAAGATCCCCAACTTTGTTGTTGGCTCAAGCTTCTTCTGTGCATATCGGTCACATGGCAATAAATCGACGACCCAAAAATCTTGAAGTGACCAACATCTAGCCTCTTACCAAAATAAGTTTCCTCTGGTATTTTACTCTCAAGTATGCGATGTGGACTACGGTTCTGAACATAAACCATTGTGTTGCATTCATCAGCCCATAAGTGTAGTGGTAGGCCCTGATCATGCAACATCGCCCTTGCTTCCCCTACTATGCTCCTGTTCTTCCTCTTGACAACCCCATTCAGTTGATGGTTATGAGGTGTCGCCAACCCTCATTTAATCCCTTCTGCTACATAGACATTAGTAAACTCATTGGAGACATATTCTCCACCATTATCACTCTGTAGAGTTTTAACCTTCTTGCGTGTCTCTTTCTCAACCAATGCTTTGAATTCACAAAACTTTGTGAATGTCTAATCCTTTCTCTTCATGAAAAATATCCAGCATTTACGAGAATAGTTATCTACAAATATAACATAATACCTGTGTTTGGAGATGGATACTGACAAGAATGGTCCACACACATCTTAATGGACTCTCTCCGGAATAGACTTTGCTTGATTGTCTCTATATCCAAAGGAAGACTTGGTATATTTTCCCAAAGTACAACCCTTGCATGTATCAACTTGCTCAAGCGTACCTTTGGGAAGACCGATAGAGATTTGCTGCAATATCTTCAAAGCCCCATGATGCAAGTGGCCCAATCGCTTGTGCCACAACTCGTCGACGTCTCAGCTCAACATCTTTTCTACTTTTGAACTCAAAGAAGCACAATCCTCTACCTCTATCTTATAGAGATTCTGAACTCGAATCCCTATCTTCTTTACTTGACCCATGGCTATGTGTCGAAGGAACACCTTTCCTTTCAAAAATATCACATCATAGCCTCTATCCTCAAGCATGGCAATGGATACCAAGTTCTTCGTTAGTCCGGGTACATGCATAACATTCTTCAAGGTGAGTGGAGTCACATGCTCCCTCTAAAAAGTAATAGTTCCCACACCAGTAACACTATACTTACCGTCATCACCCATCTCGATATGAATCTTGAGATCTTTCTCCTCTAGTTCACTTAATAACTCTTTTTCGTCAATCATGTGGAAAGAAGATCCACTGTCTAAGTACCAAACACATCCCATCATTGAAGACACCATGCATGCAATGAGGGAAAAGTCCAATTCGAATTGGGAGGCTAAAGCCTCACCCGCCGCTCCTCTTGAGGAATTTTTCAATGGAAAATTTGTAGCAAAGTGACCCATCTTGTGATAATGAAAGCATTTAACTTTCATCACATCCTTCTTCTTACCTCCATGATAAGAATCTGATTTGGAATGAGAAATTTTACCTTTTCCCTTCCTTCCTTAATCTCTAAGGCACAATTCTCTTCATCATCAGTCTTTGATGAAGAGCCATCCATGGTGTTCCTCTCATCTTGCATCAAATCCAATCTTAGTCGTTCCCAATCTGGAAACTTCTCCCGACAATTGACATAGTCCTATTAACTATACCAACTCTTTGGGAATCCAAGAAGAGCAAGGCTCACCATATCCTCCTCGGAAACTATGATTCCAACACTTCCAAGTTCATCTCGGCATTGAGTGAACTTGGTCAAGTACTTGGGAATCGC
The DNA here is from genome assembly GCA_031772625.1 of Pinus tabuliformis. Taxonomy (NCBI): domain Eukaryota; kingdom Viridiplantae; phylum Streptophyta; class Pinopsida; order Pinales; family Pinaceae; genus Pinus; species Pinus tabuliformis. The sequence continues at coordinate 263,580,641 of CM062811.1, forward strand.
CTTGCCTTTCTCCATCTTGATTTTACAAAGTTTATCCTTTAGTGCCAACTTCCTTTAATCACTGCTATTCTGATACAAGTTCGTCAATGTTTTCAACATGGCATGCAGATTTTCCTTGCCATGGAGACTCGAGACAATGTGGTCTCGAACTTCCTCAAGGATTATTCACCTTGCCTTTGCCACACACTTCTTCCATTCGGCTAAGTTCTGTGCATCTGTAGTTGCTGGCTTGGGGACTTCTTAATCAATGAATTCCTTTAAGCCATTATCTTCTAGCATAGCCTCTGTTATCTCAAAATCAGATCCTGATAGGCTGCTGGTCAGGTTGACTCTAAGTAACTATTTCAACCTACTTTAGGCTGAGGCTTAGCCTCCTCAACCTGAGAGGGCTCTCTCTTGATGGATTAATGATTTTGATTAAAGATAAGATGGCTAACTCTTATAGAACAACTGTGAAAAATATGAATGGTGGAAACACATTAAACAAAACTAGCCATTGGGCTTATGGAGTCAACAACACCTCAATATAACAATGGACTCAACCCTACATGGAAGTCAGGGCATTCAGCATTTAAACATTCAGAACATAAACTCATATGGGACCACACAGTTTATAAATGTATACAGGAAGTCAGAGCACATTTAGTGAATTCTGAGTGATTATACATCCATACCACTGTAAGAATTAAGAAAAGGACAACATCACATATTCTGAACATAAAAAATCCTTCATGAATCCTGAGAAGTAAAGTCAAGCATGTATTACTGAAAATGAGTCTTACATAGGCCAAATACAAGCTTTTCCATAAAATTTTCCAACCCCTAATACATTATTTCTTCTCCCATATATAGAGTTCATGTAGATTCCTTCATCCAGCATGAGGGGAATTCGAATTCCTCCTAATTTGACACCTATTGACACTTAAAACTAACTATTTAATACAAAGGACAGCTAACTAGGAGTCCTAGAGACCTAATACAACTTGGAGTGTAACTCCTTATTATGATTACAACAACCTTATCTAAACATTTAAAACATTATTTGACACCTAAAACTCCATGAATTCAAATTTTATGGTGCTCATAACCTTCCAGCTGGCCCTTGATGACTCATCCTTTTGCTGTTCCTAGAAACTAGGAGACTGTCCCTTGCTCTGTTCTAGCTGAAAAATAGGTCTTGGGACAGAGCTCATAACTTCTCATAAAAAATGTATTTCGAAAAACTGAAGGAGGCTTTTTTGAACCAATCCATTTTGAACAAAAACCTCTCTTGGTTTTTTGAAACATCTTTCCTACCGCCCAGAATGAGTCTTTGAAAAACAGGTGTAAAAATATGCTTGTGAAAAACTGCACCTACAGCAGTTTCGTAGCGCAAGTTTGATCATTCATTTCTCTCAAATCATAATGGATTTGAAGAAAGTGGAAGAGGTTTTTGTACTTCAGAATCTTAGGAATGAAAACCTCTTTCACTTTTCAGAGATGAGTTTTTAACTGCTTGTTAATCCCCTTGGAAGTCGACTGCTCTTTTCATAACATAAAACTTTGGAGTTCATAAAAGTCTTTCCTTTCCTTGTTTTGCCTTTGCTAGACACTTATACTTCATGAATGCTCCCTTTCAGACCCTCCTCTTCAAATAATATTTCCCTTTTTCTTACAAAAATGGTCCATCAAATCACAATATCTAGCTACAGCAGTTTCGTAGCGCACTACGAAACTGTTGTGCATTAGGCATCACTTACAGCAGTTTCGTAGCGTGCTACGAAACTGCTGTGTAATTTAAAAAACACAGCTTACATGCCAAATTTGACTGTCTTGAGCTTCTTTATCTTGAAATGTCCTTCTCATCTGCCTTGAAACTTGCTTGCCTTGCTTGAGCCTTCAAAGAACTTTTATGTATGCTGACCCTGAGTTTGCCAAGTGCTTCTTATGCATGAAAGGAGCATGACAATAACCAAGACCAAATCTTTCTTACCTTACCCTTTTCCTTTGAAATTTGTTTAGTGATAACAGTGGCTCCACTTGGGATAGTGTGCTCCTGTAGTACACTAAGAACTCGCAGGTCCAGTGCTTTATCCTTTTATGACAAACTAAAATTTGCTTGACAAGTGTTCCCTTTAAGCTTCTTGAGCCTTCACCTCAGGCTTAAGCTTGATGACCACAGTATGAGAAAGAAATCTATATTTACTGAAAAAATGCTCAGTCAACTTTGAGCTTATTTGCATTTTCCTACCTACCTACTAGCTGCAATTTCCAGTTTAGGTCAAGCAACATGATATTTCCAATAAAGCCAATCAATTGTCCTTTCTGATATTGGAGGCTCTTGATTGCATTCAACCTCAAAATAACCATGATAGTGAGATGACCAAATCAACTTATAATGTATATGATCTTCATAATGCAAATGAAAATGAAATACTGATGTGCAAAACTTTGCCATGTATTCATTTATAGGGCCAAGAAAACATGGTTATTTTGATAATCATCATAACATTCTATCTCTTCAGACAACTGATCCTCAGCCACACAAAATTCCTTTGATGTGCTATCCAACTGCCTTTCTGCATGATTCTCATAGACAATGTAATTTTCCTCACTATTGTGATCATTCTTTGAAGTAAGCTGCTGCAAGGAATTACAAAATTGAACAACCTTTTCCTCTGCCTGAGGGCTATAAAAGCTATTTTCCAGTACTTCTTCTTGCTGTTTGCAATCAATTTCATACTCATAATGATCTGAAGCCTGACAAATCTGCTGCATCTTTACATCAATCTCAGAGGATGTAATATGATTTTCATAAGTAAACCCCTGCTGATCTTCATGCTGCATTTCATGAGATGTTATACTTTCTTCTTGGTGTTGAAATGCATTGTTATGAAGAGCCTCTAAAATTTCTTCATCCATAAATTCATCATCATAATAACAATCCTCCAAGTACTGAATAAGACTTAAAGAATGTCTACAGCAATCTTTGAGCAACAATAAGGAAGGATGACATTCTTTATACATCTCATAGAATTCATCATGAAAATTAGCAAGCGAATATATTGAACCATTTTCCAAACCTTTATACCAAGACCATGCCTTTCCTTATAAAGTGGTCATAAACATCTTCATGAGACAATCTTCAGGGAAATGAACCTTAAGACTGCGTACATGCATATGGAACCTAACCAAATGAAGAGCAGCATTGTCCTTCTTTTCATCTTTGAATATTGGAAGATCATCTAACCAATGAACCTTTGGCATAGGATTTGGAAAACCAGGGATATGAGACCGATTCATAGGAGAATACCTGGCATTCATTCTTGCAGTGGAACTCATCTTGAAACTTCATCAAGCTACTGATCTTCTAGCAGTGGAGTCACCTTCCAATTTCTTATTCGACGTGTGGAGTCGCCAAGGTAGTTTTGCAGCCTCAAAAAGATGTTTGAGCTCCTGCTACCTTCAGAAGTTCAGTCTCTTAATTTCGGGAATGAATAGACTTCAGGCTCCCGGCAGATGCACCAAAATGTTATCTCAAAATCAGTCTTGATAGGCTGTTGGTCAGGTTGACTCTAAGTAACTATTTCAACCTACTTTAGGCTGAGGCTTAGCCTCCTCAACCTGAGAGGGCTCTCTCTTGATGGATTAATGATTTTGATTAAAGATAAGATGGCTAACTCTTATAGAAAAACTGTGAAAAATATGAATGGTGGAAACACATTAAACAAAACTATCCATTGGGCTTATGGAGTCAACAACACCTCAATATAACAATGGACTCAACCCTACATGGAAGTCAGGGCATTCAGCATTTAAACATTCAGAACATAAACTCATATGGGACCACACAGTTTATAAATGTATACAGGAAGTCAGAGCACATTCAGTGAATTCTAAGTGATTATACATCCATACCACTGTAAGAATTAAGAAAAGGACAACATCACATATTCTGAACATAAAAAATCCTTCATGAATCCTGAGAAGTAAAGTCAAGCATGTATTACTGAAAATGAGTCTTACATAGGCCAAATACAAGCTTTTCCATAAAATTTTCCAACCCCTAATACATTATTTCTTCTCCCATATATAGAGTTCATGTAGATTCCTTCCTCCAGCATGAGGGGAATTCGAATTCCTCCTAATTTGACACCTATTGACACTTAAAACTAACTATTTAATACAAAGGACAGCTAACTAGGAGTCCTAGAGACCTAATACAACTAGGAGTGTAACTCCTTATTATGATTACAACAACCTTATCTAAACATTTAAAACATTATTTGACACCTAAAACTCCATGAATTCGAATTTGATGGTGCTCATAACCTTCCAGCTGGCCCTTGATGACTCATCCTTTTGCTGTTCCTAGAAACTAGGAGACTGTCCCTTGCTCTGTTCTGGCTGAAAAATAGGTCTTGGGACAGAGCTCATAACTTCTCATAAAAAATGTATTTCGAAAAAATGAAGGAGGCTTTTTTGAACCAATCCATTTTGAACAAAAACCTCTCTTGTTTTTTTGAAACATCTTTCCTACCACCCAGAATGAGTCTTTGAAAAACAGGTGTAAAAATATGCTTGTGAAAAACTGCACCTACAGCAGTTTCGTAGCGCAAGTTTGATCATTCATTTCTCTCAAATCATAATGGATTTGAAGAAAGTGGAAGAGGTTTTTGTACTTCAGAATCTTAGGAATGAAAACCTCTTTCACTTTTCAGAGATGAGTTTTTAACTGCTTGTTAATCCCCTTGGAAGTCGACTGCTCTTTTCATAACATAAAACTTTGGAGTTCATAAAAGTCTTTCCTTTCCTTGTTTTGCCTTTGCTAGACACTTATACTTCGTGAATGCTCCCTTTCAGACCCTCCTCTTCAAATAATATTTCCCTTTTTCTTACAAAAATGGTCCATCAAATCACAATATGTAGCTACAGCAGTTTCGTAGCACAAGTTTGATCATTCATTTCTCTCAAATCATAATGGATTTGAAGAAAGTGGAAGAGGTTTTTGTACTTCAGAATCTTAGGAATGAAAACCTCTTTCACTTTTCAGAGATGAGCTTTTAACTGCTTGTTAATCCCCTTGGAAGTCGACTGCTCTTTTCATAGCATAAAACTTTGGAGTTCATAAAAGTCTTTCCTTTCCTTGTTTTGCCTTTGCTAGACACTTATACTTCGTGAATGCTCCCTTTCAGACCCTCCTCTTCAAATAATATTTCCCTTTTTCTTACAAAAATGGTCCATCAAATCACAATATGTAGCTACAGCAGTTTCGTAGCGCACTACGAAACTGTTGTGCATTAGGCATCACTTACAGCAGTTTCGTAGCGTGCTACGAAACTGCTGTGTAATTTCAAAAACACAGCTTACATGCCAAATTTGACTGTCTTGAGCTTCTTTATCTTGAAATGTCCTTCTCATCTGCCTTGAAACTTGCTTGCCTTGCTTGAGCCTTCAAAGAACTTTTATGTATGCTAACCTTGAGTTTGCCAAGTGCTTCTTATGCATGAAAGGAGCATGACAATAACCAAGACCAAATCTTTCTTACCTTACCATTTTCCTTTGAAATTTGTTTAGTGATAACAGCCTCCATCATGTCCCTCCAAGCTATAAAATTTGAGCTTCCTTCCAAGGCATACTCAAGCCTCAACCCATGGAATGCCATTTGCCAATCTTGCAGTATGTATGCAAATTTGACTTTGACCTGTAACCCAAAAACTCAAAACTTCGAAAACTCCTCTAGAGAGCTTATTTTAAATCAGCGATATCTCCCTCATTCGAACTCCGATTCGGTCGATTTGTTTTTTGAATTTGGGTATCTTTTCCCAAGGAATCCAGATCTGCAATTTGTTTCTAAAAATTTTGCACAGAAATTCTCAAAACTTCTCTGAAAACTCTCGGCCCAAAAAACAATCTTGCTCTGATACCATGTAGAAAAAACTGTAGATTCACAAGCTCATGTAATCTACTAAAACAAGAGACAAGAATCTACTTCCACTCTTTACAGCGGAAACCCATAAACATCGATCAAACAATAATCAATAGAGGAAGATAATCAAAGGCACATAACACAATAAATATCTGGGGAAAGCCACAGCTCAAAACCCCACTATTTGTTTTGTATTAATCTGGAAAATCAAGATGAAATTACAATGCTTGTTCTCTCTAGAAAAATCCCAACACTCAGCAAATTCAATCTCCAACTCATAATCAAGCTCAAGGCCAAAGCTTAGCCAATTCACAAGCTCTCCAAGTCTCTATTCCAATGTGTAATTCATATGAAGGATAGCTTGTATTTAAAGGGAAATAAAGCCTCTAAAAATAGTGCAATCCCTCAAGGATCAATTCCTGATTGCATGCACTATCAATGCAACTCAGAAAAATATAAAACAAATAATACATTGTCCCTGCACTCTAGTCTCAATTGGGTCTTTCTCAGAATCAACATGCATGAGTTTCTGATGGTGGAATCTTCAGTTAACTAGAGTAGCACTAATTAGGTCACTAGTGTCCCAACTGACTGTTTACTCACTATTAGTTCTTGAAACTGATTGGAACTAATTTAACTGGACTTAACTCAATAAACTAAGTTAACTAATTAATACGCATTCATAAATCATCTTTAACTCATATAAGTTAGGGAGAACATATACATGTCTTCTAAAAGACTTCCAATTCGAATTTCCTAAATTAATTAAGTTAATTAAACTTAATTAATTATTTTCAAATTTCTGTGAGAAAAGAATTCTATTTTAATTCACAGTTTAATTCAAGGACAAATTAAACTGGAATTTTTCGTTGCCATTTCTCAACAATAGTATTTTTGCATTGAGCGGGTGGTTTATTCCTTCAAGATTTGCACAAGGAAATTGGGAATTCTCCTATTTTTTAGGGGCTAATTTCCTCCAATATTGCGCCAAGAAATGGGAGGAAGGTTGAGGCATGAATTAGCTAAGTGTTGGTCAGAGCAGGTCAGTGAGCAGGAGATCAAAATTGCAATGGAGGGTGTGCTTCACGATTTAAGCAAGATATTGTAATTGATCCATATTCTCATATGAATTAATGCAAAGTAGCGGAGGGGTTTTCCCAGTTGGTTTCCCCTATAAAATAATTATGTTCCTTGTGTTTTGATGGTTGCATGTTATTGCATGTGTTTTTATTGTGTGTTTTCATTTCCACAAAATATCAGAAGAAATTTTTGTGTCTTGATTTTATTTCGATTTCATTAGCAGTAGAAAATTTCTTGCAATTTCTACATGGTATCAAAGCATCGGAAGAATATATAGAAACCTTGTTCTCGATCTTCTCTCAGAGAAATTTTGATTTACAAAGATTTTGTTGCATATTCTCTTCAGTGCAAGAAAAATGTCTTTCAATGTACTGAAGCTTGAGTATGCATTGGAGGGCACCTCGAATTGTTGTGCTTGGAAAGACCAGATGGAAGTTGTTATGCAACTTTCTCACAAAATAGAAGAAGAGATATATCAACGACTTCAAAATTACCTCTTTGAGGGGGGAACCTTATTTACATTACGTGTTTTAGTATTTTCTTCTCAAATATGTACGAAAAGAACCCACTTAATAGTGTGGATGACAAACAATCTCAACAATATAAATGGTTGCTAAACATTGTAGATCTGCAACAACTGATAGAAAAAAACCTGCCAAAGTTCGTATCTATGCCACAATCATAGTTAAATAGCAAAAAGAAAGAGTAATAACTCCAATCATCCAATGGAAACCAGATATATAAAGAATAATTTTATTATAACACCTATGAAGGGAACAAATAAATGTTACCATTCCCCCTCTATGGGATGGGTTCTTGGCTATCCTCAAACGTCTTCAGCTTATGTAGAGTCTCTCTCCTCTATAATGTATAAACCCAACAAAAATATGGTGTGTGAAAATGAAAATAATCAGAGTTACAACAGTGAGTGCAACAATGAAAATAATCAAAAGTGAATAATGAATGGAAAACCCTTCTATTTATAACAAAATATTGAGTTATCCTCGAATAATGAGCAATAATAAAATATTATTGATCTCATTCTTGGAATAACCACCTGGAAAATTTTATTATATTTGTTTAGGAGGGAAAAATTATTTAAACTTTTATTTAGAAATAATAAATAAATAAATGATTTATTTATCATCTCAAGGAATAGTTAAGGAATAATAAACAAATAATGATTTATTTAATTATTCCTAAGGGATTTAGTCAAATTTGACAAAGAATAATAATTAATTAGTGATTAATTAATTATTCTTGGAGAAAAATAAGATAATTAATGATTTATCTATTTATTTTTCATGATTGGGTCAAATATGACAAGGAATAATAATAAAACAATGGTTAAATTAATTATTCCTAGAAGAAAATCAAATAAATAGTGATTTATTTAATTATTCTTCATGGGTTTAATTATAAATTACTTAACAAAGGTGGTTTATTAAGTAATTTCTCATAGTGAAAGTAATTTTACTATGGTAAAATTGGCTTTACATGGTGTACTTCAATCCATCTAGTAAATTAGGCTAGATGATCATTTTTTTGGTGATAACAGATTGCCCCCCAACGTATGAGTGTTAGGAGAAAAACGTATGACCAAAGCACATTGTAAAGACACAATCACTTAGACAACACAGGGGAGTCACACAGAGAGAGAGAGAGAGAGACCAATAAATCTGAATTGAAAGAAGATAGGGATAGAGGGGGTGAGACTAATGCAAGTATCCTTTTATGTTGTGGTACCGAACCTCACTGAGGTGGGGGAGGCATACCCATACCCACCAAGATAACTTAGTACAAAAATAATGGTTCGCCCAGAAATATAAAATTGAGCAATGAAGTACATGTTGAATGGTACATGACATGCTGGCATAACAGAGCCAGAAAATAATACAATGTGTCCCATATACATAATGCATCTGGAAAAACATGAGCCAAGACTGAATATAATAATATCTAAGTACATGAGATACAAAGGCCCTTCCCTCAATAAATGGGTGGGAGGGTAGAACAACCAGAGAAGCCATGTTGAACAAGGAAGGGTTCTGCAAAATTGAACGGGTCATCTGAAGGAGACGTGCATGCTATGAACACTGCAATCGGTAGCAACCGAACCCATCAACTCTATGGAACTGCATCTGAGGCTGTATCATAATAGGAATGCATCCGAGCATGTGGGGGACTACCTGAAGGGCCACCCACTCATGAGGTCTGAAACATCTTACACATACCCGGGAATCACTGGTACAATCAGTTGCATCATTAGACCATCAAGTGTATGAATCACAAACATGAAACAACCAAGTCAAAGGGAAATAATGAGTCCCTCTGCTCGATCCAAGGTGCTAAACAAGAATGGGAGCTGGAACCAAGATACACCGGCCTTTAGGTCGTTCTTCTGGAATAAATGAGTTGTTGTCGATACAATAGGGCCCACAATAGGTGAGGCAATTAGGATCCTCAACTAAGGCACGAGGGAAAATAGTAATGTGACTAATGGACTGACACCAGGGATAATGGGGAAAATTGGGACTGAGGGACAATCAGACGACTTCCCTTATCATAGCATAAAGTGCATGGTTAACCTGGCAGTGGCTGGCTCAATTCCGAAGGGGATGGGGCAATATGACTGGAGGCAAAAATGGGAAACACATGATGAATGATATGAAAATATGGATGGAATATTGTGATATGATATAATGGGACATGAAATAGACTTCAAGAATGCAAGGGTGACTCATCGTAGATGCTCTAAACAAGGATGACTCGATGACATTGCCACACAAACTAGGCCTAATGGGGACCATAAAAGCATGAGTAAATGATGGTTACTCATGAGAAATTCAACATATGGTACAACAAGTATTAAGAGGAGGTGGTCCTCAAGTGTCTCTTTATGAAGAAATTCGAATTTGAGAAGCGACGAAGTGACCTTTCATGGAAAAAAGGCTTCTTGGTGAAGTGTCAAATCATCAAAAATTAAGGAAGGCCCATTATAGAGCTCAGTGAGATATTTCCAACGGTGTTGACGGTTTGTCAAATGGAGTTACGGTCAGGTCGCAATGTGCGACATAAAAACTATGGGTTTTCCTATAAAAGGGTGATTTCCCTCCAAGTTGAGAGGATGAGAAGGCCCTAAATCTTGTGGAGATCGTAGCAGAAAAACCAACCATTGGAATCAATATCTGGGAATTTCAGGCAAGTGGCCTTACTTATCTAAAGATGGCCTTAATGCTTCTTGGAACGATGGTTCCTGGTGAAGAATTAAGGGAAGAGGAAAGTGAGAATGAACTACTAGAGGAGGTCTAGAACCATCCTCACCCACAAAGTCAAACATGAGGACTATGTGGACATAGAGTAGAATATTTGAAGATATGGTATCAAATGTCTATGATATGCTATGTGCATATGGCTCGTCGGAGAGGCAGGTAGGACAAACTATCCAATGGGATCTAGGCCGAGACTTGAGTTAATCAATTGAGAAGATGGCTAGGTGAAAACCATCATGCCCCCAAGCATGGGATGTTGATCTGGTATGAAAAGGTGGGAATGATGCCCCCTAGCAGGAGGAGTATTTGGAGTGCCATTGTGTTCTAATTGCTCGAAAAAGGGATTCAAGCATCTCGACCCAACTTGGAACGAGATCCTCCAAAGGATGATAATGAGATGTAGGGGCCTATGTTCCCCCCCAGTATGCTATGGGTGTACCATTTGTATTTAGAGCTAAGGGCTCCAAACACTTTTATGATACATAATATGATTATGCATTTTATATGACGATGATGGTTCACCATTTTTTTTTTATGGTTATATTTTGTGGTATACATGTGATAAATTCCAATCTAGAATGTTGTTTTCAATGGCATCTACATAGTTATTTTGGGCTCTAGGCACATGACTGAATGTAAAGGTTTCAAATTCACGTACCAATAGCTTAACTCATAGATATTTTCTAAATAGGACTTTGTTATGCCATGATACACACCATTCAATTGCATGACAAGTAGCAAGGAATCTAAATGAACATGAAGATGAGGGATGCAATGAGCAAGGACATCGACTAACAAACCTATCAGTGCATCATATTCGGCTTGATTATTGGTGGAAAATCCAATGCACATGCCATTTGAAAGGACTAACGTATGAAAGGGGGTAAAAATGGCCCAAGTTGTCGAGGCTAGATTCCAGGAGAAGCGACTCGCACCGCCGGCATGACCGATATACGGTGTGGATGATGGATCCATCTAAGAGGTACAAAAGACAATGGATGAGATGATGCACTCTACCTAACTTCATGGTAGAAATAAAGACACGCAAATCAAAGGGATGTGCTATGAGCGGAATTTCTTGAGTTAGAGCGCATTGGGAGGATTAGGAAGGAAATGACCTTCAAAATACTCTGAAGAAATGCCCCCTTGATTAAGTACAGGGGTAATTAGGGGTAGATATAGCTTCCACGATGTCCTCATCTGGCTGGGAGATGGGCAGACAGAAGGAAGGCTAACTACATGACACGGTGGCATTACCTTGTGCATCAACCTGAGAAATAAGGTTCACACACGCATCATCTTGAATGGTAGACGACGGGCTGGTAGATGGAGGATCTACAGATGTTGAGACCTAGGATTCTGTTAAAAGAGGGTCGATAGAAGTTCACGCAGAAACCTCCGAAAGGTTTGCCTACGAGGAACTCAAGGATGACGAAAAGTAAAGGATGTGGCCTGTGGTGTCCTTCATCTCGACACCGGAGGAGGGATCACAATAGTGGGGCCAGAGTCTGCATGTTATGGATTAATGATTTTGATTAAAGATAAGATGGCTAACTCTTATAGAAAAACTGTGAAAAATATGAATGGTGGAAACACATTAAACAAAACTATCCATTGGGCTTATGGAGTCAACAACACCTCAATATAACAATGGACTCAACCCTACATGGAAGTCAGGGCATTCAGCATTTAAACATTCAGAACATAAACTCATATGGGACCACACAGTTTATAAATGTATACAGGAAGTCAGAGCACATTCAGTGAATTCTAAGTGATTATACATCCATACCACTGTAAGAATTAAGAAAAGGACAACATCACATATTCTGAACATAAAAAATCCTTCATGAATCCTGAGAAGTAAAGTCAAGCATGTATTACTGAAAATGAGTCTTACATAGGCCAAATACAAGCTTTTCCATAAAATTTTCCAACCCCTAATACATTATTTCTTCTCCCATATATAGAGTTCATGTAGATTCCTTCCTCCAGCATGAGGGGAATTCGAATTCCTCCTAATTTGACACCTATTGACACTTAAAACTAACTATTTAATACAAAGGACAGCTAACTAGGAGTCCTAGAGACCTAATACAACTAGGAGTGTAACTCCTTATTATGATTACAACAACCTTATCTAAACATTTAAAACATTATTTGACACCTAAAACTCCATGAATTCGAATTTGATGGTGCTCATAACCTTCCAGCTGGCCCTTGATGACTCATCCTTTTGCTGTTCCTAGAAACTAGGAGACTGTCCCTTGCTCTGTTCTGGCTGAAAAATAGGTCTTGGGACAGAGCTCATAACTTCTCATAAAAAATGTATTTCGAAAAAATGAAGGAGGCTTTTTTGAACCAATCCATTTTGAACAAAAACCTCTCTTGTTTTTTTGAAACATCTTTCCTACCACCCAGAATGAGTCTTTGAAAAACAGGTGTAAAAATATGCTTGTGAAAAACTGCACCTACAGCAGTTTCGTAGCGCAAGTTTGATCATTCATTTCTCTCAAATCATAATGGATTTGAAGAAAGTGGAAGAGGTTTTTGTACTTCAGAATCTTAGGAATGAAAACCTCTTTCACTTTTCAGAGATGAGTTTTTAACTGCTTGTTAATCCCCTTGGAAGTCGACTGCTCTTTTCATAACATAAAACTTTGGAGTTCATAAAAGTCTTTCCTTTCCTTGTTTTGCCTTTGCTAGACACTTATACTTCGTGAATGCTCCCTTTCAGACCCTCCTCTTCAAATAATATTTCCCTTTTTCTTACAAAAATGGTCCATCAAATCACAATATGTAGCTACAGCAGTTTCGTAGCACAAGTTTGATCATTCATTTCTCTCAAATCATAATGGATTTGAAGAAAGTGGAAGAGGTTTTTGTACTTCAGAATCTTAGGAATGAAAACCTCTTTCACTTTTCAGAGATGAGCTTTTAACTGCTTGTTAATCCCCTTGGAAGTCGACTGCTCTTTTCATAGCATAAAACTTTGGAGTTCATAAAAGTCTTTCCTTTCCTTGTTTTGCCTTTGCTAGACACTTATACTTCGTGAATGCTCCCTTTCAGACCCTCCTCTTCAAATAATATTTCCCTTTTTCTTACAAAAATGGTCCATCAAATCACAATATGTAGCTACAGCAGTTTCGTAGCGCACTACGAAACTGTTGTGCATTAGGCATCACTTACAGCAGTTTCGTAGCGTGCTACGAAACTGCTGTGTAATTTCAAAAACACAGCTTACATGCCAAATTTGACTGTCTTGAGCTTCTTTATCTTGAAATGTCCTTCTCATCTGCCTTGAAACTTGCTTGCCTTGCTTGAGCCTTCAAAGAACTTTTATGTATGCTAACCTTGAGTTTGCCAAGTGCTTCTTATGCATGAAAGGAGCATGACAATAACCAAGACCAAATCTTTCTTACCTTACCATTTTCCTTTGAAATTTGTTTAGTGATAACAGCCTCCATCATGTCCCTCCAAGCTATAAAATTTGAGCTTCCTTCCAAGGCATACTCAAGCCTCAACCCATGGAATGCCATTTGCCAATCTTGCAGTATGTATGCAAATTTGACTTTGACCTGTAACCCAAAAACTCAAAACTTCGAAAACTCCTCTAGAGAGCTTATTTTAAATCAGCGATATCTCCGTCATTCGAACTCCGATTCGGTCGATTTGTTTTTTGAATTTGGGTATCTTTTCCCAAGGAATCCAGATCTGCAATTTGTTTCTAAAAATTTTGCACAGAAATTCTCAAAACTTGTCTGAAAACTCTCGGCCCAAAAAACAATCTTGCTCTAATACCATGTAGAAAAAACTGTAGATTCACAAGCTCATGTAATCTACTAAAACAAGATACAAGAATCTACTTCCACTCTTTACAGCGGAAACCCATTAACATCGATCAAACAATAATCAATAGAGGAAGATAATCATAGGCACATAACACAATAAATATCTGGGGAAAGCCACAGCTCAAAACCCCACTATTTGTTTTGTATTAATCTGGAAAATCAAGATGAAATTACAATGCTTGTTCTCTCTAGAAAAATCCCAACACTCAGCAAATTCAATCTCCGACTCATAATCAAGCTCAAGGCCAAAGCTTAGCCAATTCACAAGCTCTCCAAGTCTATATTCCAATGTGTAATTCATATGAAGGATAGCTTGTATTTAAAGGGAAATAAAGCCTCTAAAAATAGTGCAATCCCTCAAGGATCAATTCCTGATTGCATGCACTATCAATGCAACTCAGAAAAATATAAAACAAATAATACATTGTCCCTGCACTCTAGTCTCAATTGGGTCTTTCTCAGAATCAACATGCATGAGTTTCTGATGGTGGAATCTTCAGTTAACTAGAGTAGCACTAATTAGGTCACTAGTGTCCCAACTGACTGTTTACTCACTATTAGTTCTTGAAACTGATTCGAACTAATTTAACTGGGCTTAACTCAATAAACTAAGTTAACTAATTAATACGCATTCATAAATCATCTTTAACTCATATAAGTTAGGGAGAACATATACATGTCTTCTAAAAGACTTCCAATTCGAATTTCCTAAATTAATTAAGTTAATTAAACTTAATTAATTATTTTCAAATTTCTGTGAGAAAAGAATTCTATTTTAATTCACAGTTTAATTCAAGGACAAATTAAACTGGAATTTTTCGTTGCCATTTCTCAACAATAGTATTTTTGCATTGAGCGGGTGGTTTATTCCTTCAAGATTTGCACAAGGAAATTGGGAATTCTCCTATTTTTTAGGGGCTAATTTCCTCCAATATTGCGCCAAGAAATGGGAGGAAGGTTGAGGCATGAATTAGCTAAGTGTTGGTCAGAGCAGGTCAGTGAGCAGGAGATCAAAATTGCAATGGAGGGTGTGCTTCACGATTTAAGCAAGATATTGTAATTGATCCATATTCTCATATGAATTAATGCAAAGTAGCGGAGGGGTTTTCCCAGTTGGTTTCCCCTATAAAATAATTATGTTCCTTGTGTTTTGATGGTTGCATGTTATTGCATGTGTTTTTATTGTGTGTTTTCATTTCCACAAAATATCAGAAGAAATTTTTGTGTCTTGATTTTATTTCGATTTCATTAGCAGTAGAAAATTTCTTGCAATTTCTACATGGTATCAAAGCATCGGAAGAATATATAGAAACCTTGTTCTCGATCTTCTCTCAGAGAAATTTTGATTTACAAAGATTTTGTTGCATATTCTCTTCAGTGCAAGAAAAATGTCTTTCAATGTACTGAAGCTTGAGTATGCATTGGAGGGCACCTCGAATTGTTGTGCTTGGAAAGACCAGATGGAAGTTGTTATGCAACTTTCTCACAAAATAGAAGAAGAGATATATCAACGACTTCAAAATTACCTCTTTGAGGGGGGAACCTTATTTACATTACGTGTTTTAGTATTTTCTTCTCAAATATGTACGAAAAGAACCCACTTAATAGTGTGGATGACAAACAATCTCAACAATATAAATGGTTGCTAAACATTGCAGATCTGCAACAACTGATAGAAAAAAACCTGCCAAAGTTCGTATCTATGCCACAATCATAGTTAAATAGCAAAAAGAAAGAGTAATAACTCCAATCATCCAATGGAAACCAGATATATAAAGAATAATTTTATTATAACATCTATGAAGGGAACAAATAAATGTTACCATTCCCCCTCTATGGGATGGGTCCTTGGCTATCCTCAAACGTCTTCAGCTTATGTAGAGTCTCTCTCCTCTATAATGTATAAACCCAACAAAAATATGGTGTGTGAAAATGAAAATAATCAGATTTACAACAGTGAGTGCAACAATGAAAATAATCAAAAGTGAATAATGAATGGAAAACCCTTCTATTTATAACAAAATATTGAGTTATCCTCGAATAATGAGCAATAATAAAATATTATTGATCTCATTCTTGGAATAACCACCTGGAATATTTTATTATATTTGTTTAGGAGGGAAAAATTATTTAAACTTTTATTTAGAAATAATAAATAAATAAATGATTTATTTATCATCTCAAGGAATAGTTAAGGAATAATAAACAAATAATGATTTATTTAATTATTCCTAAGGGATTTAGTCAAATTTGACAAACAATAATAATTAATTAGTGATTAATTAATTATTCTTGGAGAAAAATAAGATAATTAATGATTTATCTATTTATTTTTCATGATTGGGTCAAATATGACAAGGAATAATAATAAAACAATGGTTAGATTAATTATTCCTAGAAGAAAATCAAATAAATAGTGATTTATTTAAGTATTCTTCATGGGTTTAATTATAAATTACTTAACAAAGGTGGTTTATTAAGTAATTTCTCATAGTGAAAGTAATTTTACTATGGTAAAATTGGCTTTACATGGTGTACTTCAATCCATCTACTAAACTAGGCTAGATGATCATTTTTTTGGTGATAACAGATTGCCCCCCAACGTATGAGTGTTAGGAGAAAAACGTATGACCAAAGCACATTGTAAAGACACAATCACTTAGACAACACAGGGGAGTCACACAGAGAGAGAGAGAGAGAGACCAATAAATCTGAATTGAAAGAAGATAGGGATAGAGGGGGTGAGACTAATGCAAGTATCCTTTTATGTTGTGGTACCGAACCTCACTGAGGTGGGGGAGGCATACCCATACCCACCAAGATAACTTAGTACAAAAATAATGGTTCGCCCAGAAATATAAAATTGAGCAATGAAGTACATGTTGAATGGTACATGACATGCTGGCATAACAGAGCCAGAAAATAATACAATGTGTCCCATATACATAATGCATCTGGAAAAACATGAGCCAAGACTGAATATAATAATATCTAAGTACATGAGATACAAAGGCCCTTCCCTCAATAAATGGGTGGGAGGGTAGAACAACCAGAGAAGCCATGTTGAACAAGGAAGGGTTCTGCAAAATTGAACGGGTCATCTGAAGGAGACGTGCATGCTATGAACACTGCAATCGGTAGCAACCGAACCCATCAACTCTATGGAACTGCATCTGAGGCTGTATCATAATAGGAATGCATCCGAGCATGTGGGGGACTACCTGAAGGGCCACCCACTCATGAGGTCTGAAACATCTTACACATACCCGGGAATCACTGGTACAATCAGTTGCATCATTAGACCATCAAGTGTATGAATCACAAACATGAAACAACCAAGTCAAAGGGAAATAATGAGTCCCTCTGCTCGATCCAAGGTGCTAAACAAGAATGGGAGCTGGAACCAAGATACACCGGCCTTTAGGTCGTTCTTCTGGAATAAATGAGTTGTTGTCGATACAATAGGGCCCACAATAGGTGAGGCAATTAGGATCCTCAACTAAGGCACGAGGGAAAATAGTAATGTGACTAATGGACTGACACCAGGGATAATGGGGAAAATTGGGACTGAGGGACAATCAGACGACTTCCCTTATCATAGCATAAAGTGCATGGTTAACCTGGCAGTGGCTGGCTCAATTCCGAAGGGGATGGGGCAATATGACTGGAGGCAAAAATGGGAAACACATGATGAATGATATGAAAATATGGATGGAATATTGTGATATGATATAATGGGACATGAAATAGACTTCAAGAATGCAAGGGTGACTCATCGTAGATGCTCTAAACAAGGATGACTCGATGACATTGCCACACAAACTAGGCCTAATGGGGACCATAAAAGCATGAGTAAATGATGGTTACTCATGAGAAATTCAACATATGGTACAACAAGTATTAAGAGGAGGTGGTCCTCAAGTGTCTCTTTATGAAGAAATTCGAATTTGAGAAGCGACGAAGTGACCTTTCATGGAAAAAAGGCTTCTTGGTGAAGTGTCAAATCATCAAAAATTAAGGAAGGCCCATTATAGAGCTCAGTGAGATATTTCCAACGGTGTTGACGGTTTGTCAAATGGAGTTACGGTCAGGTCGCAATGTGCGACATAAAAACTATGGGTTTTCCTATAAAAGGGTGATTTCCCTCCAAGTTGAGAGGATGAGAAGGCCCTAAATCTTGTGGAGATCGTAGCAGAAAAACCAACCATTGGAATCAATATCTGGGAATTTCAGGCAAGTGGCCTTACTTATCTAAAGATGGCCTTAATGCTTCTTGGAACGATGGTTCCTGGTGAAGAATTAAGGGAAGAGGAAAGTGAGAATGAACTACTAGAGGAGGTCTAAAACCATCCTCACCCACAAAGTCAAACATGAGGACTATGTGGACATAGAGTAGAATATTTGAAGATATGGTATCAAATGTCTATGATATGCTATGTGCATATGGCTCGTCGGAGAGGCAGGTAGGACAAACTATCCAATGGGATCTAGGCCGAGACTTGAGTTAATCAATTGAGAAGATGGCTAGGTGAAAACCATCATGCCCCCAAGCATGGGATGTTGATCTGGTATGAAAAGGTGGGAATGATGCCCCCTAGCAGGAGGAGTATTTGGAGTGCCATTGTGTTCTAATTGCTCGAAAAAGGGATTCAAGCATCTCGACCCAACTTGGAACGAGATCCTCCAAAGGATGATAATGAGATGTAGGGGCCTATGTTCCCCCCCAGTATGCTATGGGTGTACCATTTGTATTTAGAGCTAAGGGCTCCAAACACTTTTATGATACATAATATGATTATGCATTTTATATGACGATGATGGTTCACCATTTTTTTTTTATGGTTATATTTTGTGGTATACATGTGATAAATTCCAATCTAGAATGTTGTTTTCAATGGCATCTACATAGTTATTTTGGGCTCTAGGCACATGACTGAATGTAAAGGTTTCAAATTCACGTACCAATAGCTTAACTCATAGATATTTTCTAAATAGGACTTTGTTATGCCATGATACACACCATTCAATTGCATGACAAGTAGCAAGGAATCTAAATGAACATGAAGATGAGGGATGCGATGAGCAAGGACATCGACTAACAAACCTATCAGTGCATCATATTCGGCTTGATTATTGGTGGAAAATCCAATGCACATGCCATTTGAAAGGACTAACGTATGAAAGGGGGTAAAAATGGCCCAAGTTGTCGAGGCTAGATTCCAGGAGAAGCGACTCGCACCGCCGGCATGACCGATATACGGTGTGGATGATGGATCCATCTAAGAGGTACAAAAGACAATGGATGAGATGATGCACTCTACCTAACTTCATGGTAGAAATAAAGACACGCAAATCAAAGGGATGTGCTATGAGCGGAATTTCTTGAGTTAGAGCGCATTGGGAGGATTAGGAAGGAAATGACCTTCAAAATACTCTGAAGAAATGCCCCCTTGATTAAGTACAGGGGTAATTAGGGGTAGATATAGCTTCCACGATGTCCTCATCTGGCTGGGAGATGGGCAGACAGAAGGAAGGCTAACTACATGACACGGTGGCATTACCTTGTGCATCAACCTGAGAAATAAGGTTCACACACGCATCATCTTGAATGGTAGACGACGGGCTGGTAGATGGAGGATCTACAGATGTTGAGACCTAGGATTCTGTTAAAAGAGGGTCGATAGAAGTTCACGCAGAAACCTCCGAAAGGTTTGCCTACGAGGAACTCAAGGATGACGAAAAGTAAAGGATGTGGCCTGTGGTGTCCTTCATCTCGACACCGGAGGAGGGATCACAATAGTGGGGCCAGAGTCTGCATGTTATGGTTTACTAGTGGTACTAGAATCCACGGGTAGAGGAGTATATGATCCACTATGAGTGGCCTTATATTCATGAATCACCCCAAGGAAATTGTGAAATTCATCGAGACGAGGGAAACAATGGGAATAGTGACCATGATGATCACACAGGGCACAAGGGTGATTTGTGCGCAACATTTTGAGTTTCTTAGGCGGGACTGGTAAGTTAACATGGAATTCTGAGATATTTGACTCAGAGAACACTTCATGAACCAAAGGTTTAAGTTGAGGAAGTTTAGGACAATTGTTGTTGTTGGTGGCGTGCCCAACAATTTTACACAAAGTGCACAGGGGTGTCAGCTTTGGGGCCTTAGGGGCTGGAGGAGCTTGGGGAGCCTTGTCCTTAGTTTCTTTCCTCTTAGCTTTTGCCCCCTATCTAGATGCTTTCGCAACAGGAGTTGGTTCCTGTTGAGGTTTTGATGGAAGTGAAGCAATGGGAGGGGTCATGGGGACCAGTTGAACCGGGGTCAAAGCATGATAAGGTCTTAGCTGACCGGGCAGAATGTTTGCAGGGGGATTTATGTACCATATGGGGATCCCCAGAGTCATGTTAGGATGGACCAAATAAGCCATGACAGGGACAGAAAATACTCTCGGAGAGGGGAATAAGAAAGGTATTTGGCCTACATGGGTAATATCCCGACGAAAAAGCTCCTGGATGGTTAAGACCTGGAGGAAAAGTTCTTGGTGGAAACATAGGAGAGGCACCTCCTGTGCATCCTACACCAACCTATCTACCTCTCTGGTTATCTTCCTCCCCTCTCTAGAAGATTTTCTTTGAGTGGGTGCCTCCACTCGACCTCCTTTCTGCTCCTCCACATGTGGCTACTCCACAACATCCAGAAGCTTTCATTGAGGCTTCTCCTTTGGAGCTAGAAGCTCCTCCTTTGGTGCAAAAATTATCTCTCACTCTAGAGAACTTCTCATAGCCTTCTCCTCATCAAATATGACATCTCTCCTCATAAATGTCACTCCGAGTGAGGGTAAATACACCCGAGAGTTATGAGGTGTCTTCGTGTATCCTACAAAGATCCCCATCTCAGTTGTAGGATCCAAATTTTTCCTACTATCCTTAGAGACATGAAAATATACTGTAGCTCCAAAAATTCGAAAATGGGATACATTTGGCTTCCTCCCAAAGAAAGCTTCTTTGGGTGTGCTCATGCCAAGTATTTTGTGAGGGATTTAGTTCTGCAAATAAGCTATTATATTGCATGCTTCTGCCAATGAATATAGTGGCAATCCCTAGCCATGAAACATTTCTCTTGCAATCCTTACAATGCTTCTATTTTTCCTCTCTACCACCCCCTTTTTTTGTGGATTGTGGGGTGAAATCAGTTCTCTTCTAATGCCTTCCTTGGCACATTTTTTTTTTTTGTAAGCTTAGGTAGATCCTCCTTTTCTATTTATATATAAACAAACTAAAACCACATATAGTTAAGAGGTGGCCTCAACTTTTCCAGTGGGAAACCAAGTCTGTTGGCCACTAATGCATATTGTAAGCCATCCAAAAACGATAAGTTATCAGTCTTTCTACCCAAGAAATATATACATAACTATTTAAGAACTAGTCTATAGTCTTAGATACCATAAGAATGCATGTAAAAGAAAGCTAGCCACTAAAAAACAAAAAAACCTGAGCTATCATTGTGCTCAGCTAATATTTGAGGTCTTTCGATTTAACTCAACTGTCGCTGGATCTTCAGCTAAATCTCCAGGTGCCAGTGTCATTTCAATAATGCATGGAATGTGTCGCTAGATACGATCCAGTCTAATGTCTTGCTTGCAGACCTGAAACTGGATAGTTTGCAGATCCTTTTTGTAGTCTGGCATGTCTCTAATGATCAAATCCATCCCCATAGACACCTGTTCCATTGTTATTCCTACTAATATTTTCATGAGCCAATACAGATGCAAGGTCTGTTTAAATTGTGATAGTCTACCTCTGGTGTTCCCGGGATCTGGAATGTACTCTTTCCATTCCTCCATTTCGTCCTCAGAGTCCTCTTCCATAATTTGGTCCTCCATTTCTTCTTAATTTTTCAGATCCCTGCATCCGTTCCTTCCTTATATGCTTTCGCTGCCTCCCTGACAGTCTCATCCATGGTCTTCTCCCTTTCCTCTGTTTTGAGGTTCCCAGGTCCTTTGAACGAGGACCAGATTTTCCTCATCCTCCACGGCCTCTTCCTCTGGCTAAACACGCCATGTCACAGTTATCTACTACCTGTTCACAGTGATCACGGTTCAATGTCAGGATAATAAAACTATTACCAGTCCAATTGTCAATTGCCTCATGGAGTGTCTGTTCTCCGTCACTGGCTCCCCTCTGCCCGCACTCCGTTGCTCCCAAGCATTTAGGTGATAGAAGGGTGGGCTTCACCTTCTCCCTGCTCAACCTGTCCTGCCCCTCAGTCAGACCCAGCATGGTCTTGGTCACTCCTCCATTGTCCCTTCCTCCCGCCTTGAGGTCCCTCAAGCTAACCCATTCCCTGTTTGACCCCAGTAAGGCGTGGATATGGAGCTTCTCGCTAAGGCTCTCCTCCCTCCCCCCTGTCTTGCATGCCATCGCTACTCCCTGCCCTCGTAGCGCTGCCCCCCTGCATGCCCCCATTCCTTGCTTAGCTTCCTGCCCAGCTCTCCCCCTGGCTTGCTCTTCTCTGTTGCCATATATCCCCCTATCTACCCAGAAATTTGACCTGAAGGGCTTCGCTAGACCCTCCAACCTCCATTCCACCCAGATAAAATCCTCTCTAGCCTCTCTAGCCTTTTCCCTGAGCAAAATGCACCACTCCATGTTAGCTTCTATGCCCTCAAGCCTAACCAACAGCGACGCGGAGCTAAAGGGCCACTCTTCCTCACTTTTTCTACTCTTTCTGCTCAACAGAATCTCTCCCCGTGGTATTTCCTTCCCAACAGGGCACAATTCTCTTCCCCCACCTGGCATGCTGGACTTTCCTTTGCTAATTACAGAAAGAAAATAGTTAGCGTACCCGTGGTTGCTCTGCCTACTTGGTGAATGCGAGTATGGCTGGTCCTCCACTCTCGTTCTCCCGCTGCCCTACAATTTATCCCTCCTCCCTTCACTACGCTCCCTCTCATACTTTTCCTTACCTACCTGTCATCCCATCCACCTTACGCACTGTCCTTACCACCTCTTCTCATACCTGCGTAGCCAATGCCACTTCTCCCTTCTGACGTCACTACAGGCATGCAAGACGCCACCACACCCTGCGGTATAAGCGTGTGGGCAGCGGTGGGTAGTCCTCTCACCTCCTGGCCCCTGACATCCATAATTACACTGATTACCCACTCCGTCACCCCAATAGGGGGTCCTTCCTTGGCACAAAATTATTTGAAAGCATTAGACACAAATTCTCCTCCATTATCACTTCTCAGGGATTTAATTTTTTGACCAGTCTCATTTTCAACCAATGCTTTGAATTCAACAAATTTTGCAAACACTTCATCTTTATTCTTCATAAAATAGATCTAACACTTGCAGGAAAAGTCATCTATGAAAATTACATAATACATGTGTTTTGCAACTGAGATTGTAGAAAATGGTCCACACACATCTGAGTGGACTCTATCCAAGATAGATCCACCTCTTCTATCTCGTCCTTGGAAGGATGATTTGACATATTTTCCAAAAGTGCATCCCTTTTAAACATATTGTTGGTCAAGGGTTCATTTTCAAATTCTTGTGGTGATCTGCTACATGATTTTCAAAGCTACATGGTGTAGGTGACCTATGCGCGTATGCTAGAGTTATCCAACATCTCGACTAACATAGTTACTAATCAAACGTGAAAATGACCTAGCACCCATTTTTTGAGGTAGCAAAAAATCACTAGATTTTGAAAAATGGTGATTTAGAATACACCTTTTTTTTTAGCATATTTTGCCACTTTAAACTTTTCTATGTATCAAGTATGAACAATTTTTTTAAATGTTAGTGATTTTCATGCTGATTTTGAAAAGTGTTGATTCAACATCAACACATTTTTTTAGAGGGCTTATTTTTTACACTTTAAATTTTTTTTTGTATCAAGTGTGAACATTTTTTTTTGTTAGTGATTTTCATCTTGATTTTGAAAAGTGTTGATGAGCATCAACCCTTTTTGTTTAAAGGGCTTAGTTTTTACACTTTAAATTTTCTAATGAATTAAGTGTGGATAATTTTTTTTAAATGTTGGTGATTTTCATGTTAGTAATAAAACATAAAAATAAAAATCAAATAAAATAACATGACAAAATAAAAATCAAATACAAAAAATATTTTAAAAAAGAAAAGAAAAAAACAACCTATAAAAATGTAAACAAAAAACATAAAACATGACAAAAATAAAAATAATAAAAACATGTTAGTAATAAAACACACACACACACACACATATAACCAAAAAAAAAAAAAAAACATGACAAAAAAAATCAAATACAAAAAATATATATAAAAAAAAGGTGAAAAAAAAACCAAAATTAACTCGTAAAAAAAAAAACAAAAAATAAATAAAAAATATAAATAAATAAATGAAATTGTTTCAAAAATATATATATAATTTAAAGAAAAACAAATATATATATATATATATATATATATATATATATATATATATATATATATATATATATAAGAATTATTTTTTATTTGAAAACAGTTTCGAAAGAAATCACATTAGTAGATTTAGGCCAACGCATTTCGAACCAACCAGTGTGGTTCATCATTAGGACAAGATGAACCACACTGGTTGGTTCAAAACGTGTCGGCCTAAATCTACCAATGTGATTTCTTCCAAAATTGGTTTCAACTCAAAATATGGATCACAAAAGCTTGAATTTTGATAAATAAATTATTTTTTAAATTAAAAATATAAAAAATAATAATAATAATAATAACATAAACAAATAATAATAATAATAATAAAATTAATTATAAAAATTTAAAAACAAAATTAAAAAAAACACACATGAAAAAAAATTCAAAACAAAATAAATAAAAAAATAAAAATAAAAAATAAAATAAAAAAAATTAAAATTTAAAAAAAAAATCAAAACAAATTAAAAAATAAAAATAAAAATAAAAACAATTAACCCTCACCCCGCTCCCCTGCCCACCCTCAACCCTGCCCTCTCCCCTCCACTCCCCCGACCCCCGCCTCCCCCTCTCCCTCACTCCTCTCCCCTACCGACCCTCAGCCCTCCCCTCTCCCTTCCCCCTCCCTCGCTTTCTTTCCCTTTCCCACCAAGGAAAAGTTTTCTTCCTCCTCAAATCTAGTTGTGACACCATCTCTACTATTTCGTCTGATCTCCTCCTGCACCAAGTCAGGCTAAAGTATCTCCCAATCTAGTAACTTTTCTCTTCCATTAACTGAATCCTGATAGTTATGCTAGGATTTTAGACGGCCAAAGAGTGTTAAGCTCACAAGTTCATATGATGGCACATTTTATCCTACTCCATGTTCATCTCGAACCTGAGAGAATCTGGATATGTATTGTGGAATGGTTTCATTTTTTTGCATTTGAACGCTCCTAGTTTATCTCCCAATGTCAATTTCCTAGCATCAATGCTTCTCTAGAAGAGATCTATGAGAGTTTTCCACATTGAAAAAGGAGTCTCCTTTCCATTCAAGTTCGAAACCACATGATATCTGACACCCTCCAGAATAATACTCCTAGCCTTTGTTGTGTCTTTCTTCCACTAAGCAAGTGCTTGTGCATCTAATGTTGCTAGTTTCAAAATATCAGTTTTTATTGGTGCTGCCCTTCTTGTACGTTATATTCAAATGGAACTATTGCAGTTATGTGGACCACTTCTGATGGCGATCATTTTGAAACTTCTCTTGCGTCTGTATGAACTATAGGAGTCAGTGGTTTGTGTGGATGTATCTTCCCATACTCCATTGTCATCCAAGACAACTTCTGTTAGGTCCCTATACTACTAGTGTAGCCCCTTATTGTTATTATTGCAACCCTCTTATTGTATTTTTGTGCCCATGTAGTCCAAATATTTTTACTATTGTGCCCCATAGAAGCCCACTATTGTTATTATTGTTCCCTTACAGCATTATTGTTATGTAGGCTCTGATCATATTGTGGCCCCTTACACTCCTATATATAGAAATGAGCTCTTGTCATTTGTATCGTCGAAGTGTTCATTTGTGTAATGTAAATGAGGTTTCGCCCTCGAAGAGGCTAATTTTGAAGTCGTTGATCTATCTCTTCTCCTATTTTGTGAGATGGTTGCATAACATTTGGTATCAGAGCTTTGGATTCTAGGGTTCTCGCTATTCAAACAGGCCATCGTGGAATTTCAGATATAACTTTTTTTTCTACGAAGCTTCAAAAGTTGAAATTAAAACCTAGTGGAGCCAAAATATTGGTGAACCTCCTATACGAAGTTCAGATCTTGTCTCACTATATTTTTGGAGATATAGTCCGAGGAAGTTAGGGTTTTTGCAGGCTCCATAATTCCATCTCAAACAGGTGACCTTGGGAAAATTGTCATAATTTTCTCTCGGAGCATTGGATTTAAATTTCGTAAAAAGTGATAGAAAGAGGACAGACTTTAGTTTCTTGGATAACATTTTTATGGTCGAAGTTCAAAACAGTGATATTTGTCACTCCGTACAAGTTCACTCTATTGAATTAGTCTATAATCAAGTCATTGTGGGAGATTGGGTATAACGTTTTATTGACAGATCTAATCTCGATCAGACCTATGGGGTTGGAAACAGGACTCAGAGGGATACTATAGGATGTAATTTCAGAACTTTGAGATCCTAAAGTACAAGGATAGAATTTTTTCAATATTGAGCTCCTAAAAGCAAGAAAAATGTGTGTGTATATATATATTTGCATAACTTTTGTTTGAAAAATCAATTTGAAGTGATTCAAAGGGAATAGTGAAGCATAAATATCATTGTTTTATTTCAAAATAACTCGAAGCAAGAAAATAGAAACACCTAGTAAGCAACCCGAAATATCTACCACGGCACGTGACAAAAAGTGATAGAAAGAGGACAGACTTTAGTCTCTTAGATATCATTTTTAGGGTCGAAGTTCAAAATAGTGACATCTGTCACTCCGTACAAGTTCACTCTATTGAATTGGTCTATAATCAGGTCATCATGGGAGATTGGGTATAACACTTTATGGACAGATCTAATCTCGATCAGACCTATGGGGTTGGAAAGAGGACTCAGAGGGATACTGTAGGACGCAATTTCAGAACTTTGAGATCCTAAAGTACAAAGTTACAATTGTTTCAATATTGAGCTCCTAAAAGCAAGAAAAAAAAAAAAAAAAAAATATATATATATATATATATATATATATATATATGTATAACTTTTGTTTGAAAAATCAATTTGAAGTGATTCAAAGGGAATAGTGAAGCATAGATATCATTGTTTGATTTCAAAATAACTCAAAGCAAGAAAATAGAAACACCTAGTAAGCAACCCGAAATATCTACCACGACACATGAAGAAGAGGAAGAAATGCAACATGATATATCAAAGTTACTGATATATAGAATCAAAGCTAATATCAATGGTTTTAAGAATGGAATGGAAGCTAAGATCGATGGTATACATGAAAAATTGGAAGGAAATATGGAAGATTTTAAGAAATACATGGAAGGTTTGAAGGAAGGTGCGACAAAGTTGCTACAAGACAGACTTTCTAATGGCGAAAAGGTAGTAGAGGAAACTCAGGATGAGAACAAAAGAAATGTTAATCATGATTTCGTAGAACCTCATGCTGGATCGAAGACCCACCATATTCAAAAGATCGATATGAGGAAGTTTGATGGAAAGGATCCCATAACATGGATACTATAGATGGAGCAATATTTTGATCTCCATAATGTGCAAAACGCACAAAAGGCACGTATTGCAACTTTATATTTAGAACCCAATTAGTTTGTATGGTATCGATGGCTTTTCTCTCGTAAAAAAATTG
This sequence comes from Pinus tabuliformis, assembly GCA_031772625.1. NCBI lineage: Eukaryota > Viridiplantae > Streptophyta > Pinopsida > Pinales > Pinaceae > Pinus > Pinus tabuliformis. The sequence goes on from CM062811.1 coordinate 263,608,572, forward strand.
TCACTTGGTCCATTATTATGGAGGAAATGATAGAACATTATGAGGATACAAAGAAAAACACCTTCTTTAGCCAATTGATAAATCTCAAACAAAAGGGTTCAATGGCAGACCACATTAAGGACTTCCAAAAATTGAATATAAGGGTAAATGATATTCTAGAGGAGAATAGGATTGATGTCTTCATAGGGAATTTAAAGGATAAAATCCAACATGAGGTTCACCTTTAGGAACCTGATTCATTAGTGAAGGCATTCAGGGTGGATAGAAAAGTGGAAAGAAAAATTATGGCAACAAGGAAGTCTACCACTCACAACTATGAAGACAGAAGTGTTGTTGCTCCTATCCTTCCACAACCTACAAGGTTGACACCACAACAGTTGGAGAAAAAAGGAGAAAAGGGGATTTGTTATAGTTTTGATAGAAAATACACTAAAGGTCGTAAGTCCGCCGAGAAGAAATTATTTTACATAGATTGTGAAGAGGAAGAAGAAAAGGATCAAGAAACATCAAAATAAGAGGATATACTCTAGGAACCAACCCCAGAGAAAGAAGAAATGAATCTGACCATATCTTGTAATGCATTGGCACTTTATGGATATCATCCACCATCCATCACATCATCTTTAAGAGAAAATTATAAGGTTCAAGCAATGGAAGGTCACATCGAGCATCAACAACAAGTTCTCCAACTCTTAAAGGATAACCTCACTTTGGCGCATAATCGAATGAAACAACATGCAGATCAACATCGCAGTGACAAAATTTTTGATGTGGGCGATTGGGTATTTTTACAACTACAACCATACAAACAAATGTCCCTCAAGAAAGCTAAGAAGGATAATAAATTATCACTAAAGTACTATGGTCCTTACTCGGTGCTGCAAAAGATTGGTACTATGGCATACAAATTAGAGCTTCCTGCATCTTCCTGAGTGCACCCAGTTTTCCATGTTTCATGCTTAAATAAGGTTATAGATGACAAGCTCTTAGTTTAAACAATATTTCTAGAACTTGACAATGAAGTAAAAATCATATTGGAACCTAAAGCGGTCACGGAATCAAGAACCCGCCGGCTACAAAATCGATCAATTTCAGAGTATCTCATCATTCTTAATCATGAACCAGATGTCTTAGCTTGGACCCCTGCTGAGCATGGGAGGATGATAATTTTATACATAAGCATTCAGAATTACTCAAGCATTGAGAAAAACATAAGCATTCAGAATTACTAGCATTGTTCACATGTCTCTCATTTCTAGCAAGCCATCACTCAGCAGCTCTCAATTAGAAACACTTGGCAGGGACCTTCTCTTCTGCATGCCTGGAATAGCTGGACCACCGCTCATCAAAGGAAAAAAGACCAATGCCTCCCTCTCATACTCTGCTGGTCCATTTGGCTTGGACGCAACTGCCATATCTTCAAGAATCAGCCCATCAACTGGCAATTGCTCACTGCAAAGGCAATGTCTGTTTACCATGATATCCCTGATGACGAGCCACCTCGCACCCGCACTATATCAGGACCTGGTAATATCGAAAAAGCCCAGCCATGGGCCTTCTTCGATGGGGCAGCACAACCTCACGGCTGTGGGGGGTTTTTGCCTATATATCTCAGAACAGCACCATTACAAAGTCAAGCTAGTACTGGGTGAAGGAACAAACAATTTCGCTGAGCTTCTTACTCTCAGACACCTGTTGCATTTCACCCTTGTGCATAATTGCATTTCTGTTCAGATCTTTGGAGATTCTCAAATCATCATAAATTGGTTCAATGCAAAAAATCAATGTCATGCCATATCTCTTCAAAATATTCTAAATGATGTGCTTAATCTCAAATCAGGTTTTAATATGATCTCCTGTCAACATATACACAGGGAATACAATGAGGATGCTGACAAGCTTTCCAAGGAGGGCTCATTACTTCCCCGAGGCATGTGGTTAATCAGTGAACAGATGGGCACAGAGGTCTATCAATATCACCACAGACCATACATAGACCAGGACTACTTCAGAGTGGATTGTCTTCTTTCTTCTTCTTTTTTTCTTTTTTTCTTTTTTTTTTAAGTTATACATAGAACTTAAAACATGCATATATTACTATGACAAAAGAGACAATATTATTTTTTGAAAATCGCTGCAAGGCCATGTTTTTGCTATCACAAAATATGTACAAAGCACTAGACTGATTATACAGGGATCGCATATGCCTCAGAAATCTACTACATGTAATTTTTCTCTCATAATGAAAGATTACGATTTTTCTCTTTGGAATATATATATATATATATATATGAAATCATCATTTTGAGTGTTTAAATCTATCATCTAAGATCTAGTGATTTTATTATTGTTTATAGAGATTATGTAGATGATTATAAGGTGTAATGGGAGGTAATCATAAGTTGAGGGTTTTATTAATGTAATTAATTAGAAAACTTTGGAAATGATTATCATATATTAATTGTTTTTAATAACTAATATGGATTTTTAGAGTGTAATGATATTGATAGGAATTAGTTAGATCTATGCTTTGAAGGTTTTGTTATTAAAGGTTTCTAGGTATTGCGTATTTTTAAGCCTTCATCTCGGTTCATGTTGTTTTTCCTTTTTTCAATTTCCAAAGCTTCCTTCATTTTCCTTTTTAATTCATGGTCTTCTTTAAGGATGAGTCTGGCTTATTCTATGCAGATGTGGTGTGTAGAAGAACATGCATGTTCTACTAAGGCAGATTTAGAGTCTCTATCTCTACAAATGTCGACAGCATGTTCTTTCACTCTAATGTTGAGGGATCTGTCAGTTTCTCCTATGTATTCTTTTCCGCAGGAGCAAGGGATAATGTATACTCCTTTCTGTAAGCTAGGATTTATAGGGTCTTTGATAGAGTTAGTTAGTTTCCTTATTGTGTTGTGGGGCGTGAAGGCTACATTGATATTATGTTTTTTTAGAATTTTTGCAATCTTATTAGTGGTGCCTTTTATGTAAGGAAGGGAGATTTTTGGAGTGTCGGAAGGTATTTTCTTGTTTTCTTTTCTTTTTAGAGTTTGGTGGATGGTTTTGTTGATGGTGTGTTTGTTGTAACCATTATTTTCAAAGACTTTGCGGAGATGGTCAAGTTCTGGATATAGGTGTTCAGAGTCTGGTATTTTAGAGGCCCTTGTGGTTAGGGTTTTTATAATACCTATTTTTTATTTAGGATGGTGATGGGAATTTGCATGCAGGTATCTCTCCGTGTGAGTTTTCTTTCTAGAAACTTGGAAGCCAAGTTTTCCATTATTCTTTGTTAGGAGGATATCCAGGAAAGGGAGTTGGTTCTCTTTTTTGATCTCGATAGTGAATTTTATCTATTCCAAGAGGCTATTAATGTGAGTGAGAAAATATTCCAGTTTGTCTTTCCTGTGACTCCACTTAGCGAATATATCATCTACATATATTTTCCATTCTTCAAGAGTGTAAGGAAAGGAGTTTAGGGCAATTTGCTCAAAATGTTCCATGTAGATGTTGGCTATTATAGGAGATAAGGGAGAACCCATGGCTACACCATGGGTTTGTTCATAAATCTTACGTTTAAAGGTAAAATAAGAAGATTTTAGGCAAAGACTTAATAATTCTATGGTTTCTTCATCATAGATCTTTCTCATGACATTGATGGCTTCATCTACAGGGATCATTGTGTAGAAAGATACAATGTCAAAACTGACTAACAAGTCTTCATCATTTATTTCTAGGTTTCTTATCCAGTTTATGAATGAGGTGGAATATTTTATGTAAGAGAAAGTGTTTCCGGATAATGGTCGGAGTTTCTTAGCTAGATATTTAGCAAGAAAATAGGTAGGAGAGCCTATAGTGTTTACTATAGGTCTTAGTGGGATGTCAGTTTTATGGATTTTTGAAGCACCATAGATTCTAGGAATGATAGAGCTACTTGGAGTGATCTTCTTTTTGGTGGAAATGTCAAGCAAAGACTCTTTAATTTTCTTAGTGACTTTATTAAGGATTTTGTTGCTTGGGTCTTTATTAATGATTTTGTAGCATCCACTTTGGTTTAGATGTTCTTCCATTTTTTTATCGTATTCAAGAATGATTATATTTACAGACACATAAACTAATAAATGATAAACAATGCTAACTAAATATTATTTTTTTCAAAAAAAACATATTCAAATCATAATATATATATATATATAGATAGATAGATAGATAGATATATAAATTAATAAATAAACAAAAACAATTCACTACATGTAAATAAATAAAATTCCCACATAAATTAATAAAGTAATATATTAAATTAAAAAGTTTAATTAGTAAGGATTATGCACATTATTATAGATTAAATTAATTTAATATAAATATATAGCCGACTAAGTTTTTCCAAAATATCATTCACGCAAATACATATAAATCATCAGCTCTTTTACATTAAATATTCTCAAGATATTAAGCATTCCCCTGATGATGGACTCACTTTGTAGTCTGAAACGTTGGGTTAAAAAACCCACTCACAGGTCATCCCACACTCTTTCAAATATTTTATTATTTTTCATTATTTGAGGATAACTCAATATCTTGTTATAAATAGAAGGGTTTTCCATTCATTATTCACTTTTGATTATTTTCATTGTTGCACTCATTGTTGTAACTCTGATTATTTTCATTGTCGCACACCATACTTTTGTTGGGTTTATACATTATAGAAGAGAGAGACTCTACACAAGCTGAAGATGTTTGAGGATAGCCAATAACCCATCCCATAGAGGGGGACTAGTAACATTTATTTGTTCCCTTCACAGGTGTTATAATAAAATTATTCTTTACACATCTGGTTTTCATTAGATGATTGGAGTTATTACTCTTTCTTTTTGTTGTTTAACTATGATTGTGGCATAGATCTAGACTTTGGCAAGTTTTGTTTCTATCAGTTGCTACAGATCTACAATGTTTAGCAACCATTTATATTGTTGAAATTGTTTTTCATCCACAATCTTAAGTGGGTTCTTTTCGTACATCTTTGAGAAGAAAACACTACAACAAAATTGGTGACTCCGTTGGGTTTTATACTTCATATCTAGAAACTTGAGTGACCTTCGGTTTTCAGCTTAGGGTTTCTTCTTTTTTCAATTCCCTTAATGTTTCCTAGTTTTTAAACCCTAAATCTGTTAAATTTATTACTTCTGCAAGCTTTCTGGTCGTTTCTGCAAGTCACAGGAACCATCCGCAACAAAGGCGGCACTTTTTTCTGAGATTTACTGATTGGGATCCACGGAGTATAAATCACACTTTTTGGCCCAAAAAGTGCGATCTGGAAGTCAGAACACACTTATCAGGCCAAAAAGTGCGATCCCTACAGAGAAACAAGTCAGTACCTGCGATTTCTGTGTTTTAGGGTTTTTCTCATATCTGTTTCTGGGTTTTGCAAAGAGTTGTTCGATGGGTTGTTTGACCTCTGTATCATCCCACTTATGCCTTGATCCACTCTAATTTACTCATCAAATTCGAATTTAGTCTCCCCTAGGGCTTCTAGTACGCTTCCACCTTTCTAGGAGGACTTTAGCTAAGTGAGTAGTCTGAGTTTCTGCAATGCTTTCAGCCACATTTTCCAGATGTGCACCCTTATATTTCAAATATATTAAGATAGGTTGTTACCATCCATAGTTTCACATTTAAACTTGTTTGGTCATTTTCCTTAGGGTCCCATTGGTTTCCCTAGGTGTTTCACCCATCTCCCTATCTTTTTGCAGCGATCTTCCCCTCTGATTTTTTGTTGTTGTTGCACCACTTTCCAACAGCATAGTGTCACTTGATCCCAGTCACACCGACATTTAGATCCCTTGATTGTTTCAGTGTATTTTCCATTGGTTTAGCCACCAACCAGCACAGTGTTTGCAAACCCAGTTTGGGTGTGGTTTAGTTAATTGTTTTTTTGTTCCTTTTTTGTTATTAATTTCAGTTTATTTTCAGCAAGATTTTTTTTTTTTACAAACAAGATCTGGGCTTAATCAATTAATACACTTACACACACAATCACACCTTAAGCGAAGGGCACTTGGTTTACACCGCCAAGCTAAGACTTAACAAAATAAATTTATCTCCCTTCATTAAGACAAAGGCATATTGTTGATCTCCCTTCACCATTTATGTGTCACATGTGCCCTACACCCATTGCACCACCAAGGCATTTGTCGCGGAGACTATTAGGCCTTCACCCCCAGTTTCGCTTGGGCATATTACCCCTCCCCATCGAGTTCGATTTCATAGCCCTCTAAGTCCCCACACTGACTCTTCTCCTGGTTCATCTAATTCCTCATTTGATTCCAAGCCTCCTTCACCGCATATCGTCACCATGTTTGGACCCACAGCTGGTGCAGGAACCCAACTTGGTGTTGGCTCCAGTTCTATACCGATGGTCACATCAAGCGGAATAGTCTCAAGAACCGTTCTGGTAGCCCCCATACTCCCCTTTATGGTTGGGTTAAGTCTATCAGATTTTAACCAGCTAATAAATGAACCATACACCATGATGTTGGATGGCCCTCTATGCTGACCAAGCTTCCCTCAAACATCCTAAAGTTTGAGGGTAATGCTCGAGAGGATCCTACCAACCATATCCCATCCTTCCACATGTGGTGTTCATCCAACTCCATAACCGATGACTTCATTCATCTTCGGCTCTTCCAACACATGCTCACTAGAGACGCTACAAAATGGTATGTAGACCAGCCCTCTGCATCTCATTCCATTTTCGCAACGCTTGCTAAAGAGTTCCTCTCATATTTCCAGTTACCTCTCTGGTACAACACTAGTACAGAGCTATTGACTACATTTCATCAATCCTCTGACCATGTTCAAGTGTGACGTCGAAGGAGGATCACATGTCGTGCCCCACCTTTCGAAGACCATGTCTATCTAGATTGGTTTCTTGGAGCCTTATATCTCCCATTGGAAAAGATGTTGCATCCCATTTTCCTTAGATCGAGGAAGAAGCTCCCCAAATCGCTCTGAGATATTATCTGAATTATGCACAATCTGGTTATGTATATACCATCATTCCAGACCTCCCTCGTCTTGGAAGTGCCAATACACTGGGGGCATCTCATGTCACCGACAATATCATTGGATCCCTTTCACACTCTTCACCATATAATCAGCAAAGTTATGGCTACCCGTAGGGGGGCACCAGTCCCTCCAACACTTATGCCCCTCCTACTAGCAACATGTTTCCAGGGCTCTAACCCGTCTACCAAATTGTTCCTCCTCCTTATGCATAGCCTAGCACTCCATCCCCTCAAGCATTAGCGTTGTAGCTTCCCATGCATCCTTAACCTCAGCAACCACCGCCCCCTCAGGGTCAAGTGTTTGCACAACAAAGTGCGACCAATCCCCAAAATTCAAAGAAAAATAATAAGGGGAAGGGTAACCAGTGTAACCAAGTTAATCAAGGTAACCAAACTATTGAACTCCAGGGGAACCAGCCTAACACCAACAACCAGCAATAGGGCGGCCATCTCAAGCAGAACAAGGCTATTCGTACGAACAAGCCTTATGCATGTTGTGGTGTACATGGCCACTATACACATGAGTTTCCTCTCTTACCCCAAATGTGCCAAATGTGAGAAGCTCAAGAAGCTTCTAGAGGTCAATGATCACCTCAGAATCTTGTGCCATCTCAACCAGTAGTGCTCACGAATCCTTTACCTAAGCAAGGATTTGTTGTTACTCAACCTCGGCCAGGTCAAGTAGCCCATCCCCCAAACTTCTAGTCCTGGTGACTACCAGATCCTTATGATGAACTCTGATGAGGTTAACCCCTCCAATATCAACCTGCAAACTCAATCGCATCAATATGACTAGCCCTCAAATTCATCTACTATCGAATCCAAAACTAAAGTATCTGTTGAGCCTCTTACAACACAAAATGGTCCTTTACAGATCCCTCAACCTAAATTTGAGGCCATTCATAAGATCCCAAAGGGACCATTATGATTTAATGCGGCTTCTAACAAAGTTGCCCACACATACAATATAGTAGACCACTTGGAGCAATCACATGTTGCCATGTCGACACTGGATGTCCTCCAGTCATGCCCATCTCAAAAGAAATCTCTATTGACTGCCTTGGGAGTAGTATATCCTTCTGACGATCATCTGATTGTCTTCCCGGTTGATACATCAAAGCATCCCCCATTGCCTTCATCTGTTTCTTTCTAGATACCAGTCCGAGTCCGTAATGCCATCATCTCCTGATGCATTATTGAAAAAGGTGCATCCCCCTATGTGATGTTCGTTGTTATTTGGAAACAAATTAAGTCACCTGAGTTGTCCCCCTCCATGATCACTTTGCGTGCTTGGGATGGACACTCCTCCCAACCCCTTGGAATGTACCGCAACTGTCCATGTCAACATTGAAGTCATTGATGCCACTTTGGATTACAACATTCTCTTAGGTCGTAGTTACACATATTCCATGTCAGTCATCATGTCTGCAGTGTTCCGCAAGATGTTATTCCCCCCATGAAAATAAGATCGTTACCATCGATCAGTTGACTTACTACGAGCCGGCATCTGTCACCTCCCTCGAGTCCATTATCTCATAAATGTTCGACAAACAGTCTTCAACTCCGACCACTAGTGTTTCACCTGGATTCTATAAATATTCTTCATTATTGGGTGCTTTCCATGGTTCTCCCCCTCCCATCTCAGAGCCTAACTCTATGAGTGTTTTCATGTTACAAGTGTCATGGGTTGCCCTTAAGCAGTCGGGTACACCTGATCAACAGCCAACTCCTCAGCACCCTCTTGTTTCCCTTCCAGTTGAGCCCTCTGGATCCACCCCCCAGGACCTCCTCCATTTGTGGGTAGCATGTGGGAACTCCTTAATCCTTGTGCAGGTAAAGTAGATCACCAGATAGGTATATTGGCTATATGGCACTTATGACAGAACTCATTGTTTATGAGCTTTCTTAATTTGAGGAGGAACTTTCCAAACCAATGTGGGTAGATTCAATGGTGGAGGAGTATGAATGCATCATGAAGAGAAATGTATGGGAGGTGGTGTCGAGACCAAATAACAAGTCAGTGGTTGGTTCCAAACGATAATACAAAGTGAAACATGCAGTTGATGGCAGTATCGAGAAGTACAAGGTCATATTTTTTGCCAAAGGCTTCTCACAGGTAGAGGGAGTTGATTATGAGGATACATTCCCTTGTGGCAAGATATTCCTTCAGCAGGACCATTCTAGAATTAGTTGCACAGATGGGGTGGAAGATCCAGCAGATGGATGTGAAGACTCCCATACTCAATGGAGCGTTTGAGGAATAGATTTACACATAGCATCCTAAATTATTTGAGGAATTGACAGGGAGACACATGTGTGTAGACTCAAGAGAGTCCTTTATGGTCGCAAGCAAGCACCCCGTGCTTGGTGTTATCACTTAGAAAAAACCTCAGCTATAGGGAAAAACTCTAAGGTAACATCTAACCAATCCCTTGAATTGAAAGCTATCCCTTTCAATCTAAAGGGGGGTCCCTTCTATAACTCAATCAAAATCTTATTGGTTATGTTCTCAGCACGATGACTAGATATGATTGGATTATACAAAATTGGTCTGTATAGGACAGGAAAAACCATTGGGCATGGAGCCTTTTTTACAGAAAACTACTAGTTATAGGCTATATGAAAAAACTACAAAGGAAAGGTAGCAACAGATTTCTTAGATAAATTATCATTCAGCTATGATAGAAGTAGATAGAAATAAATATCGAAAACAGAGCAAATGGTGAATTCTGAGAAAGATATTTAAATCGAAAACATATAACCATTTGGCAATTCTAAATCTGAGTTGATAAACATAATTCAAATTTAATTTCTCAATTCCAAACATAGAAGACTTGTGGATCAAATTGTGAAAGAAAAGAAGTAACATGCACTAGAAAATAGACAGGAAACCCATCACACAAGAATCTCTGTAAATCTGAACAAGTAGTACTGATCACAACAATTTATATTAATGTCAAAATTCTACACAATGTTCCAAGGTTCTGGAAGAAATTTCAAACCCTTCTTTATTACACAGTCCCTCTATTTATAAGAAAATTAAAAATTAAAACAATTTTCTCCTTCATACTTAATTACAAATTTCTAAAAATATAAGAGATAAAGCGTATCTCTTAAATACATGCATATAATATATTTTTCCAAGTCTATTTGTATTTAAACCATAACAACGTGCTGCAAAAGATGGCTGGAAAATTGGGTCATACATGATGACTAATCCCCTTTCTAATTTTTTTGAACTCCTACCTCACCATCCTTCTAAAAATATCTTTTTTTGCACAGCTCAAGTCGAATTGATGAGCAATTTTCCATGAGCTTTTTCCTAGCAAATTCCAGAAAAGTAGGGTCCAATGATCCATTCGAAAATCCAAAACCATGATAGTTGTTAGAAAAAGGAGAGAACTTTTTTAAATGGATATGTTCTGGACAAAAAACTCTTTTGATTTTGAAAAATTAAACTCATTTATTTGGAAACCATGCCCGAAATTACTATGTTGTATAGGAAACAATAGTATAAAAACCAAAGTTTTGTGTTTTTACACATATGCGTTGCTACTCTGAATGTCAAGGCATTTTTTTAATTTTGAGAACCTACGATAACACTGAGATTATATCTATCAACGTTTTAACTTTTTTTTATTACAACTCGACGCTGACACCCCCATTGTCAATGCTTTAACCGTATTTATTAAAAAATGGTGTTGATAGTCCCATTGTCAGCACTTTAAAAAATATAGACTAAAAATGTGATAACAACTGGCTCCAAGGGGATATTTTTGATCATGAATGGAAGCAAGAACCCCTATAGACCAGAGGTCTAATCCATTGGGGTGGTCCCAACTCAGGAACTCCAACTTGTAAATGAAATCAAACTGAAACTGTAAACTGAAACTAGAATTGTACATGCTAAAAAATGAAATTTGAAACTGCTGAAAAAATGCTCAGAGTGTTGAGCTTATTGGCACACCAACCTATCCTAAGCTATTGAAATAATTGCTCAATCAAATAATGCAAAAATTCCAATGAAACAAATCTAGTAGCTTCTCAAATATTGTGGCTTTTTTTCTATGCTTTAACAAAATCAAAATTGGAATATGTAAGGGCAATGGAAATTGATGATACTTTTGATTCTCATAGTCACGACATAGCTGAAAAATCCCTCCATATAGGCGGCTATAGGATCATAAAAGATATGAATTCAATATTTTTTTTTTTGATCTTCAAGGCACTCTACAATTTGATTGTTATGGATTGAGAGTTCACATGTGCTTTCTATGTTAAATCATTGTTCCAATTGTGAGTTTTCAAACTCACACCCATTCTCAATATTACAAGGAAACAATATGCCTTTCTGGCTTTTCTCAAATGAAACTTCAAAATAAAGACCATGAAATGGAAAAGTTTGGGGTATTTCCTGATCTATAAAATCTTGAGATCTTTTTCAATGCCCGTGGCAGATTCATCCAAAAATTGGATCCTATCTTCTGAGCTACATTAAATTACTTTAGATAAGAAGACAAAAATGAATAAAAGTTTATATCCACCTCATCATCTGTACACATATCGTTCCATTCTCTCAAACCTTAAATGGAAGGAAAGTCTCCCATTAACTCTAGTTTAACCATCCATGTTTCCAAGAAGATAATCCAAAAACTTGTTAGAGAGCTTATGGACTTAATAGGTAAAATTTCAACCCAACTTCTGGAGAAAATCTGTGATAGGTTAACCCGATAATGCAATATAAATCAAAGCAGAATACTATAACCTACTTCTACTATCAATTTGTGGAAGCTTAAAGATCGAGCTGAACAATATAACCAGAAGAAGAAGAATGAATGGCAAAATACACAAGAAAATACTTTTGGGGAAAGCCTCAGCTAAAAACCCCACACTATTGTATTATCATACATGGTGTAAATACATAGGAATTATACAAATCCTTAGCTCTCACAGCTAGCCAGCTCTCAGTACAATCCTCACAAATTCTTATAGGCAATATTGGCTTCTCTCTAGCCTTCCTCTCTACCCTCCTAGCTCATATTTCCTTGTGTTGTTCCTTGTGGATGATTAGCCCATTACCAAGTGAAAATCACCGCACGCATAAGTTTTCTCCATGAGAAAACACATGAAACTAATCGTACACTGTCTTTGAACATTAATCTCAACTGGGTCTCTCTCGGAATAGACATGCATGAGTTTCTGATGAGGGAATCTTTAGTTAACTAGAGTAGCATTAGTTGAGTGAATTAATGCATCAACTGACTGTTAACTCACTATTAGTTCCTCAAACAGTTTGGAAGTAATTTAATTGGACTTAACTCAATAAACTGAGTTAACTAATTACAACCTTAAATATAACTCAATCTTATCTCCTTAATTTAAGGGATAACTCTTGCATGACTTCAAAAAGACTTCTAACTTAAATTTATCCAACTAATTAATTTAAAATAAATTAATTAATAATTTCCAAGTAGTTGTTAAGACTAAATTCGATTTTAATTCACAATTTAATTCAAGGACAAATTAAATTGGACTATTCTTGTTGGCATATTTCAACACTCCCTCTCAACAAGAAAGGGATTATCTGCCACCCCGATCCTCTCTATGGAACTCGAATTTACACTTTGACATTGCCTTTGCCAAAATGTCAACATCTTGCTCCTCTGTCGAAATATACTGCAGCAACATGATCCTCCTCGCTACATAGTCTCTGAGATGATGATACTGGATGTCAATGTGCTTGGACCTATCATGAAATATTAGATTCTCAGAGAGTTTGATACAAATCTGATAATCGCAATAGATCACAATTGGATCCTTCCTCTAATCAAACAAACCAACTAGGATTTTCCGCATCCAGATGGCCTCACATACTGCCTGATTTGCATCCATGTATTCTACCTCTGCCGAGCTAAGTGCAATCGACCTTTGTTTCCTACTGTACCAAGAAATTTCCGTTGAGCCAAGGTTGAAAATCCCTCCTGATGTGCTCTTCCGATCTAATGGACTCCCTACTCAATCTACATCAGTGAAGCCCTGTAGCTTCACTCCCTTTGTCCGTCTGTAACATAATCCACACTGAGATGTGCCTCTGAGGTATCTCAATACATGCTTTGCCTCCTTCCAAAACATCTTGGTAGGCTGAACCATCGCTTGACTCAGCTGGTTCACTACATAGCACAAATCTGGTCGTGTGTTCACTAAGTACATCAGTGAACCCACAAGCTGCCTGTACACAGTAGCCTCTACCACTTCTCTCAAATTAGCAACCTCCTTCCTCCAGTTACCTGCTAGAGGATTTTGCATGGGCTTGCACTTCTCCATGTGGAATCTCCTAAGTATCTTGTTGGCATACTTGCCCTGAGACACAAACAACTCCCCATCCTTCTGCCACACTTCCATGCCAAGTAAGTAATGCATGAGACCCATGTCTTTCATCTCGAATTCTCTTGCAAGGTCCTCCTTGCAAGACACGATCAACTGATAATCACCAATCAATATGAAATCATCAACATAAAGTACAATGATCAACAGCTTACCTTTCACCACGGTGTGGTACAGGTTTGCATCCGCTTCACTCTTTATGAAGCCCAACCCGGTGAAGTAGTTGTCTATCCTGGTGTACCAAGCACGAGGTGCTTGCTTCAGCCCATACAATGCTCTCTTGAGTCGGCACACATGTGACTCATGATCGAAGGTCTCAAAACCTTCTGGCTGCTCTATGTACACCTTTTCCTCAATCTGGTCATTGAGGAATGTAGTCTTCACATCCATCTGATGGATATTCCAACCCATATGTGCTGATACTACCAACATAGATCTGATAGATGAGTACCTTGAGACAAGAGAAAAATTATCATCATAGTCAATCCCCTCAACCTATGAAAAGCCACGGGAAACAAATCTTGCCTTATGCTTCTCCACACTACCATCAACAGCTTGCTTTACCTTATAAAGCCAACGAGAACTAACAACTGACTTGTTCTCCGATCTCAGAACCATGTCCAAAACACTATTACGAACTATGGAGTCATACTCCTCCACCATAGCATCAATCCAAATCGGCTGCTACACTGCTTCCTCAAAGTAATATGGCTTGGTCTCAACACATTCCCCAGCAAGGGCCATGTATCCAGTGTACCTCTAAGGTGACCTCCTCTGGTTGCACTGACAAGATGGTTCTCCCACATTATCTCTCGCATCCTCCAACAATCTATCAGCTTCTCTTATGTGCTTCTGTCCATCTCTAGAAGACTCTGCTTGAGTGGGTGTCTCCACTCCTGGAACCTCTGCATGCGACTGCTCCACATCAGTCTGAGGCTCCTCCTCCTTAGGAACCAACAGTTCCTCCACAGCCTATAGTTGGAGATCCCTCTTAAGGGAAACTCGCATGGCCTTCTCATCAAACTTGATATCTCTGTGAACCATTGTCCTCCGACTGGTAGGAAAGTACACCCAATAGTTGTGAGGTGTATAAGTGTCCCCCCCAAATATCCCCAACTCTGTTGTCGGCTCAAGCTTCTTCCATGCATCCTTTGTCACTTGGCAATATATCGACGAGCCAAAGATCCTAAAGTGACCCACATCTGGTCTCTTACCAGAGAAAGCTTCCTCTGGTGTCTTCATCCCAAGCATGTGATGCGGGCTTCTATTCTGCAAATAGACTGCTGTGTTGCATGCCTCAACCCACAAGTGAAGTGGTAGGCCTTAGTCATGGAGCATTTTCCATGTTGCCTCTACAATAGTTATTTTCTTCCTCTCGGCCACCCCATTCTGCTGTGGGTTATGAGGTGTCATCAACTCTCGTTTAATTCCTTCCACTGCAAAAAAGTCCTTAAACTCTTGAGAGACATATTCTCCACTGTTGTCGCTTCTCAAGGCCTTAATCTTCTTCCCTAATTATTTCTTGACCAAAGCTTTGAACTCACAAAACTTTGTGAAAGTTTGGTCCTACTTTTGCATGAAATAAATCTAGCATTTACAAGAATAGTCATCAATGAAAATCACATATTACCTTTGCTTCATTGTGGATGCCGTCAAGAATGGTCCACACAAATCAGTATGAACTTGCTCTCCGATAGCCTCTGCTCAACTGTCTTGATCATGAAAGGAAGACTTGGTGTACTTTCCCAAGGTACAACCTTTACCTGTGTCAACTTGCTCAAGTTTACCTTTGGGAATTCATGTACATATATGTTGCATTATCTTCAAATCCCCATGATGCAAATGGCCCAACCGCCTGTGCCAGAACTCGCTAATGTCTTGGCTTTGCACCAATTCTGCTTTCGTACTCAATGTTGCACAATCATCTACCTCTAGTGTATAGAGATTCTTCACTCGAATCCCTATCCTCTTGGTCTAACCCGTTTTTATGTGTCTTAGGAATGCCTTTCCTTTACTGAAGACAACATTGTAGCCTTTGTCCTCCAACATCGCAACCGATACCAAGTTATTCTTCAGTCCAGAAACATACATCACCTCTGTCAAGGTGAGAGGAGCTCCATGCTCCCTCTAAAAAGAAACTGTGCCCACTCTTGAAACACTATACCTTCCGTCGTCACCCATATTTATGCGCATCTTGAGTTATTTCTCCTCCAAGGCATTAAATAAACTTTTATCACCGGTCATGTGGAATGAGGCTCCACTATCAAGATACCAGACACAACCCATCATCAATGAAACCATGCATGTGATGAGGGTAAAGTCCTTTTTGAACTGAGATCCTAATGCCTCACCTTCCAACCCTTCCGAGATCCCTTATTAAACTTCTTCAATGGGAAATTAGTCGCATAATGTCCCATCTTGTGACAATTAAAGCATCTTACTTTAGACATGTCACTCTTATTCCCTCCATGAGAAGAATTCGATTTGAAATGGGAAGCCTTCCCCTTCCCTTTCCTTGCCTTACGTGTTAAGGCCAGATTTTCTTCATCATCATTCTTAGATGAAGAGCCATCTCATGTGCTCCTCCTGATCTCTTCCTGCATAAGATCCAACCACAGTCGTTCAGAATCCGGCAGTTTCTCCCTTCCATTCACAGAGTCCTGGTAGCTATTCCAACTCTTTGGAAGGCCAAGGAGAGCGAGGCTCACCATATCATCATCGAGAGTAGTTATTCTTACACTGCCAAGCTCATCTCTGCAGGTGGTTAGCTTGTTCAAATATGTGGAAATAGTATCACCCTTCTCCATCTTGATTCTTCGAAGCTTATCCTTGAGCACAAATTTCCTCTAGTCGCTACTGTTCTGGTAGAGGTCCTTCAATGTCTTCCACATTGAAAATGGAGTATCCTTCCCATGGAGACTCGAGACAATATGGTCTCGAACTCCCTCAAGGATGATCTGTCTCACCTTTGCCACACACTTCTTCCACTCAGCCAACTCTTGTTCATTAGTTGAAGCTGGTTTTGGGATTTCTTGATCAATGAATTCCTTCAAGCCATTGTCTTCTAATACAGCCTCCATTCTATCTTTCCATGATATGTAATTCGAGCTACCTTCCAAGGCATACTCGAGTCTCAAGCCATAGAACGCCATTGGCCAACCTTGAAGTATGATATGAATTTAATTTGTGCCTGCAACCCTAAACTTCAAACTTTGAATTCTCTTCTCAGTATATTGTTCACAGCTCTGATACCATGTAGAAAATCTGTGATAGGTTAACCTGATAATGCAATATAAATCAAAGCAGAATACTATAACCTACTTCTACTATCAATTTGTGGAAGCTTAAAGATTGAGCTAAACAATATAACCAGAAGAAGAAGAATAAATGGCACAATACACATGAAAATACGTGTGGGGAAAGCTTCAGCTAACACCCCACACTATTGTATTATCATACATGGTGGAAATACATAGGAATTATACAAAGCCTTAGCTCTCACAGCTAGCCAGCTCTTAGTACAATCCTCACAGATTCTTATAGGCAATATTGGCTTCCTCCAACCTTCCTCTCTACCCTCATAACTCCTATTTCCTTGTGTTATTCCTTGTGGATGATTAGCCCATTACCAAGTGAAAATAAAACCTTCAAAACTGCATAATCCTCAAGGATGAATCCTTGACTGCATGAATGAGTTTTCTCCTTGAGAAAACACATGCAACTGATAATACACTGTCCTTGAACATTAATCTCAACTGGGTCTTTCTCAGAATAGACATGCATGAGTTTCTAATGAGGGAATCTTCAGTTAACTGGAGTAGCACTAGTTGAGTGCATTAATGCATCAACTGATTGTTAACTCACTATTAGTTCCTCAAATAGTTTGAAACTAATTTAACTGGACTTAACTCGGTAAACTGAGTTAATTAATTACAACTCAAATATAACTCATGTTGGCATTATGATACAGGTGTTGTCCTTGATGGCAACTCGCTCAGATGACAGATCATAGTGTAGCAGCTCAATAGCAAATAAGTACATATCAGACTACAAAGAATAAAGAAAGAGAGGTATACGCAGGTTCACCTTGACCAAACTACGTATACACGCAGGTTCACTGTATACAAGTCACGTATACGTACACATGCACTTTCACAAAAGGAAAAGCATGTATACCTTGGAAAACTAAGTTTTCAGTCCGAGGTATTTGGTCCATGGTATTTTGATCCATGGTATTGGTCCATGGTATTTGGTCTGAGGTATTGACCCTAGGTATTTGGTCCAAGGTATTGATCCTAAGTGGTTTTGGTCCATGGTATTGAGAAAGGTCTAAAAACTATAAAAGGAGGAGAAGATCATTAGGCCAAATGAGTGCAAGTATTGAATATCTGATGAAGTGTGAGATCCAGTATGCAATTTATGGGTTTGTGATGCTTTACTTGATCTGAACTAAGGATGCACCTATGTGGTTGATGATGGATGATGGATCAGGATCTTAAGGCTTGCAATGTATTATCATTATGTGGTTTGATCATGGATAGTCTAGATCGGAATATTGACGAATATTTTATTCTGCAAATGTTATGATCTGGGCATGATTGAATTTTGAAATAGCTATGAAGGTTTTTAAGTTAGTATTTGCAGATCTGTACGCAGGTTTTCTTTGGTAAAAGTGCGTATACACGTTGGTTCAGCTCATCATAATAGTGTATACATTATGAAATATGATATATGAATTTGCAGTTGGTTTTAGTGGTTGTTGCAAAGTTCTAGGTTATGCTCTGCGTTCTGGTAACTGTGTTTTGATAATAGGCCTTTAGTGATTCAGTTGTGGGTGATTCAGAGATTGATGATTGAGTATTTAATGATTGGTTAATGCAATGGCTGTATTACAGTGGTGATTGATTTTGAGCTTCAATGTTGTTGATGGGTCCAGTATGAAAATTGGATGAAACGTGGCCTTCAGATTATGGTGTTGTGATCCAGGAGTATCCAATATGAAAATTTATGAAATGTGGCCTTCAGATTATGGTGTTGTGATCCAGGAGTATCCAGTATGAAAATTTATGAAACGTGGTCCCTAGAGGAAGAGAGAAGGTCGTAGCCTTCTGTAGGCCAGCGCCTACGTACTGGTAAACATATCAGCCAATACAAGAGCCAGGGGGTTGGAGCTCCCTTCCAGTAGTAGTTGGAAAATGAGTGAAGGTTGGAGCCTTCAGTACGGCGCCTACGTACTAGTAAATAGATCGGCTAGTACAAGAGCTAGGGGGTTGTAGCTCCCTTCCAGTAGAAGCTGGAGAATGAGAGAAGGTTGTAGCCTTCTACAGGTGGGTGCCTGCGTACTGGTATGAGTCTGCACTAGTACAAGATTGTAAACAGGTTTTTCTTATATTAAAAAGAAGGTAGCAGTAGGTGGTTTTTGTCCCGCATTGGGTTTCCACCTTAAATATTGGCTTTCATGTGTGTTTCTTATGTGTGATGGTCTGTTATGTTTTTACTGCACCTGGTTACTATTTATATGGTTAATGAAATACTGATGCACTGATTAAAGATCAACATATGATGAATTAACTAAATCATAAGTTTGTTGGATATACGCTAGTTACCTTAAATACAGTTGCGTGTACATGCAAGTTACCTTCGTTGAAGTAGTGTATAGGAATCACCCACCCCCCTCTTAGTATTATTTCCAACAATTGGAATCAGAGTAGGTCCTTTGGTAGAAGCCTGATCACTTGAAGGAGATCCGTAGAAACAATGGGAAAGAAGCTAAAGAAGAAAGCACCTCAGAAGAAGAACACGGCTGAAAGGAACAGTGACAGTAGGAGGGACAATTGACCGTTAGATGGAAGCAAGGATTCAGATTCCAAATCACCTCAAGATGAACAAGCAAATGAAGCATCAGATAAATTCATAGATCAACAAGATCTATTTAACAAAAGGGGGTGTGCCCTCAAAGAAGAAGTTACCAGCTTAAAAGCTCAGCTGGAGTGTGCCTTCAAAGTACATCAAATGTTGCAGGATGAAGTGATATCATTAAAAAGAAGCAGAATGAAGAACTACCTCAAGCAGATAAAGAACAAGAAAATGAGATTCTCAAATTAAGGCAACGAGTGGAACAAGGAAGAAAGGATGAAGAAATCTTGAAGAAGAAACATCTAGAAAGGAAGAACAACATCAGGTTGAGGTAAATATCTTAAAAATTAAATTAGAAGAAAAAGATAAATTGTTACGATTTCAAGACAGTACTTAGATTTTGGATGATATTCTTAGTAGTCAAAGATCTCCTACTATCAAAACTGGTCTTGGTTTTTATGAATCCGTTGAAGGTGAATCTAGCTCATAGGGTGAGGCAAGGAACTCTAATGCAAAACCTGAAATTCTCAACAAGGATATAAGAGGTCAATCCCATCAAAAACCAAGGAAAGAAATACTTCAAAGAAAATCTTTTACTCCAAACTATGGAAGTGATTGTCGGTTATTTTCTCAAATGAATAATGTTGAGTGTTATGTATGTCATAATCTTGGACATGTTGCAGTGAGATGCAGAAGTAGAATGGTTCAAGACCGTCACACAGAAAGATCATCACGTTCCAGGTACTTTAAGGGATATTGTTTTTCTTGCAATATGTTTGGTCACAAAGCCATTGACTGCTACAGAAGGAATATGAAACATGTAAGATGTTATGCATGTAACAAGCTTGGACATATAGCAAAGGAATGCAGGAGAAGATTTTGGGCACCATACCAAAAGGAGAAAACATCATCACAGTCGAAGATATGGAAGAAGAAGGAAGTACAGTCATAAAAATGTGGCATGGAACAGTGTACATACACAATAGACTCAGGGGGAGTTGAAAGTGTGAAATCTCATTGTTCTAAATCTCATATGCAAGTTTCATAAAGACAAGTCACATATATATGTGAGTTCGAAGTTGCACAATCGCGTATATGTTAGTTTGAGGAAAAGCAGTGGGACAAACTCAGGAAAAGGGGTCTGATATGGTTCAGTCAATTATCTGCTCTATTTGATGATGTTTACTATCTGCTAATGATGTGTGGAAATGTATTGGTACTCATAAGATGTTATTTAGAATTGGTTTTGATCCTCACAAGTTGTTGATAACTCGATGTATATCTGATTGATGATGATGGCTTGATATTTTTTACTGATGTATGCAATTATCAGATTTGACAATGCACAGGTGGAACAGGTTCAGGGGGAAAACATGCTATGCTTCTAATGAAGCATTGTTGGCATTATGTTTAGAAGTCTTTGGTACCTAATCAATGATGATGATTACTTGCATATTGATAAATATTGTTGGTTGATCAAGAGGATGAGTTGATACCTATATGCGGCACACTTTGTCAATGGATAATTATATTTACATTGAACTAATGATGGACATATACAGGTTGTTGATGTTGTTGACAGATGCTTATGGTGCAGATCATATATGTTGTATGATAGTTTCTGATCATTATCATGGTCTTGTTTAGGTCTTTGGTCTTTGTTAAAAAATGTCATGTATATCTTTTAAAGACCCATGACTCATATGATGTAATTTGCACCCCCACTATGCATGGGAAGGATGATGTAATATTTTCTATTTCAGTCATATATAAACATTTGGTATAACCTCACTTGGTTGGGTGGATGAGTCAAAAGTGGTGTATCCCCACTTGGTTGGGAGATTGATGTTTGTAAGAGTCATTGGTGATAGGAAGGTCATAGTCACTTAGTTGAATTATAGAGTCATGTTATTCTTACAGAAAATATTTGTGCAGACTCTACATATGCTCAGGGGGTGCATGGATGATATAGTGCATCTCAGCATGTACAAAGGGGGAGCTCAATCATATAAGTCAGCATGTACTCAGGGGGAGCATGGATAGCATAATGTATATCAAAAGGGGAGAACATCTTGGTCCGCCCTTTGCCCTTGATGTCAAAGGGGGAGAGTGACTTGGTGTTGTTGTTGCCATCAAGTCCAAAGGGGGAGATTGTTAGCATTATGATACAGGTGTTGTCCTTGATGGCAACTCACTCAGATGACAAATCATAGTGCAGCAGCTCAATAGCAAAGAAGTGCAGATCAGACTACAAAGAATAAAGAAAGAGAGATATACGCAGGTTCACCTTGACCAAAATATGTATACACGCAGGTTCACTGTATACAAGTTGTATATACGTACACATGCACTTTCACATAATGAAAATCACGTATACCTTGGAAAATTAAGTTTTTGGTCCGAGGTATTTGGTCCATGGTATTTTGATCCATGGTATTGGTCCATGGTATTTTGGTCTGAGGTATTGATCCCAGGTATTTGGTCCAAGGTATTGGTCCTAAGTGTTTTTGGTCCATGGTATTGAGAAAGGCCTAAAAACTATAAAAGGAGGAGAAGATCATTAGGCCAAATGAGTGCAAGTATTGAATATCTAATGAAGTGTGAGATCCAGTATACAGGTTATGGGTTTGTGATGCTTTGCTTGATCTGAACTAAGGATGCACCTATGTGGTTGATGATGAATGATGGATCGGGATCTTAAGGCTTGGAATGTATTATCATTATGTGGTTTGATCATGGATAGTATAGATCTAAATACTAACGCATGTTTTATTCTGCAAATGTTAAGATCTAGGTATGACTGAATTCTGAAATAGCTATGAAGGCTTTTAAGTTAGTATTTTCAGATCTGTACATGGGTTCACTTTGGTAAAAGCATGTATACACGCTGGTTCGGCTCATCAGAGTAGCGTATACATTATGAAATATGATATCTAAATTTGTAGTTGGTTTTAGTGGTTGTATGGGTTCTGCTCTGTGTTTTGGTAAATGTGTTTTGATGATAGGCCTTCAGTGATTCAGTTGTGGGTGATTCACATATTGATGATTGAGTATTTAATGATTGGTTAATGCAATGGTTGTATTGCAGTGGTGATTGATTTTGAGCTTCAATGTTGTTGATGGGTCCAGTATGAAAATTGGGTGAAACGTGGCCTTCAGATTATGGTGTTGTGATCTAGGAGTATCTAGTATGAAAATTTATGAAATGTGGTCCCTAGAGAGAGAGAGAAGGTCGTAGCCTTCTGTAGGTTGGCACCTGCATACTGGTAAACATATTGGCTAGTACAAGAGCCAGGGGGTTGGAGCTCCCTTCCAGTAGTAGCTGGAAAACGAGTGAAGGTTGGAGCCTTCAATAGGCCGGCGCCTATGTACTAGTAAACAGATTGGCTAGTATAAGAGCTAGGGGGTTGTAGCTCCCTTCCAGTAGAAGCTGGAGAACAAGAGAAGGTTGTAGCCTTCTATAGGTGGGTGCTTGCATATTGGTATGAGTCTACACTAGTACAAGATTGTAAACAGGTTTTTCTTATATTAAAAAGAAGACAGCAACAGGTGGTTTTTGTCCCGCATTGGGTTTCCACCTTAAATCTTGGTGTTCATGTGTGTTTCTTATGTGTGATGGTCTATTATGTTTTTACTGCACCTGGTTACTGTTTATATGGTTAATGAAATATTGATGCACTGATTAAAGATCAACATATGATGAATTAATTGAATCATAAGTTTGTTGTATATACGCTAGTTACCTTAAATACAGTTGCGTGTACACGCAAATTACCTTCATTGAAGTAATGTATAGGAATCAGAATTATGGAAATGAAAAATTTATTGATTTGACTAATACTGATTCACACCCCCCCCCCCCCCCCTCTCAGTATTATTTCCAACAACTCAATCTTATCTCCTTAATTTAAGGGATAACTCTTGCATGACTTCAGAAAGACTTCTAACTTGAATTTCTCCAACTAATTAATTTAAAATTAATTAATTAATAATTTCCAAGTAGCTGTTAATACTAAATTCGATTTTAATTCACAATTTAATTCAAGGACAAATTAAATTGGAATATTCTTGTTGCCATATTTCAACAACTTCTACATTTTCCTTAGAACGAATCATAAACACTCTAAGGAATACATATCCCTTCTTTATTTTAAGGAGATCAATAAATTCATGGTAATTTTTGATATGTTTCAAGGCCAAGCTTAGATCATCTCCGTTAAATTTAGGACCATTCCTTAAAAACTATTTATTTTCTAGTAGAAGATTAGGAAATCCAGGAAGGTCTGAAAAATCCAAGCATGCATACCTTGAAATAATAGTTGAAACATCTGATTCCTTAATTGAATCTAGTGGAGTCATCAATACATTCTTCAAGCTTCAAATTCTTCGGACAATGGAGTCTCCATGAACTCTGTATTGTTTGACAATGGACTCGCCAAGTGAATGGTGCACAAATGCTTTGTGTTTGACCTTTTTTCAACATCAGAAGTCAAATATGATTATTATCGAACTTCCTAGATATTTTCTTGAAGCTTTTGCCTCCCCGGCAACAGTGCCAAAATTTTATCACTTAGAGAAAACCCTAGTTGTAAGGGGAAAACTCTAAGGTAACCTATAACCAATCTCTTGAATTGAAAGCTAGCCCTTTCAATATCAAGGAGGATCCCTTCTATAACTCAGTCAAAATATGATGATTATATTCTCAACACAATGACTAGATCTGATTGGATTATACAAAATTCGTCTAGAAAGGACAGGAAAAAACATTCGGCATGGAGTATTTTTTACAACAAACTACTAGTTACAGCCTATATGAACAAACTGTAGAGGCAAGGTAGAAACAAATTTCTTAAACAATTTCTCATTCAACTGTGATAGAAGCAGATAGAAATAAATATCGAAAATAGAGAAAACTGTGAATTCTGAGAAAGATATTTAAGTCAAAAACATATAACCATTTGGAAATTCTAAATCTAAGTTGATAAACAGAATTCAGATTTAATTACTCAATTCCAAACATAGAAGACTTGTGGATCGGATTGTGAAATAAAATAAGTAGCATGCACTAGAAAAGAGATAGGAAGCCCATCACACAAGAATCTTTGTAAATATGAACAAGTAGTATTGATCACAGCAATTTATATTAATGTCAAAATTCTACACATTGTACCAAGGTTCTGCAAGAAATTTCCAACCCTTCTTCATTACACAGTGCATGCCTTTATAAGAAAATTACAAACTAAAACAAGTTTCTCCTTCATACTTAATTACAAATTGCTAGAAATAAAAGAGATAAAGTGTATCTCTCAAATACATGCATATAATATATTTTCCCATGTTAGGATATTCCGACACATAGGAAATAGTTAAGTATAACTTGGTCTAGTGTAGAGTTAGGTAAAGTGTGTTTCTTTACTATGTACTTTTGTAACATACAATCCGACGGTCACGATATGTAGTGATCTGACGGTTCATTCTCTCCGTGGTATTACTAACACTTGACTTGTGGCTTAACAGCCGATTGGTCCATGATCTATATTTAAAGAGCATGGAGGGTAATTTGTAGGGTAACCATTCATGAGAGAAGCTTATGTAAATTTTCATTCTTTTATTAATAAATTTCCTGAAGTGGTCGCGTTGGCTCAGGCCGTGGACTGTTTCCCTCTTAGAGGGTTTTAACCATGTCAACAATACTGGTGTATTGATCTGTGATCTATTTGTGAGTGGTTTCCTTTGGTGTTCTGTCTGAGGAACTTACCCTGTAAATTCCTACATGGTATCAGAGCTATTTGAGGGCCGCATTCGTTGGTGATCCAAATCTGAAGCCGGTAGAACTGCATCCAACTGTCGTTTCCTAGATCTATTGTTTCTGATTGCTTTCGGGCCGAGAGGACTACTCTATTGTGTTAGGAGCATCTGTTCCAGTGAGGAACCCCTTTCGTTTCACGCGAAAAGGTTTCTGGTAGCCCTAGCTACATCATTTTTAAGATCTGGAGGTATACAGTGTTTATTTGCAGTTTCTACTTATTTTCTCTCTGTTTATTTCAATTTATTTAGCTCTTTGTTTTTTTTTTATTACCAGATCTATACCTTTCATTTCTGCGTATGCTCTTTTCCCTGCGACTCTGTGCAATCTCGGCAAATCAGAAACAGAGAAAAAAGATTTTTCTCATGCGTATGCTCTTTTCCACCGCACCTTAGTGTGATCTCGGAAAATCAGAAACATTGAGGAAAATATTTAGTTTCCGGCTAAACCGAAAATCAAGTCGTAATGTTTGTTTTTTCTTGTATTTCTGTGTTGGGTTTTGTGTTTTTTTTGTTTTGTAGGGAAAAAGAGCTTTCTCAAGTAAGCATGCATCCCAAAGCTTCAATGATTAAAAAAAAAAACCCTTCCTCTTTTCCAAAAATTACTAACCTTTTAATCTAGCTCACTTGGTCCAAAGCTACTTTATGAGAATAGAGGTCTTGAGTTCAAATCCTTCTTGGTCCAAAGCTACTTTATTAGATTAAGTTTGGAAAGGGAGCGGATTTTTTTTTATAACATTATCATTCATTTCCATACATTCCCACACTTCGTGGGCATCTTCAAACAACTTTTCTTCAAAAAGCCATAACTTCTTCATCCGGAAGCCATTTTCAGAGCCGTTTTTTTTTAATCAACCTAATTTTTTGAGATCTTTTCATTGGAACACTTAGTTTCAGCATCTATAGCTTCAGCTTCTATTAAAATGGAATTTCCATGCCAAGTTTTTCTTGACAGCACCAACTACTTCCAATCGTGGTCCTACATTGTGGATTTACTTAGAAGTAAAGGTCTTTACAGAATAGCCGCAGGCCAAGAAACCAAACCGAAAGATGAAGATAAGGCAGCTAAATGGGAAAATAGGCAAGATCAAGCATGTGGGTTGATAGGGATGTCTATTTCTCTAGATCTTAGATTCCATATTGCAGAACTTGATACTCCTGATGAAGCAATGAAACAAATCACTAAAGTTTTTGGAATTAAAAATGAACTTAGAGCCCATCAACTTGAAAATGAGTTTCTTACATTGGACCCCAATAATTTTTCTTCCATTGAAGATTTTTTGTCCAAGTTCAAGACCCTTAGACTTCGCTTGGAAGGTGTTAAGGTTAAGAAAGAAGATAGTAACCTTATCTATTCCATTCTTACTAAGTTGGGACCAGCTTACTCTATCTTTGTTTCCACCTTCCATTCTACAAGAGAAGCCTTCATTTCTCAAGGACAAGCCTACAAGTCCCCTTCCTTTGATTCCTTTTGTGATTCTTTAATAAGATAACAAGAAAAACTCTTACATCTTGTTCTTCTTAATCTTGGAAACTCTTCTATGAAAGCCTTAGCCACTCAGCAGCAACCAAATTCAAAGAATCCTAAGAATTCGTATCCTAAAAGGAATGGTCCTAAACCAAACAAGGGTCCTAAGAAATTCCAGTCTCAAAATGAAAAATCATTTCAACAAAATGATAAGGCAAATAAAAACAAAGGGAAGAAGACTGATAGACATTGCCACTTTTCTAATCGAGATGGCCACTTAGAATCCAAATGCTTTAAGAAGATGGAAGCCTTGGAAGTAACAATGAAAAAGCATAACATCCATTTGGAGCACTCTTCAACTTCAACTTCATCTTCAGGAATAGCACTTTCTGCATGTGGTTGTCAAGCATCTCGGTCTGGCTATGCACTAAATGTATCTTCTTCTTCTCATTCTCATGAGCGGCTGATTGATTCTAGAGCTTCTTATCACATGGCCAAAAACAAAGCCATGTTTTCTTCTTTAAATGATTGTAACACCAAAAATATATATGATGGTGATGATAGATCTCTTAGCGTTGTAGGGACTGGAACTGTTCATATAGACAATGGTCAATTTAATGATGTATTATGTGTTCCAACCTTATCCTGCAACCTTCTATCTATATATCAGATAACTCATTCAGGTGAAGGTAAAATCGTTGAATTTTCACCTCACGATGTTGTAATTAAGGACCTAAGAGATCCTAGACAAATTTTAGCTACTGGAATTACTGATGATTCTACAAGGTTATATAATTTTAACAACTTTGGGTCATCAAATCTTCCCTCGGTATTTTTTGCTCATAATGATGAAGTGAGAAAACTTTGGCATGAGTGATTTGGTCACTTAAACTATCACTCCCTTCAGAATCTATGTAAAGAAAATATGGTGACCGATCTTCCCATGGTATCTTGCAGAGATGGTGTTTGTTCCGGATGTGTACTCGAAAAACATCAACGAGGTAGTTTTGAAAAACGTGCCTCTTGGCACGCCTCCACCCCTTTACAGCTTGTGCATAGTGATTTATGTGGTCCACTTCCAGTTGTTTCATTCTCTGGCTACAAGTATTTCTTAACTTTCATTGATGATTTCTCCAAATGCACTTGGGTATACTTCTTAAAACTCAAGAGTGAAGTATTTAACATGTTTTTGGCCTTTAAGGCCTTTGTTTAAAAACAAACTGGACATCAAATTCTTAATCTAAGATCTGATAATGGCGAAGAATATGTTAACAACAAATTCATCAACTTTTGCACTGAGAATGGAATTCAAATGCAACATATTGTTCCATATACTCCACAACAAAATGGTGTAGCTGAAAGGAAGAATCACACCTTAAAGGAAATGGCTAATTGTATGCTTCAATCTAAAGGACTTAGTCTTAATTTTTTGGCAGAAGCAATTAACTGTGCAAATTACATAATCAATCGCACTCCTACTAAGGTTTTAAAGAATATCACTCCAGAAGAAGCATGGAGCTCAATTAAACCAGATGTAAGTCACTTTCGTGTTTTTGGAAGTGAAGCATGGGCCCACATTCCAGATGAGAAACATAAAGCTTTAGAACCTAAGAGTGAAAAATGTATTTTTGTTGGATATTCTGAAGATGTCAAAGAATATAGACTTATTCCACTTAAGTCCAAAAATGTTATCATTAGAAGAGATGTAAAGTTTGCTAAAAATATATCGGCCTACGAGCCTAGTTCAGCGGATGTGCCACCTCTCTCTATCTCTTCTACTTTTGAAAATATTTCTTCTTCAGATGATGAAAGCAAGGATGACAATCCCCCCCCCCACCTTCTCATGATCCTCCTTCAGCTCCTCAGCTTCCAAAATGGGTCCGTGCTACTAGGGATGCAGCAGGTGATCTTCTCGGTGATCCTATAGATCAGCGACGTACACGTTCTCAATTCGATAGAGCCTCTTATTTACTAGCTCAAGCTTCAGCGAATTATGATCCTGACACCTTTGTAGAAGCTTCAGGCCATCCAGATTGGGATGCAAGTATGAATGAAGAATATTGTTCATTATTGGCAAATGATACATGGGATCTTGTTCCTCTACCAAAGGGGCGAAAACTTGTTAGATGCAAATGGGTTTACAGAACCAAGTATGGACCAGATGGGAAAGTTGATAAACATAAAGCTCGTCTTGTTGCTAAGGGTTTTTCACAAGTTGAAGGCATTTACTATACTGAAACCTTCTCCCCTGTTTCCAAAATGAACTCTATCCGCCTTGTTCTTTCCCTTGCTGCCTCTTTCAAATGGGAAGTCCATCAAATGGATGTTTGCCTTCTTGCATGGGGACTTGCATGACAAAATCTATGTGGAACAACCTATTGGATTTATACAAACAGACTCCAGCCTTGTATGTCGGCTTAAGAAATCCATTTATGGTCTCAAGCAAGCTCCTCGGGCTTGGTATGCCAAAATGGATAGCTTTCTTTTAGAATCTGGCTTTTCTAGGTGTCATTCTGACAATATGGTCTACACCAAGCAAGTGGGCCAGTCTCTTATCATTCTTGTTCTTTATGTTGATGATATTATCCTACTAGTAGTGATCCCAACCTTATCAACCATGTGAAGTCCAGCCTTAAAAATAAGTTTGAAATGAAAGACTTAGGACACTTGCATTATTTTCTTGGTCTTCAAGTCTTGCAATCCAAGGAAGGTAATTCCCTTTCCCAGTCCAAGTATGCCTATGATATTCTACGCCATTTTCACATGGAAGACTGTAAGCCAGCCCCTTCTCCCTTTCAATCTGGAGCAAAACTTTCAGTCACTTGTACTTCCCCTGAAGTTGATGCTACCTTATACTATCAACTTGTCAGAAAACTTTTGTATCTGACCCATACTTGTCCTGACCTTTCCTTTGTTGTTGGCCTTATTGCTCGATTTATGCAAAACCCACGGGAAAGTCATTGGAAAGAAGCTAAAAGAATACTTCATTATGTTCAAGGTACAGTCTAGTTTGGGATTCATTACAGTGCAGAAGCATCTCCTCTATTGGTTGGTTTCACAAATTCTGATTGGGCTGGTGACCCTGATGATCGGAAGTCTACTATAGGTTATGTGTTCACTCTTGGTTCAGGACCTATTACATGGGCTTGCAAGAAAAAAAGTGTCATTTCTCTTTCTTCAGTAGAAGCAGAGTATTGTGGTGCTTTAGAAGCTAGTAAGGAAGCCTTGTGGCTTCGTCAATCCTGTCAGAGTTTGGCTTTTAGCAGCAGCATCTGACTACACTTTGGTGTGATAATCAAAGTTCCATTCAACTATGCAAAGATCCAGTCCAACATCAACGTAGCAAACACATTAATCTACACATGCACTTCATTAGAAAGCTCATTCATGACCATGTTCTTGAAGTGAAATATTTTTCAACATATGATCAAGTTGCAAACATCTTTACAAAGGCTCTCACAGAGGCAAAGTTTACTAAACTTCGATTTATGGTCGCAGTTCAAGAAGTTGTCACTAAGGGGGGGATAGGCTCTAGTCCCTCCTTCCTTCTCCTATTGTGTCATATTTGTACATCCTTCAATCCTATCCCAAGTTGTTCTTAAGGGGGGATGTTAGGATATTCCAACACATAGGAAATAGTTAATTATAACTTGGTCTAGTGTAGAGTTAGGTAAAGTGTGTTTCTTTACTATGTACTTTTGTAACTTACAATCTGACAGTCATGATATGTAGTGATCTGACGGTTCATTCTCTCCTCGGTATTACTGACACTTGATCTATGGCTTAACACCTGATTGGTCCATGATCTCTATTTAAAGAGCATGGAGGGTCATTTGTAGGGTAACCGTTCATGAGAGAATATTATGTAAATTTTCATTCTTTTATTAATAAATTGCCTGAAGTGGTCGTGTTGGCTCAGACCGTGGACTGTTTCCCTCTTAGAGGGTTTAACCACGTCAACGTATTGATCTGTGATCTGTTTGTGAGCAGTGTCCTTTGGTGTTCTGTCTGAGGAACTTACCCTGTAAATTCCTACATCCCAAGCCTATCTGTATCTAAACCATAACAAAATGCTACAAACATCGTTGGAAAACTAGCTCATAAATGATGACTGGTCCTCTTGCTGATTTGTTGGAACTCCTAATTCGTCATCCTTCTAAAAATATCTTATGTTTCACATCTCAAGTTGAATTGACGAACAGTTGTCCATGAGCTTTTTCCTGGCAAATTATAGAAACATATGGTCCAGTGATCCCTTTGAAAATCCAAAATTGTGATAGTTGTTATAAAACCGAGAGAGGTTATTTTAAATGGGTCCTCTTCAGATAAAAACCGCTTTTGATTCTTAAAATTTTGTTCTCATTTGTTTCGAAACCATTCTCAAAATTATTGTTTTGTACAGGAAAAAACAGTCTAAAAAACAGAGTTTTGTGTTTTTACACATATGCACTGCTACTTTGAATGTCAATGAATTTTTTTAATTTGGAGAATTTATGATAATGTTGATATTCTATCTATCAACATTTTAACCCTGTTTATTACAACTCGGCGTTGAAAGTCCCATTGTCAATGCCTTAACCCTATTTATTACAAAGTGGCGTTGACAATCTCGTTGTCAGTGATTTAAAAGTTATAGACTAAAAATGTGATAACAACTGGCACCACGGGGATGTTTTTGATCATGGATGGCAGCAAGAACCCCTATAGACCAGATGCCTAATCTATTGGGCTCATCCCAACTCAACAACTCCAACTTGTAAATGAAATCAAACTGCAACTGTAAATTAAAACTAGAATTGTACATGCTGCAAAAAGAAATTTAAAATTGTTGAAAACATGCTCAGAGTGTTGAGCTTATGGCACACCAACCTATCCTATGTTGTTGAAATAACTGCTCAATCAAATAATGTAAAAATTCCAATGCAACCAATCTAGTAGCTGCTCAAATATCATGGATTTTTTACTCTGCTTTAGCAAAATCAAAACTGGAACATGTAAGGGAAATGGAAACTAATGATACTTTGGTTCTCATAGTGAAGATATAGCTGAAAAATACCTCCATATAGGTGGCTACGGGATCATAAAACACATAAATGTCATAGTTTGTCTATTTATCTTCAAGGCACTCTACAATCTTACTCTTATGGTTTGAGAGTTCACATGTGCTCTCTATGTCAAACCATTGTTCCAACTATGAGTTTTCAAACTCATACCCATTCTCAATATTAAAAGGCAACAATATGTCTTTTTGGCTTTTCTAAAATGAAACTTCAAAAGAAATACCCTGAAATGTAAAATTTTGCGGTATTTCCTTCTCTATAAAATATTGAAGCTCATTTTCAATGTTTGTGGAAAATTCATCCAAAAATTAGATCCTATCTTTTGAGTTACATTTACATGACTTTAGATAAGAAGACAAAAATGAAGAAAAGTTTTTATCCACCTCATCATGTGTACACATATCGTTCCATTCTCTAAAACTTTGAATGGAAGGAAAGTATGCCATTAACTCTAGTTTATCCATCCATGTTTCCAAGAAGATAATCCAAAAACTTGTTAGATACCTTATGGACTTAACACGTAAACTTTCAGCCCAACTTCTACATTTTCCTTGGAATGAATCATAAAATAGTCTAATGAATACATCTTCCTTCTTGATTTTAAGGAGATCAGTAAAGTCACGGTAATTTTTGATATGTTTCAAGGCCAAGCTTAGATCATCTCCATTAAATTTAGGACCATTCCTTAAAAAATATTTATTTGTTTGTAGAAGATTAGGAAAGTCAAGAAGGTATAAAAAATCCAAGCATGCATACCTTGAAATAATAGTTGCAACATCTGAGTCCTTCATTAAATCCAGTGGAATCATCAATACATTCTTCAAGCTTCAAATTCTTCGGACTGTGGAGTCACCATGAACTCTGGATTGTTTGACAGTGGAGTCACTAGGTGAATGGTGTATAGCCTCTTTGTGTTTGACCTGTGTTCACCATCAGAATTCAAATATGATCATTGTCATTCTTCCGAGATATTTGCTTGAAGCAATCGCCTCCCCGGCAACGGCTCCAAAATGATATAACTTAGAGAAAACCCTAGTTGTAAGGGGAAAACTCTAAGGTAACCTCTAACCAATATATTGAATTTAAAATTAGCCCTTTCAATCTGAAGGGGGATCCCTTCTATAACTCAGTAAAAATATGACTGGTTATGTTCTCAGCACAATGACTAGATCTTATTGGATTATACAAAATTGGTGTGGAAAGGACAGGAAAAACGATTCGGCATGGAGTCTTTTTAAAAAAAAAACTACTAGTTACAGGCTATATGAACAAGCTACAAAGGTAAGGTGGCAACAGATTTCTTAGACAATTTCTCATTCAACTATGATAGAAGTAGATAGAAATAAATATTGAAAATAGAGCAACTGGTGAATTCTGAGAAATATATTTAAGTCGAAAACATATAACCATTTGGCCATTCTAAATCTGAGTTGAGAAACAGAATCCAAATTTAATTACTCAATTATGAACATATAATACTTGTGTATCATATTGTGAAATAAATGAAGTAACATGCATTAGAAAACATACAGGAAACCCATCACATAAGAATATATGTAAATCTGAACAAGTAGTACTAATCATGGCAAATTATATTAATGTCAAAATTCTACACAATGTATCAAGGTTTTGCAAGATATTTGCAAGCCTTCTTCATTACACAGTCCCTGTCTTTATAAGAAAATTACAAACTAAAACAATTTTATCCTTCATAATTAATTACAAATTGCTAAAAATAAAAGAGATAAAGCGTGTCTCTCAAATACATGCATATAATATATTTTTCCAAGCCTATCTATATCTACACCATAACAACATACTACAAACATGGTTGGAAAAATAGGTCATAAATGATGACTAATCCTCTTGCTAATTTGATGGAACTCTTGCCTTGTCGGCCTTCTAAAAATATCTTCTATTGTACAGCTCAAGTCGAATTGATGAACAACTGTCCATGAGATGTTTTTTTGCGAATTCCTAAAAACCAATGTCTAGTGATTCCTTTGAAAATATAAAAATGTGATAGTTGTTATAAAACCAATAAAAAAAATTTTAAATGGGTCTGTTCTGGACAAAAACCTCTTTCTTTTTTCAAGAATTGGTTCTCATTTGTTTGTAAATTGTGCCCTAAATTACTGTGTTGTACAAGAAAAACAGTCTTAAAAACTGAGTTTTTTGTTTTTACACATATGTGCTGCTACTTTGAATGTCAGCATATTTTTTATATTTTCAGAGCCTGTGATAATGTTGATATTCTATTTATCATCATTTTAACTTTGTTTATTACAAATTGGCATTGGCACTCCCACTGACAACGCTTAAACCATGTTTATTACAAATTGGCATTGAAAATCTCGTTGTCAACACTTTGAAAATTATAAACTAAAAATGTGATAACACGTGGTACACTCAGATAGACACATATCTCAATGGATTGGGTTTCACCAAGATTGAAGCACATGCCAATCTCTACTACATTGTGGTAGATGAAAATTTTTTTATTCTAGTCATGTATGTAGATGACTTGATACTGACAGGGGATGAGAAGTTGATCCAGTCTTGCAAGGAAGACCTTACAAGAGAATTCGAGATCAAGGACATGGTCTTGATGCACTACTTCCTTGGTTTGGGGGTGTGGCGGGGAGATGGAGAATTGTTTGTGGCTAAGGGGAAGTACACCTCTAAAATACTTCAGAGATTTCATATGCAAGATTGCAAGCCTATGAACACTCCTCTAGCTACCAACTGGATGAAGGAGGATGCCTCTACAAGAGAGGCAGTAGATGCTACCATCTACACACAACTGGTGGGGTCTTTGATGTATCTGGTTAACACAAGGCCCGACATATGTTATGTAGTTAATCAGCTGAGTCATTTTGTGGTGAAGCCTACCAACCTTCACTAGAAAGGAGTAAATCATGTTCTTAAATACCTCATCGGCACAATAGGTTTTGGGTTATGGTACAGGAGGACTAATGGTGTGAAGATCCAAGGCTTCACTAATGCATATTGGGCAGGGTTCCCATCAAACAAGAAGAGCACTTCAAGAGCTATCTTTAATGTTGGGTTAGTAATTATTTCTTGGTATAGCAAGAAACAGGTATTTCTAGCACTCATCTCAGTAGAGGTCGAGTATATGGTTTTTAGTAAAGTAGCATGTGAGGCCATATGGATGACGAAAATTTTTGTTGGTCTATTGAGTCAGGAGATGGATCCTACTTGGATTTATTGTAATAATCAGATCTGTATCAAACTCTCTAAAAATACATTATTTCATGATAGATCCAAGCACATTGATATCATGGACCATCACTTGAGAGATTGTGTTCAGAGGAGAATCATGATGTTGCATTAGATTCACGCAAAGGAGCAGGATGCAAATATTTTGACAAAGGCATTGTCCAAAGGGAAATTCGATTTCCAAAGGTGTAGGATAGGGGTGGTGCAAAACCCTTTTCTTTCGAAGAGGGAGTCTTAAAATTGTAGCAAGAAAAGGCTTCATTTGACTTGTTCCTTAGTCAAACGGATAAATTTGATTTTCCACATCAATGGGATGACTTGGATTATAGTTAGCTGGAGTGACATGGCATTATCTCCTAGTTAACTCAGTAAAATCAAGTTATAGGCTAGAAGTAGAGTTGTTCATGGGTTGATTTCTGAAATTTAGCAATCTAGTGGAGTTATTATTAGCTAAACTTGGTTAATTAAGTTCTAGTCTTTAGTGGAGTCAATAGTAGTTCAGATGAGTAGTTATAATTGTTTTTAACTCATTGATCTCTCAGCTAACTAATCGACTTTCTAAAAATAAACCCAATCATGCATGGAATTTGAATTTCCTAGTTGGAGTGGAGGAAAAGGAACATTGTAATTATCAATTGTTTACTAGTTGACTTACAGTGTTTTTACATTGAGCGGGTGGTCAATTCCTTCATGATTTGCGCAAGGAAACAAGGAATTATCCTATTTTTTATGGGCTAATTTCCTCCAGGATTACGCAGGGAAATAGGAGGAAGGTTGAGGCTTGAATTGGCTAAGTGTTGCTTACAGAAGGTGAAACAATGTAAACTTTGAAACGGGAACTGATACTGTTACCCGTTTCGTAGAGATAGCAAAAAAATGACCCGATTTTCAAAAGTGGTGATGCAGAATACACATGTTTTTTTTAGAACATGGTTTTTGGAACGTTCAAGGATTTTTTAGAATGGTAGTGAATGCCGATTTTAAAAAGTGAGTATTCTGCATCACACCCTTTTTTAAAAGACCTATTTTTTGACTTTTAATTTTCTAGTGTGTGAAATGTGAAAAATTATTTTCTAAATTTGATAGTTTTTGAAGTCGTCATTTTATTCATATTTTCTTGTTCTCTATCTTAATTTTTTTTTTTTAGGGGGGTTTTTATTGTTTTGCGTTTTTAAATTAGAAAGTCGATAGTTTGAATTTTAGATAATCTACATATTTATACCTCCTTAATTAATTTTTCAATCCACATGAAATAAATGTTTCTAAAAAACAACATTTTTTAACAATGGACATAAAAATAACCATTTTTAACATAAATATAACAAAAAAACTAAACGTTTTGATAACTTTTTTGCTAGAATTAACATGTCAAAATCACAATTTTTATACAAAAATATTAACTAAAAATGGTCAAATAATAGTTTTTTTTATGAATTTCATGTCAAAAAAATAATAATAACAACTTTTTTTTTCAAAAAATAATAATTAACTTAAAAATCAATGCGAAAATCACAAATTACAAATATTGAACACATAACAACTTTAATTCATTGATTATTCTTTTCATGAAATGTCAGAGTCAAAACATTGCAAAGCTTGATTTCCAGGTATAACTTAAATTTAATCAACAATGTCACGTAATCCAAACTCTTCGTCCTCTAGAGTTTCATCATTGTCATCTTCCACAATATTTTATGCTTCCTTTTGCGCAATTTCCTCTTCTAATGGGTCTTTGATGTCTGCAAATCTCCCAATATATGTCTTTCCAAACATTCCATGTAATGGTGGTTGGGGTTCCTTTGCCTTTTTCGCCACACGTGATTCACTAAAGTCCCCTTTCCTCAACCCAATTTCTTGCATTTCATCTGGAAGAAATTGAAGAGCATTAATTCTTTGCTGAATGAAATTGCATTGTAATGGATCTTTCTCAATTGCAATGCAATTTCTTCCTTTTTGAAGGCAGCATGCTAGTGTTGTACCTAATTATCAAGCACAAAAAAATAATGAAGTAAATTAGTACAATAACATATTAATTAAAAAAAAAGAACATATTGAAATTCAATTCCATGTGGCAAAACCTACCTAAGCCAGAAAATAAATCCAGAACCCAATCTCCTTCATTTGAACATATGTCTATAAGATAGTTAATCAATAATTGTGGTTTCTGATAAATGTTAACTATCTCTCCTTTCGTTTCTTTGTCTTCATATGTTAGTTTTCTCACAACAACATCATAAGTCAGTATTTGGCTATGACTCTTTCTCTCCACCCGATTAAAAATCATAGACATATGGCTATCATCTTTTGCCCAACTATCAATATGAATGAACTCACAGTCATTTATAAATTGTTGATCTTCATTGTTAAGAAGATTTGACTTTTGCCTGTAACATAAAATAGTAAAAGTTCAATTAACTTGTACATAAATGAATTTTTCAACATTAATCAAATATACCTTTAAACATCTTACCATGTAAGCTGCATCCTTGAATTTGTTTTCTCCTTGAAGCTTGACAATACCATTGTCAATTGTGTGTCTGAATGAAATGTCACAAATCTCCATAATGGTGATGACGTCACTTCCATAAATCCCGCCACCACTTTATTAAAAGCTTGATAAGTATAAGGGTCACTATCATAGTAAATGTTTGGAATATTGAAACCATGGGGAATATCTGCAATAACCAGGGCATAATCCCTTTTTGGTACGAGTTTAGCAATGTCTTCACAGTCGCCTTGTATTACTTGATATTGAATAGTGTCTAGCCCATTCCAAATGAAATGATTAAGAGTTGGATCAAGTACAACATTCTTAATACGTTGCTTTCTCAGTCTTTCAATCTTTATTTTTTCAATAAAAGTCTTGAAACTGTCTGGTGCTCCATTATCTTCTTTCTTCATCTTTTACCAAACAAACAAATGTATGTGTAAGTTTTAAATTAAAAATAGTACACAGATGATTAAAACTGAATGTATAAATCAAGTTACCTTTTTAAATGCAAGATAAAAAGCTTTTAATGTTGATGTAGAACTTGAATCTGGATAGTTGCGTACAACATCATCCCAACTATCTTCATTCAACAGTTTAACCATTTGTTCCTGAATTTTCGTGTAAACTTTGTGACTGCATAGATAAAGTAAGAAAAAGTTAATATAATGATATGTATAAAAAATACTACCAATAACAACATGTTTTATTTAAAAGATAACTATAATCTTGGAAATAAGTAAAAATAATTCAGCAAACTTACTTTTGAAATTCTTCAGACATTTCTTCCAATGATAATTCCCCTGACCTCACACGAGATAATATTGTTTTGACAATTTTTTCATCTTTCACTCCTTGCTCGCCCTCCAAGGCGTGATGGTCATATCGTCTGGAAGTTGCTTCAGTTCAGGAGCTGATTTATTGTTGCTACGTATCAATGGCTTAGACGTTTTGACCCTCTGGTTTTTAATGCCAATGTCTTCCCACACGCTAAAAATGTCATCAATCAAATTCCAAATATCTCCAGTTCTAAATACCAATTGGAAAATGTTATCAATACCTCTGAATAAATCGCTATATCTGTTGTCTTTTCCACCTTTTGAATTGGTTTTCTCTTCAATTTGATAGCCTATTTCCATACAACATTCCTTTCGGAAATCTGCAGTAATATTTATCTTATCCCCACCACATTTTTCTAGGAATTCACTATGAATAAATCTAACCTTTTGGATCAAAGTCATAGACATCCTATATTCATTATCTGAATTATGATCCAATGCCACTAACTTTGCTTCTGTTTCATTTAAACCAGCATAAATGACACATTTCATTGTTTCAAAACGTGGGTTATTAGGATATTCCTCCATCAATTGTCTTTGAGCTTCAACAGAATGGTTCCCCCGAAGCACATAATAATTGTATTCAAAACATTTTGACTTATCAAATGCTTCTTTGTTGGGAACTTGAAGTGGATCAACAAGAAGCACATAACTAACCACATGAGCATATGGATTGTACCTCATCAATGTCTTCAAGTTGTGAACATGCAGATGATGTGGCTTTCTGATTTGATATTGGCATTGTCCTTCACTTGCCTTATAGGTTTGTCTGACATTTAACTGAAATGTACGACCACCATCAATTAAGTTTCTCTTTTTCAAATTCTGTCGAATGGCATTTTGTTTTGTTTTGATTATGCCATCATCTAAATCAGCTCCTGGTGTAATGATTTCTCTGCTTTCTTTTGAAGTTTCACTAGGTTCTTGACTGCTGGTAATGACTACTTCAAGATCTTCAACTCTACTTTTTTTCGTCATAACATTCTCAAGAGATCTATTCTTGGGCATTGTTACTTTTGGTCTTTTACGACCTTCTTCAGTTCCAATGTCATCTTCAGTAATGGCAACATATGCTTCATTGTCAATTTCAACTTCATCGTCCTCAAAAGTAACTTGTTTACCCTTGCTAGATTTATCCACCAGAAGTCTTTTTTTTCTGATTCTTTGGATGTAGTTTTGTAGCATCATCAATTACTACATTTTCCATGCTTTCCATATCTTCTTCTGACACTCAGTAAAAATGGCTGACAACTTTCATGATATCATGCTCTATGAAATGAATGCCTCCCAACCTAATTGAACAGCTTTCAACAAAATTCTGCCAAACAAAATATCATATGTTAATATAAACAAAGTTAAAAAAATATAGCGAGACACTTTCAAAACGCAAAATAAAAATACAAATAACAATACTTACGATGTTTTGTGTCATCTCATTTACGATTTGTTTACACAACTTTGTAGATACCTCTCTCGTGTCATATAATGAATATGATAGTCGGTATTTAATCCTTTCATGTGACTTGGGAGCTTTTGTAAGTACGTAAACAACTTCAGTGTTTGGTACCAAACACATATCTATGACTCTTCCCATCACCTCCAAATTTTCATTATTTTGGTGTATATCAATGTATAGATATATATTCACAGTTGTGCTCTCTCTTTCTTTCACATACCAGACTCTTGATGGAAATTTCACCTCTTTTGAACTTTTCCAATCTGAGATTAGCTTCTTATCACTTGAAGCACTTGAAATATTTGTAGGCATGAACTCAGGTGGAGTTCGTTCACCAATGTTTTTTGAAGATACACCTTTAAGACTCTTTGGTCCAGAAAGATTCACAGAAATTTTCCTTGATGCCATTTTCCTAAAAAAAAACACATAAATTAGTAAATAAAAAAACATATTAACTTAAATTAATAACAAAATTATACCATAAATTTTTTATTTGTATAATTAGAATTGCCCAGCCACCTCTAACGGGCAGGCGGGTCGATGGGCGAGCGGGAGGTCAAGTGAGGGATAATGAGGCTAAGTAGACATTTAGGCAAGTATGGGCGAGCCCCTACCCACGCGCCCCCCACAACCCCCTAAGCTTGCCCCCCTCCCCTTCCCTCCCTCATCCCACCCCTTACCGTCCCCCCACACCCTCGCCCCCAAAACCCCCTCCCCCCCATCCCCCGCCCCCAAACCCCCTACACCCCGAACACCTCCCCGCGGCCGCCCCTTCCCACTGCGCCCACCACTCCCCACACCACGCGCCCCCCTACCCCATCCCCCCCCACCATCCTCGCGCCCTACTACACCCCCCCCCCAAACCTTATCCCCCCCTACACCCTACCCGCGCCCTACCCTAACCCCCCCCCCTACGCCCCCTACCCCATCCCCCCCCCTTCATCCCCCCACCTTACCCCACCCTACCCCCTTATCCCCCCCCCCCCCGCCCCCTATCCTACTCCGCCCCATCCCCCCCACCCTACCCCTACCCCCCCTCCCCCCCCACGCCCCCTATCCTTACCCCCCCATCCCCCCCCACACCCCCACCCTACCCCCCCATTCCCCCCCCCCCCCACGCCCCCTATCCTACCCCCCCCCATCCCCCCACCCTACCCCTACCCCCCCCCCCCGCCCTACCCCATTCCCCCCACCCCCGCCCCCTATCCTACCCCATCCCCACCCCGCCCACCCGCCCGACCCCGCCCACCCGGCCCACCCGCCCACCCGCCCACCCGCCCGACCCCGCCCACCCGCCCACCCGCCCACCCGCCCACCCGCCCACCCCACCACCCGCCACCCGCCCCCCGGCCCCCTCCCCGCCCGCTCCCCCCTGCCTCCCCCTCCGCCGCCCCTCACCCTCTACCTCCCCCTCCCCCGCCCCTCCCCGACCCCCTCCCCCGCCCCTCCCCTCCTCGGCCCCCTCCGCCCGCGCAGGGCCGCCCCGCCGCCGGTCGGGCGGGGCGGGGCGGCCCGGGGGTGGCCCTGCGCGGGCGGAGGGGGAGGCGGAGGGGGCCGGGGAGGGGTGGGGGAGGGGGCCGGGAGGGGCGGGGGAGGGGGGGGGGGCGGAGGGGCGGCGGAGGGGGTCGGGGAGGGGCGGCGGAGGAGGGGGGGGAGGGGCGGCGGAGGGGGCCGGGGAAGGGCGGAGCAGGGGGAGGGGGAGGGGGGTGGGTGGGCCGGGTGGGCGGGGTAGGGCGGGTGGGCTGGGTGGGCCGGGTAGGGGGGGTAGGGCGGGTGGGCCGGGTGGGGATGGGGGTAGGGCGGGTGGGCCGGGTGGGGGTGGGGGTAGGGCGGGTGGGGATGGGGGTAGGGCGGGTGGGCCGGGTGGGGGTAGGGCGGGTAGGGCAGGTGGGCCGGGTGGGGATGGGGGTAGGGCGGGTAGGGGGGGTAGGGCAGGTGGGCTGGGTGGGATGGGGTGGGATAGGGGGGGGGGGAATGGGTTAGGGCAGGCGGGGGTAGGGTAGGGGGCGTGGGGGGGGAATGGGGGGGGTAGGGGTAGGGTGGGGGGATGGGGGGGGGGTAGGATAGGGGGCGTGGGGGGGGGATGGGGGGGGGGTTAGGATAGGAGGGGAATGGGGGGGTAGGGGTAGGGTGGGGGGATGGGGGGGGTAGGGTAGGGGGGGTAGGGCTAGGGGCAGAAGGGGGGGTAAGGGTAAGTAGGGGGTAGGGGTAGGGGCAGAAGGGGGTGGAGGGAGAGGGGGCACGGGGAAGGAGTTAGGGGGTGGGGCCCATGGGGCCGGCGTTAAGGAAGGGGGGGAGGAGTTGAGATTGGAGGGGAATGGGAGTTAGGGAGTGGGCTTATGGGGAGGAGAGTTGTGGGGTAGGGAAGGAAGAGTTGGGGAAAGGGTGCATGGGTGGGTGAGTTGGAAAAATTATTAATTTAAAAAAAAAATCTTCTTCGACGTTAAATTAATTTAATATGAAAATTTTGAAAAAAAAATTGAACTTACCTTTCAATTGCGATAATTCTTCGTTGAATATGTTGTTGATAGCAATATAGCTGCTCCACAAATTCACGTCTTTCAATGAACTTCAGAAAACCTAGATGTGAGGTAAGTAATAGTGATAACGAAATTTAATATATAAGTGAAAATATGAAGATGTTTTTCTGTACGATTAATGTGGGATAATTTGTTTTAAATTATTATAGAGCAAATATTGTAGAGTTATTTTACAATGGATTGAATGTGGGATTAATTTGTTTTAGAATATATTATAAAAATTAAAAAAAAAATTAGTTGTTTAGTAAATATTATATACTTTAACTATTAGAATAATTAATATAGAAGTTGTAGTTTACAATTTGAATTTCAGTGATTGATTTCATAAAAAAAATTAGTTTATGTTTTTCAATGAATTGTAGAATAAAATAATAAAGGTAAATAAATCTAACAAACTTTTGGAGGGAAATATTTTCGCGAAAATTTTTGGAGGGAATAATTTTGGAGGGAATATTTCATTCTTTAAGCTATATAATATTCTTAGGAGACTCCATTTGTATCATTCAACATCTTCTGTTTGAAAGGGATGGATTGTTCTGATGGTGAAGTTTCGGTTTATACACCATCAACATCTTCATCGCGTAACAACTCTATTCATATTGATGAATATAGTGGGAATTCTTCCACTATGAATAGAAAGTCAATTCTTCCACTTAGTCCCGATTC
The DNA here is from genome assembly GCA_031772625.1 of Pinus tabuliformis. Taxonomy (NCBI): domain Eukaryota; kingdom Viridiplantae; phylum Streptophyta; class Pinopsida; order Pinales; family Pinaceae; genus Pinus; species Pinus tabuliformis. Next base: position 263,651,426 of record CM062811.1, read on the forward strand.
TAAGGACTATGAAAGCAGCGGTGGTGAAGAGCATGATGGTGAAGTTCAAAAGAATGGAGTGTCACGATGTCCACTTAGTCCTAATTCTGAGGACTATGAGAGTAGCAGTTTTGAAGAGCGTGATGGTGAAGTTCAAAAGAATGGAGGGTCACGGTGTCCACTCAGTCCTAATTCTGAAGACTATGAGAGCAGCAGTTTTGACGTGCATGATGGCGAATTTCAAAATAATGGAGTGTCATGGTGTCCACTTAGTCCTAATTCTAAGGACTATGAGAGCAGCAGTGATGATGAGTGTGATAATGAATTTCAAAAGAATGGAGTGTCAAAGTGTCCAGTTAGTCCTAATTCTAAGGACTATGAGAGCAGCGATGATGAAGCGCAGGATGATGATTTTCATAAGAATGGAGTGTCAAAGTGTCCAGTTAGTCCTGATTCTAAGGACTATGAGAGCAGCAGTGATGAAGCGCGAGATGATGATTTTCAGAAGAATGGAGTGTCAAAGTGTCCAGTTAGTCCTGATTCTAAGGACTATGAGAGCAGCAGTGATGAAGCGCGGGATGATGATTTTCAGAAGAATGGAGTGTCAAAGTGTCCAGTTAGTCCTGATTCTAAGGACTATGAGAGCAGCAGTGATGAAGCGCAGGATGATGATTTTCAAAAGATTGGAGTATCACAATGTCCTCTTAGTCCTGATTCTAAGGACTATGAGAGCAGCAGTGATGAAGCGCGGGATGATGATTTTCAAAAGATTGGAGTATCATAATGTCCTCTTAGTCCTGATTCTAAGGACTATGAGAGCAGCAGTGATGAAGCGCGGGATGATGATTTTCAAAAGATTGGAGTATCACAATGTCCTCTTCGTCCTGATTCTAAAGACTATGAGAGCAGCAGTGATGAAGCGCGGGATGATGATTTTCAAAAGATTGGAGTATCACAATCTCCTCTTAGTCCTGATTCTAAGGACTATGAGAGCAGCAGTGACGAAGAACAGGATGAGAGCAGTAGTGATGATCCAATGATGGAGATGTTGCCAAGAAATATTGTATCGAGGAGTAGGAGCAGACCTTTTCGTATCAATGCAAACTATTCTAGTTATACAAGGGGTAGAGCAGAATATCTGACGAGAAGAAGTTCTATCAGCGTTCTCATTTCAAGTGAATGTTGCCAAAAAGATTGCTTGAAACGTATGGATTTCACATTTGCATTAGAAAGCAGGAAGAGATATTTGTCAATGAATAAAAGCATGCAAAACTCATATTTAGTTGGCTGCATGCAATCTACATTGTCAGGTTATGATTATCATATTAGGAATTTATTATTGTGTAGAAAAGCTTTCAAAATGTTTCATTCAATTGGGAATTTTCGTCTCTCGAGAATTCAAGAAAATTTGGAAAAGGATCCCACATTTTATTCAGAAGTACGTTATAAAAGACAGTTTGGGCCATTATCAAATACTGCAATGTCATGGATGAAAGATTTCTTTTCAAAGCATGGAGAGTGTATGCCAAATAGAGAGACAATACATATTCCAGATAATTTTTCAAGACGAGAAATCTACAACTTATACAAAGAATATGCAGAAAGTGCTGAGGGACAGGGCCAATTTATTACATATCAATATTTTGTGAAGATATGGAAGAAAGAATTCAATAATGTTCGTATTCCTAAGAAGACAAGGATGGGGATTTGCAGTACATGTGCTTCTCTTAAATCAAAAAGGGACAAATGTGAAGGCTCAGAAAGAGGTAAGTGTTCATAACTTTTACTTTCAAAATTGTATAGTCATCAACTATGAAAACATATTTCTTAATGAATTTCTTTTATGTTGTGTAGATTTAATTGTCAAAGAACTTCGCGAACAACAAACAAGTGAAAGGAATAAGTTGTACAAGCATCGAAAGAAGTGTTATGATAATCCAAATAAATATTTGGGTTTGATAATTGATGGTATGGACCAGAAGAAAACACTTTTACCACATTTTGTTCGCACACCCAAAAATCTACAAGAGGAAAATTTTATTCAGTTTCACTTGGTCGGTTGTATGGTCTTCAATGGGAAAATGTTGCCAAGGGTGTACTTCACAGCTCCAAATATTCATAATGATGCAAATCTGACCATAACCATAATTCATGATGTGATTTCTCATTGGTCTGGTAATCTTCCTGAAGTTTTGTATCTACAATTGGACAACACTTGCCGTGAAAACAAAAATCAGGTTGTTTTTGGGTATCTAAACATGCTTGTTGAATTGAGAATTTTTCAAAAGGTAAAGGTTGGTTTCCTTCTTGTTGGGCACACTCATGACCATATTGATCAGATGTTCAGTCGTTTTTCAGTCACATTGAGGAGGAAGGAAGTTGGGAGCTTGCCATCACTAATTGAATGTATTAAGAAATCATACATGCCAGAGCCTGCTTTTGAAGTGTTGGAAGAAACTGTTGACATGCGAAGGTTTATTCTAGGATCATATGGTGAGGGGAAATGCATTGAACAACTTAATGATATTAGCTTCCAACATCAATTTCGTATAAAAAAAATTGATGGGAAAACACTAATATGGGGCAAGAAGTTTTCAACTACTACAGAATGGGCATCGTCATCAGGTTTGCAATTTTTGAAGTTCATTCCAGATCGTCCAATATTTGCATCAAAAATATTGTTATTACAATCAGTTGGTGAAGTTCAGAATGCACGCAGACAGAATAGACATATAAATTATTCTGATTGCCTAGAAGAAATTAAAAAATGTATTAGATATACATATGAGTACTTTGACATTGCTGATTCAGTTTGGTGGGAGTCATTTTTCGAATATCAAAGTGATATCATTTCAACAACAACCAATGAAGATATACCTTTGAAAAATCCATTTATTTGGCCACAAAATGTGTCGAATGAACAAGAGGAAGTAAACATTGTTGAACAGCAACAAACTCAAGGTATTATTACTTCTTCACAGGCAATGGAAAGAGAGATGTATATTGGTTCCAGAAGATCTCGTGCACAACGTGAAGCCATGGAAGACCTTTATAGGGGTTCAGTACATGATATTAAGGAGGGTTGCATGATTGCAGTGCTAGCAGATGGAGATCCCAAAGGTTATCCATTTTGGGTTGCTAAAGTTATAAAGGTCTTTACAGAAAATGAGGATGTTACAAGTGTTGAAGTACATTGGTATGCCACAAATACACACCCATTCAATGGTGTGTATAAGCCAGAGATGGTAGTTGACAAAAAAAATGGTGGAAAAAGAAAAAGAAAGGGTACAAATATAAATCGCCGCCGCACAGACATATTACAATTGGAGGATGTTGACATACTTGTTTATGACTTCAATTTAACAAAGAGAGGAACTCTTCGCTTGAAGACGATAGAGATTCTAAAAAGGTTGTTACCAGAAGGAATAGTGTTGACATGGGAGTCTGCTAAAACCAGTCGTAGATCTAGAAGACTTTTGAAACCTGGAATGTTGGGCATGCATGTGGACTCAAATGGGGCACTAGTTGATGAAAGAGAAGAATATGGAACATCTTCGTCAGCATCCAGTCACTCATCTGAAGATGTGAATTGTGATGGTGTGCAAGAAAATATGAGTGATTTTGAATAATTGTTTAAGACAGATTATATAACTGATGTATGCATCATATCTTCAAATAAAATTAATGTTTTCCATATGTTGTTAAATGAGAAGTTATGAAGCATTTTTATCTTGTTGGATTATGTCTTAAGTATGATAAATTTTATTGTTTAAATATCTACAATGCAATATCAAATTAGAGATATAATGTCTGTTTTATTTAGTATACAAATAAAGACTTTTGATTTCATTGAGTGATATACTTTGTTCATAATGTCATGGTTTTTTAATTTTATAGTTGAAAAAATTTCAATTTCTTTTGTATCTAGCATGGTGTGGTTGAAAACATGTTAAATTTATACTTAGGAAAGAAAAATGATATTCTACCAGAAACATTAATGTGTTTTTTCCTTAAAAATTAACTTTGTTTGAGACATAAAAAATTGGTTTTATTAGCATTTTTTAAAAAGTTTGAAAATTGAACCTAAAAAAAAAAACGTTATTCCAGTAGCATCACTTTCGTTTTGAAGCTATATTTTGCAAGAAAATTTCGTAGTAAATTTCGTAGTCACCGCCATTTTTAAAACACGTTCAAAATTGGCACCTAAAAAAAAAACATCGTTCCAGTATACACACTTTTCGTTTTTAGCACTATTTTTTATGTTTTTTTGGGGTTTTTGGGCCAGAGTTCCCGTTTTGAGTTTATAGTTCCCGTTTCAAAGTTTACATTGTTGTGAGTGAGAAGGAGATCATAATTGCAGTGCAGAGTGTGCATTAGGATTGAAGCAAGACATTGTAATTGATCCATATTCTCATCTGAATTAATGCAAAGCAGCAGAGGAATTTTCCTCAGTTCAATTCCCCTGTAAAATCATTGTGTTCCTTTTTTTATGGTTGCTTGTTATTGCATGTGTCTTTATCGTGTGTTTTCCTTTCTGCATAATAATAGAAGAAATTTGTGTCTCTTGATTTCAATTCGATTTCATTACCAGTAGAAAATTTCTTGCAATTTCTACAATGATGGTGGTGATTAGAACCACAAGGTATTCCTATTTTTTACAATTTATTACCCTTTTAAAGCAAGCATAATATCCACAGCATTCATATAAATAATTTAGAAGCTACATGGAACCCCAAATATTATAGCGAGTGGTCAATATGCAATTTTCACTTGGACTAGCTTGTTTTCTTATGTGTATACTCAACTGGCTCACAACTTCATTGACAATCACCATATGATGGAAACATTTGACAACACCCTTGAGATGGAAACCTAAGGTTCAAGTAATGGAGGATCACATCAAGCACCAAAAAGAGGTTCTCCAACTATTGAAGGACAACTTGGTTATAGCACAAGACATGATGAAACAAAACATAGATCAACATCACAATGAAAGAGTACACTTTGAATTTGGGGATTGGGTTCTTTTGAGGTTGTAACCATTTAAATAGATGTCCCTTAGGCAGCAAAAAAAAGGATAATTAATTATGATGAAAGTATTATAGCCTCTATATGGTGTTGCAAAGGATTGGCAATATGGCCTACATATTCGAGTTGCCTCAATATTCACATGTACATCTAGTCTTCCATGTTTCTTGTTTAAAGAAGGTCATCTATGACAAAATCCCATTTCAAACTACTTCATTAAAGTTTGACATACAAGAGCCTAAAACAATCCTTGAAACATGGATTAAAAAACTAAGAAATTATTGAGTATCTCATCAAATGGAAGAACCTACCAGTAGAATATGCCACTTGGGAAGATGAATTTTTCATATAAAAACATCCTCATCTAGTCATTAATTAAGGGAAACACTTATTTGAAGGGGAAATTCATGTTAAACCACTAAATCTTGGACCATTTCATTGTTATTATTATATTATTTTTGACATTATGGGTTGTGTTGTAACATTCTTTTTTTTGATAAGTTAGCTATTAGATAAAAAATCAAAATGCCATACAAAAAATGATAAGTTAGGATATGGACCAAAAATAAGATGAAAAATGAAAATGTTATGAGTGATTATTATTGTAGGTCCATATCAAATAAAATGATAGGGTAGTTTCTCTAAAAAAGGAAGGCAAAATGAAAATGATAGATAAGCAACAAAAGAAAAATATTTTCTTTAGAAAATAAATTAAGATTGCTAGCTCAAATGCACCTTTGAAAAATGTCCTTTTGATTAATCATGCTTAAGTTATTTAATTATGATTTAATTGTTGTAATAAATCTTGATGACCTTATAAAATAAGTGACAAATGACACTTTTGTCGTATTGGCGGAAACGACAAAACAACACATTGGGCGCCAATAACAAACACATACTTTTCAACGAAGATCCTTCACTCCACCTGGATCAACGGCGGAGGAAGCATTTCAGCCCCCCTTGGCCGTTTCCCGTTAACATGAGAGGGGGGGGGGGGGTCCAAAAAGTAGTTTTCATGGCTGCCGCTTTTTGCAATGTGGCGCCTCCAAAATGTTTTGGACCCCCAAGGCCCGAAACCACAAACCATTATGACCCCCCCCCAAAAATCGCTTTCAGTTTTTCTTCCATCCGACTATTGACTTCTCCCACGCCTTTTGCATCCGTTATCTTCCATACAATAATGAACCTCCACATCATCCATCCGTTTTCACTTACCCATTCAGCACTTGCCACGTTATAATATTGTTTCCCATGCGCTCCAAAGCCATTATTGTGCCTAATTATCCGTTTGAGTAGTCATTAAGCATTAATTCGCATTTCCCCTTCAAATTCAATGCCTACAGCTAGATCCAAATAGTCAATTGAGCCCAATTGAACCTATAAATCCTATATGGCTCCAATCTTTGCCACTTTTCGCTTCCATCCATAAACCAAAATCACCATTTGTCTCTTTGTGTATTTTCGCCATTGTCATCAATTTTAGATTAAAAACAGCTTCTAAATTTCCCTTACAGTAGTGATGGATCCTAAAGAAAAGATACAGAAGACTGCCGAAGAAGGGAATCCCTCCACAATCTCCCTTGATCTGGATCGTATGCCACTTGTAGACTCCCTTTTCAACATCAATGACTGTGAATGTGAATTTTATTTCTATGAATTACATTCATGGTTAAAAATGAAATATACCGATAAGGAGGATTCCATTCGCTTCTCGGAGACATTTTTGCCATTATTTTCTTTTCCTAAGACCCATCAATTCCCTAATCTAATCTCTTGGTGTCAAACTAGGTATGATCCTGTGCAAAGAACAGTAATGACTTAGGATGGAAACATCTCAATTACCATCACTACTCGAAGCATAAACCAGATGCTAATGATACATCCATCTAATTCCCTTAGCCATTTCTCACCTGCAGCTCTCATGGGCCTCTACAATAAACTCACCTTCCCAAAGAGAGCTCTTATCTTAGAACTTTTCCTACCAGAAGATGATGAATTACCTAAGATAAATCCTCCATATTCATCTTCCATCTTCCCTGAAGCTACTAGACACATTATCTCTATGTTATCATACCTCATAGGTTATGAAAATGACCAAGCTATTGATGAATCCATCCTTGAATTATTTTCTATTTTTAGAAAAGAATATCAACCTTCTTTCATGTATAATTATAGCCACTTTCTGGTTGATAATATACATGAAGAGTTTATGAATTTGACCACACAAGGAGTATTTAGGTACAGTTCAGTGATAATTCATCTAATTTTGTTTCAACAAGGAGATCTATTTCATATTCAGCTGAACAGACAAGATGAGCATGGAGTGAATCAATCAGTGATTCACTGGACAGAGCTAGTAAGAGCAGGATCATTAAATTTCACATTCTCCCAATTCATTGATTCCTTCATACATCCAGTTCTCCATTTACTCAACAGCCAAGCGGAGCCTAGAATTGGAGAAATTAAAAAGACATTGCACCTATCAGAGCAAACCAACACTGGCGACTGGTACCTATACTAGAATTACACTGAGATTAGGATCTATGGCAGTGAGTTGGCTCCATACAAACTGCCTAAGTATGTGCCTATGAGAATATTGTCATTGGAATACATCAGGAAAATGACAAATATGGATGAAGTACACTTTGTCTCAGGAAAGAATAAATCACAGTTTAAACTCGAAGCCAAAGTAGGGAGTTTCATCTGTAACACTAGGTCTGTAGGTACAAAAGCAGATATATTGCTAAAGAACATGAACCTCCAACCAAGCTTCACTTGTTCTTATGATCCTTTTAGGATTATTTCAGCTCTCAAAGTGCAGTTGAAGGCAACACCTTACAACCATACTCCCAAGCCAGAATTGGAGAAGTTCATGAACCAGGAGAAATGGTTTGAAGGTACTCTCACAGAAGCTGATGAGCAGGTTATATCAACTCCTCAGACAAAGACTCCAGCTACACAGAGTACTCAGCATAAAAGATCCAGGGAGGAAACTCAGTCACCTACAGATTCCGGTAAAGAGTACTATATCTTACAAAAGAAATTGAAAATTGGGTTGTCAATGTCATCAGGAAGCAAGCCACCAAAGATAATTGATATTGGAAAATTGGAAGATGTTTTATTAGCAGGGACCACTAATCCCAAGCCTCCCTCTACTTCTTCAACTCCTTCTTCAACTAAACCTATGGAGATTATCCAATCAACTAAGACCATCTCAATAGGAGATACTAATATCTTCTCAACATTTTTGGAAATCAAGCAAAAGAATGAAAGTCTTAAATCTCAACTTTACAGTCAGTTTTGGAAACAAACATCCACTTCACAGCATAGACTTCTCTCTACCTTTGACAGTGAAAGAGGAAGGATGAAAATGGAATTTTTGTAGGCTCGGATTCCATTTCTTAAATTCACAGCAAACTACAAGAAGACCATCTTCTCATTTGATGTGAACCAGATACATCCCATTGACCAAATGGATTTGCATAGGCAATCAAGTGAGATGTTATTTTCAACAATGACTACAACTGCCATGTATCTTTCCAAGCTCAGAACTGCTTTGTCCAATGTAAAGTCACAGCTTAAGATTGAAAAGTTGTCATCCTTGTCTAAAGATAACAAATTAAAATCTTTAGAAGATATCATTATCAAGATTGGATATGATCCCCAGGACTGTAAAGCAATTGAAGAAATACTGCAAAAGAAGAATGTTGAGATTACATCCTTGAAGAAATAGTTGAAGTTTCCTTCAACTTAGGATCCACACACCAAATAAATGGTCGAACATGAACAGCGCAAGGAGGATATGTTAAAGCTCCTTATTGAGCGAAACGTACAGATCAAGAAAATGGAGGAGCAGATAGGACAACTGCTCAAGGAAAAAGAGATAGCACATCTTGATGTGACCTCAGTAACAACAATTCCAATGATAGGTGCAGATTGAAGCTCATATCCTACTGACATTGCTTTGTCTTCAACAATAGCTGAAACAACAAGGTTATCACAAGAGCTACAAGCACATAAACAACAAAATGAGAAGTTACTCCAGAAGTTCCAAGCCCTAGAGTCAGAAAAGGTAAAAATTGATACCTTGTATGTAAACGAGATGCAAAAGTCACATAGGTTAGAGCTTAAGGTTAAAAAATTAGAAAGCAAGACTCTAATGGCAGAAACTTTGGCCCAAGCCAAAGAATATATCTGGTTAGATATTAGCCACTCTATAACATAACTATGGTCATCCATACAAATCATTTTTGAGAAGTAAGAACTAATTGTTAAATGCAGAGCAGAGATATAGACATAGAAGGAAAAATTGGACACAAAACCCAAAGAAGCATCAGGAATGATCAGGGTACTAAACTCTAAAACTAGGCAGCAATTACAAGAGATGAACATTCCACATAGGACGGCTACTATTTTGGAAATCAAGAAAGTCCTAGTAAAGAAGAATCTGTTAACTTAGCTAAAAATAAAGTGTGATGCTTTGAACACTACAGTTAGGAGGTTTCACTATAAATTCAGTATATTACATAAGAAAGGTTTACTAGAGATAGTATCATCAAATGATCAGCTAGTAAAATTGGAGGATTACTGTGAAAGGATTTATACCATTGCAGCAGACAGTAGTCAATTTGCAAGGATAAAAAGGCAGATTACTGGCAAGGAGTTTTTGGAAGCTTTAAGCTTAGAGCTCTCCATTAAATATGAAATTGGTCATCTTTTTCTCACAAAACCCAATTTTGAGAGATATACTGAAGTTGATGAGATACTTAGAAGGATGGTAAATCTCTAGATACCTAGTGAGAAAAGGTGGGATCAATTGTGTGAAACAATTTATTAACTTTCATTCCAACAAGAAGACAGTAACAATAGATTTTGAAGGAACAATCATCAACAAATTCCTACCTAATAGGGACACATCATGCAGCAATTTTTCTTTTCATATATTCTTTTAAGCTATCTTGTAATCAGTTTAGGATATTTTGTTTATAACTTGTATAGCTCTCTCTTCTATGAGTTATTAAAGGTGGTACCTTTCCCTAAGAAATTTTGTAAAAGCATTGATGTACAAGTTGTTTCTAGATCATTGATAATAAAGCAAAGGATTCTGAATTTGGTCTCATACAGTTTCGTTTTATTCTGTAAGTTTTTCATGTGTTTCATTCATTATGTTTATTCTACATATGTTTAAGTTTTACAGAGATATCAGGTGAGAATAAACAGTTATTCTGAAAATCCCTTTCTAAAGTTATTATCATAAAGATACTGAGATATTGGACTATCTGTATAAAAAGCTCCCTCTAAATCATAAAATTTCCAACATCTTATGTAATCTTAAGCATAGCTTGTTGAACTTTTGAACGTTGGACAAAGGTTTTCCCACTTATGATAATTTATCTTTCTATCTGAAATCTAAATTAATCATACCTCCTTACTATTCTTTCTAAACACATAATAAATTCAAATCATTGTGTAAAGTCAAATAGCAGCCCTTTGATTGTCTATTAGTACAATCTAAAAGAGTTAGTACATCATTCTTACAATTTTTTCTATGTATTGGTCCTCCATAAAAAACCAAAACCAAAACCCATAAAACAAATATCTTAGATTCTCTGGCATGATCAATTGACCATTATCATCTCAGAGGAACAACATCAATATGGAGTCGTTGTTGGGGACTCTAATTTGATTAGTTTTCCTGGGTAAACGACATAAATCATATTCCTTTAAGGTGACTAAAGGTCTAAATAGGTCAAAATCCTTCACCTGGTGACTCCACTATATCAAATTGGCACCTTTTAAGCACACTAGATCCCATTCTGAATTTGACACAGTTAGTCCTCTGTCAGATCCAAAAAGACTTGTGAGAAAGGTCAGTTCTAGAAGGAGACATCAACCATCTTCTTCCACTTCAGCCTTGCAGTTTGAAGATATATTACAATTTGATCCCTATAGTAATATTCCATCCAATCCAGATTGGACTCATTTATCACCTAGAGTTGCTGAACTTTTAGATGGGGGAGTTGATTTTAAATCAGCTTTCCTTATTCATTCACTTGAATCTCATCCAGAACCCTTACTTCCACCAAGATCACCTAAATCTGAGTCTAACCTGGGTGTTCATTTACCTGAATACAAACCTACAGACTTCATATCCCCCACTACTTATTCATTCCCTTCCACTTTTGAACAACCTAAAGGGACCTTTTCTATATATTCAAATCCACTCTTTGAAACAAAAGAGGATATTCAGTCACAAGTTCAGAAGTTAGTTATTAAGACTCCCTTAAATTCATATAGGAGATCTCCTCCTTCTTCATCTCCTCCTTCCTCACCTCCACATAGGTATCCACCTTCTTTATCACCATCTTCCTCTTTTTCTTCTTCAACATCTACACAAACATCTCACACACCATCTTCAACTATGGAATTTAAACCTATTGTACAGGCAAGATATGCAGCTTTAGTTTTACCTCAAAACCTTGATGCTTTCCCTCCTGGATATTTAAATCACCTTCCTAGGTATAATGGAGAAACTGGTCCCTCAACTGAAGACCATCTTCAAGCATTTCTAGATTTTGCAGGTAACATGAACATAGAACAAGAAAATTTTTACATGAGGTTGTTTGTTCAATCTCTTGAGGGAAATGTGAGAACTTGGTTAAGGCGGTTACCTGCAAATTCCATTAGAAACTGGGAAGAGTTAACAAATATATTCAAAAATCAATGGGGAGTGAAGAAATATGCTCTTTACTTTTTAACTGAGTTTGAAGAACTTAAAAGAAACTTTGGTGAACCTGTCTCTGATTTTATCAAAAGGTTCAACAAACTTTATCATAAGATGCCCCCTGATTGTAAACCCCTTGTAGTAGCAGCCAAATCTAGGTTCACAAAATCCTTTGAAGATGATTTTGTGGTAATGTTAAGAGAAATAACTTCAAGGATTCTTGAATACATTCAAACTAATGCTATAAAGGTCGAATAAAATAGGGCAGCCTCATCCACTTTAAAATCTAAAGAGGAAAAGGCCCAAAAAAAGCTTAAATCTAGTCAAGAGGCCTCTACTTCTTCAAAGACTAAAACTGAAGATTCTAAAATTGATGAGATCACTTCACTTCTTAGAAATATATCCAATAGAATTTCCAAGATTGAGACTCAACCTAGAACAGTTCAACAAATAGTAACTCGACCTCAAAATCAAAATCAAGGTCAATATAAAAGAAATCCACAATTACAAATTCTTCAAAGACCTAGTAATGATCAGCAGGTTCCAACTCCTTTACTGATAGATGATCAACAACCTGATGACAATACCATGACTATCACTGAAGACATTAACAATATGGATAGCTCTTCTGGTCAGACCACTATTATTCCTCTTTCACAAAATAAGCAAGTTCAAGAAGATCAAGAATCCTCACAGGTTTCCAAATACCATGCCTTCTCTGAATTCCTAATTGCAGAGCTCAACAAAAGATATGATTTTAAACGTAGACCTAGCCCTGGAATACCTCCCAAGGAAAATCTAACAATTGAACCTCGTAACAAATCTGTTGAAACTCAGAAAACTATTATTCGACCATTAAATCATACAATTGATGCAGCTCCAATTGAAAAAACTGTCTTGACTGCATTTAATGTTGAAAAGGAGTTAGAAAGAGTTAAAATCCCTATACCACTTTCGAAACTTTCCAAAAACCCTAGATATAAAAATCAAGTTTCCAAATGGATACAAAACACCTATGTTGATGTTGAAAGTGATGTTATTAGCCTTCAAGATGAAAAACCAGCAGTTGTCTTTCGTCCTAGCTTAGATATGATAGATGAAATAGTACCCCCTTTCTATGTGACACTAAAGACAAATGACTCCATGCTATATAATTGTATGCTTGATTCTAGAGCATCACACAATCTCATGCCAAAAACCATCATGGATCATTTAAATCTTGAAATAACTAGATCCTAGCATGATTTGTACACCTTTAATTCCAAAAGAATACCTTGTCTAAGATTGATTAAGGATTTAATAGTCACTCTTGCCCAAATCTCAATAAAGAGCACAGTGTTAGATATTGTTGTCACTAACATCCCTCCCAAATTTGGAATGCTCCTTTCAAGGTCTTGTTGTGCCAAATTAGGGGGAACTCTTCAGATGGACAGGTCTTATGCCACTATTCCAGTTTATGGGGGAGAACAACTTAGGTTATATAGAGAGGTTAGATTTGTCCACAAGGTATGCAAAATAGATCAACCAAAGAACTACCCCATTTATGCAATTGATCAAGATTTTCGCTGTTTTCAACTCTCTTCAAATAAAATACATGAATCTCAAGTAAAAATTGAAGATGTAGTTGAAAACCCTGTATCAAATCAAACTGATGTATGGAAGTTGTTCTTTGATGGTTCTTGTACAAAGGATGGAGCAGGGGCTGGGGTAGTGTTAATCTCACCAGAAAAGGAAAACATAACACAATCATGTAAACTTGATTTTGAAGTTACCAACAATGTAGTAGAATATGAGGCTTTCCTTCTAGGACTACAGTTAGCCAAGAGTTTAAAGGTACACAACCTGAGTGTTTTCACTGACTCAGAGCTCATTGTAAGACAAGTTAGAAATCTTTGCCAAACAAAGCATCCTAGGCTTAGGTCTTATAGAAATGAGGTTTGGGATTCCATTGAAAATTTCTTTGATGCCTTCAACATAACTTATGTCCCTAGAAATGAAAACATACATGCAAATTCTTTGGTTGTTTCTGCAAGCTCATTTAAGATTCCTGATCAAACACAACTATTATACCAAATCCAGGTTAAATACAGACCATCTATACCTGATAACCAAAAGCATTGGCAGGTGTTTGAGGATGATGAACAACTAAAATCTTTCCTTCAACTTGTAGGTGAATTTTCTCTTTTGCAAATTGATGAAGACAATCTTGATATGGTCAATCCTCAAGCTGCTGATGATCCAAAATTAAATTCCAAGATTGCAGATCATGACATCATACAATTATCAAACAACTTCATTCCTAAGGGGTTAATTCCTTTAGAGAAATTATTTGATTATAATGATGTTCCCCTAAACCCTCCATCCATTTCTCCTGAAGATGGCATAGAAGAAATCAATATTGGATCCCAAGAACAAGTGCAAAATATAAAAATTTCTACATATTTAGCCCCAAAAGTTAAAATGAATATCTTAAGTTACTTAAAAAATACAAAGATGTTTTTTCTTGGTCTTATGTTGATGTTAAAACTTATGATACATCCCTCATTGAACATAAGATCCCACTAAAAACTAAAGCTAAACCCTACTAGCAAACACTCAGAAGAATTAACCTAGTTCTTCTACCAACTATTGAGAAAGAGCTTAAGAAAATGTTAGATGCACAGATTATTATTCCACAAAGATATTCTAATTGGATTGTCAACCTAGTCCCTGTCAAAAAAAATAATGGTGAAATCAGACTCTGTGTTGATTTTAGAAACTTAAATAAAGCATCACTAAAGGACAACTATCCATTACCTAATATGGATCAGTTACTTCAACAGGTTTCTAAAGCCAACAGACTTTCTATATTAGATGGTTTTTCTGGTTATAATCATACTATGGTAAACAAAGAGGATACGGAAAAGACTGCCTTCACAACACCTTGGGGTATTTTCATGTATGCAAGGATGCCTTTTGGTTTGACAAATGCAGGAGCTACATTCGAGAGAGCTATGGATACAGCTTTTATAGGTCAGATAAACAAATTTCTTGTTATTTATCTTGACAGCCTTACATTTTTCTCTAATTCCGATAAAAAACATATAAAGCACTTGATGAAGGTTTTTGAAAGATGCAGGAAATTTGGGATATCATTGAATCCAAAGAAGTCTTTATTTTCTATCTCAGAAGGGAAATTGCTTTGCCATATAATTTTTAAATATGGAGTAGTTATCAATCCAAACAGAGTATCAGCCATTCAGACATTAACATTACCAAGAAATAAAAAAGAAGTTCAGGCTTTTCTTGGTAAAATCAACTTTTTAAGAAGGTTCATACCCAATTATGCTGAAATTGTCAAAGATATAACTGATATGCTTAAGAAGGGTCATGAAGTTAAATGGACTGTCTCTTCCAGACATGCATTTGATCAAATTAAGAAAGCTATCTCTGAAGCTCCAACCCTGGCCAACCCTGATTATACCAAACCATTCAGTATCTTTTCCTTTGCCTCTGAAACAACCCTTGTTGTTGTTTTACTACAAAAGAATGAAGATTCCCATGACCAACCTATAGCCTTTTTTAGCAAATTCATGAGAGATGTTGAGCTCAAATATGACATAATTGAGAAGCAGGCTTATTCCCTAGTCCAATCCTTCAAATATTTTAGGATGTATGTTTTACATTCAACCATTATTGATGCAGCCTAAGCCGCACATACCCACAGCATGCATATAAAATGCATGTTGTATACATTTCCCAGGAATTTTTATATTCATGTTTAGTAAAACCTTCCATAACCCAAGGTTTAACACTCTCTAATTAAATTCTTAAGATGAATCTACTAAATCACATCTTAATCAGATTATACCCGCAGATTTTTCTTACTGTCCGATTCACAACAAACTTGACCAATCACCGTCAACCGTGTGTCGCATATTGACGTATTTATTTCAACATTGGACTTTTTTGCACCCCAAATCTCTATCTCATCTGATCCAACGGTTGTCGCCCAATAACTCGCACCAACTAGCTCGACCAATCTCCACCATTTATTTCTCCTACCTCAATCCAACGGTGATCATGTAATCTCGTGTGAAATCTTGCATGACTAATATCAGGTCAAGAATGTGTGAGAAAAGTGGTTTTCCCGTGCTACGTGTCAACCCCTCAGGTTAATCGCGTGAAATCGTAGAATACCATTTACAGCTTTTAGGGCACGTGAGATACCGCTTACCCCTTGCAAAGACCGCTCCATCCTTCTGCTAACATGTGGTTTTAATGTCGTCCATTCACTCTTGACTTCATTTTGTGCGACTTAATCCTAGCTGTCTATCTCCTTCACGCTCATTCGTTGATCTGATTGATCCCACCACTGCACTTCGCTACTACATTCTTCTGCATCTCACCATGTAATAGTCTTCTTGCTTCTCTGTCTATGTATTTATTCTCACCTTACGGTTTTCAATTGTTCTGATCCTAATCTTCAGCTCCGTTACTTCACTCCTTTGCACTTTACGCTTCCTTCGTAAATCCTTAGGTTTTTATGAAACTTTGTAGTTATACCTTCGTCGTAACATTAAAGGTTTTCTCCAATATTTTCTATGTGCAAGCCCATAATGCTCCTCTATGTATTTAGTCTCTTGTTCTACACACCTACAAACATATGTTATGCAGATTTATTCTAATCCACACACAATTTATAATTCAATTACTCAATCCACACTTGCACAATTTAGAATTAAAATCTTTGTGTATATATAAACAAATAATTACATAATGAGTCTCTCTCTCTCTGGCCTGATTTTCTAATCAGTGGCATTTTCCTTTCCTTCCCGTAGGCTTATAGTCAACCCTATCTAATCTCTGAACTCTAATTCCCTAACTTGTTAACTCTCTAACTAACTAACTCTCTCTATGCCTTTTAGGCTTACATTTATACAAAAGGTTCTGTAACCCATTTCCTGGTTTAGATCCATAACCTTCTCAACAAAATCCTAAAATCTCTTCTTTATCCCTAAGGATCCTCTCTAATCCACAAAATCATCAACTAATTCCTAATCTAAGCTTTATCAATCCCTATGAACTCTCAACTGTGTGAATTCTCTCATGTTATCCAACATTCGAGAACATTTACAAAATCCTCCTAATATTTAATTAATTACTAGTCCAAATCACTCAAAACGTTAATAATTACATTAATTTGATACATAGGAATCCAACATCCTTGAAAAAACAAGACCCCTTAAGTTAACTAGAATACAATGAAATTGTTGATCTGGATGCTCCTACATGAGACTCCCAAGGTTAAAATAATCATGATCTCCAGATCATGTTCTCCCAACCATTTTCCCCCTGGATCCCATTCTTTATTCTGTAATTGGTCTTTGGTTGCTGTTGTTGTTTGTTGTTGTTGTTCTCTAGGTATCCACACATTATGTTCCTTTTCCCCACTAGCTATGCTTTCACAGTCTGTTTTTGTCTTTCTCTTGCTACTGCTTGGCCTTCTTACTGTTGTTTTCTTCTGAGGCACCTTCATCATCAATCTTATTATTCTTTCAATCTCTATGCCCAATTTATCTTATGACTGATAATTACTTTTCCATTTGTTGTTGTACTTTGTTCACTCATCTTCAAAATGCTGTTTATTATCTTCTCTTTGAATTTGTCGGATTCTTACTACCGCTCTTTCCTCCTTACCCTCTTGTGACTTTCCAAACAACCCTTGTTCAATATCTATAAATTTACTTTCAAAAAATAAATTGTCCTCCAATTCCCTTTGTACTTGATTCCTCTCAAATACATCACTATGTTGTTCATCAATTCCAACATATTTTCCTTCCTCTTCCTTGACAACCCTCAGTAATTGTCCTTCACTTCCTTGACTAATTCTGACAGTCAATTTAACTTCTTCAAGCACGGTATCTTCATGCTTTTCATTTCCCTCATCAGTATGTCTGTCCTGGCAACTTCCAATCTTCTTCAGTTCTAAAACTGATTCTTCAACTTGAAACATGTCTGTCTCATCTTCATCAAATCTTGTAATCATAAAACAATTATCAGAATTAAAAATATAAGGCCTCATTACCTTTTCCTTCTCTAGAAACATCTCAGTATGTTGCTCTGATTTTTCCTCCATTTCCTTTGTCAACACATCAATATGTTGATTTAAACTCTCCTCCATATCATCTATTTCAATGATATCTCTCTGCTTTGGTTCACAATAATGAACTCCTTCTGTAATGTTAATTTTTTGAACTTTTATTACCATCCCCTTTTCCTTATGACCTTTTTCAGCAATTTATCCTGAGTATATATCCTCTGCTTTTCCAACTTTCTTCTTTTAAAGTCTAACTTTCTATATAACTCAATAATTTCAATTGGAATAGAATTTGGAAATTTTACACAATTTTCCATACCTTCCTTTATTATTGACCAATCATCAAATGTCCTTTCTCCCTTTGCTAAATCTTTTGCATAGACTTCTTATTTCTTCAATTCTGTGATTGTCTTTTCTTTGTCATGAGACATATCTACCTCCCCTTCTTCTTCAATACACTTTGCCTTGCTATCTCTCTATAAACCTTCTTCAAGATCTATCCTTGCCCCATCATCTGCATTAATATTTTCCTGCATTTTTCTTCATCAATAACATTAATCAAATTCGTTAGATTACCTCGCTGAGACAATATTCCTTCATTCTTCATCAGAATAAGATTATGATCTTTCATCTCTATGATAGCTTCAAATGACTATCTTCTCTCATTAAGTAACTCATCCATAGACTCTTTCTGTTGTAACCAGTCAAATTCTTCCTCTTCTGAGAAATTTTCTGTCACATTTTACTTCAAGATCTTCATCCATCCTGAAAACATCTTCAAAAAGTTGCTTTTCTCCTATAATACTTACAATCATACACAAATTATCAGTTTTAAAAACATAAGACCTTGTGGTCTCACTTGATGCTTCAGTCATCATATCTCCTTTTTGTTCTGAATCCTTCATATAAGTCAGCTCCTCTGTAGATTTCTCCTATGTCTCTTCATTACATTTAGAAAGTAATGGACCATATTTGGGTTCACATACATACTCATTTAATCTGATTAACTCTTCCTTCAATTGAGCATTCACTCTTTGGTCCCATTTTACTTGCAATCTATGTCATTTGACTCTCCTTTTCATAATCCATCCATGCCTATGGTCTTCCTTATTCATCTGCAACATCTCCATCAACAACTCAAGATGGAAATTTATCTCAACTTTCTCTTTTCTGAAATGACCTTTAGTAGTCATCCTTTCCTATTCTGTGAACTTTTATATGTTCACTTATGAACTGAACCTAAGATTCCCTTTTTAGCAAGTCTTTGTACCTACCCTTCATCAAGCTTTTCTCATTAAACTTGATCTATATGGAACCATATCCTTGTCAAGCTCCTCTTGACTCATCCACCCTTTTCCTTCATCTTGTAGCCTTCTTTTGAACCTTCCATATGACTTTCCATAGCCACCTTCTCTTCTGTGTAAGCTTCTACAACTGCAACCAATCAACTTCCTTCTGAGTTGATCTTCTCACCAAGCTTCTCCTCTGTTTGTTTTCCAAGTCCTCTTTTCCTTAGAACTTGCAGTGAGAACTCTTGTTTTCTCTCCGGTTGCTACAGTCACTTCTCTTAGGGACCCCTCTGGCCCTATCTCTTCCAAGCCTCAACTGGAATAATTTTCTGCTACAAACTTTAAGAACTCCCAAAAGTTCTTCCTACAGTTTTACTGATGTAGCCTTTTGCCAAACTTTTCCATTCATTCAACTGCTGCAAACTTTCATACCTTTGTAATCAATTTATGTCTCAGCTGGTTGTCTCCTGCAAACATGCAAATTTTTCACCCCCTTGATCTGTTTCAATCTATAAAATATCATTAATTAATCAAAACTTATGCATTCCTTCTTCCCAACATCACCTATCTTTAGGATCTCCTTATCTGTTGGTCTTTACCATTCCTATGAATCTGATTCTGCAGTTCTGTCTCTGATCTCCATGCTTCCACTGTGCATTCTTTCAACATACAGTTGTTGCCACAACAATCAATCCTAAACAGAGCTTCTCCATATCTCAAACAAGACTTCAATCCACATCAATTTGGATCTCATTCCTAGAATGATCAAAATGCGTCCTTGTCTTTGAACAGTGCTCTGAATATGAACCTCAACAAATTAGAATTTACATAGAACTTTATTTTCTTTCTAAGCATTTATTTCACCAGCAACACAGTTCATAATTCTATGTTAATGGTTTAAATTTCAATAATACAATACCCTACAAACATAACAAGTCATATCTTCCTCATGCAATATGCGTAAATACAGTATAAATATCACTTCAAACTTCCTCAAAAGTTCCCTTCCAAGTAGAAAATAATATTCCTTTGTTATCACAACCTACCACCTATGATCAAACTTCATCATGCTTGTTCTTCCTTCTATTGGATAAAACCTGCTTTACTTTGATCATACTTTCTGCAACTCACTTAATTCACTGTTGTAACTATCAATCTCTGTCTAAATGAGGAAAATAATTTATGTGTTTGTTACTCAATTTTTAAAGAACGCTCGGTTCTGATACCAAATGATGCAGCCTAAGCCACACATACCCACACCATGCATATAAAATGAATGTCGTGTACATGTCCCAGGAATTTTAATATTCCTATTTAGTAAAACCTTCCATAACCCAAGGTTTAACTCTCTTTAATTAAATGCTTAAGCGGAATCTACTAAATCACATCTTAATCAGATTATACCCGTGGATTTTCCTAACCGTCTGATTCACAACAAACTTGACCAATCACCGTCAATTGTGTGTCTCATAACTAACGTATTTATTTCAACATTGGACTTTTGTGTGCCCCAAATCTCCATCGTCGATCTGTCTCATCCGATCCAATGGCTATCACACAATAACTCGCACCAACTAGCCCAATCGATCTCCACCGTTTATTTCTCCTACCTCAATCCGACGGTGATCACGTAATCTCGCATGAAAGCTTGCACAACCGATATTAGGTTGAGAGCACGCAAGAAAAGTGGTTATCCCGTGCTACATGTCAACCCCTCAAATTAACCGCGTGAAATCGTAGAATACCATTTACATATTTTAGGGCACGCGAGATACCGCTTACCTCTTGCAAAGACCACTCCATCCTTCTGCTAACATGTGGTTTTAATTTGATCCATTCACTCTTAACTTCATTTTGTGTGACTTAATCCTAGCCGTATATCTCCCTCACTCTCGTTCATTGATTTGATTGATCCAACGATTGTACTTTGCTACTACATTCTTCTGCATCTCATTGTGTAATAGTCTTCTCGCTTCTCTTTCTGTGTATTTATTCTCGCCTTACGATCTTCAACTGTTCTGATCCTGATCTTCAACTCCGTTACTTCACTCCTTCGCACCTTTACGCTTCCTTCGTAAATCCTTAGGTTTTTAGGAAACCTTGCAGTTATACCCTTGTTGTAACATGAAAGGTTTTCTCCAATATTGTTTGTGTGCAAGCCCATAACACTACTCTCTGTATTTCGTCTATGGTTCTACACACCTGCAAACCTATGTTATGCAGATTTATTTTAATCCACACACAATTTATAATTCAAATACTCAATCCACACTTGCACAATTTAGAATTAAAATCTCTGTGTATATATAAACAAATAATTACATAATGAGTCTCTCTCTCTCTGTCCTGATTTTCTACTCAATGGCCTTTTCCTTTCCTTCCCGTAGGTTTACAGTCAACCCTATCTAATCTCTGAACTCTAATTCCCTAACTCATTAACTCTCTAACTAACTAACTCTCTCTGTGCCTTTTAGGCTTACCTTTATACAAAAGATTTTGTAACCCATTTCCTAGTTTAGATCCATAACCTTCTCAACAAAATCCTAAAATCTCTTCTTTATCCCTAAGGATCCTCTCTAATCCACAAAATCATCAACTAATTCCTAATCTAAGCTTTATCAATCCCTATGAACTCTCAATTGTCCTAATTCTCTCATGTTCTCCAACATTCGAGAACATTTACAAAATCCTCCCAATATTTAATTAATTCCTATTCCAAATCACTCAAAACATTAATAATTACATTAATTTGATACATAGGAATCCAACTTCCTTGAAAACACAAGACCCCTTAAGTTAACTAGAATATAATGAAATTTTTGAGTTGGATGCTCATGCATCAATTATAGCCTATGTTCCCAACATTGTTGTTAAAATTTTTCTCACTCAACCAGATATTGATGGGAGGAAGGTAGATCGATCACCCAAATTTTGGAGTATGATCTAACTATCAAAACCACAAAGTTAGTCAAAGGTCAAGGATTAGCTAAACTTTTAGCTGAATCCAACTATAAAGTGATAGGCATCAACTCTGTTCTAGAAATACCAGGGGAGAATCCACAAGAACCTTCCAAAAATTCAAATGAGAAGAATCCACAAGAAGCTTCCCAAAATTCAAATGAGAAGAATCCACAAGAACCTTTACCCTCAGCGCAGATTGTTTCTGTACACATTGATGAGAAATTTCTTTTATCAGATTGGTATCAAGATATTGTAAATTTCTTAATTCATTTTGAGTGTCCTACATCATTCTCCAAAAGTCAATGTAAGACTCTCAAATTGAAAGCAGACAAGTATTGTATCATAAATGCAAATCTATATTGGAAGGACCCACTCAATATCTTGCTATTATGTTTAACAAAATCAAAGATTGAAGGGATCATTGATCATTTTCATATAGGATTTTGTGGAGGACATTATGCTTGGAGAGAAATAGCGTATAAGATATTAAGGGTAGGATTCTATTGGCCAACATTGTTCTTACAAGTAGGAGCAAAGGTCAGAAGTTGTGTTCCTTGTTAGATGTTTGCTGGTAAGAAAAAACTAGCATCTCTTCCATTGATCCCAAAAATAGGTTTAGCACCTTTTCTCCAATGGGGATTAGATTTTATTGGAGAGATTCATCCTACTGCAAGCAATCAACATAGATGGATCCTCACTACAACATATTACTTTACTAAATGGGTGGAAGCAATTCCAGTAAGAAATGCTACTGACTCAATAGTAATCAAATTCATTGAAGAAAACATTTTATCAAGGTTTGGTTGCCCAATACAGATTGTTACGGACAATGCCACAACATTTTCAAGTGTTAAAATGATTGAGTTTTGCCAGAAATATCATATTCTGCTACATCATTCAACTCCATATTATCCTTAAGGTAATGGTCTTGCAGAATCATCCAATAAAAGTCTGGTAAAGGTTATCAGAAAAACTTTAGTAGATCATAAAAAGAGTTGGGACACTCATCTAAATTATGTAGTCTAGGCAAACAGGGTTACTCCAAACATATCTACAGGAAAATCTCCTTTTCAGTTAGTTTATGGGAAAGATGCAATTTTCCCTACCAATTTGGCCTTCCCTGTTTTAACGTTTCTGCAGGATTCAACTGATGAACCTGATGATTTTTCAAGAAGGATAAATAAAATCATTGAACTAAATGAGAACAGAGATGAACTTCAATAAAATTGAAAAAGTATCAGAATAAGATGAAGACCCTGTTTGACAGAAGAGCCAGGGAAAGGGACTTCAAGGAGGGTGATCTAGTTCTAAGATGGTGTTCCAGAAGAGAAGACAAAGGAAAACATGAAAAGTTTGAAAACCTATAGTTTGGACCTCTAGCTATTGCTGAAGTAAAAGGAAACAACACTTTTGTGTTAAAAAATCTAGAGGGACATTATTCCACATATCCTATTAATGGAAGGTTTCTGAAACATTACATTCAGTACTAAGAAGTTGGAGTATATTTTACTACCATCATTGTAAAAAGTCTAGTGTTATTTTAATTTTCAATTGTCAGTTTGATTTTTATAGCAAAGACTCCAGAGCCCGAGGAGAAGGCACATGGATCTGCAAGTTCTCTGCATTCTCCAGGAGAAAGTAGTCCCCAATTGGAGCCGATGTTGTAACATTCTTGTTTTTGATAAGTTAGCTATTAGATAAAAAATCAAAATGCCATATAAAAAATGATAAGTTAGGATATAGACCAAAAATAAGATGAAAAATAAAAATGTTAGGAATGATTATTATTACAGGTCCATATCAAATAAAATGATAGGGTAGTTTCTCTAAAAAAGGAAAAATGGAAATGATAGATAAGCAACAAACAAAAAATATTTTCTTTAGAAAATAAATTAAGGTTGCTAGCTCAAATGCACCTTTGAAAAATGTCCTTTTGGTTAATCATTCTTAAGTTCTTTAATTATGATTTAATTGTTGTAATAAAGCTTGATGACCTTATAAAATAAGTGACAAATGAAACTTTTTTCGTATTAGTGGAAACGACAAAAAAACACATCGGGCATCGATAACCAACGCGTACTTTTCAACGAAAATCCTTCACTCCAACGGATCAACGGCAGAGGAAGCCTTTCAGCCCCCCTTGGTCGTTTCTCGTTAATGCGGGGGGGGTCCGAAAAGCAGTTTTCATGGCTCCCACTTTTTGCAACGTGGCACCTCCAAAATGTTTTGGACCCTCAAGGCCCGAAACCACAAACCATTATGACCCCCCCCAAAATCCACTTCCGGTTTTTCTACCTTCCGACCGTTGACTTCTCCTGTGGCTTGTGTAGCTGTTATCTTCCATCCAATAACAAACCTCCATGTCATCCATCCGTTTTCACTTACCCATTCACTGCCTGCCACGTTATAATATCATTTCCCATATGCTCCAAAAGTCGTTGTTGTGCCTAATTATTCGTTTAAATAGTCGTTAAGAATTAATTTGCATTTCCCCTTCAAATTAAATGCCTACGGTTAGATCCATATTATTGAGTATCTCGTCAAATGGAAGAACCTACTAGTGGAATATTCCACTTGGGAAGATGAATTTTTCATATAAAAACATCCTCATCTAGTAATTAACTAAGGGAAACACTTATTTGAAGGGGAAATTCATGTTAAACAACTAAATCTTGGACCATTTCATTGTTATTATTATATTATTTTTGACATTATGGGTTGTGTTGTAACATTCTTGTTTTTGATAAGTTAGCTATTAGATAAAAAAATCAAAATGCCATACAAAAAATGATAAGTTAGGATATGGACCAAAAATAAGATGAAAAATAAAAATGTTAGGAGTGACTATTATTGCAAGTCCATATCAAATAAAATGATAGGGTAGTTTCTCTAAAAAAGGAAGGCAAAATGAAAATGATAGATAAGCAACAAAAGAGCAGGTGATGTGTTTTGTTATCTAGTCTGTCACTGCGTCTCAATCTGCTTTCGCAGATTTTTTGTACTATATTTTGTGCTATAATATAAACATCTGATTTACACAAAAAAAAAGATAGATAAGCAACAAAAGAAAAATATTTTCTTTAGAAAATAAATTAAGGTTGCTAGCTCAAATGCACCTTTGAAAAATGTCCTTTTGGTTAATCATGCTTAAGTTCTTTAATTATGATTTAATTGTTGTAATAAAGCTTGATGACCTTATAAAATAAGTGAAAAATGGCACTTTTTTCATATTGGCGGAAATTACAAAACAACACATCGGGCGTCGATAACCAACGCGTACTTTTCAACGAAGACCCTTCACTCCACCCAGATCAACGACGGAGGAAGCCTTTCGGCCGCCCCTTGGTCGTTTCCCATTAACACAGGGAGGGGTGTCTGAAAAGTAGTTTTCATGGCTCCCTCTTTTTGCAACCTGGCGCCTCCAAAATGTTTCGAATGCCCAAGGCCTGAAACCACAAACCTTTATGCCCCCCCCTAAAAATCCGCTTCCGGTTTTTCTTCCATCCGACTGTTGACTTCTCCCGCGCCTTGTACATCCCTTATCTTCCGTCCAATAACGAACCTCCACGTCATCCATCTGTTTTCACTTACCCATTCATCGCCCACCACCTTATAATACCGTTTCCCATATGCTCCAAAGCCGGTGTTTTGCCTGATTATCCGTTTAAACATCCATTAAGCATTAATTCGCATTTCCCCTTCAAATTGAATGCCTACGATTAGATCCAAACAGTCAATTGATCCCAATGAACCTATAAATACTCCATGGCTCCAATCTTTGCCACTTTTCGCTTCCATCCATAAACCAAAAGCACCATTTGTCGTGTATTTTCGCCACTGTCATCAATTTTAGATTAAAAACAGCTTCTGAATTTCCCTTATAGTAGTGATGGCTCCTAAAGCAAAGATACATAAGACTTCCGAAGAAGGGAATCCCTCCACAGTCTCCATTGATATGGATCACATTCCACTTGTAGACTCCCTTTTCAACATCAATGACTGTGAATGTGAATTTGATTTCTATGGATTACATTCATGGTTAAAACTGAAATATACCGATAAGGAGGATTCCATTCGCTTCTGGGAGACACTTATGCCATTATTTTCTTTTCCTAAGGCCCATCAATTCCCTGATCTAATCTCTTCATGTCAAGCCAGGTATGACCCTGTGCAAAGAACAGTAATGACTCAGGATGGAAAAATCTTGATTACCATCACTGATCAAAGCATAAACTAGATGCTAATGATACCTCCATCTGATTCCCTTGGCCATTTCTCACCTCTAGCTCTCATGGACATCTACAATAAACTCACCTTCCCACAGAGAGCTCTTATATTTGAACTTTTCCTACGAGAAGATGTCGAATTACCTAAGAGAAATCCTCCATATTCATCTTCCATGTTCCCTGAAGCTACTAGACACATTATCTCTCTATTATCATACCTCCTAGGTTATGAAAATGACCAAGCTGTTGATGAATCCATCCTTGGATTCTTTTCTATTTTTAGCAAATAATATCAACCTACCTTCATGTATAATTATAGCCACTTTCTGGCTGATAATATACATGAACAGTTTATGAATTTGACCACACAAGGAGTATTCAGGTACAGTTCAGTTATAATTCATCTAATTTTGTTTCAATAGGGAGATCTATTGCCTATTCAGCTGAACAGACAAGATGAGCAGGGAGTGAATCAATCAGTGATTCACTAGACAGAGCTAGTAAGAGCAAGATCATTAAATTTTACATTCTCCCAGTTCATTGATTCCTTCATACATCCAGTTCTCCAATTACTCAATAGCCAAGCAAAGCCCAGAATTGGAGAAGAAATTAAAAAGACACTGCACCTATCAAAGCAAACCAAGACTGGTGACTGGTACCTATACCAGAATTACACTGAGATTAGGATCTATGGCAGTGAGTTGGCTCCATACAAACTGCCTAAGTATGTGCCAATGAGAATATTCTCACTGGAATACATCAGGAAAATGATAAATATGGATGAATTCCATTTTGTCTCAGGCAAGAAGAAATCACAGTTTAAACTCAAAGCCAAAGTAGGGAGTTTCATTTCTAACACTAGGTCTATAGGTACAGAAGCAGATAGATTACTAAAGTACATGAACCTCCAGCCAAGCTTCACATTGTCTTATGCTCCTTTTGGGATTATTTCAACTCTCAGAGTGCAGTTGAAGGCAACACCTTACAACCATACTCCCAGGCCAGAATTGAAGAAGTTCATGAACCAGGAGCAATGGTCTGAAGGTACTCTCACAGAAGCTGATGAACATGTTATATCAACTCCTCAAATAAAGACTCCAGCTACATAGAGTACTCAACATAAAAGAGACAGAGAGGAAACTCAGTCAACTACAGAACCATGTAAAGAGTACTATATCTTACAAAAGAAGTTGAAAACTGGGCTGTCAATGTCATCAGGAAGCAAGCCACTAAAGATAATTGATCTTGGAGAATTGGAAGATGTTTCATTAGCACGAACCATTGATTCCAAGCCTCCCTCTACTTCTTCAACTCCTTCTTCAACTAAACCTATGGAGATTATCCAATCAACTAAGACTAGCTCAGCAGGAGATACTAATATCTTCTCAACATTTTTGGAAATCAAGCAAAAGAATGAAAGTCTTAAATCTCAAGTTTACAGTCAGTTTTGGAAACAGACATCCACTTCTCAGCATAGACTTCTCTCTGCCTTCGACAGTGAAAGAGGAAGGATGAAAATGGCATTTTTGCAGGCTCAGATTCCATTTCCTAAATCCACAGCAGACTACAAGAAGACCATCTTCTCATTTGATGTGAACCAGATACATCCCATTGATCAAATGGATTTGCATAGGCAATCAGGTGAGATGTTATTTTCAACAATGACTACAACTGCCATGTCTCTTTCCAAGCTCAGAACTGCTTTGTCCAATGTACAGTCACAACTTAAGATTGAAAAGATGTCATCCTTCTCTAAAGATAACAAATTAAAATCTTTAAAAGATATCATTATCAAGATTGGATATGATCCCCAGGACTGTAAAGCAATTGAAGAAATACTGCAAAAGAAGAATGTTGAGATTACAGCGTTGAAGAAACAATTGAAGTTGCCTTCAACTGAGGATCCATAGACCAAAGAAATGGCCAAAAATAAACAGCACAAGGAGGAGATGTTAAACCTCATTATTGAGAATAACATATAGATCAAGAAAATGGAGCATCAGATAAAACAATTGCTCAAGGAAAAAGAGACAGAACAACTTGTTGTGACCTCAGTAACAACAATTCCAATGACAGGTGCAGATTTAAGGTCATCTCCTACTTACATTGCTTCGTCTTCAGCAACAGGTGAAACAACAAGGTTATCACAAGAGCTACAAGCACAAAAACAACAAAATGAGAAGTTACTCCAAAAGTTCCAAGCCCTGGAGTCACAAAAGGTAAAAAATGATACCTTGTATGTAGAAGAGATGCAAAAGTCACATAGCTTAGATCTCAAGGTTAAACAGTTAGAAAGCAAGACTCTAAAGGCAGACATTTTGGCCCAAGCCAAAGAAGATATCTGGTTAGATATTAGCCACTCTATAACAAAAGTATGGCCATCCATACAAATAATTTTTGAGTAGCAAGAACTAATTGTTAAATGTAGAGCAGAGATAGAGACACAAAAGGAAACATTGGGCTCAAAACCCAAAGAAGCATCAGGAATGATCAGGGTACTAAACTCTAAAACTAGGCAGCAGTTACAAGAGATGAACATTCCAGATAGGACAGCTAGTATTTTTGAAATCAAGAAAGTCCTAGAAAAGAAGAATCTGTTAACTCAGCTAAAAAAAAGTGTGACGCTTTGACCACTACAGTCAGGAGGTTTCACTCTAAATTTAGTATATTACATAAGAAAGGTTTACCAAAGATAGTATTATCAAACAATCAGCTAGTAAAATTAGAGGATTATTGTGAAAGGCTTTATACCATTGCAGTAGACAGCAATCAATTTGCAGGGCTAAAAGGGCAGATTACTAGCAAGGAGTTTTTGGAAGCTTTAAGCTTAGAGCTCTCCATTAAATATGAAATTGGTCATATTTTTCTCACCGACCCCAATTTTGAGAGATATACCAAAGTTGATGAGATACTTAGAAGGATGGTAAATCTTGAGATACCTAGTGAGAAAATGTGGGATCAATTGTGTGAAACAATTGATTAAATTTTCATTCCAACAAGAAGACAGCAATAGCAGATTTTGAAGGAACAATCATCAACAACTTCTTATCTAATAGGGACACATCATGCAGGAGTTTTCCTTTTCCTATCTTCTTTCAAGCTATCTTGTAATCAATTTAGGATATTTTTTTTAGAACTTATATAAATAACTCTCTTCTATGAGGTATTAAAGGTGGTACCTTTCCATAAGAAATTGTGTAAAAGCATTAATGTACAAGCTCTTTCTAGATCACTGATAATAAAGCAAAGGATTCTGAATTTCGTCTCATATAGTTTTGTTTTCTTCTATAAGTTTTTCATTTGTTTCATTCGTTATGTTTATTTTGCATATGTTTAAGTTTTACAGAGATATCAGGTGAGAATAAATGTGTTACAGTTATTCTTAAAATTCCTTTCTGAAGTTATTATCATAAAGAGACTGAGATATTGGACTGTCTATCTAAAACGTTCCCTCTAAATCATAAAATTGTCAGCATCTTATGTAATCTTAAGCATAGTTTGTTTAACTTTTGGACATTGGACAAAGGTTTTCCCAATTATGATAACTTATCTTTCTGTCTGAAATCTAAATTAATCATACCTCCTTACTATTCTTTCTAAACACCTTATAAATTCAAATCATTGTGTAAAGTCAAATAGCAGCCCTTTGATTATCTATTAGGAAAATCTAAAAGAGTTAATACATCATTCTTACAATTTTTTCTATGTATTGGTCCTCCATAAAAAACCAAAACCAAATCCCCTAAAACAAATATCTTAGATGCTCTAGCATGATCAACTGACCATTATCATCTCAAAGGAACAACAGGTTGAATAGGCTCATTATTTGTAGTTGTATCCTTTATATCCTTATATACCAAAAAGGTTTATATTTATAAATAAAAATTATTTATAATAAAATAAAAAATAAAAAATTTAATATATATATATATATATATATATATATATATAGATATATATAGATATTATTGTTGACATTATGGGTTGAATATGCTCATTATTTGTAGGTGTATCCTTTATATCCTTATATACCAAAAAGGTCTATATTTATAAATAAAAATAAAAATTTATTTAGAATTATAATTATAAAAATAAAATAAAAAATATATAAAATAAAAATAGAAAAATTTTATTTAAATTTAAAATATATATGTTTGTTCGATTTCATTTCAGTCTTACAAATTATGTTGTAAAACCTTGATCAAAACCTCGACCTCTCCCACTCACTGAGCATGCTTATACTGAACCTCAACCTCTCCTACTCACTCTAGATTTCCACCACTGTTACCAATTGAGGGCACTAATGAAATCAAGGGCACTCACTTACTCTAGATTTCTGCCATTGTTACCAATTGAGGGCACCAACAAATAGAGGGCACTAGCAAAATTAAGTCCATGGGGGCACCAACAAATTGAGGCATTGTATCTTCTGGATTTGCACAAGAGCACTATGCTGGAGCATGATAGCACTCATGGAGTATTATCATAAGGGTATTAGACGAGAGATGGTGGTAAGCACTCCTCTATAATTTCTCAAGGTTACATTATTGTCAATGATTTGTATTATGCATTACAAGCCATGGTAAAATTTAGGCTTTTAGATCATATTTGGTTATGTGATTTTAATTTGGATTCCTTAAGCTTTGTCACCACATTCAACGAATTTTTCACTTGAAATTTGAAATTTTTCAAATCGAAAGGCGTTTCGAACAAATTCGATCCTACTTCGACAAATTTTAACTCATACCCAAACTCGATTAAGAACCTGAACTTAAACGAAAATAAATTTGGTTGTAACTCGATGAATATGTTGATATTTGATCCCAAAAAAGTAAGAACTAATTTAAAAGAATAATAAAAATAGAAAACATGTTGTAACCGCTACAAGAACCCCAAATTTTTACTATTTCAAAATTTGGATTCCCCCTTTACTCAACACCTTTTCATACTTTTCCTATAATTTCTTAAGCTTTGATTCCTCCTTTGACCTAACTATGGTTCCATTGCATCCTCGCAAGCACAATCACAACCTATAGTGCTAGTCTCCCTAACCTTTGGAAGTGTGATTTGTGAATTATCTTGAGAAACTCATCATCTTAAGTCACAAGTCGCACTTCTAGTTCTCAGTGACTTTTGATTGTCATCTAAATTTGTGATTTGCGACTAGGATCACCTCCGTCGCATGCAACAAATACATAATTCACTTTCAAAGTGTGACTTCTCCACACGTTCTGAGGACTCTCCTCCTCTCATGTCATTCTACCTTTAGCATTGGATGAGCGAGTTTCCTCTCTGAATAGGATTTGCGAGTGTGACTCTCTTGGTAAGTCATGTAGCCCCTCTCATCATGAATATTTGTATTAGTATGCTTGATTCTCAATTGATTCATCTTCCCTTGCACTGAGTACTTATACCTCATATAAGTTTGAGCACTCCTTTAAGCGCTCAAACTTGCCTTACGAGCATTGGATTATTGTGCCAATTCCCTAATTTATTCTTAACTCTCAATCCTAGCCTTCATTTGCCCAAGCCCCCGCCCCCCATTTTTTTGCCAAGGGTTTATACCATGAACTTACCTATATTTCATCAACTGATTTTAATTTGGATTACCTTTGATTTCTATGACCTAGTAGTGTATTCATCAACTAAAATTGCATAATTTAATTGTGTGCATTCAGTTATTTCTATTGTCATCAGTCTTATTTCATTACTCACTACTGTAAAAAATTATATGTTGTTGTCATTATATCAATGATGCTTGTATTACATGTAATGAATTTATGGATGGTGTCTTATTATTATTACTATTGTTGTATAAATATTGATGCACTTGATGAGGAGGATATGTAGGATATATTGATATGGTGTTGATCAATTCTATGATACTTAATTGCATGTGCATGGAGAAAATATGTTTTTGGTTTGAGTCTCATATGTTGTCTATGGTGCTTTCATTCCAAGATATTTATAAGTTCTTGTTGCTTAAGGGTTATGGTTCTTCCTATATGTGGAGAGAGTGTGCTAACCTTGATGGCATGAGGTCAATGGGGTGAGTTGTTTCTATTGTTGCTTAGTGTTGCTTGGATTCATTGCATATTTCACTGTGTGTTGATGATATTGAAGAGACTGATGTTACATTGTTTTATCTATGGCTTCTTGATGGTGAGGATGTGCATGTTTCTTGTGTTGCTAATATCAGATGATTATGCTACAGACATCATTATAGTGCATGGAGGTTGTTGATGATTATGATTGTTCTTATACAGAGATACTTCATCGTTGAGATCCTTATTTATGGTTATGGATGCCATGTATGCCTCCTGATGTAAATTTCATGAAAGGACCCATGTTGTAATCAATGTAAAATTCAGTCATGTATAGGATATTGGGATCAAGTCATGTTATGTATGTAATCCCATTATTTTGGGGTGATTGATCTAAAATTTGGGTCAAATGTGCACCCAAATATGTTGGTTGAATGATCATAGATTCATTGATTATAGGAGAAGTCATGCGTGCTCATGAATAGTGATGTATTTGAGACATAAAGTCTTGTACAAAAATTGCATATCTTTATAAGGTTCAACATATGATCAGGGGGAGCATGGTCAGTATGCAAACAGCATAATATTCGACTTACAGTGATGAGTGATACAAGGAAAAGTAATTCATTCAACTTGCTTCAGCCCTTTTCCCTCAATTCCAAAGGAGGAGAGAAGACTTGGTGTTTGCAGGTGTTTCCAGGTGGTTTCCAAACACCAAAGTGGTTGCCATCAAGTCCAAAGGGGGAGATTGTTGGAATTATGGCTAATGTGTTGTCCTTAATGGCTACCTACTTGACAAATATGTTATTGATGTCAACTTGGTTATAATATGATTATTATGGAACTATTGTAGATGATATGTTTGACGGTACAATATTACAGAGGATATGAAAGAGAATTGACAGATTAGTTACAGAATGAATGAAAATTGTGAAGTTTGAAAAGTATATGCAACCCTTGTGAAGAAGAGTCACGTACATATGTAGGTTATGTGAAAAAAGTTGCATACATAATCTGGTCCATGGAAAATAGAAAATTAGGAGCTATTAACATGGTAATCACCTATAGTATTGTGCCTGCAATGTCTATTTGATCATGTTAAATGAATACCAACAACATTACCAAGGGATTTTCCTCTGGTATTAGTAAAGGAAAAATATATATAAGGAGAAGGATATCAAGGAGCTAAGTGTGCAATGTAATGGATTATTCATGTGTGATGTAATATTGAACAGGTGTGCACCAAGGAACAAGGAGAAGGCTCAGATCTCAAAGACTTGAAGATGCATTGAATATATGCTTGATTGATTTTCTTGTTGCGGAATGTTTAAATTGCTAACAATGAAAGATATGTGGTTATAATGGGGTTATGATATGAATGTGTTTGCAAAGATATGTGATTTTGACAATGAAGTATGTGGAATGTGTGTTGTGTTTGTAGAGATATGTGATTTTGACATTGAAGTATGTGGAATGTGTGTTGTGTTTGTAGAGATAATTTGATTCAGTAACTTAAGATATTAAAGCAGGTTGGCTTCTGGAATGTCACATATATACACATATCTACTTCAGTATAGTCATGTATACATACTGAGCTAATAGGTTTTAGATTGTTGCCTTATCTAGGTTGTTTGTGTGTTGATTGATGTAAGCATTGAGGATAGTCTTGGTTAGTCAGAATGATCTATTAGAAATGTTTTGGTATTCAATACTCTGAAATATGTACGCGGGTTTTACACATGGGAAGTGTGTATATATGTGGATAGGTTTAATGGAAGTTGTGTATATATTCTAGGGTTTGCAATTATTGCTTGGTGATATCAGTTTATGAAGTATGTATCATTTTTCAATGTTTTTCAATGATGTATCAATCAAGATGGTTTGTATATGGCAGTGTTGATTGGATTGATTTGGCTATGGCCTTGTATATTTATCAGTGGTTGACTTTTCAGTGATTTAGTATTGGTATATTTGTGATTGGATGTTTCAATGATTCATTATTTGTATTCATTGATCTGTGAATGATTCAATGATTTGTGATTGTTTCAATACTTAGTGATTAATTGGTTGGTATAGTGGTACAATGATTCAATTAGTCAATGGTTTAGTATTCAATGATTTGAGATTTGTACGCGAGTTTGATGCACAGGAAACATGCATATACAAAGATATCCTTCGGAACTGTCGGGTATATATTCTGAGGTGTATTTGACCAAGGTTTGTAATGATTGTAAATTAGTTTCGAGTTGATGACAATGTGGGTATTACCATAATTATTTGATTAGTATCTTAATTTGGTGATTGGTATCTTGGTCTGGATAGTGATTACTTGATTCGTATCTTGGGTTATTTTTTGATTGGTTGATTTGAACAGTATTCATTGAATGGTTTTAGAATGGTTAATTGATATTTAGCTTATTTTTTGGTGTGGGTCCAGTATGAAAATATGATGAAAGATGGTTTGCATTCTTTAATCGTTTGAGATAGGTGGATCCAATATGAAATATTATGAAACATTGTCCACAGGGTGCTAAGGGTTGGATCCTTCAGTGAGGGAGTTTTAGCTTCTTTCTAGTGGTAATTGGTAAACTTGTTAAGGGAGTAGGAGCTTCCTTCGAGTAGGAGTCATTAAACTTGATCTAGGGGGTTGTATCTCCCTTCCAGTGGATGTTGTGTTGAAAAATGCAACAAGAAATTCTCAATTTGATTTTTCCTTAATCAAATTGAAGAAATTCGAAATTCCACATTAATGGACAACTTGGAGGAGTTAACTGAGGTGGCATGGCTCTTATCACTCAGTTAATAACACTCAATTCGAGTTAATGAGTTGAATTTTAGTTTACTTGAGTTGATTCCTAAAAATTAGGAGTCTAACTCAGATAATTCGAGTTAGGGGAATGAAGTTCAATTGTGTGCAATGAGATCCTAAATTTTAGGAGCCTAGGTTGAGTTAATTTCATTTGTATCAATTTAATTAAGTTAAACTGAGTTATGGTTAGTTAAACTAGTTCTAACTGTTGGAGGAACTAGGGGAAGGTCAAGTTGTGGAAGTGGAACTTCAACCACACTTAGTGATCAACCACTTAACTGATCAATCAGCCCAAAATAATTGTTGCATGCAGAGAATTTGAGTTACCTAGTTGAGATGGAGATTCCAAGGCAGTGTATTATTATTTGTAGCATATTCCAATGTGCACATGTGGTGCATGCAGTCAAAGGAAGGACCCTATGGATTTACACAATTCAATAGTGGGAAATTCTTAAATAATAGAGGCTAATTTCCCAAGGAAACAACACAAGGAAATAGGAGCTTTGAGGGCTTGAAAATTGGCTAAATGTTGTCTAGAGTTAGTCAGTCAGGCAGAGAGATAGACTATACACTTGCAGGGTGTGCTCGAGCTTGAGAAAGCATATGTATTTCATCTCTCTTCTCTTATTAATGCAATATATATAGCAAGGAGTTTTAAGCAGTTTCTTTCCCCTAGATAAATATTTGTGCATATGAGTTGTTTCCTTTTGCATGTCTATGATTCTTATTTTATATGGTGAATTAAATTCCACAGATCACTCATGAGGTCACTAGATTAGCTTCAAGTCTTGTGATTTAGTAAATTTCGTGACCCATATTGAATCTACACATTAATTTCTACATGTTGGAGAACGAATGGAGGTTGTAGCCTCCCGCAAGTAGGAGCCTATGTGTTGGTTAGAGTTTGCTACCATAAAAATTTGTAAGAATATTTTTCTTTATAATAAAAGAAGAATATAGAGATGACAACAGCAATGGTTTTCTCCCATGTTGGGTTTCCACCTAAAATCCCAGTGTCCATATGTGATTTATTTGTTTCTCATGTGTTATGGTTTCTCTGCTTTTTACTGCTCATGGTTACTACTTAATAAATGGATAATGAAATAATGTTGCACTGAATAAATTTAAACATTTCATGGAAATTATGAAAAATTGGTGATATGAATATATGTGGATCTCATTAATTAAAAGCACGTACACACACAGGTTATCTAAATAACAGGTCTATACTGAATTCTAAATTTGAAATTGAAAATAAATTGAAATAATAATGTTGATTCACCCCCCTATTATTTTTCCTAACAAGAGCAATATCAAAGTCAATGTTGACTTCATTGATGCTCCGTCAAATCAAGGGATGTTTACTCCAAGATTAGACTGCTCCAATAAATTATTCTCATAACCAAGAGAATATCATTCAATTATTCATGCACTCAAGTATTTTTAATTATTATTTAATCATAAAATGGTTTTTAATTTATTTTATTATTTTGTTGATTCTTTAAGTGTTAGTTGAATCAGTAGGACAACAATTGGAGGAGATTGCAGTCGAAATTTTTAGTGTTGATTCTTCTATATAAATCCCTCTTATGTATTCCCCTAAACCTTGTACCTTCAAAATGGCAGAACAAGCATGGGGAATATCCATATCTCCTTTTTGTCCTCTTCCTAGAAATTATGGCATTCAACCATCGTAGAATCTCCACAATCACTAATGGATTATGTAGATGTTACAATGGCTAAATTTCATATTTGTCAGGAAGAGGACGATAAAGGAAATATGGAGAATCCCTATGCCTGTTTTTCCATTTTGAAGGCACAAGGTTTAGGGGAGGGGCATAAGAGTTTCCACCTTCACATGGTTGGACATGTTCAATAGAGAATAAATTAGGATTTGAATAATAACAGAGAAAACTTCCCTTGATCCAACATAGAAATATCGGATTCAATGTTGACTTCGTTGTTGCTCCACCAAATTGAGGGAGTTTTGCTACAATATGAGACTACATCAATAAATTATTCTCAAAATCAAGAGGAGCTCATTCAAGTATTCATGCACTCAAGTCTTTTTAGTTATTATTTAGTCATAAAAATGTTTTTTTTAATTTATTTTATTATTTTGTAGATTCTTTAAGTGTTGGTTGAATCTTCTGCAAAAATATTCTGCAACAACCTTTAGAGATCAGAGCATTCATCTTTGTGTCGGGTCAAAGGTGAAATTGGAGTAAGAAGCTAGGAGACCTTCAATTGGGACTCAAGGTAAAACAACTTGGTTAATGTAATGTGTCTCTTATTATGGATATAGATATATATGATTTTACCCTTCATTATCTTGTGTCTTCAGACTTTTATGGAAAAAAATGGTATATCTAATCTTATTTAAGTAGATTAGGTTATATCTAATAGTATTCAATACTCCTATCGATTGAAAGGGTTTTATATTGGTGTTAGTGTTCTTTTGTGTGTAGGAAGCAAGTACTAGGAGTTGGAGCAAGATCTTTGGTGCTATATCAACCAAGATTATGCAAGGAAAACTATCAAATAAAGGGTATAGGCCATAATATCCATTCCCTTAGAATGTATTAGGATTTATTTCACTAGATATAGAGGAAAATTTCATTGTATTCTATCACACATTTTGTCTTGGAAGGGTCTAGTGTTTCTTCATTATATTTCAAAAATCATTTTCTCTTATATTCAATCCATTATTCGCACCTTATCCAATAAAACAAATTACTACACATTGGTTAAATCCATTTGGACATCTTTTTCTCTTAAAATTGATCCTCTTAACTTATATAATTTACCATTTATCCTATCTCCTTGTCCTTGTGGGACTGAAACAAGTTATAGTTAAAGAGCTAAGGAAATTATTTTGAGGAAAAACAAACCATAAGCATTTTCATTTGGTGAATTAGTGCATAGTGAGAGCCCCCAAATCTCATGGTGGGATAGGAATAAAATACCCTTTTTCCCTCAACCAGATCTTAGGAGCTAAACCCTTATGGAGATTGGTCATCAAGAAAGCTGCAAAGTGAAAAAAAGAAATCCATATAAATTGCCTCTCTAGAGATCAAAGCCATTGTTTTGATTAGACTCTTTGTCCCTCTAATGGTTCACAAATTTGGAACTTTCTCTACACATCCTCTCCTCCCATTAGAAATAAGCTCACATGGACTTTGGGTAATGGGAAAGACATTATTATTTGGAATGATATCATAATGGGAAGGCCCACCTTCTCTTCTGTCCCTCCCCTCCTTCCTTTGAAATTGGCTTCATGACCAGGGAAAATCCTCCTTTTATGACATATCGTATTGATCCCTACCATTTGGATTATATTGGAAATTTTGGAATTTGGGAGAATTTACTATACAAATTAAAATTATTCTTTTGTCTTTCTTCACTACTCTCTAAGGAGGTGCTCCAAGGTCATTATTTGAGGAATATTCTAGGAGTTGGGTTACACAAATTTGTACAGATAAAAATTGTTTTGAAACACTTCCCTTCAAATATTTGATGCCCCCTAAATCATGTGTATGGAGATAAAAATGCCACACTAATGGTCTTCCAAATATTTATATATTTTGTTGGAAATTGGATCATATTAAGATTCTTGTTGTAGAAAATTTAAGTAAAAGAGGTATGAATGACCCCTCCAAGTGTGCCCTCTATCTTCTTTTAGGAAAATCCCCGCAAGCTTACTGGTTTATTTTGGAGGAACCTACCATAGAGTAAAATTTCCTTCCTCTCCTTCGCTTCTTGATAGATGGATCAGATATTACAAAGGATCATTTCACAACAAACCTATTTTCCAAAGAGCCTGGGCTACACTTCGTAAATATGTATGATGGAAAATTTGGCTCACTACACATTTATCTATCTTCCAGCATGTAATATATGATGTTGGGAAAATAGTTGCAATTCCCTTTGCTCTCTTGTTGGAGCAAATAAATACTTAAACAATAAAATTAATACCCCTCGCGTTATGGAAAAAATAGAATAGGAGTTCCAATCTCTTCATATCCAAACATCAAAGGCAACACACTCTATACTAAGATCATCTTTATATATTCATATTTCTTCTCCTAAGTTTTAGCAATGGAAAGAAAGGTAGAACACATTCTATTTTTGATGAAGACATTAAGAAAAACCTAGTCATGGAAAGTGTAGGAGGGGTGCTCTATGACCCAAGAGGAACTCACATCCTTTCCTTCTCTTGGAGTTTGTGATTTTCCTCAAATAACAAAGTCATATTTGTTCAAGTCGCTAATTCTTAGTTTCCTTCAAAAACATTTTTGTGTAATTATTCCTATATTGAATAGGTTTTAGCCAATTCTGAAGTGCATATACATGTTTAAACTTTATACAGATATATAGAAACTCATGTTCATTATAAATCCTTGTCCACAACATTTGGTGTTACCTATTTCTCAAGTTGCACCTTACTGTTGGTAGAAGAAAGAAAGATATTATATTAAAGCTAATCAAAACAAGTTAATGGGGCTACAAAGTTTATCAAGACATAATAATATTGGGCATTTATAAGGTCATCATCTTCCTTACCAACTTACATAATGCATCATAGGTTTCCTCTATTTATGGGTGTAGTGTTTATTCTATGAAATTTCCTTTATTGCAGTTATTAGAAATTATTTTTCCATCTTATGCAGATTATTTGTCTTTGAAAATTAATCATGGGAAATAAAAAATAAAATCACTACTGCAATTTTCACTAATAATAACAAGAACTAAGAAAAGTAATGCACACAAAAAATTTAAATGACATTGATATTTTGGACAATAATCCATGGAAAAACCCCGAAGGGAAAACCAGTGCAGTCTATGGGGATTTTATTATTACTCTTTAGCAAAAATCTATGAGTGAAAATTACAAATACTTGTTTTAAACTGGAAAAGATCAAATTATTATTTTTCTCCAACTACCATCACACAAAAATACTTGGAATGAAATCGTCCTCCCTCTGCAAGACAACTTGACTTCCCTAAGAAAATTTGGCCTATCTTTGCAAGTGCGTAAGGCCCGCATGTGCGCCCATGGCTAAAGGAAATTCTGCCCACACGACCTATGGAAAACTCAGCCTCCTCTGGAAACTAACTCGGTCTGACCTAGAAGAAATCAACTTCATAAATTATCTATTTCTCCCATATGTTTGAATGAAAATTTGGCCTCTATAAACCCTTGCGCACCAGAAATAATCTTGGCCTCCTGCAGAAAAATTGAGCTAGGAACTATCTCCCTATAAATATCAAAAAGTAGAAGAAGGTGATGAAGAATTCTCTTCAGGAATATTTTACTCAACCATTGTTGATTCCTCG
This sequence comes from Pinus tabuliformis, assembly GCA_031772625.1. NCBI lineage: Eukaryota > Viridiplantae > Streptophyta > Pinopsida > Pinales > Pinaceae > Pinus > Pinus tabuliformis. Next base: position 263,691,902 of record CM062811.1, read on the forward strand.
TTTCTTGGTGTCCTCCACGCTATCACTGCACCCTTTCTCTCACTACAATTTACTGTGTCTCCAAAATCCCCATCGACTTGCTCTTATAATCTCTTATAGACGAATCAACTACCATAATCTAACTCCAATCGATGGCTAAGATCATATTGACCCCATCTCATGACTTTTCTAGAATTCACTAGAGAAAATTGATTTTGTCTCAATTAATCTTATTTAAGTAGCCATTTTTCCTAAATTAGACTTTAGGAAATTAATTACAAATTGGCTAATTAATCTAATTAAAACATTTTCCTTAGAAATTTTCTCTGGGTCATGGAGAGAACTATCCTTTTGTGTTCCTTATCCGCATAGACACCAATAGAGACAAAAACACTTGTCCAAGCTGCAAAAACTAATACTCCCTCTTAGTAAGGAAGGTGTTCTCCACTACCCCCAACCTATCCCTGAAGAAGAAAAACTTTTCCCTAGCCAAGGCCTTCGTCAGAATATTTGAAACTTGTTGATCTGTGGAAACATACTATAGAAAAATTGATACAAAATATACACAATCTCTGATGAAGTGGTATATGATGTCGGTTTGTTTTGACTTGTCATGAAACACTAGGTTCTCATAGAGCTTGATGAAACATTGATTATATAGTAGATATTGATCGAATCCATCCTCTGACCAAATAGTGCCACTATCAACTTCCAAATCCAAATATCTTCACATGTAGCCATGCTTGTTTCCATGTATTTTGTCTCTGCAGAACTTAGTGCCATGGAATTCTCTTTCCAACTACACCAAGAGACAACCCAATATCCAATACTAAAGCAACACCCTGAGGTGATTTTCTAAACCACTACACTACCTAACCCATTTGCATATATATATATATATATATATATATATATATATATATATATATATATATATATCCCATCAATCTAACACCATCACCTTGAATAAATCTCAAACCATACATGATTGTACATCATAGATATCACAATACATGTCTCGATGTTGTGTAATGTACTCTCTTCGGTTCCAAATGAACTGACTAAGCGTGTTGGTCATGAACAAAATGTTTGGCCTCATGTTGAACAGATATATAAGAGACCCAAAAATCTTCCTATACAAGGTTGGGTCCATTGTTGCATCCTCTAATGCATCTATCTTCCTCCAGTTAGTAATCATAGGTGTATACATGGGTCTAAAATCCTGCATCTTGTATTTCTTCAGACTCTCCAAAGTATATCTCAATTTCCCAAGGAAAATATCCCCATTTGTCTTCCATACCTCTAGTCCTAGGAAATAATGCATCACTTCCAAATCCTTCGTCTTGAACTTTGTTTCTAAGTCCCTCTTCCAGTATTCTATGAACCCTGATGACCCTGTCAAAAATAGATCATAAACATACAATACAAGAATAATAGGCTCACCTCCTACCATCAAATAATAGAGGTTATAATACGCCTCACTCTTCATGAAGCCATCTACTGCAAGTAACTTTCGATCTGACCATGTAGAAATTAATGTGTAGATCCAATATTGCTCATGAAAATTACTGAATCACAAGACTTGAAGCTACTCTACTAATTTGCGGAAGTTAATTCACCATTTAGAACACAAATCATAGATATGCAAAAGTAAACATCACACATTCACAGATATTTATCTAGCGGAAAGAAACTGCTCAAAACCCCTTACTATCTATATTGCATTAATCAGAGAATAGAGATGAAATACATATGCTTTCTCAAGCTTAAGCACACCCTACAAGTGTATAGTCTATTCATCTACCTGACTCACTGACTATGGACAACACTTAGCCAATTCTCAAGCCCTCCAAGATCCTATTTCTTTGCTTTGTTTCATTGGGAAATTGGCCCATATTATTTAGTAATTTTCTGTTACTGAATTACGCAATTCCCTAGGGTCCTTCCTCTAGCTGCATGCACCACCTGTACACATTGGAATATGCTACAACTGATAGTACACTGCCTTGGAATATCCTTCTCAACTGAGTAACTTGAATTCTCTGCATGCAACAATTATTTTGGGTTGATTGATTAGTTAATTGGATGATCACTAAATGTGGTTGAAGTTCCACTTCCACAACTTGACCTCCAATAGCTCTTCTGACCGTTAGAACTAGTTAAACTGAGGATAACTCAAATTAACTGAAATAGATTGCTACGAATTATAAATAAATCATATTGAAATGAACTCAATATTCCCCAACTCGAACTAATTGATTTAACTGAGTGACAAGTTCCATGTCACCTCAATTAACTACCTCTAAGATTTCTATTGAAATAGAATTTCGAATTTTCTCTATTTTGACCAAGGCAAAGTCAAACTGAGATTTTCTTGTTTCATTTTCAACACTCCCTCTCAGCGAGAAAAGGATTATCAACCACCCCTACCATGCACCTATGGAACTCGAACTTCCCTCTTGACAAGGCCTTTGTCAAAATATTTTCATCTTATTCCTCTGTCAGAATGTACTGCAACAACATAATCTGCCTCTGCAAACAATCCAGTAGATGGTGATATCGAATATCAATATGCTTGGATTGATCGTGAAAAATAGGATTTTTAGAGAGTTTGATACAACTCTGATTATCACAATAAATCACAGTAGGATCCATCCTCTAACCAAACAAGTCAAAAAGTATATTTCTCATCCAAATCGCCTCACATGTTGCTTGACTTACAGCCACATATTTTACTTCTACTGAGATGAGTGCCACAAATCTTTGCTTCCTATTGTACCAAGAAACCGTTGTGGACCCAACGCTAAAAATTACACTTGATGTACTCTTCCAGTCTTATGGAATTCCCACCCAATATGCATTGGTGAAGCCACACAACTTCACTCCCTCTATCCATCTGTACCATAGTCCAAACTAGGTAGTGCCTTTGCGGTACTGTAGAACATGCTTAACTTCCCTCCAAAATATTTTGGCTGGCCTAACCATAGCTTGACTCAGTTTTTGACTTCCTAATACATGTATGGTTGTGTGTTAACAAGATACATGAGTGAACCCACCAACTATCTGTAAACAGTTGCATCCACTTCCTCACGTGAAGTGGTATCCTCTTTCCTCCAGTTTGTGGCTAGAGGATTCTTCGTGGGTTTGCACATATCCATGTGGAACCTGTGAATTATTTCATTGGCATACTTTCCCTGAGAGACAAATAGTTCCCCATCACCTTTCCATACTTCCAATCCAAGGAAGTAGTGCATGAGACCCATGTCCTTCATCTCAAAGTCTCTTTCAATCTCCTCCTTGAAAGATCTGATCAGATGCTCATCACCAGTCAAGATCAAGTCATCAACATATAAAACAATAATCAACAATTTACCTTCTACCAAAATATGATAGAGGTTTACATCCGCTTCACTTTTGGTGAAGCCCAAATGAGTGAGATGGCTATCTATCCTAGTTTACCAAGCATGGGGTTTTTGCTTGATACCATACAATGCTCGCTTGTGTCTGCACACATGAGACTCTCAATAAAAAGTGTTGAAGCCTTTTGGTTGCTTGATATACACCTCCTCCTCAATAACCCCATTGAGGAATGTTTTTTTCACATCCATCTGGTGGATCTTTCACCCCATCTTTGCAACCAGAGCAAGGATTGATCTGATGGATGAGTACCTTGATACAGAAGCAAAGGTCTCCTCATAGTCAATCCCATCAACCTTAGAGTAGCCCTTGGCCACAAATCTGGCCTTGTACTTTTCTATACTTCTGTCTGTTGCATGATTCACCTTGAAGGTCCATCTTGAACCCGCAATTGATTTGTTTGTTATTCTTGGGACCACTTGCCAAGCATTTTTCTTCACAATGGATTCGTACTCCTCCACCATTGCATCAACACATACTGGTCGCTCTACTACTTCCTTGAATGAGGATGGCTCAGTCTCTACTAGCTCAATCAATAGATTCATGTATCCAGTGTACCGATCTAGTGACCTTCTTTTCCTATGTTGATTTGAATGAGCACCCACATTCTCCCTTACATTCTACAAAAGTGTCTCAGCTTCCCTGGTTCTCTTCCTACCTTTTCTCGATGATTTTGCTTAAGTGGTTGTCTCCACTCTATGCTCCTCAACTTGTGCCTACTTCACAACATCTTGAGGCTCCTCTTTTGGAGCTAAAATATCCTCCTCTGGTGGGATCTAAAGCTCCCTCTCAAGAGAGCATTGCATGGCCTTGTCTTCATCAAATTTGACATCCCTTCGCACAATTTTCATTCTGAGGGATGGAAAATACACACGGTAGTTGTGGGGAGTTTCTGTGTAACCCAAAAATACCCCCAACTATATTGTGGACTCTAAATTCTTCCTTGACCCTTTGGAGACATGGCAATAAACAAAGGCTCCAAAGATCCTAAAGTGTGACACATCCGGCTTCCTCCCTAAGAAAGCCTCCTCTGGTGTGATCATGCAACGAATCTGATGACTCTTGTTTTACAAATAGACTGTTGCGCTGCATGCTTCAGCACACAAGTGCAGAGGTAGGATTTGGTCATGCAACATCGCCTGTGTTTCTCCCACAATGCTATGGTTCTTCCTCTCAACCACCCCATTCTGCTATGGGTTGTGGGGTGTTGTCAAATATCGTTGAATGATTTCTTTTGCATAGAAATTTTTATAATAATTCAAAATGTACTCTCCTCCATTATCACTCTTGAGATCCTTCACCTTATTTCTAATTTGTTTCTCCACCAATGCCTTGAATGCTAAGAATTTAGAGAAAGCATCATCCTTCTTTCACATGAAGAAGACCCAGCACTTCTGCCAGAAGTCATCAATAAATATGACAAAATATTTGTGTCAGACAGTGGAGGTTGTCGAGAAAGGTCCACAGACATTAGAGTGGATCATTTCAAGAATTGCATGTGCTCTATCGTCCCAGTCATGGAAAGTGGATTTTATGTACTTCCCCAAGGTACACTCTTTGCATGTATCTTGTTGCTCTAGTACTCTTTTGGGGATGCCTATGGTAATATGTTGAATGATATTCAAAGTGCCACGATGCAAATGGAAAATTATTTTATGCCAAAGTGCACCGACATTGCAGTTATGCACCTTCTCTGCCTTTTCGCTCAATGCAGCACATTCTTCCACATCTAGCTTGTAGAGGTTTTTCACACGAACCTCGATCTGCTTCACTTTTCCTATGGATATATGTCTCAGGAAATCCTTTCCTTTGCTGAAGATCACATCATAACCATGGTCTTCTAAAACCACAACGAAGATAAGTTTCTTCTTTAGACCCAAAACAAACATCACATCCTTGAGCCTGAGAAGGGAGCCCGACTCCCTCTCAAAGGTGATTGTACAAATATCAGTCACGTTGTACCTTCCATCATCTCCCATCTTGATGTGCATCTGGAGATCCTTCTCCTCCATATCACTGAAAAATTCTTTGTTCCCCATTATATGGAACGAGGCACCGCTGCCTATGTAAAACACATTTCCCATCATTGTGTTGGCCATGCATGCAACGAGAGTAAAATCAAGCTCGAACTGTGAAGCCAAAGCTTCACTTGCCACTCCTCCTAGGGTCTTCTTGCTTTTCTTCTTGTGTGGACACTTCGTGGCAAAGTGCTTGAATTCATGATAGTGAAAGCACTTGATTTTGGACAAGTATTTCTTCTTGCCCCCTTGACTATATTCTCCTTTGGATTAGGATTTCTTCCCTTTCACTCTCTTTCCTTTCCATCCAAGGCGCAATTTTCCTCATCCTTTCCCTTGGATGAAGTATCTTCTCTAGTATTCCTCCTTATTTCCTCTTGTACCAAATCAGACCATAGGTGTTCCCCATTTGGTAGTTTCTCCCTCCTAATCACTAAATCTTGGTAGTTGTGCCAGCTCTTGGGAAGGCCTAGAAGGTATAGGATCACCAAATCATCCTCTACTACAGTAAGACCAATTTGACCAAGTCCATCACGACATTGTGTGAACCTTCTCAAGTATTGCGGAATGGTCTCATTCCTCTACATCTTGATATTTTGAATTTTTTCCTTGAGTGTCAATTTCATGTGGTCACTACTATTCTAAAAAAAAATTGTCAATGTTTGCCACATTGCATAGAGAGTCTCTTTCATGTGGAAATTTGAGACAGTACGGCCTCGTACTCCCTCCAATGTGATTCTCCTCACCTTGGCTACACACTTCTTCCATTTTTCTAGATCCTTAGCATCAGATACTACTGGTTTCAGAATATCATTATCAATTAATTCCTTCAACCCATTATCCTCCATTACTTCCTCCATGTGGTCCTTCCATGCAACATAATTCAAGCTTCCCTCAAGGGAATACCCGAGCCTTAGCCCATTGAAATCCATCTTCTCAGTCCTGAAGAAAACCTACTACACTGATCTGCAAATCTGAACCTCTTGTAACGACAATTTCGAAATCTTTGGTGTACAGTGATTCTAGCTCTGATACCAAGTAGAAATTAATGTGTAGATTCAATATTGCTCATGAAAATTACTAAATCACATGACTTGAGGCTACTCTACTGATCTGTGGAAGTTAATTCACCATTTAGAACACAAATCATAGACATTCAAAAGGAAACATCACACATGCACAGATATTTATCCATGGGAAAGCAATTGCTCAAAATTCCTTACTATCTATATTGCATTAATCAGATAATAGAGATGAAATACATATGCTTGCTCAAGCCTAAGCATGCCCTGCAAGTGTATAGTCTATCCCTCTGCCTGACTGATTGACTCTGGCCAACACTTAGCCAATTTTCAATCCCTCCAAGCTTCTATTTCCTTGTGTTGTTTCCTTGGGAAATTGGCCCCTATTATTTAGGAATTTCCCACTGATGAATTGCGTAATTCCCTAGGTTCCTTCCTTTGACTGCATGCACCACCTGTAAACATTGGAATATGCTACAACTGATAGTACATTGCCTTGGAATCTCCATCCCAATTGGGTAAATTGAATTCTCTACATGCAACAAATATTTTGGGTTGATTGAACTGGTTGATCACTAAGTGTGGTTGAAGTTCCACTTCCACAACTTGACCTCCGCTAGTTTTTCTGGCAGTTAGAACTAGTTAAACTGACAATAACTCAAATTAATTGAAATAGATTGCTACAAATTAGCAATCAATCATACTGAACTGAACTCAAGTTTCCCCAACTTTAATTAACTAAGTTAACTGAGTGAAAAGTTCCATGTCACCTCAGTTAACTACCTCCAAGATTTCTTCTGAAATAGAAATTCGAATTTTCTCTAGTTTGACCAAGGCAAAGTCAAATTGATATTTTCTTGCTGCATTTTCAACAAACCATACCATGCTCTAGGAGCTTGCTTGAGTTCATATAGTGCCCTCTTCAAACTGCAAACATGGGTATCCCTCCTATGCATCTCAAATCCCTCTGGTTGTTTGATGTACATCTCTTCTACTATTACCCCACTCATAAAAGTCATCTTAGCATCCAATTGATGAATATGCCATCCCACTTGTGCTACTAGAGAAAGCATGGCCCTGGTAGACGTGTATCTAGCCACTGGAGCAAATGTCTCCTTTTAGTTTATACCATATTTCTGATCAAAACACTTGGCCATTAATCTAGCCTTATACTTTTCCACATTGACGTTTGCAGCATATTTGATATTATAGATCCAACAAGAGCCAACTATTGCTTGTCTACAGTCTAGGCATGACCTCACATACATCATTTAGCATGATGGAGTTTTACTCCACCATTGCATCCTACCACACATAATTTTGTGTGGCCTCGTGAGAGTTGGAAGGGTCCATGTCAATGACCTCTATCACTAACACCTTATACATGTCTGGTTGGTTATGCTCTCCAATTCTCGCTCTAGGAGATCCCATTGAATCATGTGCATCTCTTAATTTCTAAAGAACCACTCTATTTCTTCTTCCACTAGTGGAGGATGGATATTCATGCTCCTCATCCTTCCCCTACTACTCCATCTGTTGTGAACTCTCCTTTGTACATGTACCTACACCTGTACTCGTCATTGTACTCATGCTAGTGCCCTGAGACTTAGATCATTGTTCAACTCTTGTACCTTTTGTTGGCCCACTATGATCATCTCGTGGAAACTCGTGAGATATTTTGAAGGCTTTCTCCTCCTTTAATTTCACATCTTGCCTGATGATAATCTTCCCGGTACTAGGAATGTATATCATGTATGCCTTGGACATTTTGTTGTACCCAGCGAAATACCCCTTCTTTGCAGTGTGATCCAACTTGGTGCATTTGTCATCTGGCACATGAAAATAAGTTATTCTTCCAAATATTTTGAAGTGCGCAACCTCTAGCTTCTTTCATGTAAAATCATCCTCGGGTGTCATCTTCCCCATAACTTTTTCACAAGGAAATTTTTTCTAAATATACACTGTTTTACTACATGCCTCTGCCCAGATAACTTTAGGCATGTCTTGGTCATATAGCATCACCCTTACTGGTCCAACTATCGATCGGTTCTTCCACCACGCAACTCCATTCTATTGTGGGTTATATGGAGTTGTCCATTCTCTCTTGATGCCCTGCTTCACATAGACCCCCATGAAGACCTTACTTGTGTACTCAACTCCATTTTTTTATGAAGAACCTTTATTTTCCTCCCTGTCAAGTTCTCCACAAGAGCCTTAAACTCTTGAAAGTGAATGAAGACTTTGTCCCTTGTCTTCAAGAAATATATTCAGGTTTTCATGGATAATTCATCAATGAATGTTACAAAATATTCATAACCCCTGAGAGATTTAGTAGACAAAGAGCCACATATATCAAAATGTATCAACTCAAGCACACCCTTGGCTCTACTATCACTCCTTGGGAATGTTTCTTTCGTGAATTTCCAAAGCACACACCCTCTACACACATCACATGTTCAGTTTTGATTTCTATAACTCTTATTAGTGTCTCCCTGAGAAACCTAAGTGCTCCATGGTGTATGTGTCCCATCCTCCTATGTCATAATTCTCTCATGTCTATGTTATTATTGTTGTTAATCAATGTCTTTGGAGAGTCTAACTGCAACTTGTATAAATCATTACTTCTTACTCCAATCTATTTCACCATCTTCCAATTATGGTGTTTAATGTACACCTTCTACCCTTGAAAGTATACATCATATCCCTTGTCTTGAAGTGCAGAAACTGAAATTAGGTCCATTTCTAAACATGGAAAGTGCAACACATTTGTAATACTAGTATTCTTGTTTAGAAAATTGTCTTCCATATCCATCACATAATTGAAATAATTGTTGATGGGTTTCAAACCATCTAATGTGGTTCATCATCAAGACAAGATACACTAAACAAGAATATCTAGTATTCTTTCTTGACTCCCTTTGAATGGTGATAGTCCCTCTCCCAATTGGATTACACTTGGAATTGTTTCCCATCTGAATCTGGAAGCCCATCTCTTATTGATAACTGGAAAGGTATTATCTAACTCTCGTCGTGTGATATGATACTCCACTTTTCAATATACTAGACACCTATAGAGGTAGATCTAGAGAAGCAAGCTATGAGAGTGAACTCATCCTCTAGTCTCCAAGATAAGTCCTCAATGTTCATTTAAGTTTTTGTTTGTTTCTTTCCCTTCTTCTTTTATCCCTTCTTCATGTTTGGACATTGGATGACATAATGTCTTTGCTAATCGCAACCAAAGCACTTGATTTTAATCAATTCCTTTTTCTTCATTTCTCCTTTGGACCCTTTATTCAATCCCTTCTTTCCCTTTCCCTTTCCTCCTAGGACCACATTTTCATCATCTTCATGCTTCTGAGTTTTACCATTGTTACTACCACTGATGAGACCCAACCTAAGCTCCTCCCGAGTGAAATTTCTCCATATGCAGTCCCAACTTGGTAATTTGTCTCATCCATTAATAACTTGAACGAACACATCCCATTGCTTTGAGAATCCATTAAATATGATCCTCATGAGCTCATCATCGCCTGATTTATCACCAACATTTGTTAACTCATCCTTTACTACTATGACTCTGGTGATAACTTACAACAATTTCCCCTTTGTTCATTTTTGTGTTTCTCAACTTCTCTTTGAGGATCAGCTTCCTATTTGTGGTAGCATCATGGAATGATTTTAGAATTGTGTCCTACATATTCTTTGTTGTATCAAACTCAGCAATATGTGGAACTATATGGTCCTTGACTCCATCAAGGATAATCCCCCTAGATTTGGCATATTCCTTATTGTACATTGAGAGTTGTGATGGATTCGTTGGGATGGCTATCACACTGGTCACGTACTCCTTGAGACCATTCTCTTACAACAAGAAGATAATTTTGGATTTCCAAATACCAAAATTTCAGGCTCCATCCAACATGTCCTAATCTCTCAAACCTGTTGAGGCCATATTTTGAAACTCTCAAAAACTATACAAAATCCAACTGAATCTGGAAAGGTTCAAGTTAGTTTTTTCAAACCCTCGCTTTCTCTTCTTGTGCCTTATGTTGATCTACTCCAATAATCCCCTTGTGCTCTAGATTTTCTCTGATACCATGGGAAATTTCTTTAATTGCAGTTACTGGAAATTATTCTTCTATCTTATGCAGATTAATTGCCTTCATAAATTAATCATGGCAAATAATGAATAAAATTACTACTGCAATTTTCACCATAATAATAGGAACTGAGAAAAGTAGTGCACGCACAAAATTTAAACACTGATATTTTGGACAATAATCCCTAGAAAAACCCTGAATGGGAAATCATTGCAGCATATGAGGATTTTATTATTATTCTTCAACAAAAATATGTGACTAAAAATTACAACTACTTTTCGTAAATTGGCAAAGCTCAGTAATTATTTTTCTCTAGCTACCAACACATAAATACACTTGGAAGGAATTCGACCTGCCTCTGCAAGAAAATTCAACCTCCCTAAGATAATTTAGCCTCTCTATGCAAGTGTGTACGACCCACATGTGTGACCTTTGCTAAAGTAAATTAGGTCCACATGGTCTCTGGAAAACTCAGCCTGGCCCTCTCAGCCTTCCCTGGAATAAATCAACTTCATAAATTGTCTCTTTCTCCCACATGTGCGAATGAAAATCTGACCTCCAGAAACCCTTGCACACCAAAAATAATCTCAGCCTCATGTAGACAAATCGAACTGGAAAATATCTCTGAATCTTAGAAATTTTAAGAAGTTGATGAAGAACTTCAAAAATATTTTACTCAACCACTATTGATTCCTCACTACTTAATGTCCTCCACGCTATCACTATGCCCTTGCTCTCACACCAATCTATTACGTCTCCAAAATCCCCATCGACTTGCTCTTATAATCCCTCGTTGACAAATAAACGACCATGACTAAGATCATCTTGACCCCATCTCATGAATTTTCTAGAAGTCACTAGAGCAAATTGATTTTGTCTCAATTAATCTGATTTAATTAACCAATTTTCCTAAGTTATGAAAATAATTAAAATTTGGCTAATTAATCAAAAGAAGACTTTTTCCTTAGAAATGTTTTTTAGGTCTTGGAGGTAACTATTCTCCTATGTTCCTTAGCCTGATAGACACTAATAGAGACTAGAACATATGTTCGAGCTACAAAAAGTAACATCTTATGTATGAAACATTTACACATTGTGAATGAACTTTGCCTTAGAAATTTTCTCTAGGCTCCATATTTCATAACTTTTAGCACCTTCGTATAATCATTTCATCTTCAAACAGTAGCATTAATGGTTGAAAATAACACATGCAGTATAATATTTTTAGGTTCCAATTGGAAAAGGCAATATGCCACTCTTTAACCTAGTTTTACCCTAGTATGGATTTTGTAGTTATTGAGAAAGACCTCCCCCCACAGAAAAAAAACTTCAAGAGCATTAACATAATAAATATATAGCATACCAAATTTTTGGGAGGAGGAGCGATGGCTTTAGGGTTACTTCGTTGTTTTCGTCCGCAGGTTTTAGGGTTTGCAGTACACATTTACCGACCGCCCCCGTAACTGCTATTCCCCCTGTTGCTTCCCATTTACCTTCTTACCTCAGCTGTTAACGGGAAAGACCTCCAGTTAGGCATTTTTCTTGGGCGGTTTGGTCCTTCCCACTGACACCCCCCATTTTCCTGTTTTGCATCGAACCTGTAGGCAGCTGTCAGCCGGCGGTTTCAACAGTTATGGAAGACCTCTTAGACTATTCTGCGGACCCTTCGGAGGATGTGCCCATTTGGACGCATCCCAGGACCACACCGGAGGGTTTTTTCACCTTTGACAATGAACTCTCTGATGAAGTAGAAGCCCTTCCCTCCATTTCAAGCTCTCGCATTTTGTCTATCTTCCTGCCTGAAGACGCCCCAGCGATCCCTGATTACATCTCTCAGCTGCTCTCACCTAATTCCCTGGCATTTGCTGAGCCTCCGAATATCCCGAGTGAGCAAACCCTGGGGGCGGTCCCTGGTTTGAATCCCTCTTCATTTAGAATTTTCAAACCCTTGGTAGTCCACCATTTGGCTTCTGCTTCATAGGAGCCCGTCTCATCTGCCCCTTTGTCCTCGATGACTCCTCCACAGGGTAATTTCATAGGTATTGGCTCCATTCCGAGCTTTTCCGCCTCCATTCCATCATCTGCGGCTAGGGTATCACCTTCTTCAGCGGCTACACATCCATTCGAGATACCTGAAGTTTCGGCCACCAGATTCAGTGGGGGTTCTAAGAGAAAACGGTGCCTAAAGCTCCAGAACTGCGAGGAATTCCTCAAACTCTTTGAGGACAAACAGTTGTTGGATTCAATGGAATCTGCAGCAGGCATTTTAGTGTGGAGCGGCTTCAAAAATGGACAGTGGAGGTTTGGGGCCATCATCTAAAGACCCCCCTAGGGTTCAAACCTTTGTTAAAGGTTGGTTCACGCTGCGGTTCAGTGGTTTGGCTCACACCAACTGGGTACTTTCTACAGTATGGCACATCGACCAAGCTCCTGTTCTACTTAGGAGGTGGACGTCGATGTTCGACCCTGAGCTTGAAAGGGTAGATGCTGGACCTATTTGGGTACGTCTCCCGGGGCTTCCCTTTCATTTTTGGACGGAGGATATCTTCAAGCGAATTGGGAATGCAATTGGAACCTACCTCACCTTTGATGCCTCCTTTCAGACTACGGGGCGTATGGCCTATGCCAGGATTCTGGTTCACCTGGATCTCACTGATGGCCTTCTGGAACATATAAACATCCAATGGAGGAATGCATCAAGGCGATAGATTTTGGACTATGAGGGCGTCCCATTCAGATGCAAGAGATGCCACAAGGTGGGGCATCTTTTCAAAGATTTCCCCCTTAATGGTGGGACATTCAGAAAGACTCCGAGACAGGAGCCATTGACACAGGAGGAACCTGTACAGGAGAAACAGCCTCGAAATTCTGAGGAACAGCCTCGGAATGCAGCATCCCCAGTAAGGAAGACTGATGCACAGTCAGTCCCAGAGGAATTGGCTTCAGCTCCTATACAGTCTACCCTGAAGAAGCGTGGCAGGCCTCCCCACCGACCTCCTCCCCCGCCACCTGAGCGTGCCATGACGGCCTCCAGAGACTCCAATACCTCGGGTAAGAGCATCCCTCTCACTTTTTCCTCTCTTTGCTGCACAAATATTCATGATATCTTATCATCTGGTCTTTCTTTGGGTATGGGTTCGGCTACTTCCTCTGCTGCCTCTACTCAGATTATTTGCGACTTTGCTCCCTCACATCCTATCATTTCACCCACACCTCCCTCTCTGTCGATTCCCCCCCTCCTCCACCTACATCCTCCCTACTTGCCCCTCCAGCACCTGGGTATTTGACCCGCTCAAAAGCCAAGAGACAGGCTTTGGACCATGTCGGCCTCGACATCATCCCCTCCCCCCCTCGCATAAACTCCATCGAGGTCGACCCTCCTCTCTCACTATTGCACAATCTCAGGCGGGAGATGAAATCGCATCGGGTAAACAGTCCACAATTCCTGGGGTCCTTAGAGCTAGAGAAACCCCCTCTGAACCCCGCCATGAAGTTTTTCTCCTTCAATTGTCGAGGGCTTGCTAGGCCTGATAAAAAACTAGCACTCCGACGGTTAGTCAATACCGACTCGCTTGACCTCATCTTTTTACAAGAGACACTCGGCCCTGCTGCAGACATTACACTGTCCCTTGAGCATATGTTACCTGGGTGGAAATTTACTGGTCTGGATGCACATGGGAGATCTGGGGGTATAGCCTTGGGATACAACTCCCGTTCTATCAAATTGCTCAATTGTTGGGGAGGGGCTGGACATATTGGAGCCAATATTCATTCTGCGGACCTGGGCATGATATTTAGAATTTACAACATATATGGGTCGTGTCAAAACAAACCCGATTTTTGGGAATATCTCCTGGGTTTGGATTTATTTTCTGTTGATCATCTGATACTTGGAGGGGATCTAAATTTCTCCATTGGCCACTCAGAGTCCTGGGGCCATCGAGCACAGAGAGATTCTCTCGGACTACTTCTCTGCCATTCTAGATTATCATCATCTGATTGACATCCCTTCAGCCAAGATTCAAGCCACCTGGAGAAATAATCGGACCGGGGAGAATGGTCTAGCGCGCAGACTGGACCGATTCTTAGTTAAAGAGAATGTACTTGATTTGGGGTTCTGCATCAGACAATGGGTCGGATCAGGGGGGATCTCTGACCACCTCCCTATCTACATGGAAATCGAAGGAGGCAGAGCAAAGCCCAAGGGACCATATAAATTATGCTCAGCCTGGCTCAGGGAAGCCTCTTATGTCAGCATGGTTACAGATTACTGGAAAGCAAATCCACCTGGGGCAGGGGGAAATTTCACTAATGGCTTTATACACAACCTTACAATGTTGAAGAAAATGTCCAAGCAATGGGCACACAATAAGAGGACTCAGGATGATCTCTCTCTGAGACAAATTGAATCCGAGTTGTCTGAATTTGAAAATGTACAGGGTGGATTGTACAGTACATCTGAACATAAGGAGAGGATTACATCCCTATACACTGCTAGAGGGAAAATCCTTAAAGACCATGAAGAAGTCTGGAGGCTGAGAAGCAGGGCGATTTGGATGCAGGATGGGGACGCTAATACCAAATTCTATCATAAGTTCGCCAATGGTAGGAAGGCGATAAATACTATTTGGCAGCTATAGAATGAAGAGGGACAAGTTGCAAACACTTTTCCGCAACTAGCCTCTCTAGCTACCTCTCATTTCAAAAGAGCATACAGTGCCCCTCGGGAAGCAAATCTGGCCGACATCATTAGAGTTGCTCAACAATTCCCACGGTTTGTGGAGCAAGAAGAGGGAAGAGAACTGATAAAAGAGGTTACTCTGGAAGAGCTGGAGGCCACATTAAAATGGTTTAAAAAAGACAAAAGCCCTGGACCTGATGGTTGGACTATTGAGTTCTACCTGGATTTTTTTGACATCATTGGTGCAGATCTGCTGCATGTTATTGAGGACTCCAGAATCAGTGGACATATTGCGGCATCCATCACCTCTACCTTCATCGCGCTTATTCCTAAATCTGATAATCCGACCTCCTTTGATGAGTATCGCCCTATCTCTCTATGCAACTGCATATACAAGATTATTGCTAAAATCATTGCCAATCAGATGCGGCCCATTCTTTCCAATCACATCTCTCCAGAACAATTTGCCTTCCTCCAAGACAGACAGATTCATGAGGCTATTGGCACTGCTCAGGAAGTGTTACACACTCTACACACCAGGAAATGCAAAGGGAGCAGAATAAAGCTACTAACTGCCTTTCCAAAGAAGTTGTGCTCTGGGATCCAGGCATCTAGATGATCCGGGAACTGCTTTATGGAGCACACTATTAGTACTACCATCGGCCTTTTATGGACATCATTGCATAAATTTACAAGGCATATGGTTTTTTACTTTTGTATATATTTACTGCTTGTTTGACAGTTCAGTTCTTATATATTTTGTGATTACTTCTCAGTGTATATTGGATATTGTTACCTCCCTGCGTGGATCAAGCTAACAATCTTTTTTGAACTCTGGTTCTTTTGATGATGACAGTCATGTCATAGATATGATCTGAATATGCATATGCATCTACAAAATGTAATTTCTCTTCATTAATGAAATTATGATTTTTCCTAGGGGAAAAAAATAAATATATAGCATATATACTTGAAACAATAGTGATGATCGGATTATGACATTTGGAATGAGTGACTGAGAATTATTTTTATTTTAGCATTATCAAAACATGGGGACTTACACCTAGATTAATTAATTCTATGCAAATATATATATGCTTGGTAAAGTTAGTTTCTTGTGTTTTCTTAGGGTTTCTACACTTACACTTGCTCTATTTATGGTCTTCAGGAATGGCCTTAAATGATAATATACAATGTTGGAATGACATCAAATGGCCTCTTGGCTAGCCAATTGGTGGATATGCTAATCCTTAAGTCAACATTTGAAGAAAATACATTCTAAAATAACACATTCAACATTCCTACACCTGCAAATCTATAAAATAGCAACGTGCATAGCAGATATTTATATGATTAATTTAAGTTATCAAAATCAATATCATATCAAAGTGCATTTAGTGAGAAAGTTTTTTTTGTTACAAAATATGTTGCAGAATCTGTCTATCACATGTTTTTCTACATGTCTTGCTAGAAATGATATTCATTGAAACCATATGGAATCCATCTCAGGTTGTCGCTTCATGAGGAGAAAAAAACCAACTTGACATCTTGAAATGTGTGCCAATGTGGCGCATAGGTATGTTTTAAATATTTTGGTCTTAAATGGCTAAATGGTTAAAACTAGTTTGCTATTTCGGTCAATGTATCTAGTAAATTTGAACGGATTGAGAATCTAAAATTCTAAAGCACATACTTGATATAATTTTATGTCAAATTAGAATCTCCAAGACTTATATAAAGAATCAAGCCTCGCTCATAAAAAGGAAAATTATTATTACTCCAAATGGTAATTTTGTTTTGAGTTTTTATATCAATCTAAGGTAACATTGGAGTAGCAACATTTCCTTGCAAGTTGGTCTGATCTAAATTTTTAAATTCTAGAATTTCCTTAACACCTGAATATGAGGAGGGAGGACCCACTCTGTAAATTAGGCATTGTTTTTATATTAGTTAGATTTTATTATAATTGATAAAGTTTTTTCCGTGATTTATTAAATTCTACAAATAAATTAATTAATTATGATGCATAGTTATTGTAATTTAATTAATCTTATTTCTACAAGTGAGTTTCCTAGAAAAGGATGCATTCATAGGATCTTTATTTGTTGAACATTGGTTTGTTGCTATAATGCTAGATTTGTTGCATGTCAGATCATACATCTGATCCCTTAATTGAGGAGTCAATTAGCAAAGTTACTTCCATTGAGGGTAATCCCATTATGGGTTATTTCTCAATACATTTCTTTGATTGCAAGTTTCATTAATGATGTTATTTCCACTTAAGCAAAATCATCTATCGTATTTTTTTATATAATGCATGTTAGAGAAATCATCATTAGAGAATAAAGAGTAGCCTACATAGATTTTGCATGACCACTTGGAAAATGTATTTACAGACTCCAATTTGGAAAAAGGAAGCGTTGATAATTAATTACCTTTTAAAGGGTGGTTGATTGGCATAAACATTTTTGGCATCATTTCCTGGGAAGTGACCAAACATGCATAAGTAACTCTTCCACCAATTTTAGTTATCACTTGGTATTGGATTTTTCAAGAAGGATATTGGTCTTGAATTATTTGAACATTCCATACATAGTGTTTTCACTTTTCATTATATATATGAATGAATAGAAGAAGGGACCCCAAAAAAAAATTGTATAGTGAGAACTAGTTGTAAAACTAATAAAGCTATAAGTGAACAATGAAAAAAGGATGTCGAGCCAACAAGAAGGAAAAACCTATGACAATTTCTTATTCTCACCCATATTTAAGGGCTAAATTATAGTACACCCTTCCTTGAGAAGTACAGAGAGATACAAGAGAATTGATTAGTAGGTAGCCTAATTTTGGATCCAATTCCCAAGATAATCTAGTTCACGATCCTCCTCCTTTGAAAGAGTCAATAATAGTTAATAAACCACATTACAAAGAAGTTTTGAAAATAAAAATGGATGAAAAGGTTTCCTCCAATCTCACATTTGATTTTCCAATTAAATATATTGAAGGAGAAGCACCAATGAAAAATATCCCTCTCAATCCTTAACTTTCATGGGTTATCAAATGAAGATTTTGGCGCATCTCCTTTTGAGTTTGATTTCTTGTGTCAAAGCTATGACTACATTTTTTATGAGAAAAAAATTGATTTATTCCTTGCCACAGTTAAAAATGTAGCCTTAAGCTATTTCATGGGAGATGGTGAGCAGTGTATTGACACACGGAATGACATGAGGTAGAAATTCCTCCAAAAATATGAAGATTATTGTAACGGGAGAGGGTTTGATGAGGAGATTTTCAAAATTACCTACAAATAAGATTAAATCCTAAAATATTATGTGGATAGGTTCCAATACAATTTCATAGTTCTAAGGTCAAACTAGACAAAAATGCATTGTGAACCACTCTTAGTACAGGAATGAGGGGAAAATGCATAGATCTTTTGAATTTAATGGGTGGAGGAGATATTTCATAAGAAGAGTATGTTCATATTTATGAAATGTGTAGGATATCTTCCAAAGGGATTTCCAAGCATGGAAAGAGTGCAAGGGATGTCTCCACAAGGATTATGGAATCAACCATGAGAGGAATCACTTAAAAATAGTAGACTTGCTAGATACTTTTAAAACTGATATTTTAAGTTCACTAGCTTACTAGTTTGAAACCCTACAGGTTAAGCAAAAATAGGAAGAGGTTGAAAACCATTTATCCATATTCTACTCCAATTGTAAGGAAAATAATCCCTTAAGGGAATTTCCACTCAATAATATTGAGACATGTATCATTTGTTAGTAGAATCATCCTACCAACAATTGTCCTCCCCTACTAGGTTTAAAACTAGTATACCAAGGCACCAATGTGAAGACAAAGCAAAATTGTTTCTTGGATCAAAGATGACCTTGGAAGTTTCAACATTCAGGTATGGGCTAAGATACTTCTCATTTTTTTTAGTACATACTAGCCTAACCAACAATTGCAATGTACTCCTCTTTCTTAGCCATGGTGACCTCCCACACCTTGGTAATAATGGCCATCACAAACAACCGCAGGTTATCAATGTTTACAAGGATGGAAAACATTGTCTCATGGAAGCCAACAACTTTCTCAATAGTCACGATTTAGCTAGCAAGAATAGTTAGAAATACCTATAAATAGTCCCCCTCCAAGACCTCAACTTCCATCACAACCCACACCTAACTCCAACAAAAAAATCTTCTCAACCCACTTACACCACTAAGTGATCTATTTTTCCTACATATTCCATCTTCCTAGTGGAATGTCATGGCATTGACTTGCGACTAGGGAAAACACTCGTCGATGAGGGTTCTCCAATAATAAATAAACATGATGAAAAGGAATCATATGAACCTATATTAACCCACTTGAATGAACAAATTGCAAATAGCATTACCACACCAAAAACTTCCTCACTTGAAACCACATGTGGGCAGAGATATTTTTGAATATTTAAAAAAAAAAAATCACCCTTGTTGGTTTTACAATGGAAATTAACTTTGCCTCGTCGGTCTTACGAAGGTTGTTAGCATCGACAATATAGCACATTCGTCGCAAATAATCGGTTGTCGTCGATATAACAGCGTTAATTGTCTCATCAGCCTTTGGACTCCTATGCTCGGTGATATCGATATAGCGACTCCTATATTCGTATGTCTTTTCACGACATGTTTCATCAAAGTATGAATACTTTTGGTGGTAGACCAACCACCGGTATCATCGATTGTAAGAAGACTCCTACATATATTGGTATTTCGACGATAGGTTCCATCGAAAAATGTACGCTTTCATTGGTAAACCAATTGGCCATGTCGTCGATCGTGCAATACCCAAGATCATCTTTTCATCAGTTTACTGACATGTCGTAGGCATCATAAGTATGAAGAATTTGGAAAACGTTGATAATGCGACTGTACCATGTTCCATGTTTAGTAAAACCTCTTTTTTTCATTATAGCGATAAAATTTTGTGGCAATATCAACAAAAGGTCGTCGTAAAATGGATCAATTTATATTAGTGCCTAGATATCCAAAGAGTTATTGATAAGTCATTACAAAGTACTTGTAAAGATTTTTCTCACGGTATTCATCTCATTCCAAGGATCACCCTGTTAACATTTAACCTTAGACTAGCTATATAAATGAGATTGAACACATGTTGTAAAATATGTTATTGAAATCACTAGACCAAGTCAAAGTGTTTTCCCCTCTCTTATGGTGTTGATTTAAAAAAACAACCCTTCGTTGACATTTTTCCAAATCATTGAGATGTCAACAAGCTCACCATTAAATATAAGGTTCATATGCATGTTATTGATGAATTATTAGATGAATTAATCCCTAGAATTTTTCTTTATTGAAATTAATGTTCAATCAGGATATCATTAAAAGAGAGTGAGGAATGAATATACTCTAAGAATATATTTTAGAACATATGAAGACATACATATTTTTTGGTGATTCATTTTGGCCTTACTAATGCACCTTCCACATTTCAAAGTTCAATAAATTTTGTTTTGAAGACATTCATTTGAAAATTTGTGATAGTATTTTTTGATGTTATACTAATTTACAATGTACCTTAGGAAGAACATGTACACCATGTTAACATGGTCTTAGAACTATTGATAGAACAACAACTATATTATATGTGCATTTGGGATTCCATAAGTGGAATATTTTGCCCATATTGCATCTTGTGAGGGCGGGTGGACACTAATAACATTAAATCTATGATGGAATGGCTATTTCCAAAAACATTAAATAAGATTAAGGATTCCTAGAATTCATAAGATAATTGCCACAAGTTTGTGAATAAATATGGTCAAATAGTATCACTTCTAACATCATTCTTTTAACATGATCGGATATTGATTATATTGCAAAGAAAGAGAGAAGCAAACTCCTATTACATTCGATGGGGATTGGATTCAAGTAGAAAGATGAAAATGGGAGTGCATTCCCTATTTCTAAACTTAAGTCCAATTTTCTATGTATTCCTTTAACTAGTTTGGCATATTGTCGTACATACTGTCCTAGAAGTAGAATGAACTTGCAATACATATAAAATTAAATGATTTCTCAATACTGGTTGACTGACTGCTCCTGCTGAGAGTGATGCTTCTTGCTTTGCTAGGTGGAGTTTTTCCCTCGTTGGCTCTAAGTGATTGACTCGATATAGGCTATGGTTTCCTCAAGATGCTTGCATTTGTTTTTGAGCTCTATTATTTCGGCTTTCTGCTTATCTATGTCTCTATGTTTATAAATGTTCTCTATTTTCATTTCCGACCTGAGATCCTTGAGAGCTTCGTTGAACCTACCTATCATGAACTTGTTTTCCCTGCATGTTGGGCAACCGTCATTTTTTGCAACTCTTTCTATAGGATTGCACTCCATTTTGATCCTCTGACTTGCTATATCTTTTGTAATTTTTCCATTCCTCTTGTATGTGCTCTTGCTGATCTTACTGTTGTTTTTGATATACCTTCTGCTGAGATTCTTTTTCTCTGTTGCGCTGTCCTCGAAATGGGGATTTGACCTGTTGCAGCCTATTACCACACAATAGAGTTTGATACAAAGGAGCACCCAATCATGCAAAGAGAAGATGTTCTGAACTTGAATTAGGGAGATACTTTGATGCCTACTTGAAGGGATGTCCACCAAGACTTTTTCAGAAGTTGGATGGATGATGGTGAAAAAACTATGAGAAGGCAGATGAATCTGAAGGATGTGAGAGGGAAACACACTGCTAAAATGACACAAAGGAATGGAGACATAGGGCAGAATGCTATGTCGATTCAAGGGAGGGATACACAGGGAGTTATTGGGAGCGATATGCTTGTTGGGGGAAACAAGAATGCACTTGCTATTACAGTGTTTGGAGATGGCTGAGAGACTAACGATGAGCTCGCAGAGGGACGACGGATGACACAGGTGGATGAAAATTCCTAACGGAGAGAATGCTGCACTGATGGCTTGACACAGAAAACTGAAAACATATAACTGGGAACTTTTGCTATTCACTGGAGAGTTACATAGGCTAGCATTGAAATTACTAAGCCTGTTAATGAACGCAGGGATACAAATCCTGTTGCAATGATTGCATATGGTCATTCGATTGCGATTTATGAACACATATTTTTCTTGAAACTTGACACTGATATGACAGAAGTCGGCTCGATTCAGGTAGAGAATATTTCTATCTTCCTTGGACTGCAAACTTTGGATTGTATTAGATTTTATTTGGATTTGCTGATTATACTCCTGTAGATACCCATTGAGTGCTTCTGCTAACAAATCTGCCTTTTGATCTTCTGATGTACTCTCACTGTTGTTTTGATTTTCCTCATGATTTTTTCCATTTTTTTTCTCTTTCTTCATGAGGAATGTAATGGATTATGGAATGGAACTGCAATATATTTCGTTGTTTTCCTTGATGCTTCCTGCTTCTCTTTTTGTGGCCTTATTGGTGAGGTTATCAGCCTCTTTATTATGTTCTCTCAGGACATAGTGGAAGCTGACTCTTCCTAATCCTTTTAGATTCAATCTTATCCTCTTATATATTATGTTCTTTGTCGAATTAATGGGATTTTTATTGTTGATCATTGCTTCAATAACAATTGCAGAGTCTCCTATTATCATAGGATCTCGGATTGCATTTTTTTTTTAATATCCTTGAGCCTAATAGAAGACTATAGGCTTCTGCTTTGTTATTTGTGGTTTCCCCTAAGCCCCATTCGTAGGTGGCGATCTCTTTCCCATCTGGGTCACTTATCACTCCTCCTGCACCGGCTTTCCTTCGATTGTTTTTCGATGCCCCATCAAAAAAAATACTGAATCTATTCTGTTTTTTTCTCGGCTCTCCAAGCTCTTTTTCGCTCATCCTTAGTTTCCAATTTCTTGTTGTAGGAGCTTTCTTTGGTCCTGTTTTCCCAGTGTTTTCCAATATAACTTTGCCAATCCAATCTCTCTCCTCTTGCTGAAGATTGTTGTGATCCACTGTTGACATCCCTTTAGTGTTTAAAATTTATGAGACTAAACCCCATGTTTTTGATAATAAAAAATCACGTTCTTGGCTTTTGGTCTTTGAAGATACTTTTATTTCTAGTTAGCCAAATCTGCCAACACAACACTGATGGGAGGCATTTCCAGAGCCTAATTATTGTAGCCTTGTTTTTTGTAGAGTAAGGGTAATTCTTCTCCCATGCTTTATAAAACTCTGAGAAAGTGTTTGTAAAGTTTAAATTGATTTCCAAGGGGCTTGTAATCTACTTCCAACATTCTCTAACTATCCTGCATTCCAAGAAGAGATGTTGAATGGACTCTTCCTCTATCAAGCACATGGAGCACCTAGATGGACCCTGGATTCCTTTTTTTTTTAAGTTTTCAGTAGTTAGTATTTTTCCTTTGAGAAGAGTCCATATAAATGCTTTGATTTTAGGGAGACATTCAGTTTTCCAAACCACTTTCCAGAGGCTCCACTCCTGATGGTTTTGTTGTTCTTGAAGTGCTTTGTACCCTGTTTTAACCGTGTATCCTCCTCCACTTGGATCCCAAACATAATCGTCCTCTTCCTCGATGCTTATGGGCGTTGCCCCTTTGAGATGATGCTTTAATTTCTCCCATTGTCCTTTTAAGTTTAAGGGGATTGTTGTGATTTGCCACTCATGCCAAGTTTGTTGATCCCATGCTGAAATCGAATGAAGAGTGTTCAGCCCTCTTTCTGCCATCCATCTTTGTATACCAAGGAGGTCCCATTGAAGGTTTAAGGGCTCTTTTCCCATTATTCTGTCATCCCAGATTGACACCGATTTCCCATTTCCCGGAGTTTTAGATATATGATTCCTGATTGAGGGGATTATTTTCTTTACAAGTTTCCAAACTTATGTGAAAGGCCTCACAGGAATGATGTATGTCAATAACATTGTTCTGGTTTGGTTCAAGTATTTTGTGGCGAGGGCTTTTTTCCACCAACTTTTCCTTCCGATTATCATTCTCCATATTATTTTCATCCCTAGAGCAGCGTTCATTAAACCTAGTAAACGTATGGATAGTCCTCCCTGTTCATATGGTAGTGTGACTTGGTCCCACTTTACCAAGCTGAACTTTTTGTTCTCTTGCTTTCCTCCCTGCCAGAGAAAGCTTCTTATGATTATTTCCATTTTCTTGTGAGCGCTTGTCGGAGCCAAAATAATCACATACTGATATATTGGGAGAGCTAAAAGTAGTGCCTTAATCAGAATCACCCTGTCTGCCATATTGAGCCACATCATACCCCATTTTGTATTTTGTCCTTCATTTTTTCAACATGTTTACTCCAGACTTCAGCTTTCACATTCTCCTTGGCTATTGGAAGTCCTAGGTAGATGAAGTGCGTCCATCTTACTTCTGTTGGGATCTCAAGGATTTGTGATATGTTTTGCATTATCCTTGGAGAAGCGTTCCAACCATATATTCTACATTTTGAATTATTTAAAAGCCCTCCAAATACCTCGAGAAATTCATCTCGGACTTTTTAAAATTTTCTTGCTATTATACTTGATGCCCCTCCCAATAAAAGGGTCTCATCAGCAAAAAGAGAATGGTTGATATTTTTTACTCCTTTTGCAATTTGGATACCTGTGGTTTTTTTTCTTTTCTTTGATTTTCCAATGTTGCACTTAGCGTTTCAGCGATTATAATATATAGAAATGGTGACAAAGGGCATCCTTGTCTCAACCCTCTTGAACTCTGAAAGAAGTTGTTAGGTCTTCCATTTATTAGAGGTGCTATCCAGGGGGTCGAGATGCAAGCATGTATAGTCTCGATTATGTCTTGAGAGAACCCAAATTTTTTAAGAATTGTTGTTAGATATCTGTGGTTGACTCTATCAAAAGAATTTGCCATGTCTAGCTTTATAATAATTCCTTTCTCTTTCCTTTGAATGCTGGTATGAATTGTTTCCTGAACAATAATCACATTGTCAATTATTTGTCGATTAGGGACAAAGCCGCCCTGATTTTCAGAGATTACTTCAGGGAGAACTCTCTTGATTCTATTGGCTATTATTTTTGTGATAATTTTGTAGGAGTTGCAGAGAGATATTGGTCTATATCTGTTGAAGTTGTTGGATTGGAATCCTTTGGAATTAGAGCCAGATAAGATGATTTGGTGTTTCCTCCCATTTTTCTTTTAATACATTTTTTTTTCATTCTCATGAAATCTTTTTTTATGACATTCCAGTGCTGCCTATAAAAGGCGATTGTGAACCCACCTGGCCCCAGAGCCTTGTCTGGAGTGAAGGCTCCATATTGTTGCCAGCACTTCTACTTCAGATATTTTTTTGTTTATTTCTGAATTTTGTTCATCACTTTTTTTTGGATGTGTTATAGAAAATCCTTGTGATCTGATCCATGTTCATTCGCTGTTAGTAGATCTTTGAAGTGGCTATGAGCTCCTTTTCTTAATTCCTCCACTCCCTTTATTTCTTGCCCATCCACTTTTATTTGGTCTATCTAATTTTTGGCTCTTCTAATTTTCATTGTGTTGTGAAAGAAGGCAGTGTTTTTGTCCCTTGCTTTTAGCCAAAGGCATCTGGATTTCAATCTAAGTTCTTCTTCTTCCTTTCTATTTTGTTTGTATATTTCCCAAAATAATTCCTTTTCTTTCAAGTAATCCTGCTTCTCCTCCTCTTTGTTTTCCTTTTCTTCTTGCATGTTGTCCATTTTTCTTTTGCTGCTCTATTTTCCTTTCTTCTTTTTTATTTCATTCTCTCTTGCCCATATTTTTAGATTTATTTTCAGATTTTTTAATTTTGTTTCCCATAGATAATGGGGTGACCCTGTAATGTTTTGAGCCCATCCCTCTTTGATTTGAGTTTTGAAATCTCCATTGTTGTCCCGGATTGAGTTATATCTAAAAAGTAGAGAACCTTAATTGTCCGTTTTGCCCAAAATGAGAGCGACTTGTTTATGATCCAAAGTTGTTGTATGTATAATTTTGGATTTGATAGACGTGTATTCAGATGTTATGTTTTCTTGAACTAAAATTTTGTCCAAACTCTCCTTTATATTACTCTTACCCACTCTCTTATTGCTCCATGTGTATTTCCCATTACTTGGCGGGATGTCAAATAGTTTGTGCTGCTCCATTCTTTCTTCTAGAGCTTCTCTTGACGGATCCGCATGGTAAGTCCCTTCAAAATTTTCTTCTATCTTTCTAACCAAGTTGAGATCCCCTCCCAAAATTATGTTCCCATTTTGACTTTCTATTCGTACTTCTTTTACCCAGTTCCAACATTGTTCTTTTTCTTTATAATGATTTGGAGCATATATGTTGATGAGGCTGTAATTTTCCTTTGTGCTGAGATCCTTTAAATCTGTTTTGATCCAATGCTTACCGATTTTTTGATTTATCATTTCCCATTTCCCTTTTTTCCAAAGGATGCAAATTCCTCCTGAGGCTCTTGTTTCCTCAAGCGATAATCCTTCATAATTTTTTAATTTTTGTATTATTTTTCCAGTTTCTTAACTATTTGTTTTGGTCCCCTGGATCATGTACATGTCTGGGATCATGTAAATGTATGGCACTTCTTTCATTAGGATGTCACTTGCTATATTTACTTTGAAGGTTGTGCCCACACCATGACAATTCCAAGGGACCACTATCATTTTTTATTGGTTTGTTGGTTCACGATGTCCTTCCCTCTCTGTTGATTTTTCTCACTGTTTCCTGTATTTTTCCCAAAGAAGGAGTCCATTGGTCGCTGAGTACCTAGGGCCATCTCTTTGGAAACTGCTTCATCCCTTATTTCCTTGTTAGATTTTCTGCCTACTTTTTTTTTGTGCTCATTGATTTGTAGAGTTTTTGGATTGGTTTCTAGTTAAGATACGGTCCACTGATGGGGGGGGAGGGAGGAACGAGGGTTTGAAGGGATGGACGACAAGATAAGGGGATTATGGGAATGCGATGGGGATCAGGGTGAGGGAGGATCTTGAATGTCTTCCAGTGGCCCAAAGGGGTTCGAATTTGTGAGGTGTAGAGGGGTGGGGGCAGCAGAAGGAGATGGTGAGGAAGTTTCATTTGATACCTGGGGCTGCGAAGATGGGGGGGGAGGTTGCTTGTTGGTGGGTTTCTTCCTTTTTACTTGCTCCCATTTATTTTCTTGTTCCTCAACACTTTCACTTTCTTTCTTTTTTAGGACATCTATTTGCAAAATGACCATATTTGTGACATACCTTGCATTTGAATGGGATTTGCTCATAGTCCAGCTGTTATATATGCGTCCATTGGTCGACCTTGATCTTTATCGCTTCTAAGAGTCATTTTCCTAGATTCACTTCCAAGCATATTCTGGCACATGCATGCATATTGTCCTTCGGTCCACATCTATCTATATATTTTCCTACTGCATTTCCTATGGCCTTTACTGACTCATCTCCCCAGCAATGTAGAGGGAGATGAGGTAACCTGACCCATACTGGCACTGCACTTGGCACATCCATTTCAAGATCGAAGTCTGGAGTCCATCTGTTTAAGTATAATCCTCTGGTATCCATGAAATATGGGCCATTTCTGAAGATTAGATCTTTGTCTTCCTTTGTTTCAAAATGAAAGGTGTAGTATCCCCTTCCACAGAACCTTATTGAGATTTTCCCATTGATGGTTGAGCTCCAGTTTCTTTCGACCCATCTTTGGACCGATTTGGGGGATGGCCATAGCCCAGTGAACTGTCCAACTAGACCGCGTTCAACGAGAGACAATGTTGCTCTGCAAGGAAGAGCAGTAGGGAGCGAGATTTCTGGAATGTCATCGAGCTTTTTAACAAACTTGTTTATTGTTGGCCTGATTCTTGGAGGTCTTGTCGCAACTTTCAGGGAAGCAAACGCTTCAGTTGCTTCTTCGTTTCCTTGGAGTCTATCTGAAAGTGGATCACCCTCATCTGGGGGATCCATTGGCTTTGGGATCTCAGCAACAAGAGGTTGCTGAGTGGCAACTGCGTGTAGAGAGGGAACCCGCTAGGTCACAGCAGCAGGCTCGCACGCACAGCCTAGCAAAAAAAACTCTTCTAACATCATTACTTCGAAAAACAAAACAAGAAACATGCATTTTCAATATCAATATTTTAAAAATGCCCTTTTTTAGACTTAAGAGGCAACCCAAGTTTTTAAAGACTTGAGAATACTATGTGTATCACTCTTATATGTTTAACTTTACAAAAACCTTATTGTGGAGTGTGATGCATAGAGACATCACATTGGTGCAACTTTGATGCAAGATGAAACCCCCCTGGCTTCATAAGCCACTAAATTAAAGGGAAAAACTTACATGTAGTTAACTAAGGGTAATCTATGTAAGCCACTAAAATAAAGGAAAGAACTTACATGCAGTTAACTAAGGGAAAACTTACCTAATACAAAGACAATTCAAGATTTGAAAAAGAAGTATTTTTTGGAACAATGAGATGTTATAGGTCACAAAGATGCTAGATCATGATTTTGAATTATCTACAAAAATAGGAGAGACACTGTGTTGGGAAACTCACTTTCAAAGAAAGAAGAGGATGCTACATCCTTGCTTTGTCTTATTTCCATTTTACAAGTTGAAAGGGTTAAAGAAACAAAGATAGAATGACAAGGGGAATAAACAACATGGGAGCTTATTCAACAAATACAATATGTCCCTAATGCATCAGAGATATTTGTGTGCAAGCATGATTCCCTCTATTAAAAGGATCATCCATATTTATGTAAGAAATCCTAATTCAAACAAAGCTATTTATTAACCACACACTTCCTCGATGAGTGGATACTCGAAATTTATGATAACATATTTTCAGATCAAGGAGAACCTTTTTACGTTAAATTCTTAACATTGATGTTCAAAATTTTGTGATGAATTGTTTGGTTTTCGAATACAGCAAAGGAAAGATGGATCTTCTAGAAAGATTAACCATTTCAAGTCAAGGTTGGGAAGAGGTCTCAATGGATTTTATCGTAATTCTATCAAACTCTAAAGAAAATAATATCATGGGGGTGTTGGTTTAACTTAAAAATAATAAATAATATATATATATATATATAAAATAAATAAAAATAGATTAACTAATTAATTAAAAAATAAATTAAATTAAAATTAAAATTAAAAATATAAATATAAATATAATAAATAATAAATAAAATAAATAAATAAAACAAAAAAATTTAAAAATTAAAATTTAAAAAAGTATATATATATATATATATATGCGCTTTACTTTTTCTAGATTTCTCATTGTTTAAAGCATATACAATAGTCACGACATTCATGAAAACAATTCAAGAGCTAAATGGAAACCCTAAGATTATTATAAGTCAATGATTTAATGTTCACTGGTAATTTTTGAATTGATTTTTTATTTATTGTTTGGGTACTCAACTAGCTCATAGATCTTATGGACAAACTGCGATTCTGAATAATGTCTCAGAGGTTATCTCTCAATTTGCATGTAAAATAGTGACAATGGGTCAAATGGTTACTTTGGTAAAATGGAAGTACAACACTTCACAACACTCTTTAGAGTGAAACATAAGGTTCACAAAGTGAAATATAACATCCAACACCAGTGAATTCTCCAATTATTAAAGGACAACTTGGTTATAGCACAAAACATGATGAAACAAAAGTATAACAACATTGCAGTGAAAGGCACTTTGATGTTGGAGGTTAGGTGTTTTCAAGGCTATGAGCATACAAGCATAGTTCTCTTGAACAACTAAAAGAACCCAAATTGCCACCCAAATACTATGGTCCCAATGGGGTGTTGCAAAAAATTGGCATTACAGCTTACAAATTGGAGTTGTCTCCTTCACATGCACATCCAATCTTCCATATTTTTTATACAAGGTAATCATTAACAAGATGTCATTTCAAAATCTTTTAACAAAGCTTGATACGAGACGGGAGACATACTAGAACCTAAAACATTGATTGAAACATGAATGAAGTAATAAAGGGCCTAGGAAATTACCAAGTATTTCATCAAATGAAAACCTACCAACATAAGCTACAACTTGGGAACTTCAATTATTCATATAAAAGCATCCATATTTGACCAACATTGAGGGAAACAATTATTTGAAAGGGAGGGATATATGGATATTAATTCCTGACCATATCCCCATTCATTATCATCACATTTGTTATAATTATGTAAGTTAATATTGCTTTATGTCCGTCCATGTCTTCTACATACACATAAAGTGAACTCGTTTGAGTAAGCATGTTATATTATGCAATTGATATCTTGTAATGAGAGGGTGATCCATCAAAAGCTTCTCTTTCATTCACTCCTTTACTTTATTCAAGAGTCACAATATTGAAATAAATGTTAACGGTGTAACCTGGAATTTTATTGAAGTACAAAATTATAGGACTACAACTTTCACAATGGTTATAGCCTATTAAATATTAAATAAGTATGCTCTAACTTTTAAGAATCCATATTAAATGGTGTTTATTTTAAATAGAAATCTTGGAAATGTGTTGAATAAGTAGTTACCATAGAATATTCCCTTTCCCACACATACACTTGTCAGTTCTAATTTTTCTTTACCATTGTAGTTATAGAATTTAAATCTCAGTGAAATCCATTTTAATGAGAGCTGCTTTACCAAACTACAAATTAGTACCATTGTAGTTATAGAATTTAAATCTCATTGAAATCCATTTTAATGAGAGCTGCTTTACCAAACTACAAATTAGTCAAAACAAAGTTTAATGAGAGCTACTTTACCAAACTACAAATTAGTCAAAAAAAAGTTTAATGATTGCATAATTCACGTTGTATTTAAATAGTAAAATACATAATTTTCATAATTGTGTTTCAATAATAATACAAATGATATCATTTCATGTGACTTTGTGAACCAAATTCAAGTAATGATCCAAATCATTATTACAATCAGCATCTCTACTAACCAAATTCAAGTAATGAATCTCGAAACATTATTACAACTACCATTAATACTTCAAATAATGAATCTCCAAATCAGTGTGACAACCGTCATTGCCACTAATCAAATTCAAATAATGAATCTTCAAATTATCATTACAACCAGCATTGCCACTAATCAAATTCAAATAATGAATCTCCAAATCATTATTACAACCAGCACTCGTACTAGTATTTTGCATTTCAATAACAATGTGCAAGATTTTGTCTTTATACAAAAAACAATAATAATTGGCACCGATAAGAAGGGGAAGCCATCACAACTCTATGTTAAAGTTGAATATTGTTTATTTTTCTAACATCAGGGGGAGGGAGGAGGCCTAGAAAAAATAAAATAAAAATAGAAATTAATTTTTTTTGGAGCATCAAGTCCGCCTAGCCACATGAAAGAGTGTGTCCCTTTGGTTAATATTACCCCATTCAACAATTATATAGAGATGATATGACATTTTATTTTCTCCATCAATTCATCATCATTTTATCTCTCCTAGAGCAATTGCGCGTGACAAGGAGGCCAAAATTGATTGAGTTTACCGAGCTGATTTTTCATCTATTTGACCAAGTTTGATTGGGCATTGACCGAATCTAGTTCATTAAATTGTTAAGTGTTTGACCAAGCTATTTGACTGCAGTATGGACCTGCACATGTGATTTGACTGCAGGCTAACTGGAGGGCCGCACATGTGGACTATTGACCGCAGGACCGCACGTGCAGATTGTTGATAGCAGGGTTGCACATAAGGATTGTTGACCATAAGGATGATCGCAGGTTGTTAACTGCAAGATCGAAAAAATTATTGTTTGACCAACATTAACTTATTGGTATTTTGAGCAGTTTGACCAGCTTTGAATTGTTGGAGTCTGACCAGGTTTGATTGGTATTTTGAATTGGATATTGGCACATATTTCTAGACAAATTGGCTTTGTAAACCTTCTTGAAGAATAATTTCTCCTAAAGAAAATTTGTTGGTTTTCTCCCAAGGTAAATATGTTGTCTCTATTGTGCATCCTTATATTTCTATGATCTTTATTATTTCCGCAACGTTTACTGTTGATATATTCTGAAGTGTAATTGCTCAATGATATCAGTGGCATAAAAATATTATGTGAAAATCATTAGGTAGTAATTATCTAGCCGAAAATTGTATTCTACTGCACTTGTCATAGAATTTCAACATGGTATCAAATCTTTATTGAAAGAGCAACCATTGAAGTCAGCCTAAAAGATGTAGGAATTTACAGGGTAAGTTCCTCAGACAGAAATCCAAAGGACACCGCTCACAACCAGATCGCAAATCAATACACCAGTATTTTGACGTGGTTAAAACCTTCAAAGAGGGAAACAGTCCACGGCCTGAGCCAACGCGGCCACTTCAGGCAATTTATTAATAAAAGAATGAAAATTTACATATGCTTCTCTCATAGACGGATTACCGAGGAGAGAATGAACCGTCGGATCACTACATATCGTGACCGTCGGATTGTAAATTACAAAATGTACAAGGTAAAGAAACACACTTTACCTAACTCTATACTAGACCAAGTTGTACTTAACTATTTCCTATGTGTCGGAATATCCTAGCATCCCCCCTTAAGAACAACTTGGGATAGGATTGAAGGATTTACAAATATGACACAATAGGAGAAGGAAGGAGGCACTAGAGCCTATCCCCCCTTAGTGACAACTTCCTGAACTCCAACCATAAATCGAAGTTTAGTGAACTTCACCTCTGTGAGAGCCTTTGTAAAGATGTTTGCAACTTGATCATCTGTTGAACAATATTGCACTTCAAGAACATGGTCATGGATGAGCTTTCTGATGAAGTGCATGTGCAGTTCAATGTGTTTGATGCGCTGATGTTGGACTGGATCTTTGCATAGCTGAATGGCACTTTGATTATCACACCAAAGTGTAGTCGGATGCTGCTGCTGAAAGCCAAACTCTGACCGGATCTGACGAAGCCACAAGGCTTCCTTACTAGCTTCTACGGCACCACGATACTCTGCTTCTGCTGAAGAAAGAGAAATGGCACCTTGTTTCTTGCAGGCCCATGTAATAGGTCCTGAACCAAGAGTAAACACATAACCTGCAGTATACTTCTGATCATCAGGGTCACCAGGCCAATCGGAATCAGTGAAACCAACCAATAGAGGAGATGCTTCGGCACTGTAATGAATCCCAAACTGAACTGTACCTCGAACATAACGAAGTATTCTTTTAGCTGCTTTCCAATGACTTTCACGTGGGTTTTGCATAAACCGAGCAACAAGGCCAACGGCAAAGGAATGGTCAGGTCGAGTATGGGTTAGATACAGAAGTTTTTCTACAAGTTGACGGTATAAGGTAGCATCAACTTCAGGAGAAGTACAAGTGACTGAAAGTTTGACTCCAGACTGGAAGGGAGAAGGGGCTGGCTTACAGTCTTCCATGTGAAAATGGCGTAGAATATCACAGGCATACTTGGACTGGGAAAGGGAAATACCCTCCTTGGATTGCAAGACTTGAAGACCGAGAAAATAATGTAAGTGTCCTAAGTCTGTCATTTCAAATTTCTTTGTAAGGCTGGACTTCACATGGTTTATAAGGTTGGGATCACTACCGGTAAGGATAAGATCATCAACATAAAGAACAAGAATGATAAGAGACTTGCCCACTTTCTTGGTGTAGACAGTATTGTCAGAATGACACCTAGAAAAGCCAGATTCTAAAAGAAAGCTATCCATTTTGGCATACCAAGCTCGACGAGCTTGCTTGAGACCATAAAGGGATTTCTTAAGCCGACATACAAGGCTGGAGTCTGTTTTTATGAAGCCAATGGGTTGTTCCATGTAGATTTCTTCATGCAAGTCCCCATGCAAGAAGGCAGATTTAACATCCATCTGATGGACTTCCCATTTGAACGAAGCAGCAAGGGAAAGAACAAGGCAGATAGAGTTCATTTTGGCAACAGGGGAGACGGTTTCAGTATAGTCAATGCCTTCAACCTATGAAAAACCTTTAGCAACAAGACGAGCTTTATGTTTATCAACTTTCCCATCTGGTCCATACTTGGTTCTGTAAACCCATTTGCATCTAATAAGTTTTTGTCCCTTTGGTAGAGGAACAAGATCCCATGTATCATTTGCCAATAATGAATGATATTCTTCATTCATAGCTGCTTCCCAATCTGGATGGCCTGAAGCTTCTGCAAAGGTGTCAGGATCATAATTTACTGGAGCTTGAGCCAGTAAAGAAGAGGCTCTGTCAAACTGAGAACGTGTGCATCGCTGATCTGTAGGATCACCGGCAAGATCACCTGCTGCATCTCGAGTAGCACGAACCCATTTTGGAAGCTGAGGAGCTGAAGGAGGATCCTGAGATGGTGAGGGAGGATTGTCATCCTCACTTTCATCATCTGAAGAAGAAATGTTTTCAAAAGTAGAAGAGATAGAGAGAGGTGGCACATCTGCCGGACTAGGCTCGCAGGCCGATATATTTTCATCAAATTTTACATCTCTTCTAATGATAACATTTTTGGACTTAAACGGAATAAGTCTATAGCCTTTGACATCTTCAGAATATCCAACAAAAGTACATTTTTCACTCTTAGGTTCTAAAGCTTTATGCTTTTCATCTAGAATATGGGCCCACGCTTCACTTCCAAAAACACGAAAGTGACTTACATCTGGTTTGATTGAGCTCCATGCTTCTTCTGGAGTGATATTCTTTAAAGCCTTAGTAGGAGTGCGATTTATTATGTAATTTGCACAGTTAATTGCTTCTGCCCAAAAACTAAGACCAAGTCCTTTAGATTGTAGCATACAATTAGCCATTTCCTTTAAGGTGCGATTCTTCCTTTCAGCTACACCATTTTGTTGTGGAGTATATGGAACAGTATGTTTCTTTTAAATTCCATTCTCAGTGCAAAAGTTGATGAATGTGTTTTTAACATATTCTCCGCCATTATCAGATCTTAGCCTAAGAATTTGATGTCCAGATTGTTTTTCAACAAAGGCCTTGAAGGCCAAAAATGTGTTAAATACTTCACTTTTGAGTTTTAAGAAGTATACCCAAGTGCGTCTGGAGAAATCATCAATGAAAGTTAAGAAATACTTGCAGCCAGAGAAGGAAACAACTGGAAGTGGACCACATAAATCACTATGCACAAGCTGTAAAGGGGTTGAGGCGTGCCAAGAGGCACGTTTTTCAAAAATGTCCCGATGATGTTTTCCGAGTACACATCCGAAACAAACACCATCTCTGCAAGATACCATAGGAAGACCTGTCACCATATTTTCTTTACATAGATGTTGAAGGGAGCGATAGTTTAAGTGACCAAATCGCTCATGCCAAAGTTTGCTCACTTCATCGTTATGAGCAACAAATACTGAGGGAAGATTTGATGACCCAAAGTTGTGAAACTTATACAACCTTGTAGAATCATCAGCAATGCCAGTAGCTAAAATCTGGTTAGGATCTCTTAGGTCCTTGATTACAACATCATGAGGTGAAAATTCAATGATTTTACCTTCACCTGAATGAGTTATCTGATATACAGATAGAAGGTTGCAGGATAAGGTTGGAACACATAATACATCATTAAACTGACCATTGTCTAGATGAACAGTTCCAGTCCCTACAACACTAAGAGATCTATCATCACCAACATATATATTTTTGGTGTTACAATCACTTAAAGAAGAAAACATGGCTTTGTTTTTGGCCATGTGATAAGAAGCTCCAGAATCAATGAGCCACTCATGAGAATGAGAAGAAGAAGATACATTTAGTGCATAGCCAGACCGAGATGCTTGACAACCACATGCCGAAAGTGCCATTCCTGAAGATGAAGTTGAAGTTGAAGATTGCTCCAAATGGATGTTATGTTTCTTCATCGCTGCTTCCAAGGCTTCCATCTTCTTAAAGCATTTGGATTCTAAGTGGCCATCTCGATTACAAAGGTTGCAATGTCTATCAGTCTTCTTCCATTTGTTTTTATTTGTCTTATCATTTTGTTGAAATGATTTTTCATTTTGAGGCTGAGATTGCTTAGGACCCTTGTTTGGTTTAGGACCATTCTTTTTAGGATATGACTTCTTAGGATTCTTTGAATTTGGTTGTTGTTGGGCGGCTAACGCTTTCTTGGAAGAGTTTCCAAGATTAAGAAGACCAAGGTGTAAGAGTTTTTCTTGTTCTCTTATTAAAGAATCACAAAAAGAGTCAAAGGAAGGGGACTTGTAGTATGTTCCTTAAGAAATGAAGGCTTCTCTTGTAGAATGGAAGGTAGAAACAAACACAGAGTAGGCTGGTCCCAACTTAGTAAGAATGGAATAGATAAGGCTACTATCTTATTTCTTAACCTTAACACCTTCCAAGAGATATCTAAGGGTCTTGAACTTGGACAAGAAATCTTCAATGCAAGAAAAATTATTAGGGTCCAATGTAAGCAACTCATTTTCAAGTTGATGGGCTCTAAGTTCATTTTTAATCCCAAAAACTTTATTGATTTGTTTCATTGCTTCATCAGGAGTATCAAGTTCTGCAATATGGAATCTAAGGTCAGGAGAAATAGACATCCCTATCAATCCACGTGCTTGATCTTGCCTATTTTCCCATTTAGCAGCCTTATCTTCATCCTTCGGTTTCTTTTCTTGGCCTAAGGCTATTCTGTAGAGACCTTTACTTCTAAGTAAATCCTCTATGTAAGACAACCATTGGAAGTAGTTGGTGTTGTCAAGGGTAACTTGGTATTGACTTTCCATTTCAACGGAAATTGAAGCTAAAGATGCTGAAACTAAGTGTTCCAATGAATAGATCTCGAAAAATTAGGCTGGTTTAAAAAAAACGGCTCTGAAAACGGCTTCCGGATGAAGAAGTTATGGCTTTTGAGAAAAAAAAAATTGTTGAAGATGCCGACGAAGTGCGGGAATGTGCGGAAATGAAAAATCCGCCATCACAAAAAGGAGATTTGAACCCAAGACCTCTACCCTCTTAAAATAGCTTTGAACCAATTGAGCTATACAAAAAATTTGAGAGAGAGAGAGAGGGGGGGGGTGATGCTTTGGGTTGCGTGCTTGCTTTGAGAAAGCTCTTTTTCCCTACAAAACAAAAAACACAAAACCCAACACGGACATGCAAAGAAAACGAACCTTACGGCTCGAAGTTAACTTTAGCCGAAAAACTAAATATTTCCAAAAATGAACCTTGCGGCTCAAAGTTAGCTTTAGCCGGAAACTAAATATTTTCCTCAATGTTTCTGATTTTCCGAGATCACACTAAGGCACAGGGAAAAGAGCATACGCATGAGCAAATCCTTCCTTTCTGTTTCTGATTTGCCCAGATCGCACATAGTCGCAAGGCAAAGAGCATATGCAGAAATGAAAGGTATAGATCCGGTAATTAAAAAAAGGCTAAATAAACCGAAACCGAAATAAACAGAGAGAAAATAACAGTAAACTGCAAATAAACACTGTATACCTCCAGATCTTAAAAATGACACAGCTAGGGCTACCGGAAACCTTTTCGCGTGAAACGAAAGGGGTTCCTCACTGGAACAGATGTTCCCAACACAACAGAGCAGTCCTCTCGGCCCGAAAGCAGTCAGAAACAGTAGATCTAGGAAACGGCAGTCGGATGCAGTTCTACCGGCTTCAGATTTGGATCACCAACAGACGCGGCCCTCAAATAGCTCGATAACATGTAGGAATTTACAGGGTAAGTTCCTCAGACAGAACACCAAAGGACACCGCTCACAACCAGATCGCAGATCAATACACCAGTATTTTGACGTGGTTAAAACCCTCAAAGAGGGAAACAGTCCACGGCCTGAGCCAACGCGGCCACTTCAGGTAATTTATTAATAAAAGAATGAAAATTTACATATGCTTCTCTCATAGACGGATTACCCTACAAATGACCCTCCATGCGCTTTAAATAGAAATCATGGACCAATCGGGTGTCAAGCCACGAATCAAGTGTCGGTAATACCGAGGAGAGAATGAACCGTCGGATCACTACATATCGTGATCGTCGGATTGTAAGTTACAAAATGTACAAGGTAAAGAAACACACTTTACCTAACTCTATACTAGACCAAGTTGTACTTAACTATTTCCTATGTGTCGGAATATCCTAACAAAAGACAAGTATTCAACAGCTTGTTTGATCTCTTATCAAAATGGTGTCAACTCACAAGATGGACGGTGTCATTCTAGAGCCAATGGAAGTTGAGGACAAAGTCCTTGCCTCTGCGCATTCAAGCACTATTACCAATAACATTGATGTTTGGTTGGTGCACAGTGTTGCTTCTAGGCACATCACAGGTTTTTGAGATTCTCTTACCGATTTGTTAGAAACGGATTCAGCATTGTAGGTGGAACTTGGAGACAATGCCAAGTATATAGTGAAAGGAGTTGTGTTAACCTCATTTCAACTAGAGTCCAGAGATTCACTACACATGAGTGATATTTTGTATGTACCAGGATTGAAGAAGAATATGTTCTCTATATCAGCACTAGAAAATAGAGTTATTGAGTTGCATTTATGGATGGTCAGGTTCTTATATGGTGTAAGGGCTCAAACATGGACTCTACATAAGTAATTGGTGTTTGAGAGGAAGGTCTATACAGACTAATAAGACAACCAGCCTAGGCATTAGTACATGATAGTATGAGTTTATGTGAGTTATGGCATCAAATATTTGTTCATCTGCATTACATGAATTTACCTACATTGAGGCCAATTGCTTACAGGTCTTCCAGAGCTCCAAGTAGAACATGATGGTATTTGCAGGGGTTATGCACTTGGAAAGAATGCCACGTGATCATTTTCGAGCAGTGATAGTAGTTCCAAGGGAATCTTAGATCTAGTACATTCAAATTTATGTGGACCTATGACTGCATCCTTCTTGGATGGCTACTTATACTATGTGACATTCATTGATGATTTCTCCCAGAAAACTTGGATCTATTCATGAAGACCAAGGAAGAGGTTTTTAGCAAGTTCTAGAAGTTACAGACTCAGGTGGAGAACTTGACAAGAAGGAAGATCAAAGTTTTGAGGTCATATAATGGAGGGAAGTATACTTCCAAGGACTTTAGTGATTTCTGCAATGAAGCAGGGATTAAGAGGGAGTGGATAGTTCCTTGGAATCGTCAACAAAATGGAGTTACAGAAATGAAGAGTAAGACTATTGTGGAACCAGTGAAGGCTATGATTCATGATCAAGATATACCCATGTTCTTATGGGAAGAGGCAGCGAGTGTAATTGTTTATGTTTAGAATCGAAGTCCTCACCAAATATTGGAGGACAAGACTCTTAAGGAGGCATTCACAGGAATGAAGCCAAAGGTCAGTCATTTGAGGATCTTTGGTTGTCTAGTGTATGCTCACGTGCCAAAGGACAAGAGGAAGAAGCTAAAACATTCTAGGAAGAAGGGTACTTTTGTGGGATACAACGAGACTTCAAAGGCCTATAGGATCTACATTATAGGATAGTGTCAGATTGAGGTTAGTCAAGATGTTAATTTTGATGTGGAGGTAGCCCTCGGGAAGTCTAGAGAATCCCACATGGAGATTGATAGTGAGGAGCAGGAAGCTCGAAGGATGCAAGTTCAGGTCATATTCTAGTTGTTCATCCTTCAAATGATCAAGAGTCAGTAGAACCAACAGAACCAGTGGACCCACCGAGATATGTTGCAGGAAACAAAAAGAGGCCAACATGGCTTCATGACACTTTGCAAAATGCAAAGGGGCATACAGCTCCCCGTGGTACCTTCACGGAGAGCAAACAGCCACAGAGGTACTCAAGTTATATGCCATTAATGAACCACATTATTGATTCTAAGCCTTCTAGTTATGAAGAGGAAGTAGGCCAACAAGTTCGGAAGGATGCCATGATGGAGGAGTATCAGTCATCATGAAGAATGATGTGTGGGAGATAGTTCTGAGACCAGAGGGGAAGTCAAGGGTGACTTCCAAGAGGATCTATAAGATCAAGCATGCAGCAAAAGGAAAAATCGAGAAGTACAAAGCAAGGTTAATGGTGAGAGGGTCCTCCCAAAAAGAGGGAGTGGACTGTGAGGAGACATTTGCTCCAATTTCCAAGTACACTTCTATTAGAACTATTGTTGATCTTGCTTCTATTATAGTTTGGAAGATACATCAGATGGATTTAAAGACCGCATTCCTCAATGGTGTAATTGAGGAGGAAGTTTACATAGAGCAACCTCAAGGCTTCAATGTACATGGGAAGGAGTCTCGTGTTTTCATGTTGAAGAAGTCATTGTATGGACTCAAGCAAGCACCCAGGGCTTGGATTCCAGGATTAATGGACACTTTATGAGATTGGGCTTCACCGAAAGTGTTGTGGATCCGGACCTTTAATACTTGGTTGTTGATGTTAATCCTCTAGTCCGTGCGTTGTATGTTGATTTGTTCATCACAAGGGTAGAGAAACTCATCATTAGGTGCAAGAGGGGTTAGCCTCGGAATTTGAGATGAAGGATCTTGGCCTGATGCATTATTTCTCGAGATTGGAGGTATGGTAGAGACCTGATGAGATCTTCCTCATACAAGGGCAGTACATTGTCCAGATTTTGAGGAAATTCAATATGATGGACTGCAAGTCCATGACTACACCTATGGTGACCAATCTGAAGAAGTTGAGGGATTCCACTTCAGATTCAGATTTGGTGGATCTCATGATGTACAAGCAGTTGATTGGATCCTTGATGTACCTGGTGCTATATTTGTTTTGTTGTGAACACCCTGAGCCAGTATATCGTTGAGTTGAGGAAGATACGTTAGGTTGCAACAAATCATGTGCTAGGGTACCTTCATGATATAGTTGGATATGGTTTGAAATGTCTCAAGTGGTGAAGTGAGGTTGTAAGGATATACAAATTCAGATTGGGTTGGAAGTGCAGAGGATAGAAAGACCACCTCGGGGTGTTGCTTCAACTTGGGATTAGCCATGATATCCTAGTTTAGCAGGAAGTAGACTTTTGTCACACTCAGTATAGCAGAGTCGAGTATATCACAACTAGTGCAGCAAATCAGGAAGCAATGTGGCTTCAGAAGCTACTTACAAGGATATTTGATCAGAAGCTTGCGACGACCTTTATATTTTGTGATAATCAAATGTGTTAAGCTTTCCGAGAATCCAGTTTTTCATCACAGGTTGAAGCACATTGAGATCAAATATCACTTCATCTATGACAGTGTTGAGAGGAGCAGTGAAGCTCCAATACATAGCCACAAATGAGAAAATTGTGGACATTCTCACCAAGCCCTTGTCTAGAGCGAAGTTTGTATACTTCAAAGACAAGTTTGGCATGATGCGGAATGTCTCCCTCATTAAGAGGGAGTGTTGATGTCTTTGCAAGATTGAGCAGACCATCTCCTGAGAAGCCAAAAGGAATTGGTTGGGTCATTTGACCATGGCTGAATGGCCGAGGGAAACTACAAGATTGCACAGATCTTCTCTTGAGAAGCCATAAGGACTTGGGTGGGTTGTGTTGATTTGACAGAGGAGATAAATGAAATTTACCTAAGAAGCCAGGAATTGGTTGGGCCATGCTAATTTGGCCAAGGGTGAATGGTACAGGGGCAGATCCTCTCCTAAGAAGCCATATAGACTTGGTTGGGTCATGTTGATTTGACCAAAGGAGATTGATATATTTACCTGGGAAGCCATGAAGGACTTTGGCTAGGCAATATTGATTTGGCCAAGGGTAAATGGCCCAGGATACTCACATTGTCTCCACTAAGATGGAGTGATTTATAGACATCCATGTGAAAAGACACTACATCAACATAGCAGGGTCGTGAACTTTTCTTATGGAGGAGTGTTGATTTCTGGTAGCATCGGATGTGATCTAAGTCTCAAAATATGCAAGGAGGCTTAGACACATGCATTCTCCAATACCTAGAAATCGTTTTGGGAAATTCAACCTGAAGACGGTTTTATTAAAAATATTGATTATTTTTAATGGGACCCTAAGTCTAAACTTAGAAAATTAAAATAATTAATGGGTATTAACATAAACTATGGGTGAAACTTCTAGAAGGAGGCGAAGATCAAGTCAATATGATCCTAGCCATTGATTAGAATCTAATTTGGGTTGTTGATTGATCAGCGAGAGGATTAAAAGAGAAGGCTTGATGGGCACTTGGAGAACACACGCAGAGAGTTCAAAAGATCAAATTTTTGAAGCAAAGCAACTGTCGGTGAGAAATTCGAAGTGAGCTTTTGCAGTGAGGAGCAGAGATAGTATCTGGAAGAGGGAATTTTCCCTGGGCCGTAGAATACAAGGCACAGAGGGCAGAACGACGTCTAAAGAGAAAATCGAGTTTCTGAAGCTGGGAGTTGGGGTGTGAGACTAGGAGGCTGGAAATCGAAGTTTCTGGGCAACAGAGGATCTGGAGGAAGAGCAGCAAAGTACCCAGCAGAGGTGACACAAAGACTGCGTAGGGTTGACGCATTTCTGCGCAGAGGCTAACGCAGAAGGGACACAGAGCCTCTTTCCAACAAGATCAGGGTCAAATTCTTCCAGTGACAGGGTGAGATCATCTCACTATTTTTTTTATCTAGTTTATCTTTGTATCTGATAGTCAGTTGGGCTTCCAACGAATTATACTCAAATTTACTACTGCATAATAATAAAACCCTCAGAGTTGCTGCACTGGTTTTCCCACATTGGGTTTTTCGGGGACTTTTGTCTAAAAATAACGGTGTCATTGTGTTGTATCTATTTCTTGTTCAGTTTCTTGTTTCCGCTTATAAATTTAAATGGTGTAGCCTGTATTTGTATTTACTTCGATATTTACAGTAGAACACCATAAATAACTTGCACAGATTAAACAAGTATGAGAAGTAACATCATTTTGCTGCAGTAGGGATTCTGGGTTTAGGAATTTTCACTTGGCATCAAAGCTACAAGTGAAGCAAGAAGAACAGTGCTGGAAGACCCAACAATGAAGGAAGAAGGGAATTCGAAATTCCTAGAGAGGTAGCGATTCGAATCCCTAGAGGGTTTGCGCAGTCAGGTCAAGAGAGCAAGATTTTCGTGGTGAATCTAGGTCTGAGTGAGTCGACAGAGAGGTAGGATTGCCAAATCGAGATTTGTAGCAGCAGAGGGAGCAGTGCAGCAAAAGCTTCAGCGAAGAGTTTTTCTGGTGGGACGCAGTGTTTTGCAGGGAGTTGCTGGGCAGAAAGATGTCAGAGGGAAGAGAGAGACATGGTTGAGGGAATTCTTCCTCATAGGACTTCCATCCAAAGAGTCTGAATTCTCACTAGCTGAGCAGCAGCAAGGGGCAACAGATCTACTTACTCCAGCAGGGAGTGTGTAGGCTAGCTAGCAACAACACAGAGGAGAGAGGAGGTCATTTGACTTTCTATTTGGCAGAGATGGCATCCAGTGGACTGAGAGATCGAGATAGGTTGGATGGGGCATCCAACTATGTGATCTGTAAGGCAAGGATGTCATGCCTTCTATATGAGAATTTTCTCAAAGTCTAAGTCGACAGCGTGGTCACTGAGCCCACAAATCCAAATCAGCTCAAGAAGTAGAAGGGACAAATGGGCGAAGAGAAAAAGATTGATCCTAGACGGAGTGAAGGATCATATAGCTAGCAGAAATACTGCCAAAAAGATGTGGGATGCATTGTCGACATTGTATCAAGGATCTTTCGAGCAGCGAAAGATGTACTTGGAGCAGAAGATGAGATCTATGCATGTAGAAAGGGGAATGCATTGATATGTTCCTTGCAAAGCTTCAGGAGACCTGGGATGAGTTAACAGCTGTGGGGTCGAGACCTCAAGGATCCGAGATGGTTAGACTGGCCCTCAATTCAGTCTCAGAGGAGCGGCAAGTCTTTGTCCAGAGCATCCTGGGCAAGG
Organism: Pinus tabuliformis; assembly: GCA_031772625.1. Classification (NCBI taxonomy): domain Eukaryota; kingdom Viridiplantae; phylum Streptophyta; class Pinopsida; order Pinales; family Pinaceae; genus Pinus; species Pinus tabuliformis. The sequence goes on from CM062811.1 coordinate 263,735,978, forward strand.
CAACTTTGCCAAACTGGGATGAGATATGGGCAGCTCTTAAGCAAGACGAGCTGAGAAGGGACTTGGTCAAGTGTAAACTTGATGAAAGCAGCAACAGTGGGTCGAATCCCAAGGAGGAGGATGAGAATGTAGCCCTCGCATCTACGGGGTAGCAGGGGTAGCAAGGTGGAAGAAGGATGTCTCGAAGATTAAATGCTTCAGGTGTGGTGAATTCGATCACTACGAAACACAGTGTCCTCTCAGGAAGAAGGACAAAGATGAGAAGCATGATTTGAAGGTTGCAGTCGCGAATATCGAGGATGAGTTTGCCATGACAGTCGAAATACCTCCATAAGGGAGGTGGGTTGATTTAGAGTTGTAGTTCAAAAGAGCTACATATGGGCAGGATCCTTGAGTAGCCCACCTCTTGGATCAATTCCTTGCTACGGGAGCCCAAAACAGAAGTAGCAGAACGGACCAGGCCAATTGATGCAAAGGAGGGTCGGAGTGATAGTTGCAATGGCTAGTAGCGCTAGAGACTGAGCAACGCCAACCAGAGTTGACAGCAATGCAAATGGCACATAGCAGGGATCAACAGCAGTGCAGAGGATTCAAAGGGTCAGCACAGAGACTAGTAGTAGTCATACTCCAACTGTGAGATCCATCATACTGAACACTAGTTCAGTAACTTGGGATGCTTTTCCGTTGTTGATGCAGTAGCAGTAGTAGTTGGAAAAGGTTGCAGTGCAGATACAGTTGTCAGTGGCACTACCAGCAGCAGCACGGATGCATAATTGAGAGGGAGTTGCACTACAGATGCAGTGTTGACAATGGCAGGGTCAGCAGCAGTACAGATGCAGCATTTGCGCAATAGTTGGTGTACAGGATGTCAAACATCAGCAGCGCAGAAGAAAATGTTACAAAACAGAGTGATGCTTTAGCAAGGTGCATTGTTAGAGCACATTACTCACTTAGAGGGAGTGTTGATTTGTGGTAGCATCGAATGTGCTCTAAGTCTCAAAATTTGCAAGGAGGCTTAGGCACATGCATTCTCCAATACCTAGAAATCCTTTTGGGAAATTTCACCCGGAGATAGTTTTATTAAAATAATTAATTATTTTTAATGGAACCCTAAGTCTAAACTTAGGAAATTAAAATAATTAATCGGTATTAATCTAAATTGTGGGTGAAACTTCTAAAGGAAGCTGAGATCAAGTCAATATGATTCTAGCCATTGATTAGAATCTAATTTGGGTCGTTGATTGATCAGCGAGAGGATTAAAAGAGAAGGCTTGATGGGCACTTGGAGAACACACACAGAGAGTTCAGAAGATCGAATTTTTGAAGCAGATCAGTTGTCGGTGAGAAATTCGAAGTGAGCTTTTGCAGTGAGGGGCAAAGATAGTATCCAAAAGAGGGAAGTTTTCCTGGGCCGGAGAGTACAAGGCAAAGAGGGCAGAATGACGTCCAGAGAGAGGCTAGCGTTGGCCCACGCAGAGCTGACACAGTGGCAGCGCAAAGCCTAGAGAGAGATCAAATTCCTGCTGAGGAAATTGAATTTCAGAAACCAGGAGCTAAGGTGTGAGACCGGGAGGCTAGAAATCGATGTTTTGGGGCAGTAGAGGATCTGGAGGAAGAGCAGCGCACTCCCCAGCAGAGGTGACGCAAAGACTATGTAGGGTTGACGCAATTCTGAGCAGAGGCTAACGCAGAGCCTCTTTCCAGCGAGATCAAAGTCAAATTCTTCAAGTGACATGGTGAGATCATCTCACTATTTATTTTGTCCAGTTTCTCTCCGTATCAGATAGTTAGTTGGGCTTCCAACGAATTGTACTCAGATTTACTACTGCATAATAATAAAACCCTCAGAGCTGCTACACCGGTTTTCCTGCATTGGGTTTTTCTAGGGACTTTTGTCCAAAAATAACGGTGTCATTGTGTTGTATCATTTTCTTGTTAAGTTTCTTGTTTCCACTTGTAAATTTAAATGGTGTAGCCTGCAATTGTATTTACTTCGATATTTATGGTAGAACACCATAAATAACTTGCACGGATTAAACAAGTATGAGAAGTAACATCAGTTTGTTGCGGTGGGGATTCCAGGTTTAGGAATTTTCACAATTTCAGTTAAGAAGAAATTTGTTGTAGCCAAAGAAAATACCTCCCTCACTAAGACGGAGTGTTGATTTTGTAGCATCGGCAGGTATTCCCGTATGTCTAAGTCGGCCTAGAAAAATCAAAAATAAAATTTATTGTTTGGAGCATCAAGTGAGCCCATGAAGACAAGTTAGTGCAGCCACATGAAAGGGTGTCTCCCTTAGGTTCATCTACCCCCATTCGACAAGTATATATAGATGATGTGAGATTTCATTTTCTTTGTAAGAAAGTGCAACTTCATCTTTTCTCTCTTCATCATTTTATCTCTCCTAGAGCAATTGCAAGTGTGACAAGGAGGTCGAAATTAATTGAGTTGACCAAGATGAAACTTCATCTATTTAACTGAGTTTGACTAGGCATAGACCAAATCTATTTAACTAAACTATTGACCATTTGACCAAGTTGTTTGACCACAGTATGGACCTGCAGGCTTACCGCAAGGCTGCACATGTGGACCATTGACTGCAAGACCAAAAAATTGATTGTTTTACCAATGTTGACTTTTTTGTATTTTGGGCAATTCGACAAACATTGATTTCTTGGAGTTTGACCAAATTTGACAGGTATTTTGAATTGGATACTAGCACAGATTCTAGGCAAATTCGATATGTAAACCTTACTGAAGAATTTTTTTCCCTAAAAAAAGTTGGGTTTTCTCTCAAGATTGGGTTTCCTAGGGTAAAAATATCGTCTCTATTGTGCATGGTTATCTTTCTATGATCTTTACTATTTTTGTTGCATTCACTGTTGATATTTTCTGAAGTGAAATTACTCAATAATATCAGTGGCATAAAAGCACTGTGTGAAATTTATTAGGTAGAATTATCTAACATAAAATGATATTCTGCTGCAATTGTCAGAGAATTTCAACAAATATTACTTTTTCTATTCAATATTATAGAACCACAACATCAAATTCAATACCTGGGATTTTTCTAGATGTTGCAAAGGGAGACATTAAGAGAGGCACTATCATTTTGGTTCATCAAAACCATGCATTGCAAGGTGAAGGTTAATACAACATGAGGTTTGATTTCATAACCTAATTGACTTCAATTTCAATTATATATATATATATATATATATATAGAGAGAGAGAGAGAGAGAGAGTGATTTTGATTGAAGGGTTTTTGCAAGAATGTAATAGATGTATTAAATGCTTTGGTTCTGCTTAAAGTGATTTGTGGAGAAAGTGAAACAGATCAACTAAATAGCTTTGGTAAGGTATTTTACCAACCCAAAGCCATCGATAGAAAAGATGGCACACTAGATTATATCTTCATGGATTGCGGTAGCTAAACGAATGATGACGATTACCTCACTCCAAAGATTATTCACTTTTCCTTTTGAGAACCATGTGAACAAAGATGTAATTCTCAATAAAGACTTGTGTTGTTTCAAGTCTTTAGAGTTCGTCCTTTCACCATGATATGTTTATTTGATTTGAGCAAGGCCCAAAAGGATCATAAATTTCTCTATGTTTGGCTTCCTAGGTTGCCACTTCATTTTTGCAACGAAAAAAAATTAAAGCTAATATGCAATAAGTTGGAATCATTTCCTTGTGCACTCCTTGAATCTTGATCATGACCTCTATTTTAAGAGGCTTATTAGAAGAAATTATTTTTATGGGAAGGAAATTGTAAGAGGCAAATTTAGATGATGAAAAGCTTTACTTCAATTGTCAGTATTGTCACATCAAATTTAGTTGAATAAGGAGATTGGATCCAGTGTTATCATTGATGGATAGGTGAAGAACGGGAGTCCATTCCCTTCACAAAGTTCATGTTAGCAAAGGCACAAGTGTAGGGGGAATGGGGTTCATAAGGTTATTGATTGTCAAATCAAAGGTCAATGTTGGTGGTGAAACTCCAGAACCCAATTCTGCAAATGAGAAATGTTCATGGAATGGTCAAAGGCCGATGAAGATGGGGCTTGGCTACAAATTCTAAGAGTGTTAAGCCCTCTTCAAGCAAGATTTCTACCAAGGGTTAGCCTCATTCAACTCTTGTGCTCTCAAAGCAGATGAAGCAAGATTATCCTCTCATGGGAATGAGGGAAATTAGAACTAAATTTTTGGTCAATGGTCACGGCATGCTTGCACTGTTCCAAGTGCATGTAATTTAGGGGTCAATAATAACACATAAAAATTTTCATTGAATTGGGTTTTAAGGATCCCCGGTGAGTAAAAAATGGTCAATGCATTTAAAGAACAAAATTCTATTCCTTAAGGACACATCAATAACTCCAAGCAAGTTTGGATCAAATCCATAAAAGATAGAGGTTTCTTCCTCTTCAATGTTGGAAGGACATCAAATGGGTGAGGCACATTTACATTGGACTCAATCGCTTCAAGGGCTCTCTATCTCCCAGGTGCCAACAACATTAGTGTTCTTAGACATTGATCTGAATAAAGCCAAAGATCATGCTCACCAAAGTTTTCAAAGATGGCTTTCGCTAACTCCTCCATACAACACCATGTCTAGGGCACACAAAGCAAGGGGAGAAATAAAAAAGAACTCAACTAAGTCAAGCATATGCTCACATGTGTACCTAAATTCATGTTTGTCAATGGCAATGATCCTTCCAGTTATATACATGTGGATTCATTCATTGCATTATTAGACGCTTTTAACCCCTAAATGGTTAGCAACTCCTTCCTTATGCCCCTCGTGTTTTTTGGAAGGGCATGAAAGATTATTTTTCTTGATTTGTCCTCTAATTTTCCCAGGATGGAGAAAATGTGGTTTTACCATATGATAGACAATTTTTGTCATGAGAATAGTTACGATGATAGTATTTTCTACCTAGAAACTGTTTGGGGTATTCATTTAGTTGTAAGAATTTTTGTGTGGTTTTTCAAAATTAATGAAAAACGCCAAGCTACATCATAACACAAGGAATTAGACTAGGCCTAAAACTCCTTCAGAAAGAACAAACAAACAAACAAACAAAAAAGATTATTTAAAATCTGTAAGATGGTTAGTGTAACGGATGGAAAGCACTTTCTCTTGGACTCCCCAACGTATAAACTAAATTCCTGAAATTTAACAACTAGATAACTCAAAAATCAAAACTCACAAATTTTATTTTCAAATTGTTAAACCATTGAAGCAACATCATAAATCAAGCTCATTGATTTAAATATACAAGTCATAAACCAAAGTTGGTGTCAATGGATGGATAGTAATGATCATCATCATCATATATCACTTGCAACATACAACCTCTATCAATATTTGTAGCTAAAAGTAGCAAGAGACCATGATACATATTTTCCTTCAAATTAATACACACGTTATTTTAGTGATACAATATATATTTATTTAAACCATAATTATCCAAAAATAACATTGCCTATGACATGGAAATAATAAATTGAAATTATTCCATTTGATTATAATTTACTTGTATATTTTTTCCAATTGAGTTGAGCCAAGGCAATTGAGAAAAGTAGTATCCTAGTTTAGTCCAAGCAATGGAGAGAAGAGTTATCCTAATTTAGTCGAGGCAATTGAGAGGAGTTATCCTAATTTAGTCGAGGCAATTGAGAGAAGTGCTATCCTATCCATTCAAGTTCAATTCCCAAAATAATATATGATGTATGGCGACAAAACTTCAAAATTTTACAAAATTCTATTTACCCAAAAAAAATTAACAAATAAAAAAATAATTCAATATTTTTACAAATCATATTTATTCAAAACTATTGGTCCGAATCATAGTATTCAAAACCGGCCCAACTAACCGGTTACCGGTCTAACCGGCCAATTAGCAGGCCCACCAGTTGGAACCAGTCAAAAAACCCAATCAAACACCTTGTTTGGCCAAAAATTGGAGCTAACCAGTCCTAACCAGCTGTTTTGTGGTCAAATCGGCCGGTTTTGTCCTAAATCGGCCAGTTTATTGCCAAGGCAAGTATAAACCCCACAAAATGCATTTTTGTGAGTTTTGAAGCTGTTTTGAGGGAAATTTGGGGTTGTTTTCCTCCAAAAATAGTCCCTCCAAGAAAAACATGCCTACCCTCTCATTTCCCTGACACATTTCAACCCTAACAATGTTGGCAATTAATGGTAATGTTAAATTCTTAAAGTAAAAGTGACATTTCCTTAATGAAAATTAAAGGAAATGTCACTTGTACTTAAACTTTTAACATTACCATGAAATGACTCGGGATGTTTGAGAGTGGTTTCGACCTCATTGGATTTCATATGGAGAAACTAGAATTTTAGATTTCACTCAAAATTCAGCAGACTTAATGGTTTTCAAGATTTCATGGTTTGGGGTAAACAATAAATGCAATCGGAGCTCCAAATGATGAGCAAAACTCCTAATCTAGATTCCATTGTGTTGGACGATATTGATCCAACATCAGAATGGGTGGAGGAGACTGAAGAACCTATGTTTGAGGCTGATTTTGATATCGACATAGCTTTAGCGGGGGATGAAGCAGATTATGTGGTGGCATCAGAACTAGGATCAGTAACGGCATCAAGGAAAGGCAAAGAACCAATGGAAGGCACTAGTCATGCAGGTCGACAAACTCGTGCTTCCATTAGGTCCACTTCTATTGTTATTGGTGGCATTGATACTGAGGTTGCAGATCAGGCTGAGGCATCCTCAGACTCTGAACCAGATGATGTCTATATAGCTCCTGATGATGATCTTGTGGCTAGTAGTGGTGATGAACTTGATGATTGATCATGTGTACACTGTAGACTTGTAGTAGGCCAATGGCCTCATAGCTTGCAGCATTGTTTTTGGACTTTATAGGCCATTTAGAGCCTCATTGCTTATGCATTTTGCTATTTTGTCGATGATATGTATTGCACTCGGTGCCATTTTGATATATTCACCTTTACATGGTATATAAATGAGAAAACTTTGCATATTTTGTCTCTATTGGCTTGGAATCATGGTTTTAAATCTTCAAAATAGTTTTGTTTCATTAAAAATTAATTATTTAATGTATTTTTCTAAAATCGGTTCGTTTAGACCAAACCAGTCCCGGTTAGACCGGTTTCGGTCGGTAAACCGGTTCATTAGGTGGACTGGTCCGGCCACCGGTTCCGGTTTTAAACACTATGGTCCAAATAAGATAGATATGCCCCAAAAATATTAGTCCATTGTCAAATGTTTTCTGAGCAAAAGTGGTCATAAAAACGCCATGAAACAAAAACTAATATCGATGTGTATTTCAATCCATCAATAACTACACCTGTGTCATTACCATACAAAACATAACGCGTCCATACCATTTTTCATTTAAAAAGGGTCGCACATGAAACACCACACATCATTTTCAGATTTGATATGCAAAAGAGAGCACCATCAGGACCACACAGAACCTGAAATTGCAAATAAAGTTTTGGAAGAGGATAGACTGATACGATTTATAAAAAACAAAAACAAAAAAAAACAAAAAAACAAAAAACTGAAAATCACAAAAGATAGCGTCGGGTCCTCACCTGGATTGCAAGAGAGGACAAAACTTCTAATTGTACCAATGTTAATATCGCCGAGATATCGGCGATATTCGGAAATATCGCGATATTTTCGGCGAGCCGATATATCACCGACAAAATATCGCGATATTTTCGGCTTTTGAAAATATCGCGCGATTTCTGAAATATCGCCGATATTTCGGAAAATATCGCGCGACAATCGAAAATATCGCCCGGTGACTGTAAAAAATTTCTGCACGGCCTATAAAAATCCGATTTTGGTTTTTTTTCATATCATTTTCATTTCTGATTGCTAGAGAAGGAAGGGGAGAGCTATGTGGTTGCTGCCAAGGAGGGTTTGAGCGTTCTAGGCCCTAGTATTGATATGTTATTCATGGTAATGTTAAATTCTTAAAGTAAAAGTGACATTCTCCTTAATCTTCATTTTCATCCTTTTACTTACATTTTTAACATTACCATGAAATGACTCAGGATGTTTGAGAGTGGTTCCGACCTCATTGGATTTCATATGGAGAAAGTAGAATTTTAGATTTCATTCAAAATGCAGCAGACTTATCAGTTTTTTAGGATTTCAGGATTGGGAGATTGTAATGTTTCTAGGTGACACCACCTGCCCGGGCTACCCCTACCACCAGTGGAGGACGTGGTCTACCTCCTATAGCTCCTACTTCTAGTTCTTCAGCTTCTAGAGCATACCAAACTCCACTGCCAACTCCACCAGCACCAGCATCTACATCTAGAGGGAAAGGGAAAGCTGTGGCATTTTCTCGCAAGAGGGGCGGAGGAAATCAATAGGATTAGACTTTAGTTATTTTCTTATGTGCTTGTAAGTTGTACATGAACAATGAACATTGAATATTCAGGAATCAAGACCAAGCATATCACATTCTAATTTCTAAATAGTAAATTTTGATTATATTTATTTTTTTAAGTGAACTATGAACTTTGAGAAGTAATTATATTTTAATTTGATTAGATAAGTTGCAACCTGCAATTTAATATGGATAAAAAACTATATTTTGGTATATATATATATATAAAATGTGTCCCCCGTGTCTTGTTTCCAGGTCGTTGTGTTTCGTATTGAATACTCGTATTTACGTGTCCTCCGTGTCTCGTGTCCTTGTGTCATGTGACTTAGCTTAGACAATATTGATGTATTGTCTTCGTGGAGGGTGGAGTTTGAGGAGCCCCTCTTGGAGGAGTCACCTTCATGGTTAGAGCTAGTGGCAGATGATCCATTAGAGCAGGGGCAGCAAGAGGAGGACTCGGAGTCAGAGGAGCAGCAGCACTCAGAGGAGGAGCAGGAGGAGGAGGAGGAGGACACTGCGGGAGCATCAGCATCAACACCATCTGCTATAGATATAGGAGAGCATAGCCCCATACCTAGCACTCATTATTTGACATTAGGTGCAGAGGCAGGGTCAGGGCCTCCTACTACTAGGGGTAGGCCTGGCAAACAGCCCATCATGTTTTCCCGTAAAAGGGGGAGAGGGCAGTGATTTCAGATAGATAGCTGCTAGTTTTATTTGTTGTGCTACATATAACTCATGATGATGAGATACTTTTATATATGTGATTTTATTTTGTATTGGTTCTCCACATTTGAGTCCTTGAATGGACAATTATCAGGGATCAGCAGGATATGGTATCGCCTTTGATGTATCATTTCTATTTGACATCATATATATCAGTGTTTTCTTCATATTTATGTGCCAATGTGTTTATTTCATGTTGTTATTGCTTTATAGGTTTAAAAATCCGAGAAAAATGAATATATTATGCATTTTTTATGCTTGCCGATATTTGCCGATATTTTCGCCGATATTGCCGCTAAGATATTTTCTGGACCCTCGCCGATATTTTCCTGATACCGATATTATCAACACTGAATTGTACAGTGTATTTGGGTGGTTTGGTACTATGAGGAGAAAAAATAAACACCACACTTGCAGAGACGGAATTGAAAAAGGAAAAAAACACCAAATCAAATGGGTAATCTGTATTATTTTCAGTATTTATATAAATGACAACGGGGGAGGTGAGGGTGATATTGAGGTCTCTAGCACAAAATAAGTAGTCCCATCCATTGAGCACATGGCCCCACTTGAGAATGCAACCATTCGGGAACTGGACATTTTATGAAAAACCAATGCATAAAATACAGAGATGCGCCCTGGCATCCATTACATTGAACCCTCAAATAGCTGCATTTATTGTACAAACATTTGTTTCTAACGACACTCTTTGTTCATGCCTACTAAATGCAAAATGAATAGCTCCAATGCTTTATAACCCCTTAAAACTAAAATGTCAAACGAGGCAGAGTACTCTGAGAATTTTGTACCAATGAAACGAGTCATTTATGAATTTTCTGAAGAAAGAGAAAAAAAAATCAGGCTAGATTTGCTTGCCTTTATGTTGCATTTTCCTCACCCTTCAAACAAATGCATTACGTAGCCTGATGTGGATATTTCATCTTATTCCACGATCAACTACAGACGATTACGGAAATCAACAGCAATGTCGCAGCAAAATCAATTTATAGGGTCCCCTGCAAATCATATATGCCGCTTAAAGGACCGGCCTTGTGCTGTCTTTTTCTCTTTCTCCACATCTGGTCTTGCACGGTTCAATGCCTGAAACCAAATGCAGAGACGTCTCAATTTCTTTAAGCTTCAAAATTAGACTAATCCAATAAACAAATATAACATAACCACCTGAATTAGAAAAAAATGTAGAAATCTTTCAAGCTTCCCAACTTCAAGCTTAGATATTCGAAATAGCCAATTATAAGAAATCTACCTGAATCAGAGTCTCAACACGCCGCCTCATTCTAGTGTGCATGAAACTCTTTGAACACTGTTAAGCAGAAAAGACAACTCATTTCAGAAGTGAATTATTCCTTACTATAGACTATAAGACATCATTTCACTCCATGGTTACATTGAGTAGAAGGCATTTACAAGAGCCTGCTATACAAGTCGACAATGAAATTTAGAAACGAAAATATTTAAATCATATTTTGAAATGATAAACATGCACTTGAAAACGAGGCCCATTGAATCCAAAAAGCGAAAACTCGAATATCCTGAAGTTGCACAAAAATGCATAACGCAGCTTATTATCACAAATAATGGATTACAAGAATTCCAACATCCACTAGGTCTCCGAGCGACTTTAGCTATCAGGTTGACACTTGACATCACCAAAACAAAATATTGTCCATTCACGTTCAGGCCATAAATGCAATATATTTTTGACAGCTGTGTAAATATGTTACATATATTAACGTACAACTTCAGCAAAATGCGCTACCTAAATATATCAAATTTCTAATCACATGCAGATATTCTCTAACCAGAACAAGACAGTAAAACGCTAAATCTAGCAATATTCACTAATTTAGTGAGTTAGGCTTTCTCTGAAAGTCCTTTGAATTTTTGTTGGCCATGCTTAGTTCAAACGCGCACAAATTACAGTGAGTAAGTTGACAAATATTAGGAAAATAACCTTAAGCTCCACCAAAAACCCAGAACCTCCAGATCCAACCCATATGAAGACATTTGGCCTAAAGAGAAGAAGATAGTTGCATAATAATAACCTTAGATGTCAATCACCTGAAATCAATGCCTAAATGCTAGGTGCAAGTAGAAGGCTCTTGAAAACATAGGTCATTCTTATACATTAAAATCAAATTTCCATGAAATTACTTTGACATGGCATCCTATGTCCAACTCTTCAAACCAAAAGCCAGAGCATTGGTGACAAGGAAAAAACAATAGTAAAGCCATCAATGATTTCATATTGAGTTGTCCAAAGTGCACCGTAATGATTTTTACATCCAACCGTTCTGGAAAGTGACACAAATTGACAATGGACTTCTGGCATACGACATTTTTGCCAGCGGAAGCTTAAATATGTGGATAGAAATAAACATTCTTTTCAATATGTGAAAACCATGGTGCAAGTAGGGACTAGGATTTAGGAAACATATTTCATCCCTGATAGGCATCTAGAAATCGGCTATAAACTGTTTGAATATACCCTATCACTAGCATAAATCCATCTTAACCCTGAATCTATTCGGAAAAACACTGGGTGATCAAAAAGAAATCAAGGCACAAACCTGTCAGTGTTAAAATATCAGGGTTAAGATGGATGTATAGTGGCCTATCTTATTATTATATATTTTTACTAATATTATGATCTGCCTTATTTTTAATTTTCATTTTGATGGTCCACTTGTATATACACCTCACTACTGTCGGTGCTAAAAATCATAGCTAAAATGTAAATCAGATTATCCAGCCAACAACATAAACTATATTTCCAGTGGAGAATACTAGATCCCTCTAGTTTCTTCACCATGCAGGAACAAATTTTAACTTGTTGACATCTCTATATCACGAGGGATTAATTAGGCAGCTTCTATTTAGCATGAAAATGAAACAAACCAAGGTAATCCTAAGTTGCTGGAAACGTCTGCCCTAACCCTCCAAAACTCCGATCCCCGTTTCAGATACGGAAACCTGTATGATTCGGCATGGAAACGGTTTTCGGAAACGCAATTTTTTTTGCCATAGTCTAACGATTATGCTTTTTTGCCCTGAAAGTTATGGAAATTCCGGCCATATTTTGAAAAAATCTGGCAGGGACTTTTACAGATCCAAGTAAAAGCTGTCAAACTCTATAATTTTAGATGCTCTAGAGGTTTTTGATGGTGCTGAATCCATTTCCACCATCAAAAATATGATTCAAACACTGCATCTACAAGATTTTTTGAATTTTTTTTGCCCGGATGCCAGCCACTTTGGTCGTCCGGGCAATTCCTCCGCCTCCGTAGACGACAACATTTTTTTTGGAAACGGATCCTGGGTGTTTTTAGTTTTTTAAAACGTTTTTGGAAAATACGGATCCGTATCACGGAAATTGTGATATGGATCATGCTTTTCCCGAATACGAATCAGTCATTTGAAAATCATTTTGGCGCTGGAAAAGGTGGAAAAAGCCGCCCGCAAATTGCCATGGTAACCTAACTCGCCCATAAATCGCCGAAGTAACCTAGGTCCTAACCTAACGTTGAAACTTGAAACCCGTCGCATTACATTTTCTGATTTTCATTTGCCATTGTGAATACACTGTGATTGAAGCTGCCGGCGGGACATTTTCATTTGCGAAGAGATTGGATACAATGCTTGCTCTTCAGATTTCGTTGGAGCTGCCTCTACCCGCTGGACACTAGTATTCAGATTTCAGAAGGAAGGTAAAAGAGCAACTGCCACAAACAGTGACCGCCCAAATTTCAAGGGATGGCATAGCAGAACCCCCAAAAAAGAAAATATGTACAAGAAAATAAATTGTTTGAAATAAAACAAGATATTGACCTGAAGACGTTTCTATTGATTGCAATTTTGATTGGTTCTATTCACTTTCTGTTGAGAAAATACTTGTGAAGTATAATTTGTCATGTTAGAATCCTGCAAGATAGTAATTTAGTTACGTTGCTTAGTGGTTCATTCTACAAGTAATAAATCGTGCCCCTTTTGTGTTGTCTACTGCCACCCACATATGATCCTTTTGCTTTGAAGCTTCTAATAGATTTACATCAAATTCGATGAATATTCTTCCACATTTGTTCTGAGCAATAGATAGAGGCATGAGGTTCTTAAGTTTCCTTTTTCGCAGAATCACTATTTTGGTAAACATTACTATTTTGTGCATTATACTCGCAATACCCAATCAATACTATTTTTCAGAATCAATAGAGAATTCAAAATTGTGACAAATGACTACCTTGACCTTGTATAATAGAATTAAATAAAATTTTGATAAAGATTTCACTAGGTCATTGATTACTTATCTGGAATCCATGAAAGGAAGTCACTATCTATTTTATCCCTTGGAAATTGAACCTATTTCTATCATCTTAAGCCATGGATTTTTGTTAATTTTTAGGTATCTTCTATGCTTAGAGCAATTTATTTCAATTTTCACAGCTAGCTCAATATCTTTTCCAGATTAGCAATCACATCAGCATTAAAGTAAACTGCAGATAGAACATAAACATAAATCGCAGAAGACAAGCCAAGACAAGAGGACACAAGATGTGGCGCTAGCCAAGGACAAACCCCAATGTGGGGAAACCCATGATCAATTCTTCTTATATGTTCTTCAATAGTTCAGCAAAGAGAGAGAGAGATAGTACGTTTACAACAGAAGTCAACATGAGATCATCTCTAAGAAGATAACACTTTGACTTCTCTAGATAAGGGCATAGATCATCTCTAAGAAGATAATACATGAGATCAGTTGAAGACACGTTGCTTCAACTGATTCTCCAAGGTGACTCCTTCACCTATCATTATGCTGCATCTTGTCATCATGCTGCACCTCATCGTGCTGCACGTGTTGCACCCATCATCACAATGCTGGACCTCATGACTGCTACACCTTATGCTGCACTGTTGTCCCATGTGCCATTGTTGAACGATGTTGTCATACAGCATGTCTCAGATGCTTGCAGCCCCATGCTTGCCACTGCTATCCATGCTGTCCACGCTTGCCATTCTTGCTGCTGTCCATGCTTGCTGCTGTTGTGTCACAGCTGCTGTCCCACTTTGCTTTAGCATCCCTTTGCTGTCCCATTTACTAGCACACTGTACCTTGCTGCTGTCTAATGAATTTGCAGCACCATACTTGGTTGCTGTCCCATTTGCAGCCTTGTTGTACCATGCTAGCCGTCCATTGCTGCTCCTATGAGTGCTTGTTGTCTCACTGTTTGCTGCACCAAGCATCATGCCTAGCTGTCCCATTTATCTTAGCATATCTTGCTGTCCCATTTATTATGCAGCTGTCCCTTGCCACTGCTGCCTAGATATATGTTGTAGCTGTTGTCCCTAACAGTCATACTATACCTTGCTGCTGTCCCCTTTGCCTTGTCATCCCTTGCTACTGTCCCATGTGTCTTAGCATATCTTGCTGTCCCATTTATTATGCAGCTGTCCTGGGCATGTTTGAGTCCTTAAACTCTCATGCTGCCCCTCTTTTGAGGGTCACCTACAGCCCACCTTTTCAGCCGTATTAGGCCTGCATCTAGGGCACCGTAGGTTAGTGTTAGGGCTCCCTTTAGACTGCGTTTAGGGCTGCCCTTAGACTGCGTTTAGGGCTGCCTTTTGGACAGCGTTTAGACTTCTTCTTTGACAGCGTCTAGGGCTAGGGCAGCTCCCTTAATCTTCTTTCCTCCAACGTCTAGGGCTTCCACTCCTAGATTTCTCTTCAACTAAAACCCAAGACAAGTGGAGAGAAATCAAGATAGAAGTGTGTGTAAGAAATGACTCTCAAATCATCTCCTTTTATACTAAAATGTTGAGCACATGTGGGGTTTATTTGGTTGCTGGCCGACCTTGACGAATTGTCTTATAACACAAATAAATTCATAACTCCATGAATACTTATCGAAATCGGATGATCTTTAGATCAATCCTACACCTCTCGATGAGAGGGATCCAAGAAAAATATCAGCTGCCATAAATAAGATGACCCACATGGAGTTTGGCCCTAGTTGCCAATTTTAACACTCTCTCTCAACTAGAGAGAACTCCATTCGTTGATCCATATGTCTGACTGTACTATCTCTGCCATCAGTGCCCTACACTGCTTTGCTCTGCTCTACTGAGCTCTAGTCTGCTCCGTTGAGTTCTGCTGAGCTCTGCTCTGTTCTACTGAGCTCTGCTCTGCTTTGCTCTGTTTTGCTGAGCTTTGCTCTGCTCTGCTCTGTTTTGCTCTACTAAGCTCTACTCTACTCTGCTGAACCATGAAGAAGAAGAATTGATCGAGAATGTCTCATACCATTCTCTACTGACCCGAAGTCAGTTTTATTGATCCCAGATCAATATCACTAGAGAGTGTCTCAAACCATTCATACTGATCCCAGATCAATGGAGGTCATCCTAGCATAGGGAGTACGGTAGATACAACGATGGGTCCATCGATAGTACTACTATGGTCCCTAACCCCATTTCCTACTCATTGCCCAGATAAGAGGTATTTCCCATGCGTCCCAGACTGCATGGGTAGGATGCCTCGACAGGAGAACCATTCATCCTATCCCTAAGTCGCCTCGGGACATCACAGGGGAAGGCTGAGCCATTCACCCTGTACACAACGCACCATTAGAGGAGGGTGAATCGCCCTATGGTCACGTGTTTGTTAAATTGGCAACTAGGGCCAAACTTAATGTGGGTCATCTTATTCATGGCTAATAATATTTTTATTAGATTCCTCTCGTCGAGAGGTGTAGGATTGATCTAAAGATCATCCGATTCTAATAAGTATTTATGGAGATATGAATTTATTTTGATTATGGAATTATTATCAAGCCGACCTACAACTCATGTAGGCTCAGAAGCCCAACAGTCGCATCTATTCAAACATCATCAGTTGTATAAATACAAGAGGACTTTTCCTCATTTGCACTCTCATCTCATCACATCTCTCTCTCTCTCTCTCCTGCGCAGAAAAGAGGGTCTTCTCTACTGCGCAGAAAAGAGTCTCTCTCTCACACATGTGGAAGGAAGCTGCTGACACTGAAGCTGCAACTGCAGATACAAAGTTTGACCAGCATGGACCATCAAACCTCCTCTTCTGAACTGCTATGTAGGTTCATCTGAACCTCCTTTGAAGGCTGCAACTTTTGGTGGTGGAATCAAGTTGATCCGACAGTCGGTTTGCGAGATATCGACTGCCCTAGTTTGAAGGAGGCTGCTGAAACTGAAGCTGCAACTGCAGATCCAAAGTTTGACTAGTGTGGACCATCAAACCTCCTCTTCTGAACTGCGTTGTAGGTTCATCTGAGCCTCCTCTGAAGGCTGCAACTTTTGGTGGTGGAATCAAGTCGATCCAACGGTCGGTTTGTGAGATATCGACTGCCCTAGTTTTGATGATTAAGCCGCTAATGTTGATGATGTTGATCTAGGGTTTGCTACTGCTGATATAAATTAGATTTATTCTACTATTTCTCTCTGCTGAATTATTGAAGATAAAAGAAGATTTGATCAAAGGGTTTCCCCACACATTGTGGGGTTTGTCCCTAGCTAACCGCCACATCTTGTGTCTCTTGTCTTGGCTTGTTTTATGTCGATCGTTTAATGTTTAATCTGCACTTTACTTTATGTACATGTGATTGCTAATCTGTGGAATATAATAAGAAAAAGAAGTAAACTGTTATAAGCATAGAACCTACCATAAATTAACATGGTATCAGAGCTGAGGTGAAGACAAAGCTCGAGCAAGAGCAAGAGCAATCAACAAAGAGAAGATTGGCAAGGCTATCCTAAAAGAACTATGGGGTCCTCAACACTCTTTCCTGCCAAAGATGAGCTCCGTGAGAAAATTGACTATCACGGATGGAAGATGTCTATCGATCTAACCCTAGAAGATCAAGGAGTGTTGGACCATGTGATAGGCAATATTGTTGAGCCTCCATCAAATGCATCCGCTGCTGCCAGATACAAATGGAAAACCGGAGGAGTCAAAACAAAGAAGATCATTCGGGACTCTATCAACAAGCACTTGGTGGCCTACATCTTTGACCTAAACACCTCCAAGGAAATCTACGATAGATTGGTGAGTTTATTTAAAGTTAATGATGCATATCAAGAAATGTTTCTTAGAAATAAGCTGAGGGAAATCAAGAAGGGTAAAGATGAGAGTATGCAAGCATACTTCTTAAGAATCAACGAGATCAAGAACGATCTCCTATCTATTGGGAAGGCTATTACTGACAGGGAAATGGCACTCACGACTCTTGGAGGATTACCATCTGAATGGTACGTGTTCAGGACTACTCTTCTGAACAATCATGTAATTCCTGGTTTCAAGGAATTAATGGCTAGATGCATTCTAGAAGAAACAAGGGTAGAAGAGCAAGAAATGCCCTTGCCTAAAGGTCCTCCTGCTACCTTTTCTTCTCATGCTAAGAAAAGAAATAATTCCGAGTCTAAATCAAAAAGAAAGGCTGGACCTAAGGGTGGAAGAAAAGGACGATGTTACATTTGCAATAAAGCAGGTCACTATGCAAGGGAATGCCCTGATAGAAAGGACTCTCACCGTGACGATGATCAAAATCCCTCTCATGGTAATCGAAGGGATGGAAAATTCAATAGCAAAGGTAAAAGGAATGTTGGAAATCAAGGAAGAGGACAACCATTCAAGAAGGCTAGAAATTCCAGGATGTATTAAATGCACCTGACCTCCAAAAGAACCTGGTGTCCATCTCGGCAATGGAAGACAAAGGCTACAAGGTAACCTTCAGCGATGGCAAGGTACGTGTATCAAAAAATAATGTTAAAGATGCCTTTACTCTTGGGTTTTTTGTTGATTCATTATATCAGGTCGATGAAAGTCAGGTAGGTGTCATGTCTTATGACACATCTCTTTAGTCCGAACCTTGGCATTGGAGGTTTGCCCACCTTCATTACAAAGATCTACCCGATGTAAGACATATGGTATCAAGGATGCCCGAATTTCGAGTAGAGAAAGAAGGTATATGTTCGGGATGTGCCGAAGGAAAGCTTAAAAGGGGACCATTCCCCTCAAGCCTAAGCAAGACCTCCGATATAGTACAGTTGGTTCACTCAGGCATACCTGAGGTTAGCATTAAGAGGGAGACTACTACACTACATACTCCAGAGTAGAATGGTGCGGCACCGTACGATTGTGGAAGCTGTCTCTATGGGTAGATGATGTAACAATGCCTGATGTGTTAGAACCGATGGATCCTATTTATCCACCTGAGCCTTCCTCTTCCAGGAAGAGGTCTTCATGGCTTAGGGGGATACTTGATGTGTTGAAAGACATGCTGCACCCCGAGGAACCTTCCGTGAAAGTAAGAAACCCAACAGGTATTAGGGATACCTGACCAGTATGAGCACAATCATACAAAATGAGCCTTCATCATTCTCAGATGCCGTCAAGTATCAAGTATGGAAGGATGTTATGACCATTATGGAGAATGATGTCTGGGAAGTAGTTCCCAGACCCCAGGACAAGACAATTGTTACTTCAAAATGGCCTTACAAGATAAAGCTGCAGCAGATGGAAGTACGGAATAGTATAAGGCTCGTTTTGTTGCTCGTGGTTTCTCCCTGAAGGAAGGTATAGACTATGATGTGATATTTGCACCTGTTGCCAGATATACAACCATCTGCTTGATCATAGCCCTTGTGGCTTCACAAGGATGGAACCTACATCAGATAGATGTCAAGATCTCGTTCTTACACGGTTCGATCAAAGAAGAGGTCTATGTGGAGCAACCCGAAGGATTTGAGATTTATGATTGAAAATCTCATGTATGCAGGTTCAAAAAGGCTCTCTATGGGCTGAAGCAAGCACCCCGAGCATGGTATGAGAGGATCGATAGCTACTTGATGAAGCTGGGATTCACTAGGAGTGAAGCCGATCCTAACCTTTACTTTAAGGTTGAAGATGACAAGCACTACAATCAATAAGCCAGATTCCCAAAGAATCTAAAGGAGAGGGTCAATACAAGATAACACTTCTTTATCTTATCAAAAATAACATTTGATTCTTCATACCTGGGGTTCCTTGCTTTCTCTGAAGAGTCGACCGTTACCTTGATGACCTGCATTACCTGTCATTCCTCTGATCATTGAAGATGTCCCTGGAATGATTGTTATCATCATCAAGTGATGTGTCCTTTCCATTCAGACACTCCTCTACATAATGGCCGAACTTATTGCAACCAAGGCATCTGCCTTTCCTTCCACCCTTAGATCCGGACTTTCCATTGAAGTGATCTTTAGGTAGGCCATCAGAAACTTCCGCTGCGCCATTCTGATAATATTCTCTGCTTCGACTTCACCCTCGGTGAATTTGAAGAGGGTTGAGGAATCCATTGATCCTTTTGTTCGTTCCCAACTATCTTCGGTGATTGCTCTTTCACTCTTGCTTGGACTTTGTCTTCACCTTAGCTCCGATTCCATGTTAATTTTAGGTATGTTCTATGCTTAGAGCAATTTATTTCAATTTTCACAGTTATTTCAATATCTTTTCCAGATTAGCAATCACATCAGCATTAAAGTAAACTGCAGATAGAACATAAACATAAATCGCAGAAGACAAGCCAAGACAAGAGGACACAAGATGTGGCGCTAGCCAGGGACAAACCCCAATGTGGGGAAACCCTTGATCAATTCTTCTTATATGTTCTTCAATAGTTCAACAGAGAGAGAGAGAGAGATAGTAAATTTACAACAGAAGTCAACACTATGACTTATCTAGATAAGAGCATAGATCATCTCTATGAAGATGATACATGAGATCAGTTGAAAACATGTTGATTCAACTAATTCTCCAAGGCGACTCCTTCACCTATCATTGTGCTGCATCTCGTCATCACACTGCACCTCATCGTGTTGCACCGTGTTGCACCCATCATCACAATCCCAGACCTCATGACTATTGCACTGCTATCCCATGTGCCATTGTTGAACCATGTTGTCATATAGCATGTCTCAGGTGCTTGCAACACCATGCTTGCCAGTGCTATCCATGTTATCCGCGCTTGCCATGCTTGTTGTTGTCCATGCTTGCTGCTGTCATGTCACAGATGCTATCCCACTTTGCTTTAGCATCCCTTTGTTGTCCCATTTACTAGCACACTGTACCTTGTTGTTGTCTAATGAATTTGCAGCGCCATACTTGGCTGTTGTCCCATTTGCAGCGTTGTTGTACCATGCTAGTCGTCCATTGTTGCTCCTATGAGTGCTTGTTGTCCCACTGTTTGTTGCACCAAGCATCATGCCTAGCTGTCCCATTTATCTTAGCATATCTTGTTGTCCCATTTATTATGCAGTTGTCCCTTGACAATGTTGCCTAGATATATGTTGTAGCTGTTGTCCCCTTTGCCTTGCCATCCCTTGCTGTTGTCCCATGTATCTTAGCATATCTTGTTGTCCCATTTATTATGCAGCTAGCCTGGGCATGTTTGAGTCCTCAAACTCTCATGTTGCCCCTGTTTTGAGGGTCACCTACATCCCACCTTTTCAGTCGTATTAGGCTTGCATCTAGGGCACCATAGGTTAGCGTTAGGGCTCCCTTTAGACTGCGTTTAGGGTTGCCCTTAGACTGCGTTTAGGGCTGCGTTTTGGACAGCGTTTAGACTTCTTCTTTGACAACGTCTAGGGCTAGGGCATCTCCTCTAGGGCAGCTCCCTTAGTCTTCTTTCCTCCAACGTCTAGGGCTTCCACTCCTAGATTTCTCTTCAACTAAAACCCAAGACAAGTGGAGAGAAATCAAGATAGAAGTTTGTGTAAAAAATGACTCTCAAGTCATCTCTTTTTATACTAAAATGTTGAGCACATGTGGGGTTTATTTGGTTGCTAGCCGACCTTGACGAATTGTCTTATAACACAAATAAATTCATAACTCCATGAATATTTATCGGAATCGGATGATCTTTAGATCAATCCTACACCTCTCGATGAGAGGGATCCAAGAAAAATATCAGCTGACATAAATAAGATGATGCACATGGAGTTTGGCCATAGTTGCCAATTTTAACAGTTTTCCCATTAGCTTTATCTAAATTGTGCATACCCTTATCTCGATGTGCAAAATTTGAGTTTGGAATCATTTTAATTTGAAGTAGCAAGTGATGGCATAAATTTAAATGCTTTCCAATGATCATATTGTTTTGCCATCCTGCTTGCCTTTCCATGTTTCTTTACCCCTTTAGAGCATCTCTTACCATTTTTAAGGAATAAAACCTGTCTAGATTGCATTGCGACCCATCAATTTTATTTTATTTTTTGCAGTTTCATTTACATCATCGTCATGGAACCTTCAAGTTCAGTCATTCGTGGGGCAGAGAAAGGGGAACATGAAATTGAATCTATCTCTAAAGTTTATCCAAAGTCACCACTTTGGAGATATGTAACTATTGTTGGGAAGATCCAAGGAGGTGGATCATTGGCATGGGTTTGTAATGAGAATAAAAAGGAGTATAAGGGATCATACACCCAAGTTAAAGCACATTTTCTTGGGTTAAAAGGCAATGGGATTTGAATATGTAGTGGCCCACCAAAGAGAATGGGACAGATGAAAATGGTTTAAGCAAGGCAAAACTTGCAAAATATCAAAAAGAACAAGACAAGGCAGATGCTAAAGCAGATGAGGCAAATCCTGCCTCTCAATTCAAACAACCATGGTTGGGAGCATCTTCATCAAAGCCTCTAGTTCCCTCTCATGAAATTGTCAGTTCAAAGTGGTCTAATTTGGGACCGCCTGAAAAGAGTTTTAATAATGATGCTCGAGAGATGGCAGATGCAGCTATAGGTGAATGCATTTATGCAATGGTCTTTCCTTTAACCTTGTGCAATCTCCTTACTGGACAAAGATGATAAAAGCAGTGAATGAAGCCCCAAAAGGGTACAAGAGCCATGGATATGAGAAGGTTTGCACTACAATTTCGAGTGTTGAGAAGTTAGACTTGGAGGCTAAATTAAGCCCCATTCATAATTCATGGTGCATTTCAAGGGTGTTCATCATTTCTAATGGATGGAAAGATCAAAGGAATAGGCCTTTGATCAATGTGATTTCTCAAAGCCCAAAGAGGGAAATGTTTTTGAAGGCAGTGGCGCATTTCAAGGGTTTCCATCATTTTTTATGAATGGAAAGATCAAAGGATTAGGCCTCTGACCAATGTGATTGCTCAGAGCCCAAAGGGGGCAATGTTTTTTAGCACAGTGGATTGTGAGGGGCAGATGAAAGATTCTCAATTCTTTGTTGACATCTTGATTGAAGCAATTGAATTGGTGGGCTTGAAAATGTTGTCTAGGTAATAACTGACAATGCAACGATGTGTAAAGCAGCAAGCCTAATTATTGAAGGCAAATATCAAAACATCTTTTGGACCTCTTGTGTTGTACATTCATTGAACCTCATGTTGAACAAGATGGGGAAGCAAATTAAGTGGATTTGAGTTATTTTTGAAGAGGCAAAAGAAATTCAAGCCTTCATCACAAACCACCACATGTCCCAAGGCATCTATAGGGAATTTGCGAAGTTGAAGATCCTTAAGGAATCTAAACTTTAAAGTTTATTTCATAAATTCTAATTTCTATGACTCTAAATTCAAATATGTAAATTGGATTCTCAAATGTCATGATTCGTGAATCATAATAGTTATTCAATCAAATTATGATTTTTAATTTATTGAAACATTGGCAATTTTTCACCTGCGGGTTGCTAAGACTCGTTTTGCTTCTCACATCATAGTCTTAACAAGGCTTATGCAGGTGAAAGATACATTACAATCAATGGTATGCAGTTCTCTTTGGAATCAATGGAGGCAATCCCAATCTGATAGAGCACAAGTAGTGAAAAGGTTGGTTGTTGATGATGAATGGTGGAATAGGGTGGAATACCTCTTTGGCATTTACTAAGCCAATTGTGGATTTGCTCTGTGTGTTTAACACAAATATGCCGAACTTGGAAGAGATGTATGAGGGCATTGATTCCATGATAGAGAAGATAAGGGTGATTATAAACACCAAGGAGAATGACCCAGGTGAATTTTTTTACAGAGAAGTAAAAGATATATTGACCAAAAGGTGGAACAAGATGACCACTCCATTGCACCTTTTTGCCTATGCAATGAATCCAAAATATTATGTTGCAGAGTTGCTAAGTGACCCAGAAAGAACCCCACTAAGCAAAGACCCAAGAGTGTCACAAGGATTTAAAAAGGCTTTTAGAAAGCTTTTTGTAGAACCTGAAATTGGGCTTTGGATTCATGCAAAGTTTGCTCATTTTGTGGGATCAAAGGGTTGGGGTTCTGATATTTATTGTATGCGGGACAAGAGGGCAATGAGTCCAATTGATTGGTGGAACTACTATGGTAGGGAATTTCCACATATCCAAAAATTGGCCATTAGGATATTGTTACAAGTTGTTAGTTCCTCTTCAGCAGAAAGGAACTCGAGTACATATGGCTTCATCCATTCATTGAAGCAAAACAAATTGGGCTCTAAGAAGGTTGAGGAACTAGTGTATGTTCATTCAAACCTTCGCCTTTTATCACACCAGAGAGACGAATACAAATTTAGGGCCGCCAAATTATAGGATGTGGAACTAGAGTTGCCTGACTTGGATATGACATTGAATGCCAGGTCTCATATGATTTTGTTTGATGCGAAGTCAGCAATAGGTGGATCGTCAAGTGGACATGGTAGCAATGCTCCCACTTCTGGAGAGGATGTGGTTCTTAGTGACAAGAATGAAGACATATCTGATGATATGTAAATGTAATTTAGGATGGTGATTTATCTTTTAAACTTTTGAACAACCATATGAATTATGAATAATGATAGTAGACTGCCAGTGATAGTTCATTTTGTACTGTGTACTATGTAGTGTGAATTATTAATTTTGGTGATGATGTTCTAACTTGTCAAGATGATTGAAATTTGAAATAGAGACTTGATGATATGTTGAATCATGAATGTTATAATAATCATTAATGATGATGACAATGTTTATGCTGAATTGATGATAATGATAGATGATAATTGATTATGTATTTTTAGATATAGAATCTAGATTCTAAAAGATGAATGGTAATATGAAATTCTTATTTTGTTTTATATATATACATGTGTGTGTGTGTGTGTCATTTCCTGCCGTATCGTATCCAGATTTTTTGAAAATTTGTCGTATATGTTTCAAACCCTGTATCTCTATTTGTTCCTATATCCGTTTCAATGCAACTTGGGGGTAATCCTATGTTTTTATTGCTACCACACTTTTCCAAACTAGCAACCTGCTTCTCCAAGGTAATGGTTTTTCCAGTGTTGAAAATATCGATATCGGCAAAATATCGGCGAGGGCCCTGAAAACATTTTATTGGCAACATCGGTGAAAATATTGGCAAAATATCGAATAATATCGGCAAACATAAAAAAATCAATTTTTCAGATTTTTAAACATAGCTGATATTTTCAACATATGGAGATATTTTCAAAATATCGTGATATTTGCCGATATTTTCCATTTTTTACTCAGCGATATATCGTTTTGCCGAAAATATCGTGATATTTTCAAATATTATCAACACTGGGTTTTTCACTTGTTTGAAGCATTGTCTTCTAGAACTTTTCATCACCATGTCATATTCCTTTCCTCCAAACTTTGTGGGACATTTCCTTCATCCCCATAGCCAGATATACTACGTACCATTGCCTAAAGCATTCACGCCCAATAACTTTGCCTGCAATGGAATTTCCCTCCATTCAAATAGTCAGCAATTATATTTGCCCTCGGCTAAAACCTTCTTTCATAAGCTTTAGCGAAGATTCTCCATTCCATACAGATTGTTGAGCTTAAAATGGATCAATTATGCCTCTACTTCCTTCATTTGTCAATTCCTCATTATCAGCCATGTTCCATAACAATTGTGTTAGCATTAAGCTTTTCACACATGAAACACAAGCA
This sequence comes from Pinus tabuliformis, assembly GCA_031772625.1. Taxonomy (NCBI): domain Eukaryota; kingdom Viridiplantae; phylum Streptophyta; class Pinopsida; order Pinales; family Pinaceae; genus Pinus; species Pinus tabuliformis. The sequence goes on from CM062811.1 coordinate 263,761,090, forward strand.
CCAATATGACAAATTTAGTTATGGGGATCAGCATGTAATGCATGTCTACTTAATTCGTTAGGGCAATGTTATCATCAGGTCCAAAATTAAAGAAAACTATATGGCTAATATGTCACAACTTAAGTAAAATGACACATCCTCCCCTCCCCCATGCGTCATGTATTTCATTTATCAGACACCAATTTGACTCATGTCCTATTCGCAGGACATGAGTTTGACTTGTACTAGCCACGAGTCCTACTAGGGTCCCGAAATTTGGACACGTGTCTAGTGAAAATGCATCCTAAAATCAATTTATTGCCTCGTTGTCATGCGATTCAATCACAGTTTTGGAGCTCTCAAAGGTTTTGGAGTGCAGCTAAGGGAAATTAAGTCATGTTAGAAGTGATTCCAAGTGTTGGGAAGTGGATTTGTCCAAGCCCTACTAATGTTATGCAACTAATGATAATGTTAAATGCTTAAAGTAAAATTGACATTTAACATCCTTTTACTTAAATTTTTAACATTACCCTTAATTGACTTTGGATGTTTGAGAGTGCTTCCGACCTCATCAGATTTTGTTGGAAAATGTAACGAGGTTTGCTCTTCATTATTGCACTTGAAGTCAAAATGTAATTTATTTGTCAAAAGAAAGTGAAAAGAATTTTTATTATTAAATTGATTTGACTTATTAAAGCATGGGTTTAATGCTTGGGACAAGTCTATAGGTCAAGCCTCCATTGAAGACTTTAGGGTATTGTCAAAGTCAATGTGTTGATTGGTTAAAGACTCCTCCATCATCAAGTTAACCTCCTCATCGACTCCTTCAAGTCGGCCTCAAAGAAACTGTCATAAAATGAACTTATGTCAGCTTATAACAAGATGCAACTCTTCATGAACATATGTCGACTTATTTACATGTGGCAACCACTATATATACAAGCCTAAGTAACTCGCATCAAACGGAGAAGCACAAGTTCGGATCTCATCTGAAATCTAGTTCGAACATCACAGAAGTAATCACAATGAAGAAGCTCAGATTGTTTCGGTGTTATCACAAGGAAAGGAGATCGTATTGGTTGCTAGACAAATTTCGTTGATCACAGTTTGGGCTATCACAATAAATATATATCGGTGCTATTGATCACAGGCATGCGGACTACAGTGAAGAGATGAACTTACATTAACCACAGAATTCACATATATCACAGTGAGGAGATTTGGTGAAGAAGTTTGGTGCTTCTATAAGGAAGAAGTTCGGTCCTTATGTAAGGAAGAAGTTCAGTGCTCGGTGACATCGCAGTGATAAGCATAGAGATAAGGTTGACTTGATGGATGGAGGTAGTCTCAAGTCTATATTGTAAGAGTCATGGTCATCTCATCTTTTGAATCTATTGAAGGAAGAAGTTTGTGACTGGGTTTTCCCTTCGAGGGGGGTTTTGCCCTGGCGGCATGCCTATATCTCGTGTTCTCTTCTATTGTTACTTGGCAACAATCTTGATGATAAGAAAATATAATTAAGAAATCTAATACTAATAATGAAAACATCACAAGTTAATGTCATAAAGAGGAAAATCATTTAATTGCCCTCTATCGATTTTCCAACATGGTATCGGAGCTATGGTCAAAGGTTAAAGGCAGTTTGAAGAACATTCATCCATATTTGAAGCAGTCTCAGTGAGAAGTTTTGTTTGCATTGAAGATCAAGGTCCAAGGACATTTCTTAGCTAAATATTTTGAGGTATATTCAAAGGATGGAAAGCAGATTACAATAAGCCATTTCATTCACACCTTGAGGAAAAAAGACAAATCAAGTAACAAGGTTTTACTTTAGTGATATCTCAGAAGAAAGAGGCTCGGGTCAATCTCAGAAGTTTCAGATTAGTTCAATGCCATAACAGTCTCAAAGACTATCACAAGTATCAGTATAATTACAGTGGTAAAGAATCTCAGTATTCCTACAGTAATAAAATCATGGAATCTCGGTGCAACTACAGAGGTGAGATCTCAATACAGTAATGAGATCTCGGCGCTATCTCTATGAATTAGTTCTCGGTATATAATGTCCCAAATGGAACAATTTGGGGATTTCTTGAAATTCTAACTCACAAATACTTCAGATCAAATTTCAATTCATAAACAGAAGATTGCCATGTAAAAGTTAACATAGAACATGCAAATAAAGATAATGAGCAGAAGGAAATCTCAGCTTTATTCATAATATATAAATTGGGGTTTTACATGTCAAAACAACTGATATAGTTGAGATAGAACTGGCCTCAAGAATCTACTCCAATGCTGCCCATGCCCTCCACCAAAACTGAACTGAATTTACCAAGGGGAGATGGGTGCTCGTGCAATCTCTCTAAATCACCCAAGGCTTTCCATCTTGGGGCTACTTTTGAAGTAGAGAATCGGGTTCTCAAACCTCTCCACAAGAAGAAAATACAAATCCAAGATGTCTCCAAATGACCTCCTCCTCCTCTTTTATAGATCTAATGGATAGATCTCCAAGCCTCTAGAAGCATCTTATTTTATTATTTTATTATTATTCTAGAAGCTCTCCATTGACTTTATCTTAAGTGACCTTTCAATTTTATTTTATTTCACTTAAAAGTCACTTTTGGCCCATTTCCTCCAATTAATTATTTTTCCTTAATTAAATGATTAATTAAAGTCATTTTTAATTAAGCAAAATGGTAAATTGCCCACCATACTCTCTTTGGCCACTGGAAGTCACTTCTCAGCATCCCAACTTGTAGATCTTCTCGTTTCAGTTCCAACGAACTATTACACTGAGGTGTTCCATCAAATAATCTTCTTGGAACGCCACCTCGAGCAGAATTAATTAAATTAGGCCCCATTATAATGCTAATTTTTTAAAGTTGTCGGAATGCGACAAAACAAAAGGCAAACTGTGCAGATGATGAAATATGCCAAGCAAATGCCATCAAATCCCATAAAAACTCCATTGGAACCCTTGATGATATAAGCCTGCTCTACTGACCTGGCCATCCCCTACCTTGAAAATTCACCCTGGTTGTACTATGGAGGAAAATAAATATGGGGACATTACAAATCCTCCCACCCCAAGATTGCTTGCCCTCAAGCAATCCGCACCTGTCCACTGTAGAGGCATCTGCAAAATGATACCAGGATCCCATATGAACCACTGGTCCACATCATGCCTCCATGCAATCCAAACATGATTGGATCCCATGCCCATCTCTGACTCAACCTGCTACTAGTAGATCCACTTGGATCCCAATGCCACCATGGCCAATCATTGACCAAGTCCCTTGGCTCAAATTGTGCTCTGTCTCTGGCTATAGTTGTCGCTCCATCAAGCGAAACCAACTCATCACCTCTCTCCAATCCAACCTCAGGGCATAGGCCGAGGTCAATCCCACTCTGCTAATGGTGGGCTAGTGCTACTAAAATGTTGATGAACTGTCAGTCCACATCCCACTGCCCACTGAAACATATAGTAACCCCTCATCTAAGTTCCCATGTTGTATTGTGCCCCGAACTAATGTTGATACTCCATCAAAAGGATATCAACTGATGATCTCCCGCTAATCTAAGGCATGGACTCCGGTGTAAGGAACAAGTCTACTATGCTGATGTTGGTCCACGCTCAACTCATGTTGCTCTACCTGGTCAATCGACAACATCCGTTGAGAGAACCCTACCTTTCTCCCTACAATGGGTGCAAGTCGCCAAACTGTGTTGCACGCCCTGTGTTTATGTACTCTTGGAGAGGGATGTTGCTTGAAAATGTTGCAGCTTTGTTGGCTGCCACTACATCTGTTTGCACCTCATCAACGGGTAGACCCAAAGATTGATACACTGCCATCGCCCTCGTCTGATAGAAAAATCCACACTCCTCCAGTCCACCAATCTCCTGCCAAATTGTCATATCATACTCCAACACCTCCTGAGGACAAGTGTTTGCGAACACTGCCACCCCACTAGTTGTCTGTACATTTGTCCGCTCCCTGTCAATGGCTAATCCAAAGGGTGGTTGCTCATCCATCACGACCTCAATATGAATCTTTAATTGCCTCTCCCTGGAAGGCTCATCATGCATACTGTGCACATCATCCTCCTCGGCTGGATCATGCTCCACCATATGCTGCTCATGTTGAATCATCACTGGTGACTCATCATCCTAAATGTCTCCCATAAGGTCCCTTAACTGCTCATCATAAAAATCTAGCTTGTTGTCAACAAATCTACATGACTCGTGCCCCTCGGAGGCATCCTCGGCGCTCGCATGAACCCATGGAATCGTCCAAAGAAGAAGCCTCACCCTGATGGTCAGAAGGAATCTCCACCTACTCTACCTCTGTCATCTCCTCAGTGTCACTCAAGCATGAGTGGTTAGGTCCCCAAGGTCCTTTGCAAATGAACCAAAGTCCCTTCCTCCTCAACTTATTCTTGCTACATGAGCCACCAAACCTGAGCAGCTCCTCCCTGATCAACTGTCTCCTGAACAACCCAATGTTCTGCTCAACCAACCTTTTGGCTAGCTCATAAGCAGCAGGTGAGATCAACTGCTCTCTCCTCCAAACAGACAACAATCGAGACTGCAACTCCCAATAAATCGCATCACGACCTCTCATACATGATGAAAAGATGGACTGCATGTGCGTTATGACTATGTCATGATGATGTTTCCTAATGCTGAAGAAGCATTGGAACATCTGCAGGATCAAACCATCACACTCTAGATCAAACATGATTTCATAAGTTCTAGCCATGGCCATAACTTCTAAAATCTCAAGCTTCATTCCAAAGGTAGAGACTGCATTGTTGTACAAGTCCTGGAAAGTTTCTACTACCAACCTGAAAACTCTCCTCATAACATCATCATTGTAAGGAGGTATAGGTGCGGTGAGTCTCATGATGTTACCAAGACAAGAAGCAACTAGAAGTTTGACACCTTAACAAGGTTCCTCCAACAACTTGTGTTGTATGAGAGCAAGCATAGTGGGTTTTAGGGCCCAAATTAGTTTCTTCCTCTCTAACCAGTTCACTTCTAAAAGGAGTGCATCCAGTTCATCTAATTTGAGAAGGGATTTCACTGTGACCTTCTTGTGTTTCAGATCTGTCCCAAGTTTAAAGATTTTGTGCCCCAACTCATGCTCTTTTTGTTTCTGCTCTTGATGTATCAAAGTGAGTATTCCCTTGGAAAAGGGTTTGTTGTTGGCTGCTGCTAAGTTATGAAGGGCTTTTGTGAAGGTTTCATCCATGTTTAGCTTACAACACTATAATTTTTTTCTGCTTTTTAGTTGTTTGTTTCTCCTTGAGACATTTGTCAAACAGTTTAAGTGCATACCAATGTAGGTAAAACTGTTCTTGATTCAGTTATAATGCTGCTATATTTTTAGGAGCAATACATAACACTACAACCATACATTACTTCACTTAAAAGAGAAATAACAGTGATACAATGATATAGAGGAACCTGGTATATGTGTAGAAGTAAACGTTGCCACAGGAATATATAACACAGTTCCACTTGAGGTGATATTCCAGCACCGCTATCAGTCCAAACTCATCCAGTCCAACAAGATATAACAGGTTTGAAATTTGCAGAGAATTGCTCCACAAGCCGATAATTATGCACAGCCCGACAGTATTTGTCTTGGTGATGCTTTGCAACTAATTCGATCTCCCCAGAAAGACTGCTACAGTTTAATAGTTCGCTTCAGTCACTAAGGAATTAACATACTTCTGCCCAATGTCGCTTCAGCACATGATTTTTAAGCTCTGAACAAGCCCAAAATTCCGGCCTTTTCCTGGTTACATACAAGGGAAATTTCGACCTCCTCCAATCAGCACGTAGCAACCTAATTTCTGGCAATGAAGACCAAGCAACTCGGCTTTCAAAAAATTGGCACCAACAAGTCATGCGTGTACCAGAACTCCAATCGACCCAAAATTTATACACAGCAGTATGCGTGCCTTCTACTACATTCAATTGCCATCACGTTGCAGCTATATTATTCGGTCGGTTCCAGATCACATTCTTTATACACAGGAAATTGACTTCAATTAATCTCGATTGCCTTAACCACAGAGAGATTGTTGGCAATCTTCATCCTTCTGGTGTCAATTTATATGAGAGGAATTCGCCCCAATTGATGCTCGGACCCCTAAGCATTTCTTGAATGTGCCCCTGGAGAATACGATGTGGTCGCACTGCTAGATCAGCATTGTTCTGCAACTATCAATTCAACACCTCCACTCGGCTCCGTCGGCCAATTTACAATCACACTTCAACAACATAGACTCGGCGTCACAACTTTTGCTCAGATCAATTTCAGAACTTGTCTATGACTCACAATTCGGCCCTCGGCGATAAGATTTGGCTATCCACTGTCAAGGTGAATGGTTTGACTCGTCCCCAAGGATTTGCGATCATGGATTTACTAAGATATGCTCACGCTAATGGCCATGCAATTGTCATCTAATTGTTGCGTCTTTGACCCCCAAACCCTACTACGAAACTCTACATCCACCCAGAAACACTGACAAATATGTATTGCTCCTCACACAACCAGCTACATATGGCTCCTTTTGCCCGCTCCTACGTGACAGTCATGAGAAATTCTTGCGACTTTAGAATTTGGAGAGACATGCGGCCCTTTGTAGTTGACTTGGCACCTTCAGAACACAGCAATATGTTTTGTTACTAATCAATTTTCAATTGCACTTGTTGTCGAAGGCATCACACAAACGTAAAATCATTACGCTCTTCGTCACGTTTTGTGGACTGTAGGTGGTCATAATGATTTAAGCTTGCGCTTGCATAACCAAATCAGTCCTCCTCGTTGCATGCATGGACACAATGAACATGATTGCTCTGTGACACTATTGGGGCCCACCCAATTTCTCCACGATCTCCCCGGCCTGGTCAATGCAAACATGCCCTGTCGACAATGACATCAGTCACGCATTTTCTGGGTTGATAAACGTGCACATGTGCTTACTTTCACAGAGAACGATCACTTTAGCATTCACATCCTAACACGGATTCATAGAGTTATTCTAAACTTCAACTTGCAAATTCATGAAAATAGCCGCATGTTTTGAAAATGCACACATTCATCCAGTTGCACCATGCTTCAAGAAAACACACATACTTCAAGTCTCTGGTGAGTACCCTCGTCAATTTCAGGCAATCGGACTATATCAGCTTTAATGTTAACTGAATTTATTCACCCAACATTCAGCAGATCGACCCTTTTTTTACTCAGGTTTGGCCCGTCCTATGCATAATAAAGTGGCTCATAACATAAAGTTCCATCTCATTTAACACTAACGAACTCGATTCCACGCAAAACCCAAACTCAACATCAAGACATAGCTTTTTGTCACCTTTGGTAATTTGTCAAAATTCAAACAGTGGAAACTTAGGCCTCCTACCGGAGCCCAGATCTCCCAAAAATGATAAAGTTTGTAGCAAGGATCTTGCCTAGGGTTATGTAAACTTGGCTCCCTCAAATCGTATCCTTTCCAGCATCTTGAAGAAATTACTGAAACTAGTCACTTCAAACTCCTTGAACAATCTATGATTAACCCTCACGCTGGCAGGAAAACCAGCTCTGATACCACTGTAATGTCCCAAATGGAACAATTTTGGGTTTTCTTGAAATTCTAACTCAGAAATACTTCAAATAAAATTTCAATTCATAAATAGAAGATTGCCACGTAAAATTTAACAACATAGAACATGCAAATAACGATAATGAGCAGAAGGAAAACTCAACTTTATTTATAATATATAAACGAGGATTTTACATCTCAAAACAACTAATATAGCTGAGAGATAGAACTGGCCTCAAATGTTTGCTCCAATGTTACCCATGCCCTTCAACAAAACTAAACTGAACTGTCACTACTAAGCTCTCTTGTGAATTCTAGATGAATTCAGCAAGGGGAGATGGGTGCTCGCCCAATCTCTCTAAATCACCCGAGGGTTTTCGTCCTAGGGCTACTGCTGAAGTAGAGAACCAGGTTCTCAAACCTCTCCACAAGAAGAAAATACAAATCCAAGATGTCTCCAAAGGACCTCCTCCTCTTTTATAGATCTAATGGATAGATCTCGAAGCCTCTAGAAGCATCTTATTTTATTATTTTATTATTATTCTAGAAGCTCCTCTGTTTACTTTATCTTAAGTAATATTTTTATTTTATTTTATTTCACTTAGGTCACTTTTGGCCCATTTCCTCCAATTAATTATTTTTCCTTAATTAAATGATTAATTAAAGTCATTTTTAATTAAGGAAAATGGTAAATCACCCACCATACTCTCTTCGGCCACTGGAAGTCACTTCTTAGCATCACATCTTGTAGATCTTCTCATTTTGGTTCCAACGAGCTATTACAATGAGGTGTTCCATCAAATAATCTTCCTGGAACGCCACCTCGAGCAGAATTAATTAAGTTAGGCCCCATTATAATGCTAACTTTTGAAAGTTGTCCAAATGCTACGAAACGAAAGGCAAACCGTGCAGATGATGAACTATGCCTAGCGAACGTCGTCAGATCCCATAAAAACTCCTCAAAACTCCATCGAAACCCCTGATGACATAAACCTGCTCTACTGACCTATCCATTCCCTTCCTTGGAAATCCACCTTGGTTGTACTATGGAGGAAAATAAAAATGAGGACATTACATGGTACAAAGTCTAAAAAGGAATTCTTGATGAAACACTGGTTTCCTTTCAATCAATGAATCTTTCAATGAAGACTCCAACAGAGGATCTTGAGTATCCTCATTCAGCAAATGTTTCCTTTTGACTGATGTATGATGAGCTTTGTACTAGATGACTTTTTCTTCTTCTCATAAGTACCACTTATGCTTCTAATAAGGTTACCAAGAGTTATATTCTTCCATAGGTAACTACCATATTCTTTTATTTCAGTTATCTTTCATGCTTCTCTATGATGATATCACGAGCTCTTGCTTTCAATGCTTCTATGATGCCATGATGCATCCTATCATTCTCCTTAGTGACTCATGATGGCCATATCTTACAACATAAAACTTGAAAAGAACTAAGTGAGGAAGACTATCTCAATCATAGTAGAGATATTTATTTCCTCTTTCTTGGATTTCTTCTTTTCAGCTTCCTCCACTTCTTCGATGATATGGGTTTCTTCTCTTCCCCTTTTGTTATTGTCCTTCTTGAGCTTAGGACAATCTTTCTTTTAATGCCCATAAACTTGACATCCATAGCATTGAACCTTAGCCATATTCTTCTTCTTTTTCTGCGGACCAAATTTCCCAAATTTTCCTTTTATTTTTGTCATTGTAGCATATGCTTTATTTTGCTCATTTGATCCTACATTGGTTTTTACCTTTAGCCTGGTTTCTCCAATCTTGCATAGTAACCATAGATCCTTGAATGTGTTAGGTCCCTATAATACTAGTGATTCCCCCATTACTATTGTCATTGTATCCCTTATTGTTATTGTTGTGCCCCTATTGTCCCCATATTGCTATTATTGTGCCCCATAGAAGCCCACTATTGTTATTTTTGTGCCCTTATATTATTATTGTTATGTCGGCTTTGCTTATATTGTGACCCCTTAGACTCCTATATATAGAAAGGAGGTTTTGTCATTTGTATCATCCAAGAATTGTTCATTTGTATAATGTAAAGGAGGTTGCCCCCTCGAAGAGGCTGATTTCTAAGTCGTTGATCTATCTTTTCTATTTTTTTGTGAGCTGGTCTCATAACATTTGGTATCAAAGCTTTGGATTCTAAGGTTTCACTACTCCAAAACAAGTTATCGTGGCATTTTCGCTATAACTTTTTTCTGCAATGTTTCAGAAGCTTAAAAAAAACCCATTTGAGCCAAAATCTCGGTGGATCCTCGGGTCCGAATTTCAAATCTTGTCTCGCTATATTTTTAGATATATGATCCAAGGAAGTTAGGGTTTTTGCAAGCTCCCAAATTACATCCCAAATAGGGCACCTTGGGAAAATCATCATAACTTTTCTTTTAGCATCAAATTGAAATTTCCTACAAAGTTACAGAAAGACGAACTGTAGTTTTCTGTGCATCAATTTCAGGTCCAAAGGTTTGTTGATACCTAATCTTCAGGATTGGGTGAATAAGTGTAACTGATGTAAATAAATAATAGAAAATATGAAAAGTCACTGGGAGATGAAATGAAATGTCTCTCCCTCATGTTTATAATAAAGACCAACCTGAATGAATACAATGAATTGATTTCGAGGAGTTACTACCTAGTCTGACATGGTATCAAAGCCAGCTCCCAAAATTAGCTTTTACGTAACTCCTAGTGTTAGTTTCCTGCCTATGTTCTGCCTATTTTGCAGAACTCACTCCTTTGCCATGCTCTTGAGGCCTGAACCCACTGTCATATGCGTTTTATATTCCCTCTTAACAGTCGGCCTATGCAGTGACAGCTGGAATCACAGTAACAGCTGTGGGATATGAACACACACCTTTCGGGCCAGAACCTTAATCTGGCACAATGGAAGCGTGGTGGTTTCGTTCCATTGTAGTGGTCTGCAATGTCTGCCTAAACCTCGTTCCCGTATGCAAGTTTGGTGGAGATGTGGTGAGCATGGAGCCCTCCAACCCTCTCTCCTCAACCAGCACTCCATTGCATATGCAGTGGTTATGAGCACATTCACATTCAAGAGCACATAAAAAACGCCCATCTCCAGAGCGCGTATCCTCCACCTCCATTTGGGTCGAGGCGTTACAAACCGTTGCGGTATGAGAATTGAGCCATCAGCCCATTAAATTGATACATTGTTTCAATTGATATTGCTGTCTAGAGCCATTTTTAGCTTTCGTGCAGTAAATTCCAGTTTAATTGATTCTTTGTCCTTTTGTATCTACGTCCTGGTCTGAGCTCTCTCCACCGGTCGCCATACTGCCTTGACTTTTGCGTGTGTTGGCTCATACTCATCTTTGTGTGATGAAACTTCTCCTGTAAAATCTGGAACTTGTGTCTTATTTCTTTGAAAGTCGATTGTTGTTCTAAGTAATGCATTGAAGCAGTGTTGAATAGTCTTGAAGAATGCGTTGAACTCCTGGTGCATTGGTCATTTTTGTTGGGTTGGTTGAACGATATACCGCGCTGCCTATTTTATCCATACAGCGCCATCATTGCATATCCCAGCAGCAGGAAGAAGGAGAACGGCCTCCGTAAGGTGAACGCTGAGTGAGAAAATGCACGCCGAAGTGGACTGGTGTTCATTTCATCGTTGCTCCGGGTTGATACGCTCTGTGGCCTATGGTTGATACGTTGTTCATCTCCATTTTAATGGACGCAAGGGCATCTGTCCCCACTCCTGCTATCGCACCCCAAGCCAGAAGGCTCTAGCTTGCCAACGGAGTTTGAATAAAGCTGGTATTACTCCATATTACGCTGACCTCTATACGCTATTTGGTTAATACACATTTTTTTGTATTACCACTTCTTTCATAACTGTGGGGCCTCCACCACTGCTGTCATAATCCATTCAGTTTCTTTTATGGTATCACTCCACCACCGTTGTCATACATGTTTCATACATATCACTCCTCCAATCTACGTTTCTCTAAGTAAGGGACTGCATTTCTTTATGATAAGATCCGCAGTTTTCCAATGCTCGCAGGCCCTCAATTCCCTGAGCTTGCATACCTTCGGTCTGCGCTTCTTTCAGTTGACATACTCTTAGCAATCACGGTGGGACTCTCACCACTAAACTCTGTGCACTGACGTGAAGCAGCGGAATTTTTGAAGGGATTCATTTGGTAAACTCAAATACATTGGATTTTTTGAAGGGATTCATTTGGTAAATTGAATGTTGTTTCCATAACATAGTTAACGCTCCTGCGTTTCACTGTGTTTAATATATATTGTTTGTAAATACCGTCGTGGGCCCGAACACACTTTGATATCCGCTCTAATACCTCTATCAGAATCAGTTCTTTTCAGTAGCAGAAGTTTTTTTTTCTCCACAAAAGCACATTTTTTTTGCCAGCAGAAGTATTTTTACAGCACTCAGATTTTACAATGCATTCAATCATATCTTCTTCTAAAGAGGTTGTGTGCCTTGCTCATAAAGAAAAAAATATTGCCCAAGATTCTTCCAAAGGAAGAGGTGGTCGAAGAGGAAGATATTTCAGAGGCGGGGGGCAGACACTCTCAAGGAGAAAATGCAGATTTGCACTGCATACGCTGCAAAAGAAATGGATCACATGATGCCTCTACATGCAAGTTACCTTGGGACAAAATTTAGCAGCAAAGAAGCCAACCCAAAGGTAAAACTAATGACACAGACAAAGGTAAAGCACCTGAATCCGCTCATTATGTTGTGGCACAATGTAATATTGGAGTAAATGAAGACTTATTTAATGCTTCACTTGCTTCTTGGAAAAATGATTGGTTGCTTGATTCAGGAGCAACTTGCCACATGACTCATAGAAAAGATTTTTTTGAAGAATTTATTGACAATGTTGATGGAGCAGTATACTTTGCAAACCAATCAAGACTCAAGCCATCAGGGCTTGGCACAATCAGGCTCAAATTGCATGGTCTTCCTGACTTTCTTCTGCATCATGTTCTATATCTCCCACAGCTGAAGAGAAACTTGTTGTCCTTGGTCCACATCCGTCAGCAAGGTCACTCCATTCATATGTTTGATGGCAAGCTTGAGGTGAGAAAAGCATCCGACCACTCACTTGTCATGAGGGGAATAGATAAGATAAGATAAGATAAGATAATTCTATTAATGTCCAACAAATGACCATAGTAGGTCAACGGGACTGTCGGTTACAATGATTACATCATGCAAGTTGGTGGACCAAACGGTCCACTTTAACATTTCTTTTAAAAGCAGGAAATACATCTAAAACATAAATGAAGAAGCAAGGAGCTCTCGGCTTCGAAACAGAGCGCTGCGATGAAGCAGAGATGAAAAAGAAGAAGAAGAAGAAGAAGAGGGGGGGGAAGGATCTCATATCTATCCCCTACTCCTAACATCCGAGGTCGAGAGAAAAAAACTGAGGGAAGCTTGTCAAAGACTGATGTCTTGTAGATATACTGGGCTGTCGATGATGTCACCTGGAAGTTCTAAGGTGCCTCCCAGGGGTGGAACTAATCCTGGAGCGCTGGTGCAGTCTGGTGGGTCGGCCCCTCCGGGACCGCACTGATCTGTTTTCAGTATCAGTGGGATGGTCCATGGTTCTTTTGGTGCCCCGTGCTGAGGGTAGTGCCCTAAAGAAGTCCATGATCTTCTGCGTAGTGTCTGATCTGGTGGGAGGCTGAAGAAAACGGGCCTGAAATCTGAAGGCCTCCTGGAGATAAAGTGCTAGGCATCTCGGATCAACATATCTGAGGAAGCTGGACAAGGTCTGAGAGGACCTGAAGAGACAATGGAAATGGCCTTGGATCTCGTAGTACGCAGGGCATCCGAAGATGAAATGTGTCTCTGTTTCTATCTCCTGTAAATGATAGAGCTGATCTGCCCTATCGATGTGGTGATTTGTTTCCACCCGGAGTCTGTGAGATCCGACTCTGAACTGCCCAAGGGGGATTCTAAGGGCATGCATCCAATGTTGGAACGTGTGCTGAGGTCTGATGATGAGCCCATCCCTGATCTCCAGGCAGTGCTTCGCGTAGAAGGCCATTTTTGGGCGCAGCCCGTTGGGAGGATTGGTCCATGTAGTCTGAATGTATCGTCTATAAATATCCTCCTTAATGATTTTATTCAGCTCTTGCTGATTGGGCTTTTCAAGCTACAAGGTACCTCTGCTCGTGCATAACATTTCTCATACAATTCTCATTATGAAGAAGGTACACTTCCATACAATTCCTAGGAAACTTAAGCAATGTGATGCTTGTATTCTAGGAAATCATAGCAAACAGTCTTTTCATAATTCACATTCAAGAGCACATAGAAAACTTGAACTCATTCATTCAGATTTATGTGGTCCAATGCCTGTTCCTTCTGCAAATGGAAACAAATATATGATGACATTTATTGATGACTACACCAGAATGTGTTGCGTTTATTTATTGAAGAACAAATCTAATGTTTTCAACATTCAAGAACTTTCATAAATGGATTGAAAATTATGCACAATCTCATATTGGCTCTATTCGCACTGATTATGGAAAAGAATACACTTCAAATGAATTTGAAAACTATCTTCGCCAACATGGGATTAAACATCAAACAATTGTGCCTTATAATCCCCAACAGAACGGTGTAGCTGAAAGAATGAATAGGACAATCCTAAATATGGTGCGCTCCATGATGTTTTTCAAAAACGTGAAATTGATGTTTTGGGCTAATGCAGTTCTATGTGCTGTATATATAAAGAATAGATGTCCATCTAATGCTATCAGAAACAAAACTCCCTATGAAATGTGGTATGGGCACATTCCTTCGGTAAAGCATCTCAGTGTCTTTGGTTCCACCTGTTATGCCTTGATACCAAAGGTACATAGAAACAAACTTGGTGCAAGAAGTCGTAAGTGTATCTTCCTGGGGTATTCAAACACCTCCAAAGCATATCGTCTCTATGATGAAGTCAATAAAAAGTTTGTTGTATCTAAAGATGTAATCTTTCTTGAATCATCCAAAACTGACAATGTTGTTGCGCGGCAACTTGATCGCTTAGATAGATTCGCAAATGCAAAATCATTTCAAGAATTTGATAATCAGATTCCACATCTTGAAGGGGGGATTCCTATACTAGATCAACATGTGGAATCTTCGTCTGAGGAACTCTCTCCCCGCATGAAACTCCAACAACGGATGATACTTCAAGTGATGTGATTGATAGAATTGGGAGACTCAATCTTGATTCAGTCCCAACTCAATCAACGGAGCAGCCTGGACCATCTCAGAAAGGTCCCCCAAAGTGGCTGACAAAGACACTTGAAAATCTTCATCCTGATGAGGTTGGAAAGACAGGAACTAGAAATTCAAACCGGCAAAATGGAGGTGATGTAGATGACTCTGATTCACCTATTAATATGGATGTTTCTTATGATTGTGAATTGAATTTGTCTACAGATTTTGAACCAACTTCCTTCAAAGAAGCTGCTTCTCATGATGAATGGAAAGAAGCGATGCAAGAATATGATGTCCTGATAAAGAATGGCACTTGGAAGCTGGTTGATCCTCCATTAGGAACCAAACCAATTGGCTGCAAGTGGGTCTACAAGAACAAGTATAAAGTTGATGGCTCATTTGACAAGCACAAAGCCAGGCTTGTGGCAAAAGGTTTTGCACAAAAGGAAGGGGTCAATTATGAGGAGACTTTTGCTCCCACAGCATAACGGGCTACCATCCGGACACTCTTTGCCTTAGCAACTCAGAACAGTTGGAAAGTCCATCAAATGGATGTAAAAATTGCTTTCTTGAATGGAGATCTAAAAGAGAATGTTTTTATGTTTCAGCCTGAAGGATTTACTGTGAAAGGACATGAACATAAAGTATGCAAACTTGTGAAATCCTTGTATGGCCTCAAACAAGCACTGCGAGCCTAGTATGAAAAACTAACTGAACATCTTCTGAAACTCAATTTCAAACATTATGATCTTGATGATGCAACTTTATTTGTCAAGAAAGTTGGCAAAACAATTGTATATCTTGTGGTATATGTAGATGATCTTTTGATAACAGGGAACAATGAAAGCTACATTGCATCCATAAAGAAGGAATTGAGAAAAGGTATTGAAATGACTGATTTGGGCTATGTTCATTACTATCTTGATATTGAAGTAACTCAACATCCGAAGTCCATATTCCTTTCTCAAAAGAAGTACATTGGAGATCTGTTGAACAGGTTTGGCTTGGCAAGACAGAATGCAATCCTCTTACTACTCCAATCGAGCAAAACTTAAAGCTCACATCCATTGAAGAAAAAGAATTTGAGGATGCAACAAAGTATAGACAGCTTGTAAGAAGTCTCAACTACCTAACTACTACTAGACCAGACATTTCGTTTGCTGTTGGAACCCTCTCCAGGTTTATGCAAAAGCCTTGTGAGGGACATTGGTCTACTGCAAAAGGAGTTCTAAGGTACTTGAAGAGAACTCAAGACTTTGGAATCAAGTATACATAGGTGGACGACTTCAGCTTGATTGGATAATCTGATTCAGACTTCGATGGAGACAAAGAAACTGAGGTATCTACTTCAGGTTATGCTATGAGTCTTGGATCAGGAGTTGTCTCCTGGAGATCACGCAAACAATCAGTTCCAACAGATTCCACAACAGAGGCAGAATATGTGGCAGCAACTGAGGCAACAAAAAAAATTGTGTGGCTTAGGAAAATTCTTGAATTTTGCAGGTAAAACAAGTACAATCGACTCCACTCATGATTTACAATACCTCGGCAATAAAGTTGGCCAAGAACCCAAAGTTCCATGATCGAACGAAGCACATCAATACTAAATATCATCTGATTCGACATCATGTTGAGGCCAAAACAATCCATCTCCGCCATTGTTCCACTAATGAGCAAATTGCAGACATCTTCACCAAAGCACTTGGAAGAGAAAAGCTTGAAAGATTCAGAACGATGCTTGGACTCACCAACATCCCTTCAGATTAAGGGGGGGAATGTTGACACCTAATCATCAGGATTGGGTGAATAAGTGTAACTGATGTAAATAAATAATAGAAAATATGAAAAGTCACCGGGAGATGAAATGAACAGTCTCTCCCTCATGTATATAATAAAGACCAACCTGAATGAATATAAGGAATTGATTTCGAGGAGTTACTGCATGGTCTAACAAGGTTGAAATAGTGACAAGTGGCACTTCGTACAAGTTCGCTCTACTGAAAAAGTGTATAATCAAATCATCTTGGGAGATTGGGCATAACACTTCTTGGAGAATCCAATTTCGATCAGACTTGTGGCATTGGAAAGAGGACTCAGAGGGCTACCACAATGCACAATCTTAGACCTTGGAGATTCGAAATTTCAGAGATATATCAGATACAATATTGACCTCCTGCAAACTGAAAAAAGGTGTGTAGTTTTTTTTTAAATTTTGCATAAGTTTGGTTTGAAAAATTAGTTTAAAGGAATTCAAAAGGCATAGTGAAGCATAATTATCATTAATTGATGCCCCGAAGAAAGAAAATGGAAACACCTAGTAAGAAACCTAAAAGCTCTAGCATGACTCATGAAGAAGGGGAAAAGATGCAACATGATATATCAAAATTACGAGACCGAGTGCAACAAAATTCACTCTCAAAAAAAGTAACAGAGGCTAAGATGGATGGTTTAAAGAAAGACGTAGAAGTTAAGAAGGATGGCATGGAAGCTAAGATGGATAGTTTAAAAAAGAGCGTGGAAGCTACGATGGAAGATTTGAAGACAAATTTGACAAAGTTTCTACAAGAAATGCTTACTAATGGCGAAAGGGTTGTAAAGGAAACTCATGATGAGAACAAAATAAATGTTAATCATGATTTCATAGACTCTAAAGTTGGATCGAAGACCCACCATGTTCTAAAGATCGATATGAGGAAGTTTTATGGCAAGGATCCTGCAACATGGATACTATAGATGGAGCAATATTTTGATCTCCATAATGTGCAAAACACACAAAAGGTGCGCATTGCAACTTTATATTTGGAACCAAATCAGTTTGTATGGTATCAATGGCTTTGCTCTCGTAAAAAAATTGTCACTTGGGCAATTTGTACGAATGAAATGATAGCACATTATGAGGATACAAAAAGAAACACTTTTTTTAGCCAATTGATAAATCTCAAACAAAAGGGTTCAATGATGGAGCACATTGAGGACTTCCAAAAATTGAATATAAAGGTAAAAGATATTCCAGAGGAGCATAGGACTGATGTGTTCATAGGAGCTTTAAAGGATAGCATCCAACATGAGGTTTGCCTTTGGGAACCTGATTCATTGGAGAAGGCATTCAAGTTCGCAAGAAAAATGCAAAGCAAAATTATGGCAATAAGGAAGCCTACCACTCACAATTATAAAGATGGAAGTGTTGTTGCCCCTAGCCTCCCACAACCTACAAGGTTGACACCACGACAATTGGAAGAAAAAAGAGCAAAAGGGCTTTGTTACAGTTGTGATATCAGATACACTAATGGTCATAAATGTGCTAAGAAGAAATTATTTTACATAGATTGTGAAGAAGAGGAAGAAAATGAACAAGAAACGTCAGAAGAAGAGGATATACACCAGGAACAAACCCTAGAGAAAGAAGAAATGAATTCGACCATATCTTGTAATGCATTGGCTGGAATTACCACTCTTCAAACTATCAAGATAGAAGGACATATCAAGAAGAAAAAGGTAATAGTGTTGATTGATTCAAGCAGTACCCATAATTTTATTCATTGTAAGATAGCCAAGGAATTGAATTGCTTCCTATATCCAACACCAGAGTGTCAAGTGATGGTTGCAAATGGAGGAACCATAAATTGCTCTGGAAAGTGCCATAATATAAAGCTATCCATGGGAGAATATGTATTGAATAGCCCAATGGTTTCAATTCCAATGGGTGGTGTTGATGTTGTACTAGGAGTCTAATGGCTACAATCCTTGGGTACAATAGCTTTTAATTTTCAAGAACTTTTCATGAAATTTCCTTCAGAAGGAAAGGAAGTTGAATTAAGGGGTATCTCAAGGAAACCGGGAAAGATAATCAGCTCTAACGGAATGACAAAGCTTCTAAAGAAAGAACAACAAGGCATAATTGCACAATTATGTTCACTAAAGGTTCCCACATCAAAATCATATATGTCTCTAGACCTCCAAAAAGTCTTGGACAATCATTCCAAGGTATCTGAGACTCCCAAAGGCCTCCCACCTATTTGTGATCATGATCATGCTATTCATTTGATTCCACGAAGTGTTCCTCCAAACATCAAGCCTTACAGATATCCCTATGCCCAAAGAGTGAAATTGAACGTATGGTTGCAGAAATGTTGAGGCTGGTATAATTCAACCTAGTCAAAGTTCTTTCTCTGCTCCAGTAGTATTGGTTCACAAGAATGATGGATCATGGCGCATGTGTTCAGATTATTGAGAGCTCAACAAGCTCACTATTAAAGATAAATTTCCCATTCCTGTCATTGATGAATTATTGGATGAATTGCATGGATCATTTTACTTCACCAAGTTGGATCTTTGTTCAGGATATCATCAAATCAGAATGAAGACTGAAAACATTCTGAAAACAACATTTAGAACTCATGAGGGTCATTATGAATTTTTGTTCATGCCTTTTGGCCTTACCAATGCACCTTCTACATTTCAAGGTTTGATGAATTACATTTTCAAACCCTTCCTTAGAAAATTTGAGTTAGTATTGTTTGATGATATATTAATCTACAGCAAGTCTTGGAAGGATCATGTTCAACACATTGACAAGGTGCTCAAACTATTGGAAGAGAAACAATTATATGCAAAAAGATCCAAATGTTTCTTTGGAGTACAAGAGGTGGAATATCTGGGTCATATTGTATCTCATGAAGGTGTTAAGGTAGACCCTAGCAAAATTAAAACCATTAAGGAATGGAAAATCCCCACATCCATAAAGCATTTGCGAAAATTTCTCGGGTTGACAAGGTATTATGGGAGAATAGCATCACCTCTAACAACATTATTGAAGAAAGATGCATTTTCATGGACTCCAGAAGCAACGAAGACATTTGAATATCTTAAAGAGGCAATGTGCCAAGCACTGATCTTAGCTACACCGGACTTCACAAAAACCTTATTGTGGAATGTGATGCCTCAGGAAATGGAATTGGTGTTGCTTTAATGCAAGAAGAAAGACCCATTGCTTTTGAAAGTCGTCCAATCAAATGAAAGTATTTACACAAACCTATTTATCAGAAGGAAATGTTGGCAATACTACATGCACTTAAGAAATGGCAACCTACCTAATGGGAAGACACTTCAAGGTAAAAACAGATCATGATATCCATAAATACTTTTCAGAACAAAGACTATCTTCAGAAGAGCAACAAAAATGGGTCACAAAGATGTTGGGTTATGACTTTGAAATCATCTACAAAAAAAGGAAGCAAAATGTTGTGGCAGATGCACTCTCAAGAAAGGATGAGGATGTGGAAGCATTTCTTTGCGCCATTTCTATTATCCAACCAGATTGGATAAACGAAGCAAGGGATGAATGGGAGAATGACGAAGAAGTGTGGGCACTCATTCAAAAGATACTACAAGATCCCAGTACATCTGATACATTTAGCTGGAAAATTGATTCCTTATGGTACAAAGATCAGTTATACCTATGTAAGAATTCTCAACTCAAACAAAAGATTCTTATGGAATTGCACACCTCTCCCTTAGGAGGACACTCAGGATTTCTAAAAACTTACCATAGGGTTAAGAAGGAATTTTTTTGGGATGGCCTTAAATTAGATATTCAAAAGTTTGTGGCGGAATGTTTGGTTTGCCAACAAAATAAAGTTGAAACAATTAAGACCTCAGGTCTATTACAACCTTTATCCATTCCAAGCCAACGTTGGGAGGAGGTTTCAATGGATTTTATCACAGGTTTACCCATGTCCGAAGGAAAGACTATTATCATGGTGGTAGTTGACAAACTTACCAAGTATGCACACTTGTGTGCATTATCTCATCCATTTAAAGTGAGTACAGCTTCTACTGCATTTATGGAAACAATTCAAAAGCTACATGGAAACCCAAAGATTATTGTAAGCGACAGAGATCCCATTTTCACTAGAAATTTTTGGACAGAATTATTTTCTAGTCTTGGTACTCAGTTAGTTCATAGCTCATCTTATCATCCTCAATCTGATGGGCAAACTGAGATAGTAAACAAATGTTTGGAAGGATATCTTCGTTGCTTTGTATCTGATAAACAGACACAATGGGTCAAATGATTGCCTTTGGTTGAATGGTGGTATAACACTTCCTTCCATACTGCAGCAAAAATGACCCCATTTTTTGCACTTTATGGATATCATCCACCATCCATCACCTCATATTTAAGAGAAAATTCTAAGGTTCAAGCAGTGGAAGAGCACATCGAGCATCAACAACAAGTTCTCCAACTCTTAAAGGATAACCTCACTTTGGCACAGAATAGAATGAAACAACAGGCACATCAACATCGCAGCGAAGGAAGTTTTGATGTAGGTGATTGGGTATTCCTACAGCTACAACCATATAAACAAACAAGCAAACTAAGAAGGATAATAAATTATCACCAAAGTATTATGGCCCGTGCAAGGTGTTGCAAAAGATAGGTACTATGGCATACAAATTGGAGCTTCCTGCAACTTCCCGAGTGCACCCAGTTTTCCATGTTTCATGCTTAAAGAAGGTTATAGGTGACAAGCTCCCAATTCAAACAATATTGCCAGAACTTGATGAGGAAGGAAAAATCATATTGGAACTTGAAGTAGTCACAGAAACAAGAACTCGACAGCTACGAAATCGATCAATTTCAGAGTATCTCATCAAGTGGAAGAACTTACCTGCTGAAGATTCCACATGGGAGGATGAGAATTTTATACAGAAGCATCCAGAACTACTCAAGCGTTGAGGACAACACTTTTTTGAAGGAGAGAGGCATGTTAGGTCCCTATAATACTAGTGATTCCCCCATTACTATTGTCATTGTATCCCTTATTGTTATTGTTGTGCCCCTATTGTCCCCATATTGTTATTATTGTGCCCCATAAAAGCCCACTATTGTTATTTTTGTGCCCTTATATTATTATTGTTATGTTGGCTTTGATTATATTGTGACCCCTTAGACTCCTATATATAGAAAGGAGGTTTTTTCATTTGTATCATCCAAGAATTGTTCATTTGTGTAATGTAAAGAAGGTTTCCCCCTCGAAGAGGCTAATTTCTAAGTCGTTGATCTATCTTTTCTATCTTTTTGTGAGTTGGTTTCATAACAAAATGGAGTAGCTTCCTTCTTCCCATAAATGCTTGATGTAAATTTACCCTATTCCTCTGGTAGTGAATTTATTACTACGGTAGTCATCTCCTTGTCAGACATTATTTCTCCCAGATCTTGAAGTTGGTCCCTTATTTCAGATATCCTCATAAAGTATGAGGTTATTCCTTCTTTTGATATCCTTAGCTTGTAGAGTTCTTGTCTTAACGAGATTACTTCACCTGCAGTGCTTACGAAAAACAACTCTACCAGTTTGTCATATATTTATTTTGAAGTTTCAAGTTTAGATACATAGGGAATGAGGGGATCCTTGATGGATTCTATGAGATTCCTTTGAGCCCTTACTTTCCCTTTCATATATCTTGCAAGTGCTTGAGCATCCTCTTTTGGAGGTTTGGTGATTGAGCCCTTAACATGTTCCATAACCTCATTTTCTATGAGATTCAGATCTGTTTTTTTCTTCCATGCAAGAAAATTTGAAGCCCCAACCAACTTGTTGCTTTCCTTGTAAAAAGACATTTTGACGGGTTCAGATGTAGACATAAATATACTTACTTGTGAAGATGCTTCTTTAACTTGCTGCCTCCTTGAATTTGATGATGATATAGATAGAAAACTTCTCCTTGATGAACATAGTTTTTTTCAAGAGTGATCCTTGGCTCCAACGAGAGGGAGATCACCTGAATTGTTTTGATTCTTGAATTTATTTTTTTAATTTATTATAAAAATAATTTTGTTACGTTTTTAGTACATGTCCTTTCCCTTTCGTATCCAGATCCTGAATTCACAAAAAACTAACAGATTTGTTTATGAAACTGAATCCCAATCTAGATCCATATCAATATCCTACTAGCTTAGGATTTTAGCCTTGCACTCTCACTAGCCGCAGTGCTATCTCCCTCAATTTCTCCCCTCACTAATCTCCCTTGACTTGCCCCAAGTATTTTATATTTTCAAGTCCTTTTCTGCTAAGTCCTATCTCCAGTTTCCCCTCGGTGTCCTACTATACAGTTTTCCCATTTTGAGCTAATTATGAAATACAAGTAGCTAAGTCACCTGACACAGGGACAGCCCTCAATGTCCTACTATACAATTTTCCCATTTTGAGCTAATTATGAAATACAAATAGCTAAGTCACCTGACACAAGGACACAGGACGTGCAGGACATGAAAATACGAGAGTCTGACATGAGACACACAGACCCCAAAAATAAGACACGTAGGACACATTATATACTATATAATATTAATATATTAAAAAAATTAATAGATACATCATATTATGATATTACAGAAATTCTCATGATGATACAAGTAACAAATTCAATCATAGATTCATACATGTACATTGTAAGTTTGTAACATTATGCATACAATCATGATTCATCAATGATACAAGTTTACAACTAGAAATTAACCATAAATTGTAGTTTTTCGTTAAGTCATCAAATCAAAATGTATTACATAAGTACTAGGTCTTGAGGACTCCGGACTAGGAATCCAATGGAAAATAGCAAATACAAAACAAAGTAGACACTAGAACCTGGAACCGTAGAATGGAAGGAAGAATATCATAGGTTGTCGCCTATAGCTCATAATCATCACTACTCTCTTCTGCATCCTCCTCCTCTATATCCAATGTAATATTTGCATCTGCTGGTGTGAAACATGACCCCTCAGGAGTATCACCATCATCAAAAGTGATAGGCTCTAGCACTGGGTCATTAAGATCCAAGTTGGCCAATGTCAACTAAAAACCCATGTCATCAGGAAACACATCCCAAATCTTTGTCTTTCCAACCACTCCTCCCTTTGCCTGTAAATAAGACGAAGGTTGGTGTGCACATACACCATTATCTCTGCCCTGGACTGCTCAAGCCTACTCTTCTCCAAACCATACAGATTCCCATATGTGCTCCAATTCCTCTCACAACAAGAGGACGAAGTAACCTGAGAGAGAAGCCTCGTGGCTAACGATTGTAGAGGAGGGCATGTTGCTCCATGAGTGGCACACCAAGAATAGGGCTTCTTAGCCCCCTATCTATAATAACATCATAGCTTGCAAATCGCCTAATACCAATGGAAAACTCTGCAAAGGCATCCTCCACCTCATCAAGGGATGCTCTATCTTGAAATATTTGTCTCAATGCATCCTTCCTCCCCTGTGAAATCTCATCATCCAAGTGAGGACGAAATCTGCGTGAAGGTCCACCATTCAGCCACTCATGGTTGTAATAGTTTGGATTCAATAAGTGAGCCAAACAATGCAAAGGTGAAATTCTTGTCCCACCTGCTAACAAGAATATCTTGTATGGTGGTGAAGAGGCCTTCGTTGATGTCTCATACTCAGGGTACTCACCCTAAAAAATAATGGTCCTCACGGACTCAATCATGGAATACCACCCCTCATAAACCTCTCCTGGGATGGGTTGGTTTGTATCTACAAGTCGCAACAAAGCAATGATAGGGTCTACGATCTTAATAGTAAGATCTACCCTCTCCCACCAAGCATCCTCTAATACTATGTCCTTAACTCTTTTTGAGCCTGCTTGATCTGTCTTTCTCCAAAAAGACCAAAACTTTGAAATAACCATGGACCCAAGAGCGGTCTTGACTTCCCTCAACCTCTTCAACATGGTGAATGCAGAGGCAAATCGTGTATCTACAATCTCCAACAACGATAGATGTGTGTACTCCTTGTAGATTATCTGGGCATTGGTATGATTTTGCACAAAGTTGTGGATATGTTGTGCATCCTCAATAAGAATTTCAATCCAAGGAACATCAGAAGCAATAGATTTAAGTGCTAAATTCAAGGAATGGACAATGCAAAGTGTCCAAAATACTTGTGGATATTTAGCTTCCACAATCATGCCAACAACCTTGCAAACAGGTGCATTGTCTGTAATGATTTGCACACAAGAATCAACACCTACATCTTCAATAACTTTAATGAACAACTCCCCCATAAATTGTGCACC
This sequence comes from Pinus tabuliformis, assembly GCA_031772625.1. Classification (NCBI taxonomy): domain Eukaryota; kingdom Viridiplantae; phylum Streptophyta; class Pinopsida; order Pinales; family Pinaceae; genus Pinus; species Pinus tabuliformis. The sequence continues at coordinate 263,785,997 of CM062811.1, forward strand.
CATGCATTTTCCAAGATCATCCACTGATTTCAAGAAAACTGGTCCATTCAAGGAAGACACCATGAAGTTGATGAGTGGATGGTGTGTTGCATCTATCTATCCATCAAAAACAATACTAACCCTAGATGGTGGCCATGCCTATTTAATAGGCTCAAGCATTTTATCCAACTCCTTTGTCTTACTCAACAATGTAGTTCTAAGCCTCTCTGACCCAAGAGGCACATACCCCAATGGCGCCTTCTTCAGTTAGAGCCTAGCACATCTCAATAATAAAGGTGACCGTGCAACATTAAATGATATGAAGCTGAGATAAAAAAAGAAGGCAATGGTGATATCAATCCCTTCCCGCCTCTCTTGCTGAAATATCTTGTCCATTGGACCAAGTGCCCTCCTTTTTGTTGCTTGACCTGCACCCCCACTGGAACTCCCAAATGGATAATTGCCATTGTTTTTCCTCAAGAATGGAAGGGGATCCTCATCCTTGTTTTTCTTAGATGATGCAGCCACCATTGCCACACCAACATTGACCTCTTTTTCTAATTCTTTCCTCTTAGATGTAGTCACTCCTAAACATGCCCCAATTCCACAAGACGCTAAGCCCAACAAATGTGCTTTCACACAGAAATAGGTGTTCTTGAATTGAGTGTTGTAAAAGTTTCATTTCCAAAGAACATTGCGTACTTTAAACTTTTTGCTTGGCCCTTGATCTCTTGTAACATACTTCCACAAGGGATATTTAATTTCTTGAGCTTGTTGTCTTGCTAAATTGATGTTTCTCTCAACATTTGAAGTTGTTGTTGCAGCCCCACTTCCAACAGATGGAACACTAGCAGACCCTGATGAAATTGAAAGAGGGGGCATTACCAATGGGGATATTCCTCCCGTTTTTCCTCTTCCCCGTTGCCCTTGATTGAGCTATGACTGCTGTAAAAATAAATAAATAAATGTAAACAAAATGACAGGCAGACTGCTGTAGCAAAACTAGAAGAAAAAAAAAATGAAAGGGAAATCCACATGCATGTAGCTTGAATCACCTCCAAAACATGCCTATCTACTTTGTTGGTTGCTCCCACAGTCCCACAACTCCAAAACCACAATAGCAAATGAGCAAAAGCTGCCCAATTCCAACTTTTATCAAGCCCCCGGGTCGCTTTTTGCCAAATACATGTAAGAAAATCACGATTCATTGTGGGAGCGAATCGGACTCCTGTGGGACACGAATCCCAATTTTGTGACACAATCTAGCCTCGAATTGAACACATGTCCCTTGAGAATCATGTCCGACACGATGGATTCGTGACACGTGTGGGGGGCAGCAAATCTGGTGACTTAGACGAGTAGTTATTCAGAATTCTAGTAGTTTACACATTTGTAAAGCCTGGACTTATCAGCCACCAGCAAAAATACATGCTCATGCCTCAACTACAGAGAACTCCTTCCAGTGATGAGAAAATCAGTAGGACACCACAAATCACTGAGAACTACTCCATGTTCAAGTGCCTTGTCATTCTTTCTGGATGCGACAGCACCCACTATGTCTAGATTTCTTGAGCAGCAGAGGAATGTTGTGTTCTACGCCAGGGGAGAGGAACAGAGTTGCTCTTTGACATATGTCGGGAGAGGAACTTCTAGTTACTGGATCAACCATTTGTGTTTTAACGCTCACCTGAAGCATGAGGGTGAGGAGATACGTGAAACATATCATATGTGTGAGGGAGAGGTGCATGCTCATTTAGGGAGGTGCCTCTATCTAGAACATTGTACTGAGGTTCGTCTCAAGTTACTGAGGAATGTCATCAAGAATAACCTGAATGTGACAAAAGCTGTCTTTAAATGGCCATTCAATGGATACTTGAAAAAAGGCTACCAATTTGGGAGGCATAGCAAGTATTATTTAACAAGTATTTAGGATAGATTGAGAGAGTATACAGTTCATTACCAAGCCAATAAGAAGCCATACTGTACAAAGAATATTCTCCCCCTTGTCCACATAATTTTGGATTCTGCTGGAAATAGTTATGCCACAGTATACATTTATTATATTTTGAATATCTATAGCAAATTTCACAAAAGTAGAAGTAAAACAATAGATAAATGGCATCTAATTACAGGAAAAATAAATTGCACTTATGTTACTGAAACAACTATCACAAGTCTGACTAATGCCACCACCAATACCTTTAAGCCATTTGTACTAGCCGAACAATGAAATACATTACATTTACATGGCATTCAAGCATGATAGCCTCACCTTTATATGGTAGCTTACATAAGCATGAAAGGTTGATAAACTCCAAACAGTCCTATCCAACTTCTCACCCTCAACATGACGAGGAAATATCACTACACAAGTTCAACCCATCATGCACAAGTGTCAAGTTGTTTTCTTGTTACACCATTGGTCCTTCTATGCCACTAAACATTCCAGATCACTTTGCATTTTTAAGATATTAACATTTCCAGCATGAACAGCTAATCAAATATCCTTTTAAACAGTCAAAAAGCAAACTAAAATATGGGCATGAAAGTAACATTAAAAACCTTGAATTGAATTGAGTATCAAAGCAATAACTGGAAATAGAAGATCTGAACAGTACCAAATGATACAAATCCTGCATTTGCATTCAGTGCATGAGCAGGAGCTCCTTTCAGCTCTAGTGGAGGAGATGGAGACCAATGACAAGGTGGTGCATTATTCAACCCTGCTGTGCGCCTTGCCTCCATAAACTCCTGCAGGTCACAATGATTTTAGTATAGGTATTGACCATGACTACCAGATTAAGCTCCGGAAGAACTCTACAATTCCTCAGTATACAAGGATACCTGCAAAAAGGATGTTGCAAGTACAACATCAATGCTATCCCTGAAGCGCATTGGAAAAACCACTGTCACCTTTTCTGGCTGCCGAAACATCCAAACAACCACTTCTCATAAATACTTTTAAACAAAACGAGCACACCATCGACTTCCTGACTTTTAAAAGCAAGCATTCAATATAGTCCAGTTAACATTCATAGAAATAGAAGAGCACACTCTATAGGCATATCAATTATAGAAGGTGCTGGATTTTGAGCCAAATGACCACAAGCATAGGAATATTTGATAGCTTGTACATTGGTGCGCTGCATATCAGTCTCATAGAAGACTGGCTACTTGACATTTACAATAAACACCTAAGCTGTGTGTTCTATTTACAGATCTTGATGCATTGTAATATGGTTGTTTCCTTTTGTGAGTTTTTCCTTTGCAGTGAAAGGGTCTACACATTGGATGTCATTGGAACTTACAGATCTCTGAATCTCATAAATATGCTCTCATCAAAACTGCAGAAATCCATTGGTCAATTTTTGTTCAAACGGTGGAACCAGATAATTATATTAATAAGAAAATCCTCACACGGATAGGTGTTGGTACCAACATCCCATAGAGACAACTGTTTCCCCTCCATCCTATCAGGGATGAAGTAGCTTATTTAGCTTTTCTTTCAATCATCATCTGGACAACTGTTCTATCTGACATAAGTCTTTAGATTGGATCCACGTTGCCAGGAGCGCCTTTTCTAATTGACACTATAATAGTCTCTAATTGACTCCAGGTGGCAACCTGTGAATGGTGAAAATCTTGCCAAAGCAACCTCTTAATGTACCTCTCTGTAAAAAGTTTCCAGGGAAAAGTCTAATTGACTCCAGGTGACAACCTGTGAATGGTGAAAAGCTTGCTAAAGCAACCTCTTAATGTACCTCTCTGTATAAAGTTGCCAGGCAAAACAATAGTGCAGGCCATACCTATAGGCTAAGTTCGTTATTCAAGTTAAACACTCCAGAAGACTTGGAATATGTAGATCTCCATTGAAGTACATGAATATATATTAAATGTATGAATGAGAATGATGATACCATTGAGAGTGAGGGTCCTGTATATATAGCCAAGTAAGTACCATTTCACAAACGACCATGTATATAGAGACATGCCTCTTTGTTTTAACTAATTATCATTTACATATTATTGTGATTATTACTTATTATCTATATTTATTATTTTTTACATAATTATATTCATAACATTGTCTTCCTCTTCAAAAAGCTTTGTCCTCAAAGCTTGTTGATGAAAGGGCTTGATCTCTTTTTCTGCTACGAATGTCTTCTCCTCTTGGGACAATCATCTTTGTCGATACAAGTTGATATGATCCTTGGAATAATATATTAAATTGTCGCACAGAAGAAGGATCTGACCATCCTAAATTAATCTTGTGTGAAATCTTTTGATCACTGGAAACTTGTGATGAATTGTTACCACTGGACTGATTTGTGTGCACTTCAGTATTCTTCAGAACATAAGTTTTATGTTCTGAGTGATACAGATTCGTAGATTGATTGAAATGTTTGTTCTTATAATTCGGATGTAGATAAAGAGTTCTTTTGGTTTCCCTTATCATGTGTGTGGCAAGATTCTGATTTACTTCAAGTTCCAATGTCATCGAGTTGTTTACAAAATCTTCACTTGGAATTCCCTTCGTCTCAACATTTGAGTGTGTTTTTTCTTTAACTGATGTGTCTTTTTCATGAGTTGTGATAGTTACTCGATCAATATTCAGTCCATTTTCTTCAACTTGAATTTCTTTATTTGAAGAATTCAACGCTTCCTTCTCAATAAGTTGTTGTGCCTTATTCTCCAACGACCTTTTGTCCTTCTTAAGCTTCTTAATTTTTGTTAATAATTTTTCACAGTGGTTTTTAAGCCGAGAAACATCTTCATTTTTGTCAACAGTGATCTTGTCAACTTCTCTTTGCATATTTTGTAGTACTTTTTTACTTTCTTGAAAATTACTTTTTGAAATATCTTGTATGTCTTCTGGCTCTACTGAATTTGGCTGCAATGTAACATCTTGTAGTGTTATTTTTTCCTTTTTGTATGAAAATGTCAAAAACTTATTTTTCGTATTCAAGATGAAGGAACCTAGGGTTTCCATCCATGGTGATCCCGGAATAATGCCTCCTTGATCATTCCATAGGGATTGAACAAAGAATTGCGATATAAATGTATAATCTCCAACGTTTAACTGTAAATCAGTTATTTAATATTTTTTTGTCCAAAAAGTCTAATTTTTAAATTATATTTAACTCAAGAATCACCAATTGGTTTGCAATTTTAGGGTTTATATAATTTTTACTTTCAGCAAGAGAGATAGAAATAGTAACATCTTTTCTTGTGAGTGTTCACTTAATTTTAAATAGCACTTTAGCATATATGTGTAAGGTTTCTAAAAAACTTCCTTTATTTCCAAGTTAGACTCCATTTTATTTTTTCATTTTTATTTTTTTATTTTTTAAATGAACTACTTTTGTGTTTGTCAATGAGCTTTAAAGTTTAATAATAACCCCTTGCCTTGTAATAATAGTCTTTTTCCTTTTTACTTCAAAATTAAATGAGAAGTAATATTATCTTTACGAATAAGCCCATTTATTTTTTAATATCCCTCTCTCCACTATTATAAACGGGATTATCGAATAGCTCACGCTCACTATGCTCCACTTTTAAAAATAACTTTCGAAACCTTGGCGCTTTTAAACACTTTCAATTTTAAATTTATGGTTATGAATAGTCACCACCAATCGGTACGACGTTTGACCTTTGATGCAACCTCTTCGGATATGATAATACTATGGCAGTTGTAATTTTATATCAATTAATATTAGATTCTAGACTTAAATTCCAACATAGCGATTTATGAGGAGTCGGGAAAACGAAGCAGTGGTATGGTTTTGAAAACTGAGAAGTCGACGGTTAGAAGGACAATCGGTTGGCTACAGTGGCGGAAAAAGGCAATCGATGGAAGTGATGGCGCTGGTAGTCGAGAATAGCAGCAACAAGGGCTAATTACGAGTGTGGCTAACCAACAGAGAGCAAGGAACGATGGTGTCAATTTTGGTGATTGTTCTAAGTTACGATGTGGTTGACCGCAATGGTTGTGGAAGAGATTTTAGCGGTAGACTATTGAGGCTAACAACAACGATGGACAGGGGCTCACGTCACAATGAGAAAGTCAGCAGAGGTTGTTTCTATGGCGGTGGAACCTGCAATGCTTGGTCGTGCCGATTGTTGCAACTTCCCTTTGTCTGTTGTCGAGACCTAGGCCTAGTTGCAGGGCGGTATGCGCTTATGGTTGCCCGACAGCTGCAGTTCCGACACCGGTTTCGACAAGGTTGGTGGCTAACCCTATGCAGTGGAATTGAGGTTATGTTTGGTTGACCGCAGGTATATTATTTTTCCCTTTCTTTCTTTCTTTTTTCTTTTTTATTGATTTTTTTATTTGATATAAGTTCCCTTTTTTATTTATTTTTATTCGTTTGTTTACAACTTTATATAAATATAATTTTTTTCGTAACTCTTTTTTTCTAATACTTTTTTTAAAATAAATAGTCCTTTTTTTATTTTTTATTTTTTTAAAAAAATATATATATATATATATATATATATATATATATTAATGGCCAAGGGCTCGATAGCGAAAAATGGAGAAACTCCAAAAGTTGTAGTGAAACGCTTCAATGGCAACAAAGTTGACGAATTTCAATGGTCAAAGACCTGGATCAGAGAACGAGGCTCTGTGCAGCGGTTGAGCAGCCAGAGGATCGAACAACTCTGATACCAAATGGAACGAACAAAGTTCGTTCTTCAAGTTAAACACTCCAGAAGACTTGGAATATGTAGATCTCCATTGAGATACAAGAATATATATTAAATGTATGTATGAGAATGATGATACCATTGAGAGTGAGGATCTTGTATATATAGCCAGGTAAGTACCCTTTCACAAACGACCATGTCTATTGAGACATGCCTCTTTGTTTAACTAATTATCATTTACATATTATTGTGATTATTAATTATTATCTATATTTATTACTTTTTACATAATTATATTCATAAAATATTTTGTATTCATTTGAGAGAGCAGCGTTGATCCTTGTATATTGTTTGTTGAAATCATAGTATTCAAAATCGGGCTGGTTTATTAGGCGGAGGTACCTGACCGATACAAAAACCGGTTTTTATGTGCGCGAGCTATGATTTTGGCATTAACCAGCCATAAACCAGCTAGTTCATGACAAAACTAGTCGATTTACCCATAAATCGGTTGGTTCATTACATCTCCCCCGTGGACCCCACATGAGTTGTTTCTTGGCTTTTCTGAGCGGTTTTGAGGGAAACTAGGGGCTATTTCCCTCCAGAAACAACCTCTCCAAGCCTTTAAAAGGATGGATCCCCTCTCATTTGCCTCGCACATCTCAAGGTTCTCAACCCTAACAATGTTGGCAATCAATGGTAATGTTAAACTCTTAAAGTAAAAGTGATGAAATTATCATAAAATGACTCGGGATGTTTAAGAGTGGTTTCAACCTCTTTGGATTTCATCTGGAGAAACTAGATTTTTAGATATCACTCAAAATCCAACAGACTTAATGGTTTTCAGGATTTCAAAATTTAGGGGATTGCAACGTTTCCAAATGATTATGTCATGCATGAGGGTATGAAATTGGCATTTGATCAAGAACATGAAGCCCTTTAAGTACCTTGATGTTGGTGGCATTGATGGTTGAACTTCGTTGATGTTGGTGGTATTGCTTGTTTAACTCCTCTACCATGGCCTTAACAAAAATGTACCCTTCACTAAAAGAAAATTAATTGGTTAGGCATGTTAAGCTTTTTCTACCATATTATAAGTTTGAGGAGATGAACCCTTCACTCAAACCCAAATCATTGGTTAGGCATGTTAAGCGTTTTCAAATACTACCATATTATAGGGTTGAGCAATCCAAGTCTAAAGGCTTTGAGCTAGATTATGTTTATGTATCTCTTGTTGATGATCCCATTTCTAGTAGTGTTGAATCAAGGATGATTTTCATGAGTAATCATGTTGATCAGTGATTTGTAGTTTTGATGTCTAGTTTTGCTACTACTATTGAGGTTGACGAGGAGTCTAAAAGTCCTTAGACTCTAAGCCAGATGATGCTTATGTAGCTCACATTGATGATCCCATGTCTAGCAGTGGTGATGAGTTTGATCATGATGAGGAGTGATCATGTTGATAACTGATATATAGACTTGTTGTAGGCCAGTGGCCTCATAGATTGTAGCATTGTTTTTGGGCGCTATAGGCCATATAGAGCCTCATTAATTATGTATTTTGTTGATGATATGTATTGCACTTGGTGCCTTTTGATGTATTCACCTTTACATGGAATATAGATGAGCAAACTTTGTATATTTTGTCTCTATTGGTTTGGAATCATGGTTTTAAATCTTAAAAATAGTTTTTTTTTCCATTAAAAATAAATTATTTCATATACTTTTCGAAAGACGGGTTCATTGAGATCTAACAGTCTAGTTTTTCTAGTTCCAGTTCGAAAACCAGTTTGATAGGTGGACCAGTCTGGTCACCAGTTCCGGTTTTGAATACTATGGTTGAAATATATAGAAAATATTTTTAAAGATTCAAAAGAAACTTTCAAGTCCCCCCAATAGCCATTTTTTCTCTAAACCATTAAATTAAATAGTAGAGATGGCAACATTTTAAGGGAGTCATGTGTACTAGAATCCTCATAGCAAATTTAAAGCAAAATTACTAGTATTAGGGGCACAACTCCTTCCAAGTTGGAAGAGAGAGTGGAAGGTCTACAAAAGAAATATCTCTCCTGACCAAGAAGTGGACTCTATGGTAAAGGTGATTGATGAATGTCCAACATTCGAAATGAAAACAGTATAGGCATTACAGAAATAAATCTGTTACTCTGTATAATCAAAGTAAGACAACCTCAATGACATCCTCTTCACAAAGGACACCACAATCAATATCATAAAAAGCTTTTGCAAACAAGACTAACATTAAAATGGACTCGTCAAAATTTAATAGTGTTGACAAAGGGGAGGCTAACAATCATCACAAAGGACACCACAACAAATATCAAAAAATGTTTTGCAAACAAGACTAACATTAAAATGGGCTTTGCCAAAATTTAAGAGTGTTGGCAAAAGAGAGGCCACAAATTGCATCAATAAGATGGAATAATATTTCTCTACCAATGAACTTAGATCATGAGGAAGAAATTACTGCCTTATCACACTTAGGAGATCCAGTGTAATGAATACCAGCATAGATCCATCTTGATTCTTAACCCCATCTTTAATAAGCATTGAGAGATCAATAGAAGAGACGTAAATATCTCCATGCTTAAAATATCCAAGGTTCAGATAGATCTATGCTAGTTTATTTTATGATAGACTTCCAAGTTCTATAGTTATTATGGTCCCTTTTTGAAATTTTTTCTTCCTATGGTCGTTATTTTCTAACTTTTCATTCTACCAATTTCATTTTTTTCGAATTTAGTTTATTAATGTCATAATACAACCGTGACAGATATACCTAGGTGATAGATGCACCCCACTACTCTTGGTGCAATAAATCATAATGGATATAATAATAACCTTACAGATCTACCTGGGTCATAGATGTACCTCTCTACTCTTCGTGCAATTAATCATACTGGATATAATAATAATAACCTTATATTAATAATGAAAGGTAAAGAGCCTACTAATGAAAAGGCACGACTCTTCATAGAGATACCCCTTAGAATATATCCAGACTTGGGGCTATCCTCATTGTAACCGACTTATGAATCATCTATCATATATTATTATATTTTATAGACATCTTTGTTTATACTGTGTATAAGAATTTTTATACTAACAATGGTATCAGAGACTATCTTGGGACAATTTATGGGAAGCTATGAATTCTAAAAATGTTTAACTTTTATGGAATGAAACGGTAGTCTTACCTTTTGGACTATGTGTCCTTTTGTGTAACTAGATACAACTACATGAGGACCTTTGAAAATAAATTTCTTCTCCGTGAACACTAACAGAGGCCAGTTATTGCAAAGGAAATTATTTTCAAATCAGACACAAATTTGCAACTAGGTACAACTACATGAGGACATTCGAAAATAAATTTCTTCTCTGTGAACACTACCAGAGGCCATTTATTGCAAAGGAAATTATTTTCAAATCAGACACAAATTTTCCCAAATTGTCACACCACACCAACAACTAGATAAGCAAAATCTCTACTCAATTTCCCAACATCATCAAACCTCCACTGGAAGAAACAATGGGAGAGGCATATCCTGAAAATAATGATATAAGTGCTATTATGGAGATCTCAAGGTTAGCTGAGGTGCGGCAACCTAGGCATGATTAGTATAACACTGTTATTCTTCATATACATGACACAGAAGAACTGCAAGAGTCCAATTTTCATTCCCATGGAAATCCTACAAGCGCTTAGTAATATCGTTGATGGAAAAGAAAGAATTATTGCTTCAAAAGAAGATCACATCCTCATTGATGCTCTTGCACAAGACCTCTACAGCATCAATGAACTCTTGCACCAGAACTATAGCAGTTCATGGACACCGACCTACAACTTCCATATTATATAAAGGATGAGAACGCTGCCAATGTCCCACACTGTTATCCTCAGTTCCACAAACTATTGGATCTTCACATCACCAAAATTTTCAAATCATATGCAAGAGAGAGGTGTAACGTTTTCATAATGGCCACTATGTCACACCCTTGGATCTCACAGAAGAAGGCATTTGCCTTAATGGACTTTATTAACCTCACAATGGAAGCTGGAAACCTCATTTGAGATGACATCAAAAACAAGAACATCTTTATTACCAATTCTAACATCAAGATTGGGATTGCCACTAAGAGTGAGGCTAGGTTGGCTGATGAACGCCTAGTACCTACCAATGTTTGCTCGTATTATGCATCTAGGCACCCCTACATTGCCAATACAAGCAGACACTTCGATTCACTTTCAAGGTGTCTACGATGTTGTGGGCCAACATGTCACATTTCATAGGGTAGTTGACTTCACACAGTATATCATTCTAAGGCTATATGCTTGGGTGTTAAAGCTTGGTGATGACACATGTTAATGCCAAGGAACTCAGGAGGGCTAACATCGATATGGGATTCACCATTGACAAAGCATATGATATCAACAAATGATTCAATATCACTAACATAGCAGTACCCTATGCAATACAGATCAACAACATCATCGTCACTATCCACCAGCTTTAGACTGCATTTGCAACTGTGAACAAGAAATATTACATCACGTTGCCTATTAAAAACAAAGTCAGGTACCCAAAACCTCCTAATGAATTCATCATGTTCATTGCATACAATATCATTGCCAACTAGCATTGAGGGATTTATGAGGTTTATGAGTGTTACACCTCATATTGTATGATGTTCAACATTGTGACTTTCATCACATTGATAGAGATCTATAGCTAGAACACTTGGAGCATTGGACTGACTTCGGGGGCTTCATCGTCACAGAGCCCTTTCTCTTCATGGCATTGGTCTCAAAGGATAAGTACTCTTTATATCTTTCTTCCTTGATTATTGCTTTATTACTTTATTATTAAGTTAGCCTTGTTGAATGGTGTTGTCATTGATGCCAACATCAGTCTTTGAACGCTCTTAATATTCGTCTATGGATTGCATTGGTTGGAAGCTCTAGTGGTCAAGAAGCCCTGGAAGGATGAGAAGCTCCTGCGACATGATCATGATATGTCACTTTTGATGAAGATTTTAAATGGGAATATCAATGCAATGGCATGCAAGAGTATCATCATTTGATTGTGCTTGTCATATCAATTCCAAGAGATACGTCTCGTCAACGTTGGAGCCCCATTGTGTGGTCAAAGTACCCCAAAATTGAGATGCTAATGGCAGTTGATAACTGGTAGAGATGGCATTAATATTAAAAATATTTTGCACAATTTTTTATGGGTCTTGAGCTGCCGTAATCGTTCCTCCTTCAAGCAAAGAAAATCCATAATAAGTCGGCCTCAAAGGGTGTTTAAGTTTGGCTCCAAAATTTTTGAATTTGGAAATTTAAATTTAAATTTTCTTCAAGATCGGCTCAGGCATTTCAGGGGCTAGTCGGCCCTCCCTTTGACCCTATTTTTCATCTATATATTGGAGCTCAGTTTCCTCCATTTGGTATCATTTATTACACACATATCATTAGCATATCTTTTCTGAAATACAAAGGCCAGGGGTAGTCACAAAGATCAGCAGTTAGTGACCATTTTTCTCCAAGGTATTCTGAAGTCTATTGCTATATCTTTCATCTGTGATTTTGTTGGGACTGAGATAAATCTCTGAGGTTAATTCGGTTGAGTTAATGGCCTGTTCTATGGCATAATTTGCATTGGATCTGAGCTTTAATACGGCACTGTACTAGGGTTTCCTGAGGCCCATCTCGGCTCTCCTTTGACTTACTTTGCACTGGATTCTGTAAGAAAATTTCTAACCTGTTAGTGAGGCAAGACAGAGGCCCCCTTCAGCCTTCCTAAGGCTTGACCTGAGGACTCAACAGAGTTTTTGGGCGTAAATCTTTTGCATTTTCTTGGGAGGGATTTCGTTGGTTCATGATCTTCTAAAACAGTTGTTTTGGCCCCCTTGAAACCTATTACAAAAGCACAAATCTGGCCATATCCGTGACAGTTTTTCGCACGACCTGAAGTTGTTTGTAGGCATAGTTTCAGGTATGTTTTCGCATATTTCTAAGGCAGTTATTCTGTGGACAATTCTGCTCTATTAAGGATCTTTTGAGACTCGTTTTGACAATTGTTTGATCCCGACCTTCATCAGGCCCTCTGTAAGGCAGCTTCGATATTGACTCTAAGAACCATCTATGTGAACTTACTCAGTGTTGTCTGTGGTTTATTTCGTACCAGAAATGAGGATCTTTTGTGGCCCTTTTGAAAAGGCTTCCTAAGGTTCGGACCTATGCTCTTTTGAGGTTGAGTAGGCCTAAGCAAGCCACAGTAAAAGGGAATAAGCCCATAGGCTACGGGCACTGTTTTGGTTTGATTTGAAAGCAAAAAAAAGTCTCCTTGGGCTGCAGAAGAGAGGCACTGTGAAATACCACTTAAGGAGTTGTCCGAACCGAAGTTTTAGTCAACACTAGGACTGATTGCTTTGTTCTACTGTTGTATGGTAAGAACATATTGCCTACTAAGTTCTGTGTTAATGGTTGCGCTCAAAACTTGTTTATATCCTGCAATGACCACCAGGTATCAATATCTGAGAACTAGAGACAGCATATATTTGAACTTGTAAGAGCTATTGTAGCACATGGACCAATTTGTTTCTGAGAGATTAGAAATTGTTTATGTTGCTAATTTGCTGAGAGAGTAATTGAGATCTGCTTGTATTGACTACTCAGGCTTGTTGAGGCTTATCATTATCATTTAAGAAAGTATTGTTTAGACTAGAATATTAAGTATTCTTGATGTATTGTTGAGCACTACATTGCTCAAATTTGTTTGTTGATCACATAGCTGTATTCATGGTTGAAGCTGCTGAAAATCTTGTTGGGCAGAGGACTTATATAAAATAATTTTGATCATAAATTGCTACTGCTATTACAATATTGATGTATGCAACAGAACTAAGCTTTTTCAGTTGAGTGAGCATTGGTTGCATTGCAGACAAATAGTTGGCTTCGCATCTTATGATTGTGTGTCTCCTAAGGGGGAAGTTGAGACAGCTTAAGGCCGGGCACAGGACAGACTTGTGGCACGTTGGACTGTGCATGTGGGCACGAGTTAGCAGGGACAACAGTCGCATTTACGCAGTATTGTAACAATTATATGACAGGAGCAGAGAGGCAGAACAGCAGTGTTGTTGATAGCAGTGGTTGATCAGCGTTTTCAGTGTAATCTATCTTATTCTTTTATCTTCTATCTTTAGGGTGGCAGAGTGGTGCAAGGTGGAGACTGATGTCTCCTTCGGGGTGGTGCCCGAGAACACTTCAGGGTGGCAAGGTGATGCTAGGGCGAGTTAGAGCTTGCAGGGTGTTGGAGCATCCTTTCAATTGGAGCCAATAAAACCAAGGCGAGAACACTTCAGGGTGGCAAGGTGATGCTAGGGCAAGTTAAAGCTCGCAGGGTGTTGGAGCATCCTTTCAGTTGGAGCTAATAAAACCAAGGCATTGGAGCATTCTTCCAATTGGAGCTGGTAAATCAGGGCGTTGGAACAGCCATTCAGTTGGAGCCAAGAAAACCAAAGCGTTGGAGCGTCTTTCTAGTTGGAGATAGTAAATCAAGATGTTGGAACATCCTTTCAGTTGCAGTTGATAAATCAGGGAGGTTGCAACCTCCTTCCAATTTTTGCAGGGGAATCGTGGAAGTTGGAGTTTCATGTTGATGTAATCTTTAAAGACCTATATTAAAAGAGTTTGGTGGTTTTCCTCCTAGGAGGGTTTCCACCTAAAAATCTCTTCTATATTGTCTCAGATGTTTTGCATTGTTGAATGGTGTTGTTAATTGTTCATGTGACGTGATGTTGATTTATGTTTTGATTTGATGGTAATTTTATTTAATGCTCTGAAGATTAAAATTAACTAATTGAAGTAGAATATTAATTCACCCCCTCTCAGTGTTTCCAACAAGCCTCTTGCCTTTGTTTCTTTTGTTAGGTCATAATTGTTTCTTCCATCACCTCCTAGTGAGGGTTACAGATACATCGTCAAGGTTGCCAAGGCTTTGGCAGCAAATGAAAGCATTGGAAGTACAAAGAAAAGCTTGTGACAAGAGGATTCTCCCAGAGTGATATGTGTTCAAGAGTGTGAAATTGTACTGACATCTAGAACCGTGCTTGATCACCAGAAAAGCTCATGTTCAAAGGGAGCAGGCAACAAGATGTAGGAAATTGTGCCTTCCAAATGGATCTACAAGGTGAAGTATGCAGTAGATGGCAACAAAGAAAAGTACAAAGCAAGATTCGTGAGGATTCTCCCAAAAAGAGGGAGAGGACTATGAGAAGACAATTGCTCCATTTGTCAGGTACACTACTATTAGAACTATTATATTTGTTGCTTCTATTATGGGTTGGAAACTACATAAAGTGGATGTGGAGATCGCTTTCCTCAATGGAAGGAAGAAGTGTACATAGAGCTACCTCGGGGATTTTGAGGTACATGAGAGGGAATCTTATGTTTGCACATTGAAGAACGCTTTGTACAGACCTTGGGCTTGGTATTCTCGAATTGATAGATATTTGGTGAGTCTTGGTTGATCTTGTTATCATATGACTTGTTTCTGACAGGAGCAGAAGGACTCATGTGACAAAGGGAGCAACAGTGGCAAGAGGATTTGCCTCCGTGATAGAAGGAGCAATCAAGCCCTGCTTCATTGTTAGAGGAAGTTGAGCTCTGAGCTTGAGATGAAGGATTTTCATACATTACTTCTTGGGACTAGAAGTGTGGAAAAAACCTAGCGAGATCATCCTTGGTCACAGGGAGCATATTATTACGATCCTTCAGAGAATTGGGATGATGAACAACTAGTCCATGGCCACTCCCATGGTAACCAATCTGAAGAAACTGAGTGACAAAGAAAGCATCCTAGATTGCCACAACAAGATCTGGTTCAATGTTATAGAGAGCACCCAGTCAGGGTGACTAGAAAGCAGTTGTGGTACAACATGTGTTGAGGTACCGGCATAGTACAATTGGATCTGGATTGAGATATGTCTCAAATGATGAAGTACAGCTAAAGGTATATACAAATTCATATAGGGCAGAGAGTGTTGAAGGAAGAGTACATCAAGTTGATGACTCAGTTTGGATTTTGCTTAGGCAGGAAGCAGACATTTGTCGCACTTAGGATTGCAGAGGCTGAGTATATTGCAGCAAGTTTGGCGAGTTATGAAGCAGTGTGGCCTCGAAAGCTACTCACAAGATCGTTTGATCAGGTGTAGGAGACAATTGTAATGGCAGGTCGAAGCACATCAAGATCATGGTACCACCACATCTGGGACATGGTACAGAAGGGAGCAGTGAGGCTCTAATACATTTCTAAAAACAATCAGGTTGTTGACATTCTCACAAAGCCTTTGTCTCGAGAGGAAGTTTGTTTACTACAAGGACAAGCTTGGATTGGTTGAGAATACTTCCCTTGGTTAAAGGGAGTGTTGATATTTTAGCATCAAGGCGCAAAGATTCCCCCTAGGTCAGAATATTGATAGGTCATGGGTATTGATCGGGGGCCATGTAGTGTGGCTAGGGAGATTATCCTAAGTTGCATCAAGGCCCAGGGTGCTCCCTCGATCATGGGTTACATGACCATATTGCCAACGCTTAACTGGCTAGTGGGTTGAGTGAGTGCCTCATAGAATTGAAAAAGTATTTTTACATTCAATAGCATGTTACGACAAGTGGGAATGGTAAATGGGCCCAAGGTTTCACCATTTGCTAGGGGTACCTGACATGGTTCCAAGTGACGACAACGTTCCAAGTGACGACAACATTCCAAGTGACAACTTGGTGGGTTAGTGAAACAAGGACTAGTCCTGGGTCAGGTGGTACCTAACCAGCCAATGGGTAATTGGCTTTTCGGTGACTAGATCCTTTGCAAAGGAGATGTGACTAGTGGGCAACTAGATCCCTTTGCAAGATGCTAATGCGGGATGCTTTCCACATGTAGTGGATGGATACATCAACATAGCTAGCTCTTTGAAACTTTTCTTGGGATGGAGAAATTGTTTCAACGAAATGTACATCTGAGGAAATCAAAGTGAATGCCTCCCTAGCTATCTAAGAGGGAGTGTTGAACTTTAGGTAGTTGCGGGAGGTATTCCCCAACTACATTGGCCCATTAAATATCAAAGAGGGAAAAATCCAAAATTGTACCCAAGTCAACCTACAAAAGGAGGGAAATTAAATTTGAATTTATATTTCTAAAGTCAACTCCAAGATAAGGCCATGTCCCTTCAAAAGGTTATGTCGGCCCCCTTAAAGGCCTCCTCAAGTCAAATATAAATAGACCTTGGCCTCCCTCATTTGATCAACAATTTGGATCATCTCTTGCTTTTTTCACCCATGCAAAGGACGATTTATGGGCTTAGTTACACATGCAAAGGAGAATTTATGGTTTGTTCACACATGCATCGAGACCTTGTTTGTGTATATGTTCTAGGAGGGTTGAAGCCCTAGAGTGTTGTCACATGAAGCCTCAGAACCCAAGGCATGAAGTTAAAGAGTATCGCAGACAGAGAAGGACTGAGACCTTGGAGAGAATGTTGATCATTGGAGAAGGGTTGGTCAAGCCCTAGGAATCGATTCAAGGAAGAAGGGTTGATTAAACCCTTGGAATTTCCAGGTTATCTTACAAATCTCATAATGTACCTTTGATGAATTGATCAATTTCTCCTAAGAAAATATTGTTGGGTGTTTCCCTAGTTAGGGTTTTCCTTGGGTAAAATTTGTGTCTCTTGTGTTTGGTTATCTCTTCATGATCCTACTGTCATTATTGTATTTTAGTTAAGATTTTCTATGTATAATTGCTTAAGGATGAATGTGACATAAGATGAATAAATTAAGAAATCATTGGAAGTAATTATCAAATTAGGAAATCATGAAAAATCAACAAGGAGAGGGTTTATTTTATAAGCAAAAGTTTTCATAAATAAATCCAACTACGTCTTGAGAAGTCACCAATGAAAGTTAAAAAGTACATGAATCCAGATAAAGGATAAATGGGCCACACAAATCACTACATACAAGCATGAATCCAGATATAGGATAAATGGACCACACAAATCACTATGTACATGCATGAATCCAGATAAAGGATAAATGGACCATACAAATCATTATGAACAAGCTACAAGAGGGTCGAGGTGTGCCAAGAGGCACATTTGTCAAAATTGTTCCAATGATGTTTGCCAAGAACACAGTGGACATAAACACCATCTCTACAAGAAACAAGAGGAAGACCAATTACCATATTTTGATTCCATAGTTGTTGCAACGAGCTATAGTTTAGATGACCGACTTTCTCACGCCAAAGTTTGCTCAAGTCATCACTATGAACAATAAAAACTAATGGAAAAGAGGATGACCCTAAGTTGTCAAATATGTACAGCCTAGTAATATCATCAACAACTGTAATTGCTAGGACATGCTTAGCGTCTTTTAAATCTTGATTAATATTTGATGAGGTGAAAACTCTATTGTTTTACCATCACCTAAATCAACAATTTTATATATTGATAGAAAATTACAAGAGAGACTTGGAACACATAATACATCATTAAAATGACCATCATCTAGTGAAATATTTTCATAACCTACAACACTAATAGATTTATCATCACCAACAAATATTTGATTGGTGTTACATTCATCAAGCCAACAAAAATGATGCCCAAGAGTTAATAAGCCACTTATTGGAAGAAACACATATTGCATTTAAGAAAAAGTCAGAAGTAGAAAGCGTGTGTCCATGAGAAGTAGAGTTAGAAGAAGAAGAATCAAGATTGTTGGTGTGTTTCTTCAAATACTTCAAAGGCCTCCATCTTCTTAAAACATTTAAATACCAAATGAACATCTTGCTAAGAAAATTTGCAATGAATCTCAATCTTTTTACTTCTCAATTTTAGTTATTTTCCACCGTTGGGAGGAGGAGCTAGCTTTGAGGGTTTAGGACCTATTGCCACACAATCTAGCAGGGCCATAGGAGGGGAACCTATGGGACAACAACTAGACCAAGTGACAACAATGGGACAAAGGCCCATTGTCACCTCAGTCAATTTCCCATGCTCTTTACGCACTTTCACCAATCGGAGGAGTCCCCGCAGGAGAGGAATCACTTGAAAATGGATATGCTAGTGATCTAAGTGTGAAGTGATTCCACAAAGCCCATTCGAAGAGAGGCTCAACCAATACTCAATGCTTCCAAGAACCTAAAGGCTCTCCAAGAAAGACTTAGGATGGAAATCAAGACTTAGGGCTCGGGAATTTGCAACTTGGTTAAGATCAATATTTTCAAATGTGATTTAGGACCTCTCAAGAAGCTTTGCAAGATGATTTGTCACCTCAAATAGTGTTTTCGCTTTACTTAAGAGACTAGAAAGAGTTTACGCTAGCCTAGGGTTTTCAGGATAAACATGGGAAGAAATTCCTCCAAGGTACGCTCTACGTCAAGGTAAGAAAGACGAAAGGGTCTCTTGCGATTTATTCTATTGAATACTAGGCTCATAATACATATGACCCTCAAGAAGACTACCTTATCCAAGGAAAACTAACTAGGTTTCCCTTCTAGGGCACACCTAGGGTATAAGGATTTCTAGAGAATTAACTGTGAGAATTCCACCAAAATTTGAGGTCTCCAAGAGGAAACACTAAGGAAGAGTTTTATCCAAGCGAAATCTCAAAATTCCTTCTCTAATGGATTTCGTTGGATGACCTAGATAACCATCTACGAAAAGGGACCGAATTTTTTGGAGAGAAGAGAAGAGAGAGAAGGGAAGGTTGGTCACCAGTCACCAATTTTTGTTGGACCAGTGCCTATCCCTTGGGCTATGGAGTCTGTGATGATTCAACATTTGCCAAAATCGTCTTCAAGGAGGCTAAATAATGATGTCGTAGCA
Organism: Pinus tabuliformis; assembly: GCA_031772625.1. Lineage (NCBI taxonomy): Eukaryota > Viridiplantae > Streptophyta > Pinopsida > Pinales > Pinaceae > Pinus > Pinus tabuliformis. The sequence goes on from CM062811.1 coordinate 263,805,530, forward strand.
ACCACTCTAACAATTACCTACTCAATATCTCTGGGTTTTCATGGAAGAAGAACAAAATCCTATCCACTAGGAACATTCATCTATTGCCATGCAATGAGTAACATGTGTAATTTACAACCAAATAACCTTTTACAATGATATTCAACAAGTTACGGCACAAGACAATTAACTAGTTGCAATAATTCCACATATTAGACATTATTCCAAGAGAAATTTTCAACAAAATAGCACATACAAGATGACAATGAGATATATCCAACCATAGAAGAAGAAGTAGCTCCAAGAGAGATTGAAATTTCGCTTCCAGAGATATCGAAATGCATCAAAAGTCTCCACTAGCATCCAAGAGAAAAGTGTGAAATTCTTATACAAGAGAAAAGATCCAAGTGATGATGATGCTCTCTCACAATGAGAGCTCGTTCTATTTATATGAGACCTTTAAAGGTCGAATTCCTATTCTAAAGCCCCTAACATTATTTTAATGTACAAAAAATAACGCCTTGGTGACAAGCCCACCAACTAGCTCCAAAAATTACGAATAAACCATCCAATAGTAGGCCAAAATGATGACATCATGATGAAATGAGGTCATTGGAAGACCACGTTGAGTCCTAAGTGCCAAAACAAGAGAGAGAGCTCCAAAAAAAGTGCACAAGGGGATGGCCCCTTGATGTCCATGTAAGTCATCATGTGGTGCTCCAAAGTGGCTCTGGGGCACAAATACTGGTCTCATGGGTCTCTTGGTGAAAGATAAGCATGTAGACTACTCCAAATGAGGGCACTAACGATGATGCTTCCCCTCCCATGTCTCAAGGGTGAGATAAACTTACTCCGGACCTTGGATTAGCTGCCAAACCATGTGTACACTGTTAAGCTAGCTGGAGGCAATGTTGGTTCAAGTGTATCATCTCATGAATAATGTGGGGCAATTAACAAGGTGTTGAAGGTGTTGAGGACGCCCATGAGATGAAACAATGCTCTATCACGTAATCAAGTCCCATGGCTCTCAATGCATCCCATACAAGTGTCAATATGATAATTTGGTGGAGTTGGGCCTCAGTTAAGTTGCCCAACCCATGATGAAACCACCTGCCAATTACATTTAAGATCCAATGCGTCTCCTCACCATCAGGTACAATAATTCATTAGTGCATCTAACCAATCTTGTTAGTCAAGGGCACAAATGAGACTTCATACTGGATTTCCCTTCAAAATTTGGGGCTTTGAGCATGTAATAGTGTTACCTCCCTAGGTAGGAGTGGCTAATAAACAAGCCTATTAGGTGTTCCCAACCCCTAAAGAGAAAGACATGTCCAAGGTACATCCTTCAAGTGATAGAGGTCATGTAGATGATGATGATATGGATTGGGAAACAGGGGTCTCAAGACCAAAAGCCATTGGTTCAACGGTGGTAATGAGGAGGGATGTCCACATATTTGGGTGTATAGATGTAGGAGGGAGCAATCGCAGTACATGAGTTACCCCAGCATTTGTTTTTCCACCCTTCTTTATTCGCCTTTTGCCTTTTCTTGATTTTTCTTTTATTATTACTGCTTGGGACTCCAGGAGATGAGAGCATGTTATGTATGATATAAGCAGTGATTACCCCCTTAAGGTGGGGCAGTTCATCGCCCACCAAGGGTTGGGACATGCATGGGTTCCTTAATGATGTGGGGACACTCAAGGAGCCCTACGAACCAGGGTGATGGCCACAATGAAGGGGATAGAGCTCATGTTTGGCTTTTGCCCACGTGCTAATATAATGTCCCGACCATTGATATTATTTCCTTTTGTATGTGGCCATGATATGCTTTTAATCGTTTTTTTGGCTACATCAACCAACGGGGCAACATTCCAAGCCCGACCCAAACATGTGTACAAGGGGAGGGCGAGTACCAGAGCCTTATGGACATCGTGGCCATGTGGATGATGAAATAGGGCATGTAATGTGTGGAGGGGAGTAAAAAATATGAAACGGGAAAACGAGACCGTGTTACCAAAATCGGGGTTTCACAAGTAGTGCCCACCCTGAAGCTATAAGTCAATAGGGGAGATCCAACGGGACTAGGGTTGGGGATTAACCCCCCATTTAAGGTGAGGGAACAAGACTATAGTCAAAACCCTTCCTTCTTCCAAGTCACCCAATAATCCATACCCAATGTGCCCAGGAAAAACAAGCATAAGCACTCAATTCACAATGAAAAACATACCTTTAGCATCAAATGGCCCGCCTTCAAACATACGCTCTTGACAAATGGGCGAGGGGACATATGACTAGCTCAAAGAGTGGAGATCAACTGGCACAATATATTGGCTACACTGGTGGTTATCAGGGGTTACTGGTTGTTAGCTGAAGACAAATCTTAGCAGAAAATTTCTCCTACGGGGTCACCCATTTTTGGTGGGTAACAGGACCCTTTTGAACTGGTAAGCAAAAGATCACTTAGACTACCCATATAAAATAATGCAGGTAAGATGGCTTTGAAAATAGAAACAAACTGTCTGGATGGAAAGCTCTCAAAAAAATACGCAATTTCAAAAAATATAGACACTAAAAACGAATTATGGATGTCGAAAGTATTCAAAGATAAAGCTCATGATAGTATCAAATGGGACGTCAACCTCAACATGTTGGATTGGCTAGGATTTGGCTCCATGTATCATCAATCTACGGAGACATTTTCCTACAAGAGTCGGTGTGAATGGTGCATTATTGGAAACCATCACACTATCACATTGCAACATTCCACCTAGGTAAATCAAAGGTTTTCTTTATTTTATCATCATTTGTATCTCTTAAACTTTTTAACATTTAATCTTTTAGAGTGTTCTAGACACTCGTTGAGTAGCCATTCACTGTTCTCTCCAACAATGTTGAAAAAGCTGGCATCGGCAAAAGATTGGCGAGGGTCGTGAAAACAAATTTTCGGCAACATCGGCAAAAAATGGGCAAAAATCAGCAAACATTAAAGAATGCAAAATATATTCATTTTTTCAGATTTTTAAACATATAAAGCAACAACAAACATGAAATAAACACATTGGCACATAAATATGAAGAAAGCACTTATATATATGATGTAGTGGATGTCAAATAAAAATGATAAATCAAAGGCAATACGAAATGTTGTTGATCCCTGATAGTTGTCCAGTCAAGGACTCAAATGTGGAGAACCAATACAAAATAACATCACATATTTAAACGTATCTCATCATCATGAGTTATATGCAGCAAAACAAACAAAACTAGCAGCTAGCTATCTGAGATCAATTCCCTCTCCCTCTTACAGGAAAAAATGATGGGTTGTTTTCCAAGCCTACCCTTAGCAATAGAAGGCCCTAGGCCTGCACCTAATGTCAAACAATGATTGTTGAGTGGACGAATGGTCTCTTTGGCCCTATCCATGGCCTCATACAAATAAGTCATTGCAAGCTTATCCCCAACTACCAATCTCATAACCTTTACTATAGGTTCACTAACTGAGCACACTTCTTCCACTCCTTGCCAAAAGGAGTCAGTGTACATCATTTTTACAATGGCTCTCCTACCCTTCCTATCTTGTTGTGTCTACAATCACGCCACTCATCAAAAACAAATATTTTCTACAACTCAAACTGGCATTGAAGCAAAGACTGAACAATAATGATGTTGGTGGAAAAACGTGTGATTGCAAGATGCTGTAACTCCCTCTTTTTGGTGCATCTCCTCATGAGGCTAAGTACAAAATCATGGTTATATATGAACTTGGGGATGCTCTTGGCCATATCAATCACCTCCTTCATGAAGGAGAGTTTCCCAATATCCTCAAGCATCAAATCGATACAATGTGTTGTGCATGGAGTCTAGATCAATGAGCAGTCCTTGTCCATAAGCATCCTGCCAGCAGCCACATAGTTGCATTATTTGTTATCAGTTGCAACATATTTTGCACACCAATCTCCTGGAAGAACCCATTTAAATACTCAAATATCAATGTTTCATATTTTATATGTGTTGATGCATCCACTGATTTAATAAACATGGTACCTTTAGGACAATGTACCAAGAAATTTAGAAGGGTCCTACCCTTCCTATCTGTCCAGCCATGAGACACCATTGTGCATAGAGAGACCTCCCATGACTAGTTGAACTCCGCCAATCTAGAGTTGATGTTTTTTCTGCTTGAAGGCTTGGCCTCTACAACTCCTCATATGTAGCACTTTTGTACCTTGCGCCCACAGTAGCAATAGCATCACACATTGTCTACCAAAATGGATTGTTTTTTGTGATGATGAGAGGTAAGTCACTCCAGTAAAGACAACTCCCCATAACTTTACCTGCTTCTCGCTTCCCCTTTATTTTAACAACTAACTTTATTGAAGGTTGTGTTTCACGTCCAATTCGCAGAACAAAAACTGGTGACCTCCCAGTAACATCAGTAGGTGAAGTTGTGGAGCCCCTCCCACTACCCTCAAGCTCAATCTCGAAAGCAGATAACCCTGAAGATCTACCTCCACGTTCAACCTTGTTTGCAACTACCTCTTATTTCTTTATGTCTTTTTCCTCAATTGCTTCATATGCAACTCTTATAAGCTTCGAGCTAGATTTCTTAGAAAGCCCAACATCATGTCCAAGGATTCTAGCCAGATGGTATTTCAATTGGGAAACCCCTCCTATCATTTTGTCCCCACACAATTTGCAACTTAGATATTATCGATTTGTCCCACCATTAAGTTCCCCATACTGCTAAAATGGGTCCAAGGGCTTTGGCATATTTGGAGTGGAAGTGTTTAACAGACAGCTTGAAAATTCAGTCCTAGGGCACCAAAAAGACAAAAGAATGGCATTAAACCCCCACTACACAAAAAATAATAGCCTGCTCATTTACAAAAATCAATTTTTGCTACATTATTTGCGATGAAAAATGGCAATAAGAGGGCGCATAGAAAGTTAAAAGCAAAAAGGAAGCTTGCTGTCCAAATATGGAGAAAACCCTTGCATTGGTTCATGGGCATGAAAATCATAGCAAATGACAAAAAAACGAAGGAGGAAAATGTCGGTAGGCAAAGAGACAAGTAAGCATAAGCCTAAATCTATGAAAAAGCATTAACATAGGGGTTTTTAAAAACATACTTGCGAATGGAAGAAATTAAGTTTGTTTCACTGATCATGAATCTTTGATCAAGAAAAAAATTTGGTTGGTGATGATAATGGTTGTTTGATCCTCAATACCTCCTTGAAACTCACCACAAAGCTCTTCTCCTTCCTTCTCAAAGACCAACAAAGCAAAATGACCAAAAAAACCCAAAAATTTTCTTTTGAAACCTGCAAACCCATGCCCCTAGCGATTTTTTTACAGTCGTGGCACGCTTTTTCCCCATTTTTTTGTGGGTGATTTTTCGTAAAATTGCAAAGTTGGTGAAAAATGGCGATATTTTGCCAATATCTTCCACACTACTCTTCAATATCATTGATGTATGGCTTGGTCATTCGTGGACATTAATAAAATTACCTTCTCTTATCTCCTTTTTTCACAAAGTATGGGGATAAACTAGTTACTCCAATCAAACTAGCATAGGAAGTTACCATTGCCAAAGCTAACGCGTACCTTCTATAAATAAAATTGAAGAGATTTGAGGCAAAATTCATGGTTTTTGTGCTAGATGGACAAAATAAAGATGTCATCTCTAAACATTGGGATGGCTATTTTAACATCTTTAATTTCTTCTAATCCATGTAAAATTTGTAATAACTCTATTTCGTGAAAGCAACTTCAAGAACAAGAAATGAATACCATTTTCACATAGCGAGTTAGCAAAAACGTTTTGGACTTCCCTTTGTCAACTTGATGCACAAGTCTTCACATGGACTTCTATTGTCACAGACATAATGTTGGGCTAACATTGATCCCCGCATGTAAATGATGTGCTAGCATTTTCTAGAATAATTTCCTCCAATCAAATTCATTTTTTCCCTTATATGATGTTTCAACAAGCGAGTGTAAAACCCTAACAGATCAAGCTAGATGCTCCACCGTGATGAATACATCAATGCAAAAATAAATTTAATTTTTCCTAGGCATGATGAATCCAACAAAGCACCATCAACATGCACAATGATATTGCAACTGACCACAAAGGGTCAACTATGTTGCAGGGATAGTAACCGTTGGAATATTCATAATAGTGATGTAGGTTAATCCTCTACCTGGCATACTATTATGCTCCACTATGAGAGTGTCGAGGCTCCAAAATAGTTGGTTCTCATGAATTTCTTTATTGGTGAGATTCAATGGTTAGAACCAAGGTTACTTGGGAGCAGGAGCGAAAACGGGGAGTGGAAGCGGGAGCGACATTTTCAGAAGCCCCCGGTTTGGGAGCGATTCAAGAAGCGATTTTTTATATAATATATATTTTTTTATATTTTTTATATTTTGATGCATATATGTCGACAAAAACATGTAGAATGATGAATTAGATATAAAAAGCATAAAAAACATAGATTGAACCATATAAAAAAAATTATCTAGAAGTTATAATCTTGATTCTTCATCAACCACGTCCATAAGTTAGTAACATACAACATATTGAGTCTCATGTTTCATCAATCTTAAAGTTTCAATCTTTCAAAATTCAATATATAACATTTATCATAATTGATCACCAAAGTTGTACTTGTAAGCTAAGTGTAACCATTACAACAAAGAATATCTAACATGAAATGAAACAAATTTCAACTTTTACGAAGCATCATATTCATAATTCATTACCAATGAGTTATATTTGCCAACTTCAAACTTCAAACTTAAATTGTTATATATTGATAATTGTTTACAAAAAATATCATAATAAATATGAAAGAGTCAACAGTTATTAAAACTACTAGAAACTAGAAAAGACAAGTAAATCTATCATCTACAGCTTCCTCTTGCCACGAGAAATGTCTAATTTCTGAGCAGGTCGTGGTGGTCTTCTAGGAGTCTCCTCCCGCATAGTCGCACGACCAGAACCAGAAGGCACATGCCCTCCACGTGAGGATGTAGATGGAGGCGGCGGCAACAAAGGAACAATACTTGGAACTCGAGCATTGGCACTGCTACTGGATGGTGGGGGTGGCATGGTTGTTGTTGCTTCATCATCATCTCTCATAAGTTTTGCTTCCAATTCTTCAAGATGCATAGTGCCATCTGCCAAATTATCTTCCTCTGGGTGGTTGTCCCAAATTTTATATGTTGGATCCTCGTAAGCCCGATCACAATAACGACTCAAAAACCTCAAGTTGTAGTGCACATAAACCAAGCTTTTTGCCCAGTTTTCATTGAGTCTGTTTCTTCTCACATTATGTATGATACTATGAAGTTGTAGGTGCTCCAACACCCCTCTATAGAAGAAGTATTTACAACCAATGAGAGAACTTTTTTTTCCAATTTTGGCAAAAGTCCCATGCCGCCATATGCTTCCCACCATGTGAGAGCATCGAATTTGTCTCTATCTTCCATTGCATGCAAAGAACCAAACAAACCAGTGCAACTGAAGTATCTACCTAATTCAAGACGCACATTAGCACACTCCTTGTCAGGTACCAACTAATCTAATGCTTGCATATATCCTGTAGATACCTCTGGATATGTATGACGTTTGATCCTAACCCCATGGTCCTAATTGGATCATTATATTGTTTGTCATCCATCTTGATGCATTTGGAGTGGAAAAGTGGAGGAATCAGCTCACGAGACCGTTTTTACTGACAAGACTCAATTTGGCAAAACGGAGTCTGAAACCTTCCGGGCATGTTTTGAGGCATCAAATGATGTTTTTTGGGGTACAACTTTGTCGCTTAAGAGCCACACCTTTTCATGCTATTCTACACACAGAAAGCTTTCCAACAGCACAAGAATCGCATCAAACGAAGTCCATATGCAAAAGTTATGCCACTCAGAAGTTGACCTTCCTGTTTTCACACCTTAGTTCGAGAGGATTTTGCGTCAGCCCCCATTATTCATGGAAAAGGGGCTAGCCACGTGTTTGTGATGTAAAATACTCTAGAAGAGTATATTTTCTAACTCTAGTTAAGTGTTGATGTAGTCAAACTTAACCACTAGTACGCTATCGGGTTGTGTTATAATCGGACCACTAGGAGGAAGAAACATTCCATTCTTTCAAGAGCATTTTGTTTCATAGTCGAGCAAAGATAGCCAGGAAAGATAGGAGGTAGAGCACACACAGAGGATTTGTGCACTGTAGCAGCCCACGAGCCACAGACATTACTTCTTCGTATCTGCCGCCATATTTCCAGACAGAGAAAGAGAGCGAAGCGGCCTCACTTTCCACTGGGTTTTCTCCCGAAAGGGTTTCCCAAAGAGCATATCTTGTGTATTATGTGTGTGTGAGCTTATTATGTCGTTCTCTACTTTTTGCTTGATTTACTTTTACATGCATGCACTAATTACAGTTAATTTTACAGATCTAGAAATTAAATAAAACTGTAATAGTGTAGAATCTCATATTTTTTAATATAATATTATCAGATCTTTTGTGACGAACTATCCAGTGGAATATCCACGGCAGTTTACGGATCACCCCAACCCCAGGTGCAAGTTGGCCCAACCAAGATGGAGAGTAGTATTTTGGCATAAGGATATACGCCAAGGCATGTAGTGGAACATTAAGTTTATTCCACCGTGTACACACACAATTGTGAATCAATGTATACAAGTTGGGATCATCTTCCTGAACAATATCTTTTATTTACCACGACATGGTATCCATCTGCTCATACACCTCCCCAATCATTGGTTTATCTATATCTGCAAAATGAATCATGTTATAAATGGCCTTGGTGAATTTCAATACTTGCCTCACACGTGCCCAAAACAGACCATCAAGAGCGGTATGCTCCACCTGTTCAAAACCTTGCTTGTCAGTTACATTTGTAGCATTGTCCTTTAATACCTGCCACTGTGGACTTGATACAAAAGGCACCTGAAGGTGAGGTAATAGCTAGCAAATCTAGTCTTCGCAATATTCAACAGCTCCAATCTTGAGTGAATGCGGAAAAGCCCATGGGTATTGCTATGATTTGTAATAAATTTTATCATTTGTTTGCCTCTCTTGTACAAATCACGAATCCATTTGTATTGTTGGTTTATGTTCTTAATAATATCATGCATCAAAAGGTTCATTGTGTGAACCAAACACCCAGACCAAAATATGTCCGGGTATTTATCCTCAATAATCGCTCCCGCTGCCTTGCAATTAGCAGCATTATCAGTGTTGACTTGGATGACATTGTATAGCCCAATACATTCAATTGCTTCAAGTAATGGTTCTGCAATGTTGATGTTGGTCTTGAACTTCTCTGAGTAATCATATGCTGAAAGAAAGATGGTACAACTAACATACACAACAAGAACACTTATCAATGGCTTGCCTTTTACATTTGTCCATCCATCAGATACAATGGGCACCCCATGCTCAGTACAAGAATTTGTCATTCTACTCAAAATGTGATATTTTTGCTTTTTCATGATCAAGTCCAATGGTTCTAACCTTGTCATACCCAAGGCTCTTGTATCCTTTGGGGGCATCATTTTTGGCAGAAACCATTTCATGCCAATAAGGTGAGCGAAGAACATTGAATGGTATCGCACATGCATAGAGAAACCAATGAATTTTTGAATCCACGTCATTCCTACACCCTTCATCAAGGAAATTTGATATGGTTCTACACCTTAAACAGATGTTTGTTCTCGTGCCTCCATATCCACTGCCATGGGAGGATGTTGAAGGAGTCCTTTGTGCATGTTGATGTGATTGTGAGCTATGTTCAAAGAAACCCTTTGATTTTTTAGATTTGTATTTGGCTCTATCTGTTGCTGACACACTTACACAAGTTTTGATTCCTATTGGTTTATCTTCATCCCATGGCCTTTTCCCACAGAGATGCCTTCTGGCACAGGTGTATGAACCTGTGTAAGTTTTGTTGCAATGAAGGCATGCAAATTTAGCGGTTCCATCTCCTTTCCCTCCTTCAGGCCTACAAACATATTTCCACAATGGGGTTTGGTCTTGTTCAATTTTTGGGGCCTCATCTGTTCACTCTCTTCCTCCTCACCCAGGTACTCCTCTCCAAGGATTTCATTAAATCCACTATAACCCACTTCTTCATCCTCTTCTTCATCATGATCAACCCTCCTTCTTCTACTCTCCAACACCATAATAACCAACAAAGGAACCAAGAAAAAAAAAGGCCAAGCCATATAACCATGATGTTTGAAGTTTTGAATCTACAAAAAAATAGAGGAATGGGAATGGGAAATAGAGAACAACAACAAAAAAATGCTAGATTAGAGTGTAGATCCTACCTTTCTTGTAGGAATTTACAGGGTAAGTTCCTCAGAAAGAACACCAAAAGGACACCGCTCACAACCAGATCACAGATCAATACACCAGTATTTTTGACGTGGTTAAAACCCTCAAAGAGGGAAATAGTCCACGACCTGCGCCAACGTGGCTACTACAGGCAATTTATTAATCAAAGAATGAAAATTTACATAAGCTTCTCTCATGCATGGATTACCCGAACAATGACCCTCCATGCGCTTTAAATAGAACTCATGGACCAATCGGGTGTCAAGCCACGGATCAAGTGTCGGTAATACCGAGGAGAGAGTGAACCGCCGGATCACTACATATCGTGACCGTCGGATTGTAAGTTACAAAATGTACAACGGTAAAGAAACACACTTTACCTAACTCTATACCTAACTCTATACTAGACCAAGTTGAACTTAACTATTTCCTATGTGTCGGAATATCCTAACATTTTTGGCCTTCAATCCCAAGCTCCAATCTCCCTTGCAAGCTCCTCCAAGCTCCTCTCTCTTGCTCTCTCCAAGCTCCAAACTCTCTCTTGCTCCTCTTGCTCTCTCCAATGGATGAAATTGTGAATAAAGGGAGGGGAGAGGGTCTATTTATCCTTTTCCCCTTCCCCTTTCCCTCCCCTTTCCTCTCCCTCTCCATCGTCAGTTGTCACCCCTCTCGACTACGCAGCCTCCTTTTTCGGCGTCAACGGAAGTGCTTTTTATGAGGGGGGGCAATCGCTCCTCGACCGCTCCCCCTCTTAAAAATCGCTCCTAGAGCGTAGGGGAGCAGTCAAGGAGCGACCGCTCTCGACTGCTCCCCTAATCGCTCCCTAAAAACCAAGGAGTTTTTTTTAAAGGGAGTGCGCTCCCAAAATTGCTCCCCCTTCGGGAGCGATTTCGAGAGCTAGCTCCCAAGCGGAGCGCGAATTGGGAGTGGGTTCAAGGGGTGGGCGGGGGCGCTCCCCTGCAACCCTGGAACTTAGAACAATTGTAACCTCCCAACATTTAAGAGCAGTGATGCTCATGCTTGGCCTACAACGTGCATTTTTGTTATGTATATACTATCTTGGTGTTGTGGAACATAGCCTTTGTGAGTTTCAAACAAAGGAGAGAAACCTTGAAACAACCCATTTCAAACTTTGTGACTACCTTCCTCCTTTTCATGTGCTTAACATCAAAAATTTCATAGGTTTCAAAATATTTTATTTCTTCACTTTGTAAGATTTTAATAAATCTAAAGTTTGCTTATATACTGTTAAATTAGTGTATCTTGGACTACGTTACCGGATCCGCGGGGGCCAATCGGTGAAACCTCAGATCCCCGAATCCGAAACAGGTACGGGTACGGATACGGTGGGATCCGTACGGTCAGTTAACAAAAGTTCATGTAACAGTGGATCCTCAGTTAATAACTCAGTTAATTGAATTTTTTTTCTAGTTTAACTCCTAGTTTAGCTGCAAAAAATTCTATAAAAGGGCGATATTGAACTCGATTTTAGCATAAGCGGCTCCTCTGTGCGGCGTCGTGGTCGAGCTGTGGCGGTCGAGCAGAAGAGCAAGCTCGGGCATCGTGGGTCGAAGTCTGCACAGTCGTGGGCACTGTGAGCCGATTTCTGCACAGTTGTGGGTTCCGTGAGCTGATTTCTGCACAGTCGTGGCCGCTGTGAACCGATTTCTGCACAGTTATGGGTTCCGTGAGCTGATTTCTGCACAGTCGTGGGCGCTGTGAACCGATTTCTGCACGGTCGTGGGTGAGCCGATTTCTGCACAGTCGTGGGCGCAGTCGAAGTCTGCACAGGGGCACGCGGTAGGTGTTATTTAATTTTTTTTATTTTTATAACATTACGTTATCATATGATATGCCCGTAGGTTTTATTTTTATAAGTTATAAAATATACGTAGGTTTTATTTTAATTTTTAATTTTTTTTACAAGTTATAACTTATAACATATAACGTTCATATGATATGGTTAAAATTTAAAAATTAAAATATTTTTTTATAAATAAAAATTAAATGGCCCGTGGGCCGTAAACTATATTAATATAAAAATTAAAAAATATTTTTTGTTTATGTTTATATCCGGTAACGTAGTATAGTTTATTTGATGCCCGGTAACGTAGTATAGTTTATATCCGGTAACGTAGTATAGTTTATTTGATGCCCAGTTTAGTCTTTGCCCTTTATCCGGTAACGTAGTATAGTTTATGTTTATATCAAAAGTTTATTTAGGTAACTGGTTAGAATTGTTTATGTGAACTTTATAATTTTATTTTAATAATTATAATAATTTTATATCAATTATTTAGAATGTGTATTGTTTTTTTTTTATTAATATTTATATGTTTATAACTTTATAAGTTTTTAAAATTTTAAATTATGTATATATATAATATTAATAATTTAATTAGTTATTTATTTAAATTTAAATTTTAAAATTATTTATTATAGAATAATAATTTAGAATTTTATATTTTTTTAAATTTTATTTCGCCCTGTACCACTTTAGAATTTTGTTTTGAGAATGACAATTTTATTAATTTATATTTGGTTATCATCGCAGTTGTGATAAACATGGAACCATTACAACATGAATCTAGTGAAAGAATAAATGTCAATAAAGATCCAAGATCTCCTTTATGGCAGTATGTGGAAATTCTTGGCAAAAACTCTGGTGGTGGTTCGTACAAATGGAGATGTAGTGAATGCAATAGCATTCGAAATGGCTCATACACTAGGGTGAAGGCCCATCTCACTGGGCAAACTAACACAGGTGTGTTAGTATGCAATGGTCCAAATGGTCCAAATGGCCAACCTGGGACAGGTTTGAGTCCTGCAAAAGTTAAGTTTTATGCATCTTTGCAAGATGCTGCTGATAGGAAATTCAGCAAGGGAAAACTCCCTGTGCAAGCCTCTACAACCAAGTCGTCCTTGCCATCTACACCAGCTCTCACAAGTAATAAAAGGCCTACTCTAGGACCTCTTGAAGCAGCATTCAATAACCAGGGTAGAGAAGTTGCAGATGAGCATGTTGCTCGTTGCATCTATGCAAATGGACTAGCATTCAATTTGGTGCGCTCTCCTTATTGGCAACAAATGATTAAAGCAGTTAATGAAGCACCAAAAGGATACAAGAGCCCCGGGTATGAAAAGGTACGCACCACTTTGTTAACATCAGAAAGAAAATTTGTGGATAGACAATTACAATCAATCCGTGATACATGGGCAGAAACAGGGGTGTCCATTGTTTCTGATGGATGGAGAGACCAAAGAAATCGCCCTTTAATTAATGTTATTGCAATTTGTCCCCAAGGAGCAATGTTTCTGAAGGCCATTGATTGCAGTGGAGTGGAAAAAGATGCAACATTCATCTCGACAATTCTTATTGATGCAATAGAAAGTGTGGGATCACAAAATGTTGTCCAAGTTATCACAGACAATGCAAAGGTTTGTAGAGCAGCGGGCCTGATTGTGGAGAGTCAATACAATCACATATTTTGGACTCCATGTGCAGTGCATTCATTGAACCTTATGCTAGCCAAGATTGGTGAAATTGAGTGGATCAATGAAATATATGTAGCATCAAAGGAGATCCAAATGTTTATCACGAATCACTCAATGTCCCAAGCCATATATCGGAGTTTTGCAAAGTTGGAGCTACTAAAGGTACTCCAATTTTAATCAATGTTATGCATTATGAGTTCTCAATTTTAATGTTCAATTTATTTTATGTCTGATTTAAGATTTTACTTTTCAATATGTTTATGTAGGTTGCCGAAACTCGTTTTGCTTCCCACACTTTAGTCATAAAGAGGCTTTTGGAGGTCAGACAAGCATTACAGGCAATGGTCATTGACCCTCTTTGGGAATCATGGAGGACTTCAACTTCTGATAGAGGACAAAGAATAAAGTATATCATTCTTGATGATGCATGGTGGGACAAGGTCCAATACCTTTTGCAGTTCACAGAATCAATTCTAACCATGATTAGGGCATTTGACACAGATATGCCTTGCTTGGGGGAAATACGGGAAATTATCAAGGCAAGTGAGCATGACCCCTCTGAAGTATTTTACAATGAAGTGAAAGACATAGTTACAAAAAGGTGGAACAAAATGACCACACCATTACACCTTTTGGCGTATGCTCTACACCCCAAATATTACCATTCCAAAATATTGTCTTTACCTGGTAGAGCAGCACCAAACAGAGATTCTGAAGTGGTACAGGGATATAAGACAGCTTTGAGGAAAATCTATAGGGAAGTTGGAATTGCAAAGGATGTACGTGATGAATTTGGAGCATTTGTACAATCCACTAGGATCTTTTCAGATCCAATAGCCATGGATGATCGAGGGCATATGGATCCTATTACTTGGTGGGGCTTTCATGGTGGAGATAGCACTTATCTCTCAACTCTAGCCACGAGGTTGTTATCGCAGGTTGCCAGTTCCTCATCCGCTGAGAGGAACTGGAGTACATATGGCTTCATCCATTCGGTAAAGAGAAACAGATTGGGAGCAACGAAGGCTAAGGATCTTGTATATGTCCATTCCAACCTTCGCCTTCTATCACATTCTACTTCAGAGTATAAAAAAGGTCCAAATAGGATGTGGGATGTGGAACCTGAGATATCTGACTTGAACATGACATTGAATGCCATGACTCACCTTAATCTACTTGAGGATGCTACACAACCACTTCCTACTTCTGCAACAACTTTTAACATTCCTGGCGCACGATCGTCTATTCATGATGTAGAGTTGCAATATGTAGATGATGATCATGTAGACCCATTTCATGATATGTAGACACACCTACTCTATATTATCATATTAATAAAGTGATCATTGATGAAACATTCATTTTGTTTTTACTACTATTGAGAACTCATAATGCATTATGAGTTATCATTGATGTGATTCATGAATGGTTTTGATTTTAAACATCAAATGTATTTTTTAAAATTTTAAAAAATATTATTATATATTTTTGTACTCGCCGTATCCAGATCCTGGCTTTTCAAAAATCCAACGGATCCGGATCCGTATCCGGATCCGGATCCGTATCCGTATCCTGGTAACTTAGATCTTGGATAGTCTTATACAAGGTTGAGCACACGTGTGGCAGATCTGTGTGCTTTAAGCAACCACAGCTTAACACACTCAGCAGATCCATACAGCATCAATTTGAATGCAGCGCGACAATCTGTGGATGAAAGCACAGCAGTGCAGTAGGCCAGAGAGGTGAACCACTATTTTTGTAGCCTTCCAGCATCAAGGGCGCAAACATGCAGGCATGCACTAGCCATAGATAGAAAGGGATAATAATATTCTAGACAGTTTGCATGTGTTCGACAGTTCGTGTGTCATTTTGAAGTAGTAAAAAAATGCACATGCAATTGCATGTGTTAGCTTCAGTTTTATTAACCAATTTGCTTATTTATGTAAGGTGCATACATTCATGCAGTTAAGGGCACAGATCTCTCAGAAGATGCATGCTTGCATCTCTTGATAAGATGTTGTGCATGTGTCCAGATTCCTTGTACCTACTCTTCTTCCTAGTCTTAAAAGGAAAAGCAGGCGTATGGATTTAATTCGTTCAGTTCAGCAACAAGCATTGAATTAGTTTGCTAGATTCTATCTCATAGCACATTTCAGATCAGAATTAATGTGAAAACAGTGACAGGTTTTGACATATCATCTACTGAGATTGTGTTTTTGCTTTCAACAATGATTTAGCAAGTACATTGTTCTTCTGACTTTTCTGCTCAATAACAAACCAGTGATTTAGAAGAGACCTGTGAGTTTCTGCTATAATTTTCCTGTAGTGTGTATTTGTAGATTTTAACATTCTTAGAATAGCAGTGTTGCCCGGGCTTTCAGCTTTCAGCCATCTAGTATTTTAGGAATTCCTTTAATGCAAATTCTGCTTACCATGGTTTAGAAAATCCAATACACACACACACACATCCAAAAATACAAGGTTTAGAAGATGATCTAGCGACCTAGTTGTTGGGGGAAGCACACACGAAAACATCAGGATTTTTTGCAATGTCAAACCTCAAATGAAAAATCAGCCCGAAAAAATTTGCAAGATTTGGAAAAAACCAGCACATCACGATTTTTTGAAAAAAAAAACTTAAAAGTGAAAATTTCAGCAGGCCAATTTTAACATTCTTAAAGTACCAATTTTGGTTTAATTTTTAACCCTCTTAACATACCAATTTTGGTTTCTTCTTTAACCCTCTTCGAGTGCCAATTTTTTTTTAAACACTCGTTTGTCTCTGCAGCTTTTGTGAAATGAGAGGGGAGGCATTACCATCATCAACAACCAATCTTAGGAAGGCCCAACCATTGTTCTCATTGCCAAATGTTTTTTATTGGAGCAGAGATCAAGGGCATTGCAGAAATAATTTTAACAATGTACCTGATTGCATTCTAAGACTTTTCTTGCTCTTTATATTGATTTTATCATCCAGTATTCTTTCTAAGTCATTAAAAAATTTCCTTGTTTTTGATACCCCAGAACATGACAATCCTGTAGCACTGGACTTTGAGAGTATGGGAAAGGGTCATGTTTGGGCTAATGGGAAGAGTTTAGGGAAGTATTGGGCATTCCACCTTGTACCCAAGACTCATTGTGATGTTGTATGTGACTTTCGACGAGCTTATAATTGAAATAAATGTGTAGGCAATTGTGGATAACCTACATAACGTTGGTGAGTCCCTTAGTTCTCTCATTTGATGTGTATATGTATATCTTTCTACAACTATTAATTGTTTGTGCATTTTTTGGAAAAAATGCTACATATACTATTCAAAAAGATAAATATGTAAAAATAAAGAAACAATTACTTTATTGCAATCCCCTTGCATGTTAGAGTAGTGAAGGAAAAGGTCACACCATTGAGAAATTTACAATTTTTTAGTATACCTTTACTTTGTTAACAGATTTTGGACAACTCTGGTGTGGCAGGAGCGGGAAGGGTTATCTTTCACCCCGATGAAGAAAGAGAGATTAATTTTGCTTAGAAATTAGGGGCTTCAACTAATAACCAGGCGGAATACTTACTATTGTGGCAAGGACTAGATTTGGCATTGACCAGGCGTATTCATCATCTAATGGTCTTTGGGGACTCAATGATAGTTATCCAGCAGGTGAAAAACTCAAGGAGACTTCTGATCAGTTCCAAGCTCCCATACTGCACAGAATAAATCTCCATATCTCAAGGTTTGAAAAAATTGAATTTTACCATGTCAAACGTCATCTAAACTCTGAGGCAGATTCTTTGGCTAACAAAGGTGTGGCTTTGGAACAAGGAATAATGGTTTTTGATGACATGGACCCAAGCATAAAAACTTTGTCGTGAAATCCAAAGATATAGCTCACTTGATGGTTATAATTAATGAATTAATAGTCCAAAGCAATAAATGGGACGCCACTGAACCAATTATCAGACCGCACTATGGACATCGTTTTTCGAATCTATTTCTCCCTTACCTCAATGTAGATTTTATAGTGTTGAAGGGTGGGTTCATGCCTCCATCTGGAATGCTCTCGTAATGCTTACCACTCCAGAGGACAGATGGAGGGTATGCAATATAGCTAGAATTAACGTCTGAGTGCATAGAAATCTCATCACTCCATTCGATCTGCAGTTTGCATGTTTGCTATCTCTGTTCTCCTTGAAGATTGTTTCCAATTGCAGAATGAATCAATTTGAATTGGATCCCGTTGTTTGGTCTTTGCATGCGTGTTTGATTGGCATTAAAGGTAGGAATGGACTTGAAGAATGGGTGGGTTAAACCTCCACCTGCAATGCTCTCATAATGCTTACCACTCCAGAGGACAGATGGAGGGTATGCAGTATAGCTAGAATTTACATTTGAGTGCATGGAAATCTCATTACTCCATTCGATCTGCTGTTTGCATGCTTGCTATCTTTCTCCTTGAAGATTGTTGCAAATTGCAGAATGAATCAATTTGAATTGGATATTTCTGTCCGGTCTCTGCATGCGATTCTGATTGGCATTAAAGGCAAGAATGGACTTGAAGAATTGAGGGCATTAGCCCAGGGAGGCTATAAAGAGTGGTGATGTGGATCTGCCAATGTCAAATTGAAAGGCCAGTCCCTAGAGTGCCAAGGAGCAAAGCAGATTTGGTGTGTAGACCTCCCAATGGATAGCCCGTCAAGTGTCAATGCAGAGGAAACCAGTCTTCAGTGAGCTCAGATGGCGGCGTCTACGGAATTTCTCATCACCCTGACATCCCGGCTTGGAGAATTGCAATTGTCTGAATCTCGTGCCTAGTTTGGGCTCATGTCTCAGAATCTTAACTTGGTGGAGATAAAGTTGGAATGGTTGCAATTAACAGTTGATATGATGAGTTTCCGCATGGCTAATCCAGTGCAGGATGCAGCGAATAGGAAAATTGGGGCCGACAGTGATGAATCTGAAGTATTCGAAGCTTTCAGATAGGCGACCTCAAGCTCGCAGAACCAGTCAAAGGACGATGGGGACACAGGTTCAGAGGTGCAATCTCCTCAACAT
The DNA here is from genome assembly GCA_031772625.1 of Pinus tabuliformis. Taxonomy (NCBI): domain Eukaryota; kingdom Viridiplantae; phylum Streptophyta; class Pinopsida; order Pinales; family Pinaceae; genus Pinus; species Pinus tabuliformis. Next base: position 263,824,423 of record CM062811.1, read on the forward strand.
AGTTTTGAACTCTCAGGATTTGAGGAAATGACTGTTACTGGGAATAATGTTGAAGGCTAGTTTGGCACTCTTTAATTTCTTTGTTTTGTCGATATATAGTAATTCTAGGGGTTTTTTGGAGGTTGTATAAGGACAGTCTATTTGGTATAGCTAAATATTGACAAGGTGTAAATTTTATGTGTCTTTTTTGGACCTTTTGGATCATTTTGAATGACGTAGTAGAAACTATGGATGATGATGTACAAGGTTCTGGCCTTCAAACCAGGAAAATTTAATATAAATCCATAGTCGTTCCTTTAAAAAAATAAACAGATGTTAGACCACTATCCTTCCTTATGTTGGACATGTGTATTTCAAGTCATTAAGTTTTGCCAATGTCAACAATTTATTCTCAAACTTCTATATTTTTTGACTTCCCTTTATTCCAAACTGTTGGTGCAGCAATATGACATCAACAATCAACAAGGTGGAGTAAAATAATATTTATGAATTATCCTATTTATCACTAGAATTTTAGTCTTGAACAAACCAGGCATGTAATAGCTCAGCATTCATTCAAACGGAAATGGGAGTCAAAAATCATATGGTGAAGGAAGGCTATCAACAAGAGCTTATAAAATAACAGTCTTATGTTGATCAGTTGAAGCAAGATGACCAGAGAAAAATGATATTTCTTTTGTATGTATGTGCAGGACTTGGTGCAATGAGGATTGAAATTTGTTTGGAGATATTGAATTAGTAAATATCGAAACATGGACATATTCTACAACACCACCTATGTCAAAGAAAACCTTAGAGACAACTTCAATTATTTTCTTCCACACTTAACTGACCACCACGTTTACCTTTTGCAATTGTTACCTCAAAGAAAACCTTAGAGACAACTTCAATTATTTTCTTCCACACTTTAACTGACCCCCACGTTTACCTTTTGCAATTGTTACCTCCTCAAATGTACCTAGCATGAAACAAAGGCACCATTGTCCAATGGACAAGACACCAATCAAATTTTTTGAAGTTCAGAAGGAATCAGGCCAATTTTTCCCCTTTCTCTCTCCATTTTCTCTCTCTTCTTCTATGCAAATTTCGCAACCCCTGTGGGAAATTGTATAAGATGATGGCACTAGCATGATGAACTTATGTAACAAACTTAGACCGTTGAGACCTGGTTACTAAGGAAATTGCTCCAGAGTGTTCTTTTCACTTGATTATTTATTTTCGCTTTTTAGCAATAAATTATTAATTGATTTTTTTAACTCATATCCTCCAAAGCTAGAGTGTATCTTACTAACTAGGCCTTGAGTGTGTTTCTAAGTCTAAGGTCAATGTATATTACCATTCTAGGCATTATCCAAAGTATTACGAAATTGCATTAGGTTTTTCTCGGAATTTTTAATAATTAAAAATTTCCCACAAAACAGAAAATTTTAACTAAATTGTATGTAAAGAATAAAAAAATGGCACTAGCAAATGTTGTATGGCATGTGAATACTCAAAATTCATACTCAGAGTACCAACGTTATCCTATTACCCATTTTGGGGTACAAAAATTTGATTTTTCCTCGCCAATATTCACTTTTACTTTAAAAGTGGGGAAAAAGGCAAGAAAAAACAAAATTAAACAAGTGTAATATGCAGCGTTGTTGCTTAGTACCTGTCTCTTATGCAAAAATCAATTGATAGTTAAATTGAATTAAAAACAATAAAGAACTAAAATTACATATAGACAAATTCTTTCAACAATGAACAAGTTGGTTCAAGTGATTGTATTAAGCATAATCACATTACATAAAATATTTGTCACTCGGGTGTTGGCATGCGGTGACTTAGAAATTAAAGTGACTAATGATTTCCTAATTTTATATTTCACATTTCTAACTTTTTAATAAATTTACAATTTTTTAATAGTTATAATAATTATTATAGTTTGGCTTTTAATTATTAAAGTGATAGTAATAAAATGATTATTAATTGTATTACTTAAGTTTTTTGTTAATTTATTATTATTGTTTAAAAAATCACATTATATTAAGTGATTTATTAGTAATTTTTAAGAAGATAAACATAAATATGTGAAGTAAATTAAATTGTCTTTTTGAATATAAAATAAACAATTTCAAAATATACATTAACACCATAAAAACTTTTATACTTTACACTATAAAATATTTTTTTATTTACTGTTTGCTTTATCTTTTACATAGCAAATACATAAAATATTTGGTTCGTGTGAAAACTTTGTTGCAAAAAGCCTAAATCATTAGGCCGAAAATAAAATAGTATAACCTTCGGATCTAACATAGTTTTCATACATATAAAAAACCCCATGGCTTTTTAAAGTGAAATAGTTTTTACAATTACTAACTTGTAAATCATTGACCCTATAATATAATGTGACCAACTTTTGATAATGAGGAGTAATATAAGCGATCATCATTTTCCACTTTTGTAGACCCTTGACTGTGAAAAGCCTTCATCTACAGCTCACTTCGATAAAGTAAAATCATGTGAAATAACATTTCATAGAAAATGATAGACCTGAAAACCAAAGTGCACATACTCATAATGACATGCTCTTTCTCCAAGAGTCCAACATCAATAGTGATTGTGTGTTCTATTGTTTACAAGTGTAATTCTTTTTCACTTGCTCAAGCGTATAAAGTCCATGTGTATCGCTACGTCTATGTCAAAAGCTACATATAGTAATAAATGTCATAACTCGAAGCAACTGTCATTCGTACTCCCATTTGAACGATGTTGATGTTTGAAGAGCCGTCAACAAATACGATAGTACCCTACGTGCCAGGTGTAGTTATTAGGCTTTTTTTTAATTATTTTTTTCTGACAAATATATTGCAAGCACCATAAAAATTGTCAAATCGATCTCCATAACCAATCAAAAGTCAGAAATTTTATTTATAAAAAAAATTAAAAATATTTTTTTTATTTTCAAAAAATTGTTTTAATAAAAATTAATGAATGACATTATAAAAAACTTGATAACATTTTTTGTTTTAATTGAAGTCAATGCTTTTTGAGTGAAAACCAAAAACAATATAACCTGCCGGTAACTAGGGATAGCCAGAAAACGTGTTTTTAGTTGACTAAAAGTCACACGCAGTCAAGTGAACTGATTTGGCATTCAAAGGTTGAGTTAAGCTCGAGTTAGGGAGGCCAAGTAAGGCCCATGAGATATGGTTGTTATAGACCATGAGTTGGTTGCCTGCTACAGCCAATTAAGGAGGCCGAGTTCCACAGATTTAGCAAGCTGAGTTGGCACTTAGGAAGTACGAGTTCACTAAGGGACAAATAGGAGAGTACTCCCTCTTTTTTTCATTTAGCTGCCACTCCCTCATAGGCAGCCTACACATGGCCATACACATTGCTGCTAGAGAGACTATGCTACCCTTCCTTACCTGCACTGACACACTTAACAGCCCATATGCAGCAGCTTTTGGGGCACTTGGGGCAGTTTGTTTTGGCTTTGGGATCATCGCCATGACACCTGTGAGCTCATCTCTTGCTTTGGGATCATCAATCCTCATTGGGATTGTCTCCCTCTTTTCTTATAAATGAAAGTTTCCCTCTAATTTATCACTAGTATTGAAGCTTGAGAGTTTGGGGAAACGCTGGTTGTAAATTGTTCTATCTTGTTAATAAAAGAAGACTTTGGAGGTCCATGATCTAGCATTTTTATGTGATTTGCTTTGTTCTCCATCGAGGTAACATGTGCTTTCAATTCAATTGCTTAAGGTTTGTAGTGCAGGCCTTGATAGGGGAATTGTTGCCCAAAGGAGAAGATAGCAAGTGCTTGTTATCTTCTTGATATTTTGTTTTATAGAACTTAATATTACATGCATTTCGTGGTTACATAACATGTTTACTTTGTTCATTGTTCAAACTACACCTATCTACTCATCTCTTTTGCAAGGTATTAAGTGTTACAAGTTCCTCAAGCTTGGAATTGGGAAAGTTCTTGGTCGAACCAGCTAATCTAAAGAAGCATTAGTCCCACTTGGATCAAGTGCCTTCAAAGGACTTCAAAAGGGCCCCTACTCTCTCTTCTCTCCTCACAAAATTTCTATCATCAATTCTTGGTTCTTATTCAAGCATTTCATTGACATATGTAGCATCTAAATGCTTTTATTTGACTGCTGTCCTAACAGCATTCATATTAGCTGAGAAAAGACCAAGTTCTCTTGGTCTTTCCTTAGATAATTAGTGTAGTAATTTAGCATTTTAGCTATAGAATTTCACTTGGTATTTTTGGCTTACAAATACTAACATTGTTTGACTATTTTGAATTCATTTTGGGCATTTCTAATATAATTTGCTTGCTGGTTTTTAGCAGGCTTGCACTTTTTCAAGGGCAGGTGCTGCTGAAATTCACTCAAAATTGAAAGATCTCAAGAACCTGGAAGCAAACTATTTTGGACCCTTTGTAAAGAACCATAAAATTTCACCGTTGTAACTTCATCCATTTTGGATCCCTACATGCACAAGGGAGTCCATTTTTCTTTTGATCTCTTTATTCACAAGGGATCTCATCAAAGCATTGTAATCATCTCGTGAGTTAGGAGAGTCTCTTGTTGTGGTGTCTCTTTTTCGTGGTGTGAATTCTTTAGGGCTAAAATTAAACTTAGATTAGGTTAAGCCTTAAACACACATCACAAATTAGATTAGTTCAATTTTCTTTTCATTAGATTAATCTAATTTCAATCTATATTTAATCTCATTTATGCTCCTAGATTAGATTAACTTCTAATTCTTGCTTTAGATTATATTTCAATTCATGTTTTTAATATAGATTTCAATTTTGCAAAAAGCACTAAAACCCTTCAAGTCTTGATATGCTTTCATGCAAGTTACAAGCCTAGCTTGATACTCTTGCATGATTAGAAAAGGCTTGTTGGTTGAATTAGACTAAATAGGGAAAACCTCTTCTACATCTTCTTATTGTGGAATTGGGGGAAATCGATAAAGTTCTTCTTGTAAAGTAAGGCTAGGGGGCCTCCTTGTGAACGGGTTGACTAGTGGGCTCTCGGGGGCACTCATTGAAGCTAAGCTTCACCCTGCAGAATCCCCTTGCAACTTTCCATAACCCAACGAGGATAAGGCTGGAAGAGGACACAAACCTCCTAGGTCCAAGTGAAATCTAATTTAACTAAAATCAACCAAGAGCATTTCACAACATTTTCACTTACAGCATTTGGTACTCAGTCATTTTTGCAATTGCCACATTTATCCCCAAAGCACATTTACTTTGCGGCATTTACATTTCCAAGTTCAAGTACTTTATCTTTCATGCAATTATCTCTCACTTCAAGCATTCAAATACTCTTTATTTGGCATTGGTCTCTCCTTGCTACATCTTTCACATTAAGATCGTTTCATTCATTGATCATTATTGCTATATCTCTTGCGTATGAATGATTATGGTTGTTTATGCTCATAGAGTTTAATTACATGCTTTGAAGTAACATGCATCCCCCCTACCCAGTGGAGATCTCTTGTTGTTGTGTCTCTTTTTCACAGCGTGACTTCTTTTGGGCTAAAATTAACCTTAGATTAGCTCACTCACACATCACAATCTAGATTAGTTCAATTTTCTTTTCATCAGATTAATCTAATTTCAATCTAGATTTAATTTCATTTATGCTCCTAGATTGGATTAAATTTTAATTCTCGTTTTAGTTTAAATTTCAATTCTTGTTTTTACTATAGATTTCGATTTTGTAAAGAACAATAAACCTCCTTCAAGTCTTGATATGATTTCATGCAAGTTGCAAGCCTAGTTTGATCTTCTTGCATGATCAGAGAAGGCTTGTTGGTTGAATTAGACTAAATAGGGAAAACATCTTCTACATCTTCTTATTGTGGGATTGGGGGAAATTAGTAAATGTTCGACTTGTGAAGAAAGACTAGGGGCTTGTTTCCCTTAGTGTCGAACCTCCTTGCAAATAGGATGACTTGTGGACTCTTGGGGGTTCTCACTGAAGCTAAGCTTCCCCCTGTAGGGTCCCCTTGCAGCGCTCCTTAACCCAACAAGGATAAGGCTAGAAGATGACACAAACCTTGGTTAGATTTAATTTATTGCAATCACATATTTCATGTTGTGCACTCACACACTAAACTAACCTAAGTCCAAGTGAAATCTAATTTAACTAAAACCAACCAAAAGCATTTCACAAAACTTTCAATTTTAGCATTTGGTACTTGGTCATTTTTGCAATTGCCACATTTATCTCAAAGCACATACTTTGGGGCATTTACATTTCCAAGTTCAAGTATTTTATATTTCAAGCAATTATCTTTTACTTCAAGCATTCAGTACTCTTTATTTGGCACTGCTCTCTACTTGCTACATCTTTTACTTTAAGAGTGTTTCATTCATTGATCATTATTGCTATATCTGTTGTGTATGAATGATTATGGTTATTTATGCTCATAGAGTTTATTTACATGCTTTGAAGTAACATGTTGTAATCTACATATTAATGGTTGAATGTGTCTTGGTCAATCTTAATTAACTCCTAGAACTAATATTTCTTATTTGCTAAAGCTTGTTAAGCCTTAGTTGTCGCATAGGGTCCACCCCTTTGGCTTCGCTAGAAGTTAGCCTAGGTGGAAGAGTTGAGAATTGAATGACATCTGCTCAACTCAGGACTTGCCCCCAAGGCCACACCAAGTGGATTTAAACTTTGTCCATGTTAGCCCAGGTGTGGATTTAGGCAGCAACAGCAACACTACTATCCAACAAGACTTCAAAATATCAACATATACATATTCATTCATCCTCATGGATCTAGGTTTTAAATTGCAATTACTATGTGTTTAGATTGCAAAGGCTAGTTATGCAAGTCTTGAGCCAAACATGCAATTCTTTTTGTTGTGAACATAATTGAAGCATGTGGGAGCTAGCCTCGAGGGTTAGCCCAATTGGTCAAGTACCCGTTGCTCAAGCACCTGACAACTAGGAGGTCACAGGGTCAATTCTCCTTGATGCCCTCAGGGTTAGGCTCTAATTAGTTTGGACGGTGGGATGTGATCCCTTCGGGTGGATCTACATGGATTTGCCTCGGAATTCCAAAAAAAAATGTGTGAACACATGCACTCCAAGAAACATAATTAATCATTATAAAATAAAATAAATGATTTAGTGTTTGCGCACTATAAGCTTCAACTCTACATCTTTAATATCATCAGATGGCAGGAGTGCTAATGCGATTGAGCCAAACAAGGACAACACAACATCAACTTGGATCATTGAAACAGATCACCCAATTTTTACAGATACGAAGCTTGGTTGGACATCAAGTAGGAAATTCAGATGTAGGGAGAATGATTCCACTTTCCCAATCATAAGATAATCTGCTATGTCCAGGTCTGCACAGGGAACTTAAGTTGCAAGTTGGTACTTGCAATGAACACTTCCCACCCATTTCGTTTGGAAATTTTATTTTTCAGTATTCATGCCATGACTCATCATCCGTGTTCTTTGGACTTGTACATTATTTGAAGTATATGTAAAAAATTCACATTTGCTGATTTTAGACAAATAATTTTGCATGCTTTGTGTTTATTTTAATGTCTATGAAGAGGATTTGTCATGGAATGAAATTGTCTTTTCAAAATTGTAAGCACTTGTTCTCTCTCTTTTTTTCTTTTGGTGTGAGTTTTTCCCAGGTCCAAGAAATACTCTTATCTTTCAGCATTGCCAAGTTGTTCACAAATCTGAATCATATGATTATGCTGTGCATGAGCTATTATTTTACCTGATATATATTAAGTAAATGTGATATGTCCCTTAGAGCATCACCTTGTGTATATTATGTTTGGTTACCTAGTTAATCTGCATCAGATATATCCCAAACAGAAACTTACAGAAAAATCACTATGAATCAAAAATATAAAATCAGCAAATAAAGACTGCACTCAATATAATTTACTCATAAAATTGTAAAAGTGTAGCAGCACTAAACAAACTACACTTGCAAGAAGTCTTTTTCTGTCCAGTGGACCAGGTATGGCAATGCTGAAACGTTAACTGCTAGAATGTCATGATTCACAAACCAATATGAAAATGGGCCCTGGAATATGAACTCTTAAATAACTAAACTTTGTAAATCAATACAAACTAAGACACAATCACACATACCAATTGTAAGTATTTCCGAATAAAATAGCAAATTCTTAGCTTGTCACAAGGGGAGAGATGAAACAATTTCTTTATATGTAACTATTGTTTTCATAAATCGCTCAAGCTGCCTTAAAAAACACAAACATGGCTTGAAGAACAAGCCATCAAACATCAGCTAGATGAGCATGTGCATTGTACTTGTAGGAAATAAAGCAGAAAAAGAGCGTTCTTTTTGTTATCTAACCTGAGGAATGAGAAAGAAAGACTCCTTAGGACGGTGAGTAAGAGCAATTAGTCTATCTGCATCAGGAGCAACTGCCTTGGAAGCAAGATGCTTTAAAATCTCCCTCAAAGGTGCCCCTAAAACCACTGATCGCAGAGATGCAATCTTTATCAACAACTGAGTTCGAGCCTCTACATAAACACAAAGTAACATCAGCACACACTGTAAATTAGAACTTGAACAGGATAAAAAAATAAAAGCTGTTAGAAAAAAGTTCCTATTTCACCCTAAAGGTTCAAACAACCAAGCAAAATCAAGGACAAGAAACAAAAATTCCAATCAAAACATTTCTTTATTTTGGTTTGGAAATTCTACAAATGTTGCAAAAGTCGGGCATATTTAAGTTTAAAATTTTAAGTTAAGTTTCACCAATACCCTTTTCCTTCATTATCATAACAAGAATCAATTATTACAGTTGCAAGCTTAGTTCCAAGTGTAATGGTTTCTCCATAACTCCTCAAATGAAAATTCTTTAATCATTTCTTGCATTCTCCATCAGAAATAGAGCATCCATTATGCAACAACTTCTAGGTGAACCAGGTGAATAAAGGCTCACACTGTTTCACTTTAAGCATAATTCAAATTGTTTTTCTGATTTCTCCTAATGCAAAGTATTGGCACCCTGTAAAGTCAACTTTCAGCACTGGGCATGTAGTTAATTAAATTTAGCTAGGAATAAAAAAACTAAGGTCCACGTATCTAAACCTGGTATAATGAATTGTATGTGCAACAATGGGGCTCTGATACACATCCTTCATTACTTGTTATTTCTATAGCTTTGTTATTCTTTGGATCTCTTTGACATCTAATTTCCTCCTGGTGGGTTTTCCATAAGCACATTGTCAGAATAACTGCATAACATTAGTTTTAGTGTTCTAACTTTTAACTATCGCAAAAATATGTACTTGTTTACTTTTTCTCCTTGCCTATTGAATCAAATAGACGTAAGCAATTCTCCAATAAAATTCTCAGAAACATGTTTGAAGTCTATAATTCCTCTTGATATATTGGATTGTTGTCTGATTTATTCCCTCCCAACCTTTCAAACTTCCTCCTTCTAACTCCTCTTTTTTAAATTTGTATGACTCTATCCTTAGTTTGTTGGTTGACTCTTTTCACTTTCTTTTGCAAGTTACCCATCCATCCTAGCTCTCTCTTCTCTGTGACTATATTGTCCAAATATGTCCCATATGTACTGCAGGTGTCATAATCTTTTGCAAACTTTCATTTCAGTTATAGGTTGGGTAGACACATTTCTGTGAAAAATGTCTAACAGAATTTCCAGCAATAAGAGATTTGATTTGGTAAGATTTCCAGAATCTAAACTTCATCTTCAAGCATCCAATTCAATATCTTTAATCTTTTGGCCTATTTTGGTTAGTTTCTAAGAACATCTTAATTTAGAAAGAAAAAAAATAGATTCAGAAGTTTAAGTTTAGATGCAGTGGCTATGTTGCAATCTCCTTTGGATTTCTTATATTTTGGAAATACTAACATAATTATTTTGGCTAAGCCACTGCACTATGAGGGACATATCTATCCATCAAACCACTCGTCTGTATCCCTTTGAATATCATTTTTTTGAAGTTCTGGAAAACATTGCATATTGTTATGAAAGATGTTTATATCTCTACCCTTAAACACTCTGACAATGTAAAGCACCAAACCAGATTGACTGGAGAAAAATCGAAGGCAGCACATATATTGCATTATGCATATATTCAAGTAAAACCTTGGAAAACTACCATTACAATATGCAAAGTTTTAGTTCTCTTGTACCAACCCACAATTTCTTCTCAGTGATTTTCACGGATGGCAAATGCCAAATTTTGAAATACCTAGAGATTTTGAAGCATAAAAGGTTTATCATTCCAGAAGGTAGACATCAAACGACTACTCTATTAAATAAATCCTCAAATTTTAATACCATTCTCCTTCAAGTAAAATCCAAAAATAATAGACTGGTGGGCTAGCTCAAATGGTTGAGAGCTTTGAGTTTCATGCAGGGGGTCTTGGGGTCAATCCCCTGAGATGGCTGCCTCTGCTGCATGCCTCATTCAATGTCCCTACCAGAAGAGGAGTCGTAATCGTGCCAACAGTTTTACACTGGGTACCATCTGCAAAAAGCAGGGAAGTGCCCAGGGGCTTCCCTGTAAGGTTTTACTTTGAAAAAAACAATCCAAATATAATTACATAAGAAGAATAGCATGTTCAAAAATAGGAAAAATATATGTTTACTTCAATTATTATTATCTTTCACTTTCCTTTGGCATTTTTCTATCCTTTTCTCCCACCATCATATCTGTCAACTTATGTCAACATGTAAGTGTGAAGTTGTGAACCCACTTTAAAGCATTCATTTGAATACTACACTCTTTCCAGGCATGACCGAAGCATAACCAGAAGGGTTTCTTTGTTTCCTTTCTTGAGGTTTCAATATCCATCTAATAGTTTTAATTTTTATACTGGTCTCTTTATTTCCTACTATATGAAATATTCCAGAAAAGCATCTCATCAATTGAGAAAGATTACATAAATAACAATAGGCTTCTATAGATGATGCATTTTAGAAAACTGTTTCTGAATAAACCTTCATTTAGCCAGATTCAAGCTAAATGCAGATCCATGCCCTATGGAATAAGAAGTGAAAATAAAACATGGGAGAAATTTGTTTTACTCAGAACAGCTCCACAGATTGCCTAGTGTCAATTGATATAAACATATCAATTGTTGTAAATATTCAATAGCAGCATTTCTCTTTACAATGAGAAACTAAACATACAAAACCATTCTGAACAATCAGCTCAGAAGTCAAAACATCGTGTCATTAATCAGACTTATAGAAAGCTTATTATAACCTTGGGTAAGAGACTCGCTGAACCTTCATTTGATGGAAGTTTTGTCAAATCCAGCTTTAAGGTAAGCTGAAAGCCATCTTCCGCAGGATCAACAATCTGCATTACAGCACCATATGCTCCTCTCACAGCCTCTATTGCACCAAATGGAAGTCCACCAGCTAAAACAGTCTCAGGCGGTGGAGATGGAATTGATATTGACAATGCCATGTGGTGTGGATCCTTCATTGTAGCCTGTACAGAGTGTAAAATGGCAATTCATCCATAAAGGATAGTTAAATTGAAATCACAAATGTGTTGCAAAGTCAAAAAAGCTTCATACTAGAAGACTAAACCTAACCATGGAAATTGACTTCTTTGTCAAATTGGAGGCTATGCGCAACCTCATAAGCATGCTCAGAATATCAAAATATTAAATAATTATTCAGAGTGTTAAATAGAGCTTCCTTGAGTAGATCTTCGTAAAGGCAGCTAATTCAAAATAATAATAATAACTCTGACAAACTAAATTATAACAATAAAAATTGCCATTATGACCAACCTTATAGTCATATGCGAAAAGGGCATTGCTAATACCTGAATGTGGTACCGGACATCGTCAAATTCAACCAAATGGTAATCCAGCTCTACAGCTTTCACCAAACTGAAAATAACAAACATGACAACCATAAATCTTACAGGGAAAAATCAAAGCTCCAAAATGAAAGCATATAAATGGCAACATAAAGAATTATGAATTGTTCATTGCTATAAGTAGACTATTAATATCAGACTTATAAGTAGCCATTGATCTCCTAAATGTTAGGACATTATTCTCCTGATTGAGCATCCTTCATAGTCAAGGTAATTAATCGTTATGAGGACTTCAAAGAATTGTACTTAGAGCATCCCTCACAGCCAGATCAATAAATTGCTATTCAAACTTCAAAGAATTGTACTAAGACATTGCTTATGGAGAAAGCCATATCATTATTGAATAACTGTTTATGACTGGCTGATTCTATATGCAAAATACCACCGTCTAAGATGCACAATATTTCCCCCACGTCCTGAACCTGTCCAGATTCATCCAGGTTTCCAAATCATCACAAATCCATCTCTGTACACTTGTACATGGGGCAGTACATAACTGTAGGAATTTGTTCTGAATCCATCTCAAACAACACAGAAAAGGCCCAAGTATTATCAGTGAAAATTGAATCTACGGATTTTTTTCATCATTTATGGCCTGTGGTTTTTGGGGCTGAGCATCATTACATTAATAGCAGTGAAATTTCTACACATTGTAGCATCTGTTTTGCATACATATCTTTATGTGTTTTACTGTTTTCTATATGCCATATCCAGTTGTGTCATACCAAAAATATTCCGAGATTTTGAAATATCCATATATATTCCTGTACCATATCCAGGCAACATAGACAGCTTGCATACATACACAAATAATCTCAAGTGTTGTAACTTGCATCGCTCTATATCAAATGAGATTATTTATTGTTAACTTTATTTGTTCATTACTATTATGATTTTTCTAAGTTATTTAACAAATCAACCCCTCTTTATTTGCTTTGAACTCAAGTTATAGGTAGAAACTCATTTTCCAAGGAAAAACTTTGTAAGATAAATCAAAATGTCTCCATTTGATCAGGAACCTAAGAATTTTTTTTGAACAAAGGGAATTTCTTTGTATATCCAAAGTCTCCTCCAGATCTATTATCATATTCCCTTCTTTGTCAAAATCCAGTAGTTCAATTTGGATGGGAAATTGCTTGCCCAATCTTTTCTTTTAGCAGGACACAAGGAACATGAGGTGCAGTATGCCTTTTATTTGGAGGCTCAAAGCCATGTGCTACTTGATCAATTAGTGTATGAATTTGATCCATACCATAGAATTTTAGATCGAAACATTTAGTTTCTTGTAATTGTTTCATGGATTTTGTTTGTAAGGTGGAAGATGGTTATAAACCCATCCACCTACAAAGAATTCTCATTCAATTCAATGCAGGCCTGTTTGTTATTTCATCTGATCATGACTGCTTGTTAAATGTTTGTTAAATTTTTTATCTTTAGGTAACTTCCTTAGAATCCTCTAAACAATCCCTCATTTGAAACTTTAATTCTCACTACTTTGTAATCACAAATTCTTGGTGACTTGTACACATAAAGTACTATGAACAATGTCAATTTGGAAGTATGATGGGCAGTGTTGTGTCATCATTCTGCTAAATGTATCCATGTATGCAACCGAGGTTTATCTTTTTTGAAGTAGATATCCTTCAGGGTATTTATTTGCTCCTGTTTAGCAATCTGACTAAGGGTGATAACATGCATTCATTGTTCACAAAATTCCTATCTGGCAAAATAACTTGTGAATTTCAAATTGCCATCACTGATTTTAACTTTGGGAAATCCGTTTAGTTTGTACTTGTAGATATTTTGTACCCATGAGCTAGCTATCTGAATTGCAGAGCATTTTGACAGCATGCCAATAGAATGAACATATTTGTCAAGCAATCAAAAAGGCAACAATGATTTCTTTCCTCCTGAGTTTGGTAGACCAGCAAAAAAAATCAATGCACCTCTTTTTCATTTTGTCAAGGTAAATGCAAAGGTTATAAAATTTCAAGGGAAGCAATCATTCTATATCCGGCAAATTAAACTTTACACCGCAGACAAATCTTGTTTTTCATCCGATTCCAGAAAAAAGATTGCCAAATATTGTAGCATGTTCAAAAAAAGACTTACATGTCCTGAAAAAGGAACATAATGGCCTTCTCTTAGAATTTGTTATCAGAATTCTGACATTGCTGACAATAAATCATGCCATTATCCAAGAGGATATCAATTTCCCATAGGAATTTTTGCTTGTTATTTGGTTGATTATTTTCATTTTACTCAATAACTTTCTGAACATCTATCTTCCATATATTCGGCTTGAAAACCATGAACCCATTCTAGAATGATGAAAAATATAGGTAAGAGGATTGGGAGCAAGTACTTGCATAATTCTGCCAGAGCCACATGTTAATTGGTGTTCAAATGCGAAAGACAGAAACAGATGTGACCCGCCTGACGTATCTCCTACTTTAAGGAAGGGCATTCCTTTACCATGAGTAGGGAACCTCCCAGTGCTTCTCCAACACACTCAATGTGAGGAAAGGCCACAGCATGCGGTTCTCCATGCAATCAAGGAGTGGAGGGTGAGATGACACTTTTGGCCAGCACCACCCATTCAACAGAATGACAAGTTCCCCACACTTGCACTCACCTTAGCAGTTGATCATGAACCTATTGTTGATGGCTGGGAGCCAACTCCCAAAGACCATAACTATTCATTACCCAATGTTGGGCTCCTCTCGACTGTTGCTCTATGAGACTGGACTAATGTTTCTTCCAAGTCAGAGATCTTTATGCTTATTGTTACGGTATGTTATGTTATGGATGTTTCATGATTCTATTGTATCCTTGGGGAGATGGAATTAATCTAGAAGGCAGGCACTTTTGTTTTGTACCCAATCTGTTATTGATCTTAAGGTGGTTGCATTTACAGCTTGCTTTTTTGCATAATACCAAATATACATTACATGTTTATATTGATAGCTAAAGAAAGGATCGTATCCCCAAAAAAAAAAAGATGGAGAATAAAATAGGCTCATCCTCTTCTTGACAAATCACCAATCAATATAATTTCATTTCCTTATTTATTATCTCAACATCAAAATCCTAGATTTTGTTGATCAACCTCTATTGCTATCCTAGCAAAGTTGTAGGATAAGTCTCCAAGTTATCATGATCTAATTTTACCAATAGTTTACTTTCAATGAAGTTATTGTCTCCATTTTCACAAGGTGTGCATATTTGCAAGCATGTTGCTTATCATAGGTAGATATTAGTTGCTCATTCCATTTTAGCATTATAGGATGGTTAGCGTGTGTGGCGATAGCTGCTATTCCTAATGCATCATGTTCTAGTTCAAGAAGTTTGAAGAAGTATGCAATTTTAAGACATGTTACTTATATATTTTTATTTTTCGAAAAAGGATTCTATTGCATCATCCCATTTAAATGGATCCTATTTAAATAAATGAAACAATGATGTCACAATGCAGGCATAGGTTTTAGACAAACCTTCAATAATAACCAATCAGCCATATGAATCTTCATACTTTAAAGTTTAAATATACTCTTTGTTCATTGTCATTTCATTAATTGCTTCAATCCTCAGGAGATCGGCCTTTACACCTCAGTGTAGAATGTTATAGTCCAAGTTTTCAATTTCATGGTTATTGAAAGTGTAGTTAGTTAATTTGCATACTTTTTGCTTTTTATAGGATTCTTCATATGTGCTTGACATGATCCACGTACAATTTATACTTTTAATATGAATTTATATGCCATATTGTAAGACAAATTTCAGTACAAGGTGATCAGATCAGAAAACAATAAAATATAAGAAAGGTGGAAACCTAACTAACTCTCATACTTGCTGTTATTAGTAAATCTGAACATGCATAGGTTAATTGAAAAATATGAACAGCAAACTAAAAATTATCAGAACAGCAGACTGTATGTACCAATTCAGCATAAATCGGTGATCTGAAAATTATGATGCCAAGCAGATTTCCTGCACTTAATCACACATTAAGTCTCTGTCACATCCAAGTGCCAACAGAAAAATATAAAGCAAACTGCTCAAAACTTTTACCTAATCCCCAGAACAGTGGTGTGACATATCTTTCTTTTATAGACTAGGAGAGAACAAGAGATACAATGAATGTAGACCAACCAGTGGTGCACCCTCCAACAAAGACAGACCCCTGACCCTAAAAAAGCATGCACCATCATGGAATTGTGTGCCCTACTGCATGAGTTCTCTACCTAGAATAGCATGCTTTAACTGGAGAAGAGAGTCTGCATTCATTAATGTATTTCCTACCTCAGAAACAGTATCAGACCTAAAATGGAACTCCCTCATGCTATAGTCCTTCAAAAAGGGGATAAAACCCAAAACATCCATTGTTGGGCAAGTTTTGGATAAGCTGGGTGAAAAAACCCAAATCTGGGGCTTTGAGTAAGACACACTGAACCAATTAACTTATTAAGAAAGTGAAACGCCTTAAGGAAGTCTGTAAATAAAGTAGGATTAGATTTATTTGGAGGCATCGAGTGTAGATCATTTCATCTGTCTTTGAGCTTTGGCTCTGAGGGTTTTAAAACCCCTTTCTCTTGATAATTTCGGTGGTGAAAGATTCCACCCTAGTTGACTTTTCTTCTCTTTTTCTCTCTGTTCTGGTACAGGAATTCTCTGAAAGGAAAAAAGAATTTTCTGAGCTTAGTTTCCTCTGTTGAAAAGGGTTTTGCATGGGTTAAAGAACCCTCCATCCACTTCTGCGCAGTGCACAGGTATCTTTCTTGAGACAGCAGGTCATTCTGGGTGTCATTTCTGTAACAGCGGGATCCCTGGGAATGATTTTTTGTGACAGCGAGTTTTCTAGCATGGTTGCCTGAGGCAGCGAGTCATTCTGGGCATCTTTTCTGTGGCAGTGAGGCTTCTGGGCATGATAGTGAGTCATTCTGGGCATTTTTTCTGTGGCAGCAAGGCTTCTGGGCATGATAGTGAGTCATTCAAGGCAATTTTCTGTGGTAGCGAGTCTTCTGGGCAATTTTCCTGTGGTAGCAAGTCACTCTGGGCACCTTTTCTGTGGCAGTGAGTCTTCTGGGTGTGATTTCTTGAACCACGAGCTATTCTGGGCATCATTCCTGTGTCAGCGAGTCATTCTGGGCATGACTTCTGAGGCAGCGAGGTCTCTGGTAGCTGCATTTTGAAGAGACATGACAGTTCGTTAGGGCTGCGAGTTGGAAAGGCATTTGCTCCAGGTTAGGAAGGGATCATGTGAAGCTGAAAAGTGCCAAGCGAAGTCGACATGCTAGGCTGATAAGGATGTCCGTTCTGTGGTTACAAACACCTTCCTAAAGTACGCTGCCTGTGGTGCACCACTATCATTCAGGAAAAGAATAGTTAGCTTATTTCATTGAATTGCAGAATATGTTATTTCTGTTAGTCTTCTAAAGAATAAGTACCCATTGGATACTAGGGTTTGGTACCAGAAGCTGTAAAGACTCATGAATTTATGTTTGGAATTGCATTCCTGAGTTTGGAAACATACTGTCTTTGGCAAATTGGTTATTACTGTCTACTATGATTGGAAAATTGGAAGTTGTGTCTGAAGTAGGACTGTAATTAATCAATTGAATATCTGAGTGACACTTGCATTAACAAACCCTAGCAAAACAACTAGGGCAAAAATTTTGCTGGCACATTAGAGTGGTATCAGAGAACAAGCATCCTGCCAGCTTGTGAGTAAATGAAAGTTTATGCTTCCTGAAGACACCAGCAACGTCACTGTAAGAAGGAGGAATACCAAGGTTGCACGAAACGGGGAAACGGGTACGAGTTTCCGAAACGGGAAGCGATACGAAACGCGACCTCCCCAAATTTTGGAAATGGGGAAACGCGAATATATATATATTAGGACATTTAAGAAATATGTGCAATCATAAAGCATATATGATAAACTCTAATTTATTACATTATGATAAAATTGTCAATTGTCAATGCATAAACTATAAGTATCTAAATTTACATCACATTTACTCATGAATAATCACATAATGAAAATAGAAATATACAAAATCAGCCACGAGAAATTTCTAATTTTTTGTCTCGTGCTTGATTGGGAGTCTCCTCCTACATAGTCGAATGACCTCAGTGCTCTTGATTAAATACAAGTTTCATACCCTAGTACCCTACATTCTCTTGACTATTGGGAGTCTCCCCTACATAGAGGGCTTTGTTCTCTCGATTAAATACAAGTTCCATACCCTAGTACATGATAAAATCCAATGGAAACATTGCAATCCCCCCAATCCTGAAATCCTGAAAAACAGATAAGTCTGCTGGATTTTGAGTGAGATCTAAAATTCTACTTTCTCCATATGAAATTCAATGAGGGCGAAACCACTCTCAAACATCTTGAGTCATTTCATGGTAATGTTAAAAATTTAAGTAAAAGGATGAAAATATCCTTTTACTTTAAGAATTTAACATTACCATGAACTGCATATCAACACTAGGGCAAAAGTTCACTTTTATAACTTTAGACAGGCATCTGCAAGCAACTAGAAGTCACTAGGCTAACGTAAGAATAGATTAGAAAACAAATAAAAAAAATTAAAAAAAACACAAGTAAATGCTGAAACGTGGGTCATACGGCCGTGAAAGGCGTTTCAGGCCGTACTGGCCACGTTTCAGTTTCGTGAAATGTGGCAGTACGGCCTGAAACGCATTTCAGGGCCGTACCAAACGCGTTTCAGCGTTTCGTACTCGTTTCCGTACGGAAACGCCCTCCTACCCCACGTTTCCTGCGACATAGAGGAATACCCATTGTTCCACTATGGACGACAGAGTAGAACATGACCCTGGTATTTTACTCCAAGAATTGATACAGGGGCAGCAGCAGATGCATCAACAGCTGCACCAGCAAGGGCAGTAAATGATTCAAGGGCAACAACAGATAGCTCAGTATTTGACCCAAGGACAACAACAGATCGCGATGCTGATCGCTCACCTCAACGGCCAGTCAACTGTCACTGCCACCAACATGACCACAACAGAGGGAAGTGGGAACCATAATCTTGTTCCACGTAACAACCAAGTCAATAGCAGGAAGAGTAGCAGACCACTTCTACCACAATTTACAGATAATCAAGTGCCAGCAGGCCAGGAAGCAGTTGAACCAAATCAACTCCTTAATAACTATGCTCAGGACTATGCAAGATTGGAGGAGAATACCCAAGCAGCTATGTCCTTCAACGAGTACAGTAACTTCCAGTACTGGAATAGACCCCGAGGACAGCCCAATGGAGAGCTAGCACGCAAGGTAAGTAAACTCCCTTTACCTTCATTTGATGGATAGTCTAAATTTTCAGCACGGCATGGGTGCAAAAGCTGGATACCTATTTCAGGCTCAACCCAATGGCGGAAATTGATGCTATTCAATTTGCCACACTACATCTGGAAGGAGACACCCATGAATGGTGGTACCATGGTTTAGTCACCTTGGGGCATGCAAATATTGTCTCTTACGAAGAATTTACACAACGCTTGATAGACAGGTTTGACCGAAGGCACCCAAGCATCCATTTCAGGGAATTAGCCATGATCAAACAAACAGGGTTATCAGAAAAGTTCATTGCAAAATTTGAGCGGATCACAGTGATGGTGACAGACATATTGAAAGAAAGGTTAGTCATGCTCTTCATAGAAGCATTGGCTGAGCCGCTACAGGGTTGGGTTAGGGCATGTAACCCGTCCACTTTCCAAGAAGCGGTCAAGAAGGCTCCAGACATGAGCAATGCATCTACAACATCTAAATTCCCAACCAAACCTTCCATTCCCCCAAGGAATAGAGAAAAGAAGCCTCCCCAGTGAGAAGGGAGTTGAAGAAACAGGTTGGACGATGCAACCCAAAACGATCTCAGGTGGAAAAAACTATGCTTCACATGCAGGGAACCATGGGAACTAGGGCATCGTTGTATGGGAAAAGGGAAAATTCACTACATAGAGGTCGCATCTGATGATGAAAAAGAAGAAGATACATCTACACCAGTTGAAGGAGGACCACCGCAAAAGGAGGCTAAAGAAGAGGAACCCGACAATCATAAGGAAGAGCTACCCCACAAGAGAGCAAAAGCAGAAGAGTAGATCAACAGAGGGAAGAAGCCTTGAACACAAGTCAAGATTGCAACCCTTTCTGGCACACTTTGGTATTACACATTCAAAGTAAGAGGAGTTGTCAAAGGACAACGTATCACCTCATTAATTGACAAAGGAGCCACACACAATTTTAATTGAAGAAGAATTTGAAGGCCTTGATGTGATAGTTGCAGATGGGTACAACTTGGACTGCACTCAAATGATTCCAAGTTTGAGTGTAATCCTTGGTAATTATACTTTTACTAGCGATTTTTATGTGATTGACCTGACCGATCTCAATATGGTTTTTGGGGTTCAATGGATATATTTGTTGGGAAGACACGCTATGGATTACCAAGCTCTGGAAATGGAGTTTAAAGCTCCAAATGGCAGCAAGGTAGTCTTGAGGGGCATGGCAAATGGCGGTCCACAGGTTGTCTCAGCCAGAAGAATGGAAGCAATATTCAGACATGGTGATATAGCTTATGCAGCAAACTGCAGGATCATAACATAGGAGCCCCCTAGTGAGGAAAAACCACAGTATGCAGCAGACATTCAGCAAGTGTTGGACAAACACAGCCAGGTGTTTGACGACATTCCCCCAGGATTGCCGCCCAAAAGAGGGTTTGAGCACACTATTGAGTTGGAGGAAGGAGCTAAACCTATGATAACCACACCATATCAGCATCCAAAGAAGTTCAAGGACGAGATAGAAAAGACCATCTAGGAATTGTTGGCCATGGGACATATTCGACCCAGCTCAAGCCCGTTTGCATCATTCGTGGTTTTGGTGAAGAAGAAGAATGGTACATGGAGAATGTGCATTGATTACCAAGCACTTAACAAGAAGACCATCAAAAACAAGTACTCCATTCCTCAAATCGATGAATTATTGGATGAGCTACACAGAGCAGCATATTTCTCAAAGATCAACCTACCGTCCAGATATCACCAAATTCGAGTTTGGGAAGAAGACATGCCAAAAACACCATTCTGATGCATCTATGGACACTTTGAATTTATGGTCATGCCATTTGGGCTAACCAATGCCCCCGCCACATTCCAATCATGCATGAATAGCATTTTCAACAAGCAATTAAGGAAGTTTTTGTTGGTATTCTTTGATGACCTCCTCATCTATAGTAAGATGTGGGATGATCATTTGGGACACTTGGACCAGATTTTGAGCATCATGCAAGAAAAGTTTCTTTATGCCAAGGCATCAAAATGCGAGTTTGGGTTGACAGAGATTCTTTATTTAGGGCATATGATCAGCGCACAAGGGGTACAAGTCCACCAAGAGAAAATCCAGGCAATAGTGGATTGGCCTACACCTAAAACACTAACAGAGTTATGAGGGTTTCTTAGGCTTTGCAACTACTACGACGATTCGTTAAACAGTTCTCCCAGTTAAGTGGCCCTTGACAGATTTGACAAAAAAGGGGGCATTTGGGTGGACAGACGCGGCTGACAAGGCATTTAACAAACACAAAGAAATAAAGAGATTGTGTCTAGTACTAGCTCTTCCTGACTTTGACCAACCATTTATATTGGAGTGCAATGCGTCCGGAGAGGGAATAAGGGTTGTCCTAATGCAAAAAGGTCATATGATCACATTCAAATGTCAGAAACTAGAAGATACAAAAAGAATTTACTTCTTATGTGACAAAGAGATGCTACCCATCATGCATGCATTGGCAAAGTTCAGACAATATTTGGTGGGTAATAGGTTCGTAGTCAGAATAGATCACAACAACCTGCGACATTTCTTGGGACAAAGAGACCTAAACGAACAACAGCAGAAATGGGTAAGCAAAATTCAAGATTGCGATTTTGACATTGAATATGTAAAGGGGAAGAAAAATGTGGTGGTCGATGCATTTTCCCAAAAACTAGCAGCTTGCACCCTTATGGAGCTCACGGAAGATTGGAAGGTGCACCTCTCCGCCGAGTATGCCAAGAACCAGTTTGCTTGCGCACTATTCAACAGGATTATTCAGGATGACAGGTACAAAATAGTTGATGAAGTTATTTACTATAAAGACATGATATATCTTGTTCCAGAATCTACACTTAAGGAGGAAATTATGAAAGTTACAAATGGTATTCCTGCAGTCGGGCACCAGGGGTTCCTCGAGACATATCGTCAGATCCGAGAACGATTCTCGTGGAAATGGCAAGGAAGATGTGATGAAGTACGTCAAGGAATGCATGACATGTCAACAAAATAAGGTTGAGCATACACCTCCCGCGGGTCTTCTCCAACCTCTACCCATTCCAGAATAGAAATGGGAGAGCATATTGATGGATTTTATCACAGGATTACCCAACGCACAAGGAAAGGATTGCATATACACAATAGTAGACAGATTGACTAAATTCACACATTTCTTTGCTATCTCAGCAGATTACTCAGCCAAACAAGTGGAAGAACTCTTCTTCAAAGAAGTCTTCAGACTACATGGGTTGCCAAAGAATATAGTCAACGATCATGATAGCATATTTATGGGCACATTCTGGCAGAAGCTTTTCAAAGTTGTGGGAACTGAATTGACCCCTAGCACTAGCTATCACCTGCAAACTAAGTCACAGGAAACGTCCCTCAGGGTCTCGTGTCCCGTATTTCACGTGTCGGACACGAAACATGCCCTAAAACGTGTCGAAAACGTTTTTCTTCGTGTCCTCCAATCGAGACACGTGTTTTGGACGTGGCAAAAACGTGCCCTAACATTTTTGGCTCTTAGGACACATGTCCCATGAAAAGTGACATTTAAAACCTGCAACATGGTTTATTTTGGGATTTTTTTGTCATTGTTTGTTGCTAAAGTCGAGTTTGCTCATTGCCGAAATCAAATTTGTTGTGTAGTGTGAGGAATTCCATCAGATTCGAGCGCGATGCTTACAACTTCACATTGAAAGCACAGTTCACAACTTCACATCGACCTAGACCTGGAGATGTAGGAGACAAGAGTTCGTGTGCTTTGCTGAGAGTGTGGAGCACTTAAATTTCTTGTAAGTTGTGTTATAACCTATGGAACTTAACTTTATTATACACTAGTGACCACATTTTATGACCAGTGGCCACGTATATATCGTGTGTTGAAATAAAAAGCCCAGCTCCCTGTCATGTGCTCACTCCTCACAACAACTTTGAGGTCTAAAGGGAGGGAAATCTCGATTTATGCTCTGGTCAATAATGAAGTTTGAACAAATATAAGTAAGTTTATAGTTTATAAACTACCTTATGTGAAGTTTGAACATGATCGAGCTTGTTTGAAGTTATTAACAGAAGTTAGAACATGAACATTGAATTATAAACATCATTGATTTAGTAAATTAATAAACTAACTAGTAAATTACTAAATAGTAAATAGTGTATACTAAATCCTAAATAGATATCATCATGATTCATATCTATATGGATCAAGCACTATCTTTTAGTAATTTTTCAGCGACCCTAGAAACAGGACACAAGGGACGTTGTGTCTCATGTCGAATACTCGTATTTACGTGTCCTCCGTGTCTCGTGTCCTATTTCCAGGGTCATTGTCTCGTGTCGAATACTCGTATTTACGTGTCCTCCGTGTCTCATGTCATGTGACTTGGTCCACAAACTAATGGCCAGACAAAAATTGTGAATAAGTGAATTGAAGGGTATTTGCGCAACTATGTGACATGTCAACTGGAGGCATGGATCAAGTGGTTGTACTTTGGGGAGCATTGCTACAACACTACCTACCACCTATCCATCGGAATGACACCCTTCAAGGCTCTATATGGGTATGATGTGTTGAAATTTCTAAGTCTAACACGCCAGAAATCCCTAATGCATTATCTGGCTTATTTTCTCCTACTTGTTATTTTCATTAACAAGTTATTTAAAAATATAAATACCGAAAATAAACACAAACGTAGCCTTAACACATATACAGATCAGCGACTGAAATAACTGAGACAAACACACAAGGGACACCGTTATTTTTGGACAATCATCCCCGGAAAAACCCAATGCGGGAAAACCAGTGCAGCAATTCTGAGGGTTTTATTATTATGCAGTTTCTGAGTACAACTAGGGTGCCAAAAATGGCTCACCCAACAGAAATTTTCTTGCCAGTAGTACCTCTCCTGGGAGACAGATATTCCAATTGATTAGACATCGGATGAATGATCCCACGGCAACTATGGCAGCTCCTCAGCTGGACAAGGAAAGTTGCTCCAAGCTTCTCTACTGCTTTGCATCACTCTCCGGAGACTGCATCACCCTCTCAGATCCAGTCTGCCCCAAGAAAATTCCGTAGCGCTGCCTCTTGGCCCTACGTCAACTCTGCTAGCCTCTGCGCAGCTACTGCTACCTCTGCGTCAGCCTTCCCAGGCTCTGTGTTGTCTCTCTGGCACTATCTTTGCCTCTCTGCTATGTACTCTCGGCCTTCTGCCGAACTGCCCCTTGCTGCAACAGATCACTAGTTTGATTCTCTCAACAAACCCCGCTCCAGAAAATCGAACTGACTGATCAATATGGTGTACCTCCAACTGACCCTCAAGCCTCCTCTTATACTTTTCCTGTTGAGTCTTCAATGGCCGAGATTAAGTCCCTAATCAACGACTAAGATTAGATTTGGCTTGATCCATGTCATTTAGAACATTATCACCCAATTTTATATTAATACCCATTAATATTTTAATTTTCCTAAGTTTAGACTTAGGAACCCCATTAAAAATATTAATTATTTTAATATCTCTCCAACCGGGTGGAATTTCCCCAAACCATTTCTGGGTCTTGGAGATCTTATGTGCCTTAGCCTCTCCACCAATTTTCATGGCTAGAGCACATCCGATGCTACCACAAATCAACACTCCCTCTTAGCGAGGAATGTGCTCCAATAATGCTTCACCATGGAAACATCACATTGATCCTTCGCACCGGTACATGTGTTGATGCTTGGCTTGCTGCCTAAACCGGCCAAAAAACCCGGTTGGAAAGGCCATTTCGCCATTTTTTTGCCCTGACCGGTGAAAACCAGCCGGTTTAGGATGGAACCGACCGGTTTGTATCAAACCGGCCGGTTGTCCTAAACCAGCCGGTTTTAGGCATGCCCACCGTAAAGTTAAAAAAGCATATTTTTCACAGTGTTTCAGGGGTTTTGGGGGGGAACTAAGGGTGTTTCAACCCTAACATGCTAGCAATTAATGGTAATGTTAAATTCTTAAAGTAAAAGTGACATTTCCTTTAATTTTCATTTTCATCCTTTTACTTAAATTTTTAACATTACCATGAAATGACTCAGGATGTTTGAGAGTGGTTTCGACCTCATTGTATTTCCTATGGAGAAACTAGAATTTTAGATTTCACTCAAAATTCAGCAGACTTAATGGTTTTCAGGATTTCATGGTTTGGGGGTAAACAATAAATGCAATCGGAGCTCCAAATGATGAGCAAAACTCCTGATCTAGATCCCATTGTGTTGGACGATATTGATCCAACATCAAAATGGGTGGAGGAGACTGAAGAACCTGTGTTTGAGGCTGATTTTGATATCGACATGGCTTTAGCGGGGGATGATGCAGATTATGTGGTGGCATCAGAACTAGGATCAGTAGCGGCATCAAGGAAAGGCAAAGAACCAATGGAAGGCACTAGTCATGCAGGTCGACAAACTCGTGCTTCCATTAGGTCCACTTCTATTGTCATTGGTGGCATTGATACTGAGGTTGCAGATCAGGCTGAGGCATCCTCAGACTCTGAACCAGATGATGTCTATGTAGCCCCTGATGATGATCCTGTGTCTAGTAGTGGTGATGAACTTGATGATTGATCATGTGTATACTGTAGACTTGTAGTAGGCCAATGGCCTCATAGCTTGCAGCATTGTTTTTGGACTTTATAGGCCATTTAGAGCCTCCTTTCTTATGTATTTTGCTATTTTGTCGATGATATGTATTGTACTCGGTGCCATTTTGATATATTCACCTTTACATGGTATATAAATGAGCAAACTTTGCATATTTTGTCTCTATTGGCTTGGAATCATGGTTTTACATGTTAAAAATAGTTTTGTTTCATTAAAAAATAATTATTTAATGTATTTTTTTAAAACCGGTTCGTTTAGACCAAACCAGTTCCGATCGGTAAACTGATTCATTATGTGGACCGGTCCGGTCACCGGTTCTGGTTTTAAAAACATTGCTCTCAATATGTTGCCCATGTTGCCCCTAGCACTGCCACTGCTAACTGCTACACTACAACTCAGTTACCGAGAAGTAGGTAACTGACTTCTCCCAAATACTGACATCCCAGTCAGTCTAGAAGCCTCGTGAAACTGAAGTTGCCTCTGTTGCTATCCTGTGCTCCCTCTACTACCACTGCGTTGTTGCATACACCTTTGTGCCTCTCGCACTGCTGCAACCTCCACTGCGTTGCCTCAAATTTCTACACCCAAGCACTGCCTTGCTGCTCCACTACACTTTGCTCCACCCGACCCCTGTCATCTTGCTACTGTCGTTAAGGGCTCCTGTAGCCAGATATGATCCAAGAGTTTGGGCACCTCAAGGATCCTGCCCCTAGTATGTAGTCCTCCTGACTACAACTCAATGTCTCCCCACCTCTTCTCTAGAGGTGCATGAGCACTCATGGCACAATCGTCATCAGTCTCGACCTCTTTCTCTGCCTTAGCTGGAGCTGCCTTTGAATCGGAAGCCTCTCCCTTGTTTTTCTTCCTGGGACACTAGGATGCATAATGTCCCAGCTCCCCACAATGGAAGCACTTCACCTTGGAGATGTCCTTCTTCTTCCTCTTCCCCTGTTGTCCCGCAGATGCTAGAGCCGCATCCTCCTCCTCCTCTTTCTTGATTCGACCTCCCTTGCCACTACTCCCCGCCTTGGTCATCCGCCTAATCTCTTCTTGGCGAAGAGCTGCCCACATCTCCTCCCATCCTGGAAGAGTGGCCCTGCCCAAAATACTTTGGACAAATGTCTCCCACTCCTCAGAGACTGCATTCAGGGCAGTCCTAACCATAAATTCTAGATCCGATGTAGACCCTACGGAAGTGAGTTGGTCACGAATCTCCTACAACCTGAGAAGGAATGGATCTATCTGCTCTACCTTCTGCATCTAATATGACCGAAGTTGATTCTCCAATAGCATCTTCCTCTACACGTAAGTGCCCTGATACAAGGTCTTCAAAATATCCCACATCTCCTTTGCTGTGTTCTTTTCAGCAATTTGTGGTATGACATGATCTTTGACCCCGTCTAGGATCATGCACTTTGCCCTCGCCATTGTATCCTCATACTTCTCATTCTCAGTTGGGTCGACTGGGATAGCCATGGTTCTCAAGGCAAAGTCCTTGATGCGATGTCAATCCAACACTGCTAGGATCCTAGCCTTCCAGACGACAAAGTTGGAAGCCCCATCCAACCTGTTTTGATCCCTCAATCTGTTCACTGCCATTTCAGCTCCTCTTCTGGACTCCCTCTGAGTTTCGACTTCCCTCCTAGAAATCTCCCTCTAAGTCCTAATTTCCCTCTAGAAATCCTCTAGCCAATTGTCGAACTGCTCCTCTCCAATCCTCTGTGCAACGCTAGCTCGGATCTGGATTTCTTGGCTAGAAATTCGTCAAGGTAGCAACACCCTCTACCTTGGTTCTGTCTCCTTAGGTATTGTTCTTCTTCGACAAAAACAGCACCCCACCAGCTTCTCAATCACAATCTGCCCACAACTCCTCAAGCCCCAGCAACTAAAGAAACTGAGCCTTTCAGGCTCTGCGCAATTCTGGCAACAGCGAAATCTGTTCCTCCTGGCCATAGCGTCAATCCTTCCTTGCTAAGAAAGATGATCGGGCACTGTGTAGGTCTAATATGCCTGTCTTTGCCTCTGTGTTGACCCTCCTCCTAGCTCAAAATGATGACGCAGGCCCTATGCGTCACTTCTTCTATGTTGCTTCTGCTCTGGAACAACGTTGTCTCTCGGGACAGCTGCTACTGCTACAAATTCTTCAAATCACTGTTGGTGCCTTCAGTTCTCCTATGATCTGCAACCCTCTGATACCATGTTGAGTCACTTCTTCTATGTTGCTTCTACTCTGGAACAACGTTGTCTCAGGACAGCTGCTACTGCTGCAAATTCTTCAAATCACTATTGGTGCCTTCAGTTCTCCTGTGATCTGCAACCCTCTAATACCATGTTGAAATTTCTAAGTCTGACATGTCAGAAATCCCTACTGAATTATCTGGCTTATTTTCTCCTACTTGTTATTTTCATTAACAAGTTATTTATAAATATAAATATCGAAAATAAACACAAATGCAGCCTTAACACGTATACAAATCAGCAACTGAAATGACTGAGACAAACACACAAGGGACACTGTTAATCTTGGACAATCGTCCCTGGAAAAACCCAATGCGGGAAAACTAGTGCAGCAGTTCTAAGGATTTCATTATTATGCAGTTTCTGAGTACAACTAGGGTGCAAGAAATGGCTCACCCAACAGAGATTTTCTTGGCAATAGTACCTCTCCTCGGAGACAGATATTCTGGCTGATTAGACACCGGATGAATGATCCCATAGCAACTATGTCAGCGCCTCAGTGGGGCAACGAAAGCTACTCCAAGCTTCTCTGTTGCTCTACGTCACTCTCCAGAGACTGCGTCACCCTCTGAGCTCCAGTCTACCCCACAAAAATTCCTCAACGCTGCCTCTTGCCCTGCGTCAACTCTGCTAGCCTCTGCGCAGCTACTACTGCCTATGCATCAGCCACTTGGCTCTCTACGTCAACCCTCTAGCCCTCTGCGTCACCCACGTTGGCCTCCACAAACTCTGTGTCAGTCCTAGCTACCTCTGCGTCAGCCTTCCCAAGCTCTGTGTTGTCTCTCTGGCACTACTTCTGCCTCTCTGCTATGTACTCTCGGCCTTCTGCCGAATTGCCCCTCACTGCAACAGATCACTAGTTCGACTCTCTCAGCAAACCCCGCTCCAGAAAATCAAACTGACTGATCAATATGGTGTACCTCCAACTGACTCTCAAGCCTCCTCTTATACTTTTCCTGTTGAGTCTTCAACGGCCGAGATTAAGTCCCTAATCAATAGCTAAGATTAGATTTGGCTTGATCCATGTCATTTAAAACATTCTAACTCAGTTTTATATTAGTACCCACTAATATTTTTATTTTCCTACATTTAGACTTAGGAACTCCATTAAAAATATTAATTATTTTAATATCTCTCCAACCGAGGGGAATTTCCCCAAATGATTTATGGGTCTTGGAGATCATAGGTGCCTTAGCCTCACCACCAATTTTCATGGCTAGAGCACATCCGATGCTACCACAAATCAACATGATGCACCCTCATTCATTAACAAAAATTTTGGAGACAGCAAGGCACCCCTTGCCAAGGACTGGATACAAGAGGGTCAAGACATTCTCAGGGTACTCAAGGAGAATATTCAAGTTGCTCAAAATTGTCAAAAGATGTACGCAGACCAACACCGGATAGAACATGGCTTTGAGGTAGGAGATCTTGTTTTCTTGCAATTGCAGCCTTATAGACAGGCTACAATCAAGAAGAGTGGGCAGAGAAATTGAAGCCAAGGTTTTATGTACCTTACAAAATTCTCCAACGAGTGGGTGAAGTGGCATATGAGTTGGAGCTACCGAGTGATAGTAGAATCCACAATGTATTCCATGTATCATGCCTCAAAAAGGTTGTAGGCCAACAGGTCACCACCTCTGTCGAGCTGCCCTCATTAGATGAAGAAGGACAATTACAGATGATTCCAAAAACAATCATGGTCTTTCAGGAAAAGAAGTTAAGGGGAAGAGTAATTCCGGAATACGTCATCAGATGGAAGAATTTACCTGAGGAGAATGCAACATGGGAAGGAGAATGAATTCTGCAACACCCGAATTTGCAATTGCTTGAGGGAAAGCAATATCGGGCAGGGGGAACTGTGATGTCCTCAACGAATTGAGGACCAATGGAATTAGTAGACTATTCGTCCCGTAGGCTATAGTCCTTCAAAAGGGGGATAAAACCCAAAACACCCATTGTTGGGCAAGTTTTGGGTAAGCTGGGTGAAAAAACTCAAATCTGGGGCTTTGAGTAAGACACACTCAACCAATTAAGAAAGTGAAACCCCTTAAGGAAGTCTATAAATAAAAGGAGGATTGGAATCATTTGGAGGCATCAAGTGTAGATCATGTCATCTGTCTTTGAGCTTTGGCTCCGAAGCTTTTAAGACCCCTTTCTCTTGTCAATTTCGGTGGTGAAAGATTCCACCCTAATTGACTTTTCTTCTCTTTTTCTCTCTGTTCTGGCACAGGAATTCTTTGAAGGGAAAAAAGAATTTTCTGAGCTCCGTTTCCTCTGTTGAAAAGGGTTTTGTATGGGTTAAAGAACCCTCTCTCGACTTCTGTGCAGAGCACAGGTATCTTTCTTGAGACAGCAGGGCATTCTGGGTGTCATGTAACAGTGAAATCCCTGGGCATGATTTTTTGCGACAGCGAGTTTTCTAGCATGGTTCCCTGAGGCATCAAGCCATTCTGGCCATCTTTTCTGTGGCAGCGAGGCTTCTGGGCATGATAGCAAGTCATTCTGGGCAATTTTCCTGTGGTAGCAAGTCACTCTGGGCACCTTTTCTGTGGCAGCGAGTCTTCTGGGTATAATTTCTTGAACCACGAGCTATTTCGGGCATCATTCCTGTGTCAGCAAGTCATTCTGAGCATGACTTCTGAGGCAGCGAGGTCTCTAGTAGCTGCGTTGTGAAGAGGCAGGACAGTTCGTTAGGGTTGCGAGTTGGAAAGGCATTTGCTCCAGGTTAGCAAGGGATCCTGTGAAGCCGAAAAGTGCCAAGCGAAGTTGACATGCTAGGCTGATAAGGACGTCCATTCTGTGGTTACAAACACCTTCTTAAAGCACGCTGCCTGTGGAGCACCAGATCATTCAGGAAAAGAATAGTTAGGGCTTATTCATTGAATTGCGGAATCTGTTATTTCAGATAGTCGTCTAAAGAATTGACTAGAGGGATTTTTAGGTACCCATTGGATACTAGGGTTTAGTACCAGAAGCTGTAAAGACTCAAGAATTTATGTTTGGTATTGCATTGCTGAGTTTGAAAACATACTTTCTGAAGTGGGACTGTAATTAATCAACTGAATATCTGAGTGACACTTGCATCAACAAACCCTAGCAAAACAGCTATGGCAAAAATTTTGCTGGCACATTACAGTTGTGCCCTCATTATGACTGCAATCTGCTGCCCACACGTAGATAGTTGGTAATACTGCAGTTGCGCATCCACAGATCTTCCTGCTAAAGCAGATTCTGTCGTGTACAGCTATGTTTTTAGAAGAACACAATTTGAGCAACAAGGAGACCTAAAACTCCCTCTTTGTGATAAAGGTGTTCTCTACAAAACAAGATACTATCACAACATCTCGAACCTCCCTTCTAGTAGGGGCTTCAAAAGAATGTTGACCACATGTGAATCCAAAGGAATGTAAACCAAGACCACTGCTCCCTTCTGTACACTAAAATCTCTTCAGGATCTTCAAGGTGTAAATCCTATGTACAAGGAAAACTTCATCCACAATCTACCAACCTCCTATGTCCTTCATGTCAACTTCATTGGTTAGAATCTTCTTACACCACAACATAAGCTGTTTGGGACTTCTCGCAATGATAAACTCATCTGTATGTAGGGCCATGATAGGTGGATCAAATCTATCAAATCAAGGAATAAAATCTGAATTCATGGATATTTCACCCATGCACCTCAAAACCCTTGGCAACTAAAGCACAACAATCGACAAGATTAACTCTCTCTTTCTAAGAGAATCCTTTCACAGCTGGAGTAAGCCTCCCATCAAGGTCGATTCACTCTTTTTGAGAGAGTTCTTTGGTAACAAATATGTCTTAGGACTCTTTACATTCATGGAATCAAACACTGGTTGCATGATGGGTTTCAAAATTATTTCCACAAAGTTGGAAGGACACTCCTCCAACATGGCATTCTGCACTAGTGGATTAGCAATTAGCCTGTAAAGGCCACCACCATCACGAACTCCTCTCACCAAAACTCGAACAAGTTTAAGACTGTCTTCTAATGATCACTTGATGACCATCAAACTCGGCCATGCATTGAAGATTTGTCCAACAAGAAACTGAAAGAATACTCTTTGTTAAACTAGGCACTGAAAATGGTTGTTACCGATGTCAAAGGCTGTCCAAATGACAGAGAAAGTTACATAGTCAACTAACACATTTCGATACCTTTCCGACAATATGTAGCACACTTTCTAAATCCTCACGGTTGAGGAGAAATTAATTTTTGAATATGTTCATTTATAAATCCTGGCTTTGCATAAATCGGCCCAGCCAGTGGACAAGTCAGCCTACTTTAGGGGCCGAATGCACTATAAATAGGTGTTGAGGAAGAGAGGTTTAGACCATCAATTTTGGGTCTGTTTTAGGCAGCAAAGGAGAAGTCTAAGATAAGGCTGAGCTGAGGAAAGAGTGCCCATCCGAGTTGAGGGTGAACTGAGGGAAGAGTGCCAAGTTTTACCACAGTGCCGAGTTGAGGGAAGAGTGCCAAATTGACACAGATCTGAGCTGAGAAAGAGGAGAAACATGTTGTGACAGGGCCAAGCTAAGAAGCAGTAAGCTGGTGGACTGCCGAATTGTTAAGAAAGGTTGGGAAATTTTCTTTTATTTGTGTTTTTATTCTTAGCTGTTATTGGAGGCCAAGCCCTGTTTATTTAGACCACAGGCCTGTATGGCACCTTAAAATGAAGGACACCAGATATGTAACAGCTAACTAAGTGCTGGAACAAGAAGGAAAAAGGTAGTATGGGTACAAGCTGCGAGGAGGGCAGATCTTGCTTTGAACAGACAATAAGCCTAAATATTGACAGTGATCAGCAAAGTACTAAGCCGAGTTGAGTTGCAGACAATCCGTTTTGAATTGACAAAATAGTCTATGCAACTAACTACTGGGGTTTGTCAATTATACCTGTAAAGAGTAGCCAAAAGTTCTTGTGTACAAGCACAAAAAGAAGAAGGGGCAGAGGAAGCCAAACCTTGCTCAAGAATGTCTACTACTAGACTAGTCCTTGTGAGAATTCTGCGGTGACCACATATATTTGAAGGCTGGGTCTTGAAGGTTTTAACCCTATAAAGATAATACCTACAAACAACTTCTTAAAAATAGAAAAGATACAAAGGCAATGACAAAAAATATACATAGATTTTTCTCCTAGAATCCAAAACCAGGAAAACCAGATTGATTTTTCATTATGTTCCTTTACAAGGTTGTAAGACATTTATATACATGGTGTAGCATTCATAAACGCCCAATCCATTAACCCTGGATTAGAATATAACCAAGTTGAAAAGCCAAGCCAAGTTAATGAGCAGAGAAAGGGTATAGAAAAGACAAGTGGCTATTTCCAGGGTTGAAAGTGCAAATCTAAGAGTGGCATGGTTGGGTGACAACTCCTACTGAGGAAAGGAAACTTGTGTATACGAGGAGATGTCAAGTATCATGAATAAGCAGGTTGGTGTCAACAAATTGCTGAGTTGGTGCTTAGCTAAGGGGATTACAGTCTCCTATAGGTTAGTGCCTACAAAAGTTGCTGAGTTGGTGTTCAACTAGGGGACTGAAATCTCCTGTAGGTTGGTGCCTACAAAAGCTGCAAGGTGCTTACTTTGTACGAGGAAGTTTACAAAAGATTTACAAAGATAGATTGTATAAGTGTTTCTTATATAAAGATCTGTGTTTCATGATTTACGTGCATCAAATGTTTTAAAAGCTAAAAATTGTTAATAGCAACGAAACATTGATTCACCCCCCTCTCAGTATTTCCAACACTCCATTGTCCACATGCCACCCAACCCTAGAAACAATGTTAACGGAAAGGTGCACTACCATGGAGAAAGCCCCTCTCAGCGTTTCCAACACTCCATTGTCCACATGCCACCCAACCCTAGAAACAATGTTAATGGAAAGGCGCACCACCATGGAGAAAGTTATCTCAAGTGTAGATGCTAACTCAATAGATCCAATGAATGTTTATGGGCTCCCTACAAAATCTTCTTGTTGTTGCTTGGATTTCTTTCTCTCAATATAGTAAGATGGGTCGTGACCCATTTGTGGCACTTGAAACGCCTCACGTCACACAATTATTTCTCTCCAAAGGTCCTAAGAATTTGATTCTTCCTCCTTGCTCTTCTAACCCCTCCCAATTCCTCCTTTCTTACTACGCTTCTTCATCTTGCTAATGAGGGCTAGATTCTACTCTTCCTCCTCTATGCCTACAATTATATCCATTGTCGTATTCTCTAAGACAAAATATCCCCTAGCTTTTCAAAGGTGGGAAAGCTTATCTTAGGCACAGACACCTTAGACAAAAGGTTGCAAAGAAGATGAAAACCCATTCAATTTTATGGCTACAAACTCTGCACTCTCGACCTCTTCTCCAATTGCTACAAGTTGATCACAGAGTTTGGCAATCTTCATCAAATAATTGGCCACAATATCTATCTTGCTCATCCATGTGAATCTAAGCCTATTCCTCATAAACATCTTCTAGTTGATGTTCACTCTAATATAGAGTGCCTATTCCTCATAGCATCAAATATCTTTCTTTGTCGATCTACCATCTCTTGTCCCTCTCTGGATTTCTTCTTGAAGGCAATCACTTCAAAACCTTTCCCAACTGGGAAAAATTTCTCTGCCACTCACTGCATCCTAGAAACCAGACTATGACTTATGAAGTCCCAAAAGCACAAGACTCACAAGTTCTTTTTATGCTACTATCTTGCCTACACCACCTAACTCATCCCGAACCTGAGTGAACTTTGAAAGATATGTAATGATGGGCTCTCCTTTGCTCATCTAGATATTCTTAGCTTCTCTTTGAGATCTAGCTTCCTCACATCACTGGAACCCTCATACAAATCTATGATGGCTTTAAACATCTCACATGTTGTCTTCTTCCCATGGGGATGAGGGATAATATGGTCTTTGACCCCCTCTAGAATGATCCTCCTCGCCTTGGTATCATTATTGTTATGTTGGGCCAATTATTGGGGATCTTGAGGTGGCATATAGCCTGCTTTATAAACTCGAGCACCCTTTCCTATGCAGGCTATCTGCCCTCTCCTAAACTCGGCCTATTGTCCAGCAAACTCGACCCTAGAATTCGGACTTGTTTTGTCAACAAAACAGTCCCTCAACCTAATCTAGACTCTTGTCCAACACTTGACCTCCAAACAGACCTGTCCACACTTTCCTGAAGCAAACCTTCCACGTCCCTTGACCTCACCTTGCTGTGGCTAGGGCTTGCACTTCACTACTGATCAGGGCTCTTTTGCTGCAGATAGATCTCCCTCCATGACTGTGGCTAGGTCTCCTTTGATTGCAGCTAGGGCACCTTTAATTGCGGCTATGTCTCCTTCAAGACTGCGGCTAGGTCTCCCTATTGACCTTTCTTTCCACCACGTCCTCTTTGTGAGAAGACAAACCCAAACGAGTGGAGAGAGAAATCAAGAGTGAAGTGTCTCAAATGACTTGAGGTCTCCTCTATTTAAATGCAACGTTGAGGTTGAGTTGGGGGTAATTTGCTTGCTGGCCGACCTTGACAAATTGTCAATAATACAAATAAATTTATATCTCCATAAATACATGTCGGAATTGAATGATCTTTAGATCAATCATACGCCTCTCGGAGAGAGGAATCCAAGAAAAATATCAGCTGCCATAAATAAGATGACCCACATGGAGTTTGGCCCTAGTTGCCAATTTTAACACTCCCTCTCAACTAGGGAGAACTCCATCTGCGAATCCATCTGTTAGTCGGGACTCGATACTATCTCTGCCATCAATGAAGTGCCCTGCACTGCTCTGCTCTGCTGAACTATGAAGAAAAAGTGATCAAGAATGTATCATACCATTCTCTACTGACCCGAAGTTAGTCCCATATAAAGAGTGTCTCATACCACTCTTACTGATCCGAAATCAGTTCCCAATAAAGAGAGTGTCTCATACCACTCTTACTGACCCAAAGTCAGTTCCATTGATCCCAGATCAATATAGGTCATCCTAGCATAGGGAGTACGATAGTACACGATGTGTCCATTGGAAGTACTATGGTCCCTATCCTCATTTCCCTACTCATTAGCCAGATGAGAGGTACTTCCCATGAGTCTCGGACTGCATGGGTAGGATGTCTCAGCGGGAGAAGGATGAACCACTTATCTTGCCTACATGTCACCATGGGGTATCCCGGGGGAAGGTTGAACCACTCACCTTGTACACAACAAATCACTAGAGGAACGCTGAACCACTCACCCTATGATTGTGTCTCAGTAGGAGAAGGATCAACCACTCATTCTACCTACATAGCAAACCACTAGGGGAAGGCTGAGCCACTCACCCTATGGTTGCTCATCGCTCCAAGAAGTACCCCAAGCCCCCCGGAGCTCCCAGATCTCAATGTCCATATCATACAAGACCCTCATAAGAGGGTCTCTACACGACTCTTAGTCATTCTCGGAAAGTCAAGAATTTAACCTTTCCCAGGGGCTTCGTCAGAATATCGGCGACCTGCTCATCAATCCCAATGTGATGGAGCCTTATTGCTCCTCGTTGTACCATATCCCGAATAAAGCGGTACTTGATGTCTATGTGCTTGGAGCGATCACAAAATACGGGATTTTCTGATAATCGGATCCCACTCTGGTTGTTGCAGAGGATCACGGTGGTATCCAGCACGTGTCCAAACAGCTCACTAAAGAGCTTCCTCAACCAGAGAGCTTCACAAGAGGCCATACTCGCAGCTATGTATTCGGCCTCAGCGGTGCTTAAAGCAACTGACTTCTGCTTCCTGCTCATCCAAGATATCGAAGCAAAACCCAAAGAGAAACAGCGCCGAGAAGTGCTCTTGCAATCCACCACACTGTCTGCCCAATCAGCATCAGAATAACCATGCAGCCTCACATCTTTGGCAGTGTTTCTTAGTCCATGAGTGATTGTGCCCCGAAGATATCTCAGAAGATACTTGGCACCAATCCAATGTGAGTGATGAGGCTCAACCATATATTGGCTCAACATGTTAACTGCAAAACATATATCCAGACGGGAGTTCACCAAGAACATCAATGCTCCAGTTGACGATATTCAAAAGCATTTCCCAATTTGGGTCCGGAAGCACTACCGCATAACTTCTTGAAGTTAAGCTCCATCGAGGTAGTCACGGGCTTGCAGTCCACCATCCCAAATCTTTCCAATATCTTCACAACATATTTTTCTTGAGATAGGAAAATTTCTCCTGGCTTTTGCCAAACCTCCAACCCTAGGAAGTAGTGCATCAGTCCCAGGTCCTTCATTTCAAATTTGGAATCCAACTCCCTCTTACGTTTGTGAATGGGAGGGTTTGCACCTATCAGAAAGAAGTCATCCATATAAAGCACCAGTATGAGTGATCTATCATCTTCAACCTTAAAGTAAAGGTTCGGAACGGCTTCACTTCTGGGATTCTTCTAGTGAATCCCAGATTCATCACATAGATATCAATCCTCTCATACCAAGCCCGAGGTGCTTGCATCAACCCATAGAGAGCTTTCTTCAACCTGCATACATGAGATTCCCGGTCATGAACCTCAAACCCCTCGGGTTGTTCCACATAGTCTTTGAAGTGACTAGACCAGCTATATACTTCATCCTTCCAAGAGCTTACGGGCATCATACCAGATATGTCGAAGTAGACCAATTGCAATATATTTGTGGTCTTGCTATTACTTGACAGGAATGGTCCCCTTGTAAGTTTTCCTTTGGCACATACACCTTCATGCTCTACTTTAAAGTCAGACATCCCTGTCACCATCTGTCTCACATTGGGTAGGGCCTTACAATGAAAATGGTCAAACCTCCAGTGCCATAGTTCAGATTGTAGAGATGTGTCGCAAGACATGACCCCCAATGGACTTCCTGCAACTTGATACAACGTGCCAACATTGAACCCGAGAGTAAAAGCATCTTTAAAATTTCTTTTCCAAACATGTACCTTTCCATCGATGAATGCCACCTTGAAACCTTTGTCTTCCATTGCTGAAATGGACACCAAGTTCTTCTTGAGATCAGGTACATATAGAACTTCTTGTAGATGAATCGTATTACCCTGATTCAATTGAAGAGTAACATTCCCTACACCCTTTACGGGATAGGTGGCATCGTCTCCAAGATTGTTTCCTTCTCTATCAAATTAGAGAGCACTTCCTTGTATCTGGCGAAGTGCCTTGAAGCACCACTATCAATAAGCCAATTTCCCAAAGTGTTCAAAGGAGAGGTAGTGGAGAGGGTCGATATAAGATAATACTCCTTTTTCTTATCAGAAACAATATTTGATTCTTCATACCTGGAGTTCCCTTCTTTCTTGGAGGGTCGACCATTTCCTTGATGTCCTGCATTCCTTTTTCCTTTGCCATTGTACCTGTCATTCCTTCGATCATTGTTGTTAAAGTTGCCCCTGGAATGATTGTGATCATCATCATGTGATGTGTCCCTTCTATTTGGACACTCCCTCGCATAGTGGCCAAACTTATTGCAAACAAAGCACCTACCCTTCCTTCCACCCTTAGATCCAAGCTTTCCATGAAAATGACCTTTAGTCCCTGCATTGTTTCTCCTTTTGGCATGAGCGGAGAATGTAGTAGGGTTGCCTTTATCAAAAGGCATTTCTTGCTCCACCGTTCTTGTTTCTTCTTGAATGCATCTCAACGTCAATACTTCAAACCCTGGAATTCGATCATTATTGAGAATAGTGGTTCTAAATATATACCACTCAGGTGGGATCCCTCCAAGGGTAGTGATAGTCAGTTCCCTGTTAGATATAATTTCTCCAATAGCAAGAAGATCATTCTTGATCTCGTTGATTCTTAAGAAGTAGGATTGAATATCCTCGTCCTTACCCTTCTTAATATCCTTCAACTTATTTTTGAGAAATAGTATTTGATTTGCATCACTAACCTTGAACATGCTTACCAATATGTCGTAGATCTCCTTGGAGGTGTTCAAATCAGAGATGTAGGCCACCAAACGCTTGTCAATGGAATCTCTGATAATCTTCTTCGCTTTGACTTCACCCTTGGTGTACTTGTTCTTTGTAGCAACTGGTGCATTTGGAGGCTCAGGGATTTTATCCTTCACATAGTCCAACACTTCTTGTTCTTCTAATGTCAGATCAAGAGACATCTTCCATCCGTGATAGTCAGACTTTTCACGAAACTTGTCTTCAGCCAAGAAGTGGGATGAAGAACCCATTGAGCCTTTTGTCATTTTCCAACTGTCTTCAGTGATTGCTCTTTCACTCTTGCTTGGGCTTTGTCTTCACCTCACCTCTAATACCATGTTAAATTTTGGTATGTTCTATGCTTAAGAGCAATTTACTTAAATTTTTCTTATTAGCCCAATATCGAAATCCAGATTAGCAATCACATCAGCATGAAAGTAAAATGCAGATAGAACATAAACATAAACAGTAGAAGACAAGCCAAGACAAGAGGACACAAGATGTGGAACCAACCAGGGACAAACCCCAATGTGGGGAAACCCTTGATCAAATCTTCTTTAGTCCTCAATAGTTCAGCAGAGAGATAGAGATAGAGTACAATGATTTAAAGTCACTACTGACTTGCCAAATAAGAGATCAGACATCAGAGATCTTAACCATGAGGATGACTTCAATAAAATTTCAATTCTGGCACCAAGGGCTAAAGATTTCTATACAGCATATGTTAGACCTAAAACTGCTTCACCAATCACCTAGAGTACTGTGGCTTTCCTTCCACAAGACCCTCCTTCCTTTGTTGCATCACTGGTTATATCAAAGTTGCAAGTTTGACACCCTCTACATGCTCCAAGGACTGGTGTCTTTTCTTGGCAAAATTGGTCACTAGTTAGGGCATCATGGTATGTTGCAACATGCACCAGCCCTGAAACATACACCCAAACAACCTCCTAACGCTGCGGCTTGGTCTCCCCTCTTTGTAGTTGTCCTACGCAGGAGTATAGGACTAACACCAGCCCCAATACTCACCCAACAACCCACTGTTTAGGGCTCGATCTCCTTGCAATCCTTCCTAAGCAATCCATTGTCCAAAACAGTGTTGAACCTTGCCTTAACTCGGTCACAACAGACTTGCAGCTTCCCTTTTCTAACTATCTACCCTCTCCTAAACTCGGGCTATTGTCCAGCAAACTCGACCCTAGAATTCAGACCTGTTTTGTCAACAAAATAGTCCCTCAACCTAATCTAGACTCTTGTCCAACACTCGACCCCCAAACAGACCTGTCCACACTTTCCTGAAGCAAACCTTCCACGTTGTCCCTTGACCTCACCTTGCTGTGGCTAGGGCTTGCACTTCACTACTGATCAGGGCTCTTTCGCTGCAGATAGATCTCCCTCCATGACTGTGGCTAGGTCTCCTTTGACTGCGGCTAGGGCACCTTTAACTGCAGCTATGTCTCCTTCAAGATTGCGGCTAGGTCTCCCTCTTGACCTTTCTTTCCACCACGTCCTCTTTGTGAGAGGACAAACCCAAACGAGTGGAGAGAGAAATCAAGAGTGATGTGTGTCTCAAATGACTTGAGGTCTCCTCTATTTAAATGCAACATTGAGGTTGAGTTGGGGGTAATTTGCTTGCTGGCTGACCTTGACAAATTGTCAATAATACAAATAAATTTATATCTCCATAAATACATGTCAGAATTGAATGATCTTTAGATCAATCATACGCCTCTCGGAGAGAGGAATCCAAGAAAAATATTAGCTGCCATAAATAAGATGACCCACATGGAGTTTGGCCCTAGTTGCCAATTTTAACAATATTCGACGACCTTTAAATTTAAAAATTTAAAAATATATATAATAAAATGTATTCAATATAAATAAATAAAAAAAACAAAATATGACAGAAAATATATAAATATAGTAAATTAAGCTAATTTGACTGAATTTGGACAAATTCCCAAATTGCCCCTCCTCCAACGGATATAAATACAAGTGACCTCAAGCTCATTTGGACATCACACACATCAACTCATCTCTCTCTCAATCTGATTGGTTTGTACAGGTCTGAGGCAGCACTTTTTCACTCGGGTGGGCAGAAAGGAGGACGCAATTACAGGTGGATGAAAATCCGAACTGATCTGCACCTTTGACCAGCGTTGACATTGACCTTTGGAGGAGAGTTTGACTTCGATTTTTCTGGGGTATCTCTATCTCATCAGGCTGCATCTTTTGGCACAAAATCTGAGGCATTTGGAGCAGTTTGACTTGGGTTGACCGTAGGAAAAATTGCAGATTTGACCGCAGAAGTCTCTCTCATTTGACTAAGTTTGACTGGGTGGTTTTGGACTGTTTTTGGCTCTATTTGACCAGCACTTGAGGCCGCACTATTTGACCTTTGACCGAGTTTGATTGGACCACTTTGACCATAGGATTGTGGACTAGTTAGGGTACATTGACTGCATTTGAACATTGACCAGAATTGCAGATTATGACTGTTGACCAGAATTGACTTTTCTTCATTAGCATTTTGGATCTTGGATGGTTGATCTGTTGGATAAGTCAAACTTTGATTTTGGCTCTTGTTTATGAATTTGGGCTCGTTGTACTCTCTGCTGAACATTTTATGACAATCTAATAAAAGAAGAATTTTCAAAGGGTTTTCCCCCTTGTGGGGTTTTTTCCCTGGTCTTTGACCAAATGGTTGTCTCTTGTTGAAGTTCTTGATTGTCTCCTATTGTCATTGCATTACTGTTCTATCTTCAATTACTGTTGATTATTGGAAGAATTAATTGTTACTGAAAAAAATTGCTTAATGAAGGATTGAATTGGGCTAAAGTAATTGTCATAGCATAGAGCGGTGGAAAATTAACAGACAAGGTTAATCCAGTGGCTCGAGTTTGGCAACAGCAACAAGAACAGGATCGTGGAAGATTTGAAACCGGTATTATAGGACGAATAAGGTTTAGAAATCTATATAGAGCAAGAACTCGTTAAAGTCTGTAAGCTTTGCATTTGATTGGGTACATGCGCAAGGCATTCGGTAGCTTGCATTCTGACCCACCCAAAACCTGCTCGCAGACATTCCGACAGCACTAGGTTTGGGATCAGATCTCTTAGAATTTCTGAAATTCAGACGTATGATCAAATCTTAGTTTGAAACAGGATTTTCTCAGTGTGTCAAAGACGTCCTAGAGTTCAACATCGGGTTTGTTTGATCTGAACGTCAAATGCAATGTGTGTTTGGATCTGTGAGCGTTGAGCCACCATATGAAGAAACGTGTTTTTATATAGCTCAACCAAGTTTCGATTTGCAGTTTGTGTAAGTCAACTCACATAATAGAAGCATCAAAGACAGGCCAGTAGTGCGGAATTAAGCAATACAGTTTAGTAGTATATAGATCTCATAACCTGTGGAACTTGTAGACTCTGTTGGGGATTGTCCCTCAGCACAAATTAATAGTTAAACTACTGTATGATCATGTGGCAAATGGTTGAAGTATTATAATGTGTGCGAATTGGATTTTCTTAATTGTTGAATGAATTCAGGGAACGTTGTTTGACATTAGTGCTACTTACAATCATAGTGGATGAGTCGCAGAAATTGCATTATGGATAAAATTACAGTATTGATTCATATTTTGGTTGCATAATCTATACGAAGTCCCTCTAATACCCTAGCGTAAACTAGGGAAAATTTTCACTGCCTCATTACACAGGCCACTTGGACTTCCCCCCCCCCCTACGAGACTGGGCCCAAAGACATCCTTCTACCTTGAGCATTTCCTAGAGTTACAGGATGGCATCATCATTTGTCCCCCATACATGCACAGACATTGGATGCACTCACTCAGAATTCCTTTGAGCAACTCTGAGTTGGTTCTCATCAACTCCAAGCAGAGACTCACCGCCATATACCAATATTTGATAGAATCTACCAGTTGTCCACCTTCAGGAACCAGAGACAAAGCAGCACCTCATCTTTTGGTACCCCCTATACTACAAGTTCAGAGGGTGCTACCACTACCTCTATAGAATTCAGGAGGATCCCTCTCCACATTTTTTCAGTATCCTGACCAAAGATTCCTAGCCCTCTTCATCAAGGAGATATTCAAACCATTGTTTCAAACATCACGATTTTATCACAAAATCACGATTTTTTGGCCTAGCCGATGTTTGCCAATTTTTACCGATATTTTCTTGATCTTTACAATTTTTTGGTTTCCCAAACCCTTACTGATGTTACCCTAATGTTGATGTTTTTAACATTGATTCAAACAAAGATCTCAGATCCTACATGGCAACATGCCCATCCTCACTCGGGGACAATTCAATCGATCACATCACACTTCCAGATTGATCCCGCTGTTCAGAGCAACAAATGACAAGCTGAGTTCCAGAATATTTCAGATAGTAGAACAATGAGACTTTGAGTCTCCCCTCAACCCTCCCCCCCATTTTCCAAGGCCAACCAATATCCTCAAGACCATTGCAAACGTGTCAAACAGCACGTCAATTCGCTTACACCCAGAGTGTCAAAAGGATTAATACCAGACAATTCCCTAGCCCCGATGAAACATCCAAAGACTTATCTTGAGCTTATTTCCTTCAACCTTGGGTGCTAGGAGTATCCCTCGCTCATACATCCCCCCCAAAAAAAAGTCATGCAGCCAGACAACTCTTTGAATCCATAAGATGGCGAGCCAGTGCCACTAGCACCCCCTTGCCATCAACTATCAGACTCAAACATTCTTGACATCATTGACCTCCAACATTGGGCTTATTCACTTAGTATTTTGCATCACCGGGGGGCTTTTGATACGGATACATACATGTTTTTGAGGTTGTCCTATTAGTGTATCCTTCTTTGCTTCATTTTATCCCACATTTAGCTTTGGCATTTTCTAGGAGTTGCGTTTGCACTCCCACATTGTATTCGTATTGGATGTATCCTTCAGTCCCACTGACCTACTTTTGTGGTCATTCATTGGACATTAATAAAATTAATTTATGTTATTAGATTTTTTTTAATTTATTCCACCTGGCGATTTCTTCAATTTCTAGATTTTTTCACTTTAATCCCCTTGTCTGCCAATTTTTTATTGATTAATTTTGATTTTTCCCAATCCTTTTCAATTTTCTAATTTGGTGACCCCCACCAAGTTATTCCCAAGACTAAATTTTTCATCAATATGGAATACTTGATGTGAAGCAAAAGTGAGAAAAAAATCATTAGTAATCATGCTGCACCCATGGCAATGTACAGGAAATATGTCA
The DNA here is from genome assembly GCA_031772625.1 of Pinus tabuliformis. Classification (NCBI taxonomy): domain Eukaryota; kingdom Viridiplantae; phylum Streptophyta; class Pinopsida; order Pinales; family Pinaceae; genus Pinus; species Pinus tabuliformis. Next base: position 263,868,795 of record CM062811.1, read on the forward strand.
CTCTAAAACTTCTTTAGTGTGTATAGAGTCGAGACTAGATTTGCATCCTCTTTTATTATGTCACAGTGTCCCTCCTAAATTTGTGTGAATCACTTAGAGACAGTGGAATGAGCATAGGCAGAATAGATCCAGGACCAGTTAATGGTACAAAAGTTGAGGACCTATTTATCAGTTCCTCATCTAATGAGATTTGGAGGAAGAAGCATACAGTAACAATAATTAATACCTATTGTCCATGTCCTTTGCATATTTGATAGTATCCAATCATCACACTTGGGTTAAGCTTATGTCAGTATGAACAAGTTGAGGGAACACTTCAAAAAAAGCTATATGGAAAACATCCTAGAATTGGCCTAGATATTAGATGTGAGGTGTGGGATCTTCTCTACGAAGGTCGAAGTCGTTTCATATTCTTATTCATTTGGTGATACTCCTACCAATCTAAAATTGTTTCATAAGAACAAAAATAAACCACAGAAGTCATGCAAAATTTTATCACTAAGTAATACAATTTTAATGATCCAACACAACCATTTAGGGTCAATTTGAGAACTTGAGAAAATACTTGAGATTAGTGGGTCAATTTGCAATTTTTTATTTCATTTTTTACCAACTCATCGGAGTAATCTCGTTCCATGTCTTTTCTCATGGAATATTAAAAAAAAGAAAACTCTAGTGTCAAATGGATCTAGCCCTGGCAGTTGAGAGGAGTGTTACCCTCGTTGAATTTTGTAACTGTGGTCGATCTTCATAATGTATTTTTTCATCATTTATGTATTTATTAAAGCATGTTCTTCATGCTGAAAAATAAAATTTTAATATTTATATTTGTCAAACGAAAAATTATAAGGCATGTTCCTCATGACCTTCTCAAAAAGAAAATTTAAAATTTCGGTTTATGGCTCCACAAGAAAACCAAGTCGGCCCTCTTCCCTGTCAAGTTGGCTCAGCCCTAAAGAGACACCTTTTCGAACCCAAAAAACACTATATTTAAGGTCATTCAACCTTCCTCAAAATGGCAATTCGAATCTCATCAAATAAAGCATATTTCTGCTCCTTCAAGCAAAGAAGTCAAGGAGAAGAAGGCCAAAGGCAGAAGATGATTGATTTTTCTCCTCCCACGTGCGACTAAACATGGAACGGATTCTTCTGTGGTATCTTTTTGTAAAGAAGTCTGAATTTACTGTGGAAGAGAGAGACTTTGACTGTGTAAGCAGTGGTTTTGGAGGGTTGACTTGGCTTCTTGGTGGACTATTGATCTAGTCAGTGTTGCGGGGGAGCGCCCCCCCCTGATCCCGCTCCCAATCCGCGCTCCGGGCTGGAGCAACTTGGGAGCGGGTTGGGAGCGCGCTCCCTAAAAAAAATTTCGCTCCCTGCCTTTTCGGGAGCGTATTGCCTTTTTTGCAATTTTTTTTTTAGTAATGTTCGAAATGCAATTTTTTTTTAAAGAAACAAATAATTTTTGAGTGGGGCAACTTAATGATCAAGTCTATGGCCCTAGTATTGATATGCTATTCATAGTAATGTTAAATTCTTCATCCTTTTACTTAAATTTTTAACATTACCATGAAATGACTTAGGATGTTTGAGAGTGGTTCCGGCCTCATTGGATTTCATATGGAGAAAGTAGAATTTTAGATTTCATTCAAAATCCAACAGACTTATCGGTTTTTCAGGATTTCAGGATTGGGGGATTGCAATGTTCCCATTGAATTTTGTCATGTATTAGGTATGGAACTCGTATTTAATCAATAGCACCAATCCCTCTATGTACCTTGATGTTAGTGACATTGGTTGTCGAACTCCTCTATTATGACCCTCCTAAAAATATACGCATCACTCAAACAAAATCTTGACTTGACATGCTATGCTTTTTCTATCTTATGTTAATGCTTAGAGGGTGATATTGATGACAAAGATCCCTATACAGATACAGAGGTAATGACAAAGATATCTCTGGATATTAATGCTTAGAGGGTGATATTAATGACAAAGATCCTGATTTTCCAACAAGACTAAAAGATTAGACATTTCTCGTGGTGGCAAGAGGCCCAAGCATAAGAAATAGATAATAGATTTACTTCTATTTTCTAGTTTCTAGTGGTTTTTATAACTATTGACTCTTTCATATTTATTATGATATTTTTTTAAACAATATATGACAATTTAAGTTTGAAGTTGGCAATTATAACTCATTAGTAATGAATTATGAATATCATGCTTCATGAAAGTTCAAAGTTGAAAGTTGTTTCATTTCATTTCATTTTATAACATTTCATTTCATGTTAGATATTATTTGTTGTAATGGTTACACTTAGCTTACAAGTACAACTTTGGTGATCAATGATGATAAATGTTATATATTGAATTTTGATAGCTTGAAACTTTAAGATTGATGAATCATGAGACTCAATATGTTGTATGTTACTATGTTACTAACTTGTGGACGTGGTTGATGAAGATTATAACTTCTAGATGATTGTTGTTATATGGTTCAATCTATGTTTTTTTATGTTTTTTATATCTAATTCATTATTCTACATGTTTTTGTTGACATATATGTATCAAAATATAAAAAATATATATTATATAAAAAACGCTCCGGGATTCGCTCCCAAACCGGGAGCTTCTGAAAATGTCGCTCCCGCTCCCAAGTAACACTGGATCTAGTCATTTCGCTTATCATTTTTTCTATGACTTTGATGTCTCGCTTGTTGAATTGATTCTATAAGGAAATGATTGTTGGGTTTTTCCCCCATGTGGGTTTTCCCAGGGTAATCTCTTGTGTTCTTGTGTTCTTGTGTGGTTATCTCTCTATGATCATACTGCATTTTATTTTTACTGTTGACATTTTCTGTGCAATTACTTTATGATGAATAATAAATATAATAAAAGATTAACCTAAGATAAGATCATAAGAAGTAATTGTCTGTCGAGAGGATCCCTCAAAAATCCATATGGTATCAGAGCTGGATATGAGAGCAGCCTTAAAGCAATCAACTTGTTTATCACAGTGTAAGTTCTGAATAGAAAGGAGTAGATCCTAAAGAGACCAAGAGTTGTTTTTGTGCCCTAAATCAAAGAATCTCTATGATGGTTAATTCAAAAAGCCTGTGAATCTCAGATTTGCCTCAGAAAGTTTGATCAAAATCCATTCTTAAGCCTGTAACAAGATCAAAGCATATTTTAAAGGAAGATTGAATTATTAGTGAGGTTAGCTCAAAATAAACCTCAGAATTTGTGACAGTTCTCAGGATGGCCGAGAAGGCCTCAGGATGTCCAAAGGAAGGCCGAAGAGCCTCCCTCAGCATAACATCCCCTATCTCCAAGTAGTCTCAGACAAAAAAAGGGTATTCACTCCTGTTATGAGAGCTCTTATTATTGGTACAGTAATTGTTAGAAGGAACTAGAGCCGAGCCACTTAAATTCTCAAGGAGACAAACTGATCCGGGAAACAAGCTAGCTAAATTGTCTGTTGGAATGAATGTTTTAGTTTAAAATATGTTCTGGACAAGGTCTGAGAGAAGATACTCAATCAAGTTATTTTGTCTTTGATTTGATAAGTCAGTATCCAATCTGAGTGAGCAGTCTAAGGAGTAGCATTGCAATAATTAAGATGCTTCAGAAACAAAGGTCGAAGAATCTCAAAAATGCTTCAGCAAGCAAAGGTACTTTTCAAGGAATCATCTATAGTCTAAGCGTATTGCAAGGTATGTTTTTACTACTCTTAATGATTTTAGTCAAAGTCAAAATTCTTCTTCGGAAGTAGTCACGACTCACAAGAATCAATATCAGGAAGTTTAGAAGGCCTTAACTCTGGAAGTATAAATTGAAATGCCTCTGGGCTAATCTCAGAAAAGGTCAAAAGACTTCATCAAATAACCTCAGGAATATCACAGTTTGTTTTTTATTAAGACCATGTCGACATACCTTGAGAAGTCTTGAACTTGTGGTTAAAGCAAAGGAATCCCAGAAGGTCAAAAGTCATCAAGAAGTCTCAAATGCAGGTCACCATTGTTCAAGCATCTGGAGGAAGATTTGTTGTTACTATGATTTTAAAGAGGAATTGATAGCTCAAGTCATATCTAGAATTTAAGGGCGAGTCTCTTAAACTTTTTAAGGATCCAAGCTTGTATCACTTCAAAGAATCAAAATCATTGTAAGCCAAAATTTTCTATTGCCTTGAAAGCTATGTAGATCAGTCTGAGTCATTAGTTTTAACTTTTAAGGTTATACTATATTGCCTTTAGAAAGTCTTTGCGACTGTCTGGATCAGGAGAAGTCATTCATAAGCATTTGCAATAAATCTTGAAGTTCAGCTACAATCCAAGGTTTGATCTGAGAGATTGAATTCAGTGAAACACTGAAGATGCAAGTCTATGATGCTATATACTCAGTAATATGTTGCACAGTTATAAGTATAACTGCTTTAAATAAGACATGGTGCAATGTCAATGTGATATGTCTTTTCTCATAATTAAATATTGGGTAATTACAATGCTCTAGGGTTTATGGACAAAACCCTAGGTTTGAACCTAAATAAACATTTCCACTGAAAAACATAACCCTAGCAAGAAGAGAATGACATCATGATGAGGATGAGGCTGATAAGGTGGCAATGGATGCAAGGAAGCTAAGATCAAGAGGGAGCTAACATTCCACTATAATCCTCAAAAGATAAGTATTTTACATCTCTCATGTTTGATTGCTACTATTGTTGTTATTTTACCATTAGCTAGTCTCCTATCTTTAAGTAAAGATTGCAGGTACATAGTGAAGGTTGTCAAGACTTTCACTGTGGAAGGAAGAAGTGGAAGAATGAAGCAAAGCATGTGATAAGAAGATTTTCCCTGAATCATGAGTTGAGTTAACAGATATTACACTAGAAGAAATCTGAGCTCAGAGGGAGCCAGGAGATCAGCAAGTTTGGTTTGTAGCCGAAGGAAGCAATGTTTTACAACTCGGACTCGGACTCGGACTCGGCCGAGGATCGACTCCGACTCGGACTCCGACTCGGTAATGACTCGGCCGGCTCGATTTCAATGACTCGGTCGTTGTAAAAAATACATTAAATATTTATTTTTTTTATAAAAAAACATAATTTTAAATATTTTCAACATAATTTTAAAGATTTTCATTCAAGTTTCCAAACACACAACATTATAATATACATGGAAGACAACATATGATCAAAGTAGGCTCATGAACCAATCCATTATATCAAAATGGTACGGTGGTACCCAATGGCAATAGTAAATACATAGTCAACTGTAGTCTGTCATACATGATCAAAGACTCAAGAGTCAAAACAAAATACAAATAACCAAGGAGGCTAGTAGCTACTGCCAGAGGAGCCAAGATCATCTCGACCAATCTCTGGATCATCATCATCAGAGTCAGACAAGGGGCCCCATCAATGACCAGTACTGGCTACTGCTAGAGTTGCCAACATCATCTAGCTCAGTGTTACTTGGGAGCAGGAGCGGAAGTGGGGAGCGAGAGCGAAAACGGGAGCAGAAGCGACATTTTCAGAAGCTCCAGGTTTGAGAGCGAATCCCAGAGGAGTTGAACAACCAATGTCACTAACATCAAGGTACACAGAGGGATTGGTGCTCTTGATTAAATACGAGTTCCATACCCTAATACATGACAAAATTCAATGGAAACATTGCAATCCTCCAATCCTAAAACCCTGAAAAAATGATAAGTCTGCTGGATTTTGAATGAAATCTAAAATTCTACTTTCTCCATATGAAATCCAATGAGGCTGGAACCACTCTTAAACATCCTGAGTCATTTCATGGTAATGTTAAAAATTTAAGTAAAAGGATGAAAATGAAGATTAAGGAGAATGTCACTTTTACTTTAAGAATTTAACATTACCATGAAATTTGAACATCATATCAATACTAGGAGAGGGGAATGGACCCCAAATATCACTTAACCAATTTAGAAAACACCTTGGAGTCCCCAACAATCAGCCAAATGTTAAAAAGTTAAAAAAAAAATAGAAAAATCGTTGTTTCTTTGGGTGACTGGCTGAATTTAATGACTCGGCCGAGTAGATGTGCAAAACGGCCGGGTTGACCGAGTCATGCAATAACTCGGCCGAGTCAGTCATGACTCGGCCTCCCGGACTGGTTTTTCTACCGGGTCACTCCTCAAGGCTTCAACTCGGTTCGACTCGGCCGTTTCGGTTTCGAAACGGCCGGTTTGTAAAACAATGGAAGGAAGCATAGTCAAATTCAAAGTGAGAATTGAACAGAAGATTTTCCCAGTAAGAGGGAGAGGATCGTGACAAGATGTTTTCCAAGTTGTAAGGTACACTTCTATTATCTTTGTTTTGAAAATTGCATCAGGTTGATGCAAAGATTACTTTCCTCATTAAAGTGATTAAGGAGGAAGAAGTGTACATAAAGCTACCTCAAGATTTTGAGGTACATGAGAAGAAGTCTCATGATTAAAGAAGGTTATCACAAGCAGACACATTGGGCTTGGTTAATATTTTTTTATTTGTCTCTAACGGAAGATGAAGGACTCGTGTCAGAGGGAGCAGTTGTAGAAAGAATTGTCTTTGTAACAGAAGGAGCAGCCAGAGAGCCTTGTTTTAGCTTCAAAGGTAGTTGACCTTTGAGTCTGAAATGATGGACTAATTTTGACATTGTCAGACTAGATAGTTGATATGCTAAAAGACAACAGTGGCAGAGGGAGCAACCTGAACAGAATGTCTCAGTTTGAGACAGAGCACCCAGTTAGGGTGACTGGAAAGTATCTGTGATCCAGTGTGGGGAGCAGAACAATTTAACTTTTAAGGTTAAGCCAAGATATATTGCTCAACATGTGCTGGAGAAACAACTTGTTACAATTTATCTTGGATTACTTGAGAAGTACAACTGCAGATTTAGTTTGGGCAGAGAGTGTTGAAGACAGAAAAAAATCATCAAGATGTTGCTTCAGTTTGGCCTCCGTTATAATTTCTTGGATGAAGCAATCCAGTGTAGGGAACAGAACAATTTAAATTTTAAGGTTGAGCCAAGAGATATTGCTAGACATGTGTTGGTGTAATAGCTTGGTACAATTGATATTGGATAATTTGAGAAGTATAGTTGCATATTTAGTTTGGGCAGACAGTGCTGAAGACAGAAATAATTCATCAAGATGTTGCTTCAGTTTGGCCTCTGTTATAATTTCCTGGATAAGCACGACGCAGTCATTTGTCGCACTCAATATGGCAGAGGCCGAGTATATTGCAGTTGGATCAGCAAGCTGAGAAGTAATATGACTTCAAAGGTTACTTGTAGGATTATCTTGATCAAGTGTTGGTGATGACCATGATGACAAGTCGAAGCACATTGGGATCAAGTACCACTTCATTCGAGACATGGTGTTGAAGGGAGTTGTGAAGCTCCAATACATCTCCACTGATGAGCAGATTGTTGATATTCTTACAAAGCCTCTTTCTAGAGGGAAGTTTGTGTACTCTAGAGACAAGCTTGGGCTCGTGGAGAATACCTCTCTTCTTGAGAGGGGATGTTGATGAGATTGCATCATGGACATACATCCTCCTTGTGTCATTATGAGCTTGGTTGGAGGATGGTCCATTCCCCCTGTGTCATTAGGACCTTGGTTGTAGAATGGTTTAATAGATTAGATAGCATCATGGACTGACATTCTTCTTGTGTCTTTATGACCTTGGTTGAAGAATGGTTCGACGAACCAACATTCTTCCTGTGTTACTTTGACCCTGGTTGGAGAATGACCCGATAGAAGGCATTCTCTCTATGTCACTTTGACCTTGGTTTGAAGAATGGTCCAACAGAGGATATTCTCCCTGTGTCAGTTTGACCTTGGTTGGAGAATAGTCCTAGAGGCCGCTCAGATGAGCAGGAGCCTCCTAGCATCATGCTCAGATCTCTTTCTAGAGTGAGCTTGTTTATCATTGATGAGGCCTCTGGTGTTTCACCTAGACTATGTCTATAGTTTTTTGATGGTGAACCATGATTATATTGATGCTCGTAATTATGATATTGACGATGATGCTTATCTTAATCTTGATCCTTCCTTATAGAATTGTCAACTTGAGAACATCTTGGTAGTCATTATGACTACGTCCCTAGTTAAGAGGGAGTGTTGAATTTTGTAACTACAGTCAGTCTTCATAATGTATATTTTCATCGTTTATGTATTTATTAAAGTATGTTCTTCGTGCTCAAAAAGAAAATTTTATTATTTATAGTTGTCAAAAGAAAAAATAGAAGGCGTGTTCTTCATGACCCTCTTAAAAAAGAAAATTTTAAGTTTTGGTTTATGGCTCCACAAGAAGACCAAGTCGGCACTCCTCCCCGTCAAGTCGGCTCAGCCCTAAAGAGGCACCTTTTTAGCCCCCAAAAAGGCTATATATAAGGTCATTCGACCTTCCTCAAAGTGGCAATTTGTATCTCATCATAAAAGTATATTTATGCTCTATCAAGCGAAGAAGTCAAGGAGAAGAAGGCCAAAGACAACAAAAGATTGATTTTTCTACTCCCACGTGTGACTAAACATGGAATGAATTCTTCTGTGGTATCAATTTGTGAAGAACTCTGAATTTACTACGGAAGAGAGAGACTTTGATTGAGTAAGCAGTTGTTTTGGAGGGTTGATTTATCTTATTGGTGGAATGTTGATCTAGTCATCTTGTTGGTTGATTTGTCTATGACTTTGATGTCTATCTTGTTGAATTGATTCTATAAGGATAAGGAAAATCCAAGTATTTGTAGATTATTGTTGATTCTCCTTTCATGATAATTACTTGTGATATTTGCTGGCATTTTATTATTTCATTTTACTTCTTCATCAAGCAATTATCAAAAACATGAAGATCACAAAACTCAAAGAACACAAGATATAGGCTCCAAGCCATGGAAAAACCCGAACAATAATTTTCTTATAGAATCAAATTAAATTAAGACCTCAAAGACCCAAAGACCAAGACCTACTCCAAGCACCAAGTCATCCCACCAAAAACTTTCTTCAATCAAGTCAATGCTCACTAAGTCAAAGATGGTCAACTTGCTCCAAGTCAAGAATTTCAATTCTGCAATTTCAGGTATGCAACTCGTCCTCCAATCTTCAGCTCGCATAGCTGCAAAAACCCTAGCCTTCACGCACGTGTGAGAAAAACAATCTAAAATTCAAGTAGTCTTCTTCTTCCTTGGATTTCTCTTTCTTCTATACCCTTCGCACTTTCTTCCTTCATGTCTTGTGCACAAATCGAGCAAGCTTGTTGTGTCTCAAAAGAGGACAAGGTCTCCTCTATATATAGTCATCCAAGAGAGTGAATAGTTGCCCCAACAGGGCTGACTTAGACTTGGGGGACAAAATTACTTTCTCTAGACTTAAAAATATTTTTTATTTCTTGTTACAAAATGCCCAAGTGGCTCTTTTACATATGACAAAGACTCTTTTTGACACATTAAACTCTAGGAGCATGTAATGCATGCTTGACCTAGATGACCATTTAAATGGAGCATGAAACCCATGCTTGAAAATAATATTTTTCTCTTTCTTTTGCTTGATACATAAAATATATGTAATGAAATAAGTACAAAGACAATTATGAAGACTGAAACTAGTTACATTTTCCAACAGAGGGCTTGGCCCTCTTAATTAAATGCTAGTTCCATACTCTCATACATGATAGACTCTAATGGAAACATTGCAATCCCCCAATCTTGAAATCCTAAAAATTGTTAAGTCTATTGGATTTTTAGTAGGATCTAAAATTCTACTTTCTCCATATGAAAACCAATGAGGTCAGAACACTCTCGAGTCTCAAACATCCTAAGTCAATTAATGGTAATGTTAAAAATTTAAGTAAAAACTCATACTTTAAGAATCTAACATTACCATTAATTGCATAATATTAGTAGGGCCTAGACAAATCCACTTCTCAACACTTGGAATCCCTTCTAACATTGCCTAATCACCCTTAATTGCACTCTAAAACCTTTGGGAGCTCCAAACCTATGACTAAATTGCATGAGACTAAGGCAATAAATCAATTTTAAGATGCTTTTCGCTAGACACATCTCCAAATTTCGAGACATCGGTAGGGCTTGTGTGCGACACCAATCAAACTCGTGTCCTACGAACAAGACATGAGTCAAACTCATGTCACACATGTGTCGTGTCCGACAAGTCAAATACGTGATACAGAGGGGGGTGGACGTGTCATGTTACTTAGGTGTGTGTATAAAGTTCCACTGGCCTTGAGCCCTGAAGAATCCAATTTAGCCTAGGTACCATTTTCAAAATGAGGGAAAGTGCCTAGTTAGCCTAGGTACCATTTTCAAAATGAGGGAAAGTGTCTAGTGGGTTTCCCCCAAATATGTATTTCAAGGGGAAAAATTATCCAACAAAAAAAACAACAACAACAACTTCTCCAAGACAGAAGACCTAGAAAAACAAATGACAAATATCCAATCATAAAGAAACATCAGGGTTATCCTAAGAACTCTTAGAAAAAGAGGATGCATAATCCAAAGATCCAGATGAAACATATAACATAGAGGAGATCTTTTGGAACAAACGTCCAAAATTCAATGGCTTAAAGAGGGAGGGAAGAACACTATTTTTTCATAAAACTACTCCAAAGAGGAGAGCCTTCATAAAATCTCAAGCATCACAAAGGTAGACAACTCGATAGTAGAAATGAATGAAATGTTACTGGCACCTACAAGGAAGAGTAGCTTCGTAAAGTTTTCTTGGTGATGAAGAACAATGCTCCTAAGCTATGTGATTTTCCAGTGGATTTTTTCTAAAAGATGTGTGACAAATCAAATCAGAATTTTTTGGAAATTGTAGAGGAATCAAGGAAGCCTACCAAGATTCTAAAGGCTTTGAATTCCACTTTATGAATGCTCAACCCAGAGAAGAATGAGACCAGTGATTTTGCATCATTCAGACCTACATGCTTATGCATTTACTTTTATAAACTTTATCAGAAAGGTCATAGCAGCAAGACTAAAACCATTATTGAACCTCGAGATTTCAAAAGAAGGTGGTTGGGTAGCAACCAAACAAATTGTAGTCATCTTATCATGGCCAGTGAATCCATCCATTCAGTAAAATGGAGAAAGGGCAAGGCCTAAATGTATGTTACTTTCAACCAAAAGCATATGGCAAGGTAAACTAGGACATTAAGAAAAGGGTGCTGCTTAAATTTGGCTTCAGCTGAAAATGAGTGGAATGAGTAGAAGAATGGTATTCCACAGCATCATTTTCAGTCCTCATAAATGGAGGCCTATCAAAATTTTAACTCTTTGAGAGGTACAAAACGGGGATGCCCCATCTCCCTTTCTTGCAAAAGCTTTGGGAAGGGAGCATTTTACATGTCTAGAGACTCCAGTTGAATCAAGGGATTAAAGATATCCTCAAATATTCGTCCCTACACATGTATAGTCTGTGGATGATACCTTAATAGCATGAGAAGCTAGTGTTAGGAAAGCAAAAAGACTGTTGAAGATCATCTCCACTTTTGAAGAGGCCTTGGAACAAGAAGTAAGTAAAGAAAAGTCTATTCTTTTGAATGTTAACACCAAGCAAAGAAAAAGAATTGGGAATATTTTGAGATCATTAATTTTAAATCTACCCCAAAAAGAAAGGATTTTCCCCTTTCATAGCCAAGGCATAAGGCTAAGGATTGAGCACAACTCATAGAAGGCTCAAATGTATAGCTGGGGACACAGATATCTGTCGCTTGGAAGGATCATATCAATTCAAACAACGCTTTCAGCAATTTCATCGTATCAAAATTCCATTTTACTGCCCCTCCCCCAGCAATTAGTAATTAGTAAACTACATCTAAAATGGAAAGGATCTTAAAGAATTTCCTCTGGAAAGGAACCAAAAATTAAATGAAATGGTACCTTCTCACCTGTAAAAGAGTTGTGATGCAAAAATGAGCAGAGCTGTGAGGACGGTATAATAAGGATGGATCTGAGTAACAAAACGCTCAGTGAAAAATCATACTGGAGACTCTTAAAGTAGCCAAATATGCTGTGAAGAAATACCATAAGCCCCAAGTATCTAGGCAGTGAAGAAGAAAGGGAAATAATTAAAAAAGTGGATCTACCAAAAAGCACAAAAATATAGAACAACATTGTAAAGAGTTTAAGTCTGATTTAAAATTACCTCTTTTGGACACATCAATCAAGCTCTTACCACAGTCAAGGATATAATGCACAAAATAAACTAGAAAAAGAAGTAGGATTATTGGTTTTCTAATCCAATGGAAGAAGCGAGCAATGGAATGACATAATTCAGTAGAAGAGACTGGAAGAAAGGCCATTACATCTTCAAAAGGTGGAAGGAAGAATTCTTATTAGATGAATTAACAGAACAGAGAATTACCTCCAAAAAGGGAAAGAATTTTATCTGTTGGAATCAGACAAGTAAAAGCAGATACAACAGGAAGGATAGATATCAAGCAGGCCTAATGGAGGGTCAAGAAATCCAACAGTACTACTCATGGAAGAGAATCTATCTAGCTTCAGCATGGCATTAAGGCTTAAGCGCAATCTTTGCTTGGCTTATAGGAAAGGAAAAGATTCTCTCCAAGGTTTAAGGAGAAAATGTCAGCATAGACCCTCAAGATGCCGTGGATCTAAAGGAGGAGGATTATTGAACCATGTCCTCCACTATAAAGGGTTGGGTAGGTTTGGAAACAATGTAAACAATTCTATCTACGTCCTATCCTCCTATCCAACCCATAGTTGAAGAAACACTAGGGAAATAGCCAAAATCAAGTTGGAAATCTGAAAGCTTGAAAATGAAGGGGTCCTTAAGCCTAGGATTTATCTTCTGATTCTTATAGAAAGCCATAAACAAAAGACTTTGAATCTCTTACAAAATATGAGGAAAAGTTAAAACAAAGAGAGCTATTAATGAAACTGTATGAAATGAAAAGAAAGAATGATGCAATTAGAACATCCCAACGGAAGAAGTGGAACTATTGAGTGCCTGCAACATCCTCAACTATACCAATCCCCTTGATGGACATTCCTTCTGCAACTGTAGCAAAAATGCCAGCAGCAATGGCCCCCACAAGACATGGGATGGAAAAAAATTTACTTCAGTGGTACTTCCAAAGTATAGCTGGACAAGAGGCATTTTTTAGAGATCATGGAGCAAAATAATAGACCTCCTACATCAGTTCTTCGGTAACTGAACAAATAATCAAGCAGAAATGTCCACTCAAGTTTCTGAGGTCCAGAAACGTAGAAAACTGGGATTTAAGCATATAGTCTTTGAAGAAGAGTTGATTATCTCAACAGTAAGAATCCCAAACCTTCTTGGGAGATTGAAAGTCACCCATCATGGATCCCGGAAGCCTTAGAAAGCCTGCAGGTATATGAATTCAATCAAGCCAAGAGGTTGTGCAACCAAGTAGCCAACTGTATCCATGAAAGAGGGCAAGATGAACGGCGTCACTGTTACTAAAGTAACAAGAAGGATGCCAAAGCTGTCTGACCAATGTAATAATCAGTCCCTTACAGAGGGGACAATTACCCTAAGTCAAAAGAGGAATCTGTCCCTTAGAAAAGACCTCAAATCCTTAACGAATTAAGGCACAAGGATACATGTATTAAAATCAGCATGGAGAGGGGAACACTGTTTCTTATATTGCAAACAGGGTGAGACATTTCTTATACCCCAAAACTTTCTGGCCCCCATTTCTCGTTCCATTCCCACTTCTTGTTTTCTGTAAATTTCCCAATTTTCATTTCTGGGAGAGTGTGTGTAATAGATTGAGAACTAAGTTTAAAAAGTCATTACTCTGTAGCTATTAGTTCTTGTTCACTCCAGGATGTTCCTGTTGTTTCACAATGCACTGTAGCTTGACTACCTTTATGACCAATGCCAGCAGAAGGATTTCCGTAGACAAGCCATAGAGGCAGCTGGTCCTAAAGGGATGTGGAATTAAGGCAGTAAAGTGTAGAAGCAGCTGGTCCTAAAGGGATGTGGAATTAAGGCAGTAAAGTGTAGAAGGCATGGAGAGTCCCAAGAAAAGCTCTGATCAATAAAGTAAAAAGGAAAAAAGGATAAAGCAAATCAAAGTCAAACTGTGGCAAAGACACAATAAACACAAAACTTCACAAGGGAGTCTATTTCAAACCATGCTCCTGTGGCAAGGTACACATTAGGGAAACTGGTCACTCAATACAAATCAAACTGATGAATATTCCATAGATATTAATCAAAATGGCACTGGTAGTCAGGTCTTCTGGAACACCCACGTGAAACAAAGCACCATATTTGTATTGACAATTCTATAGAGATTGCAACAGTTGATCACCACACCAAGCCACAAATCAGAAAGATGGTGGAGATTGAGAAGCATAGCAACAACCTGAACTGAGAAGATAGACTGAAGATCAGTGATACAAGGAGACTGGAAACCAATTATACAAGCCCTTGAAAAGGAATAAACTTTCCCTTCTTTGTTTGGCTGTTATGCTAAATAAATATCAATCTTAAGCCAATGCTACTCTATCAATGTGCTTTCTGAGGATTGATATCTATTTATAGTTGCAGGATTCTACATTTGTCTATATGACATTCATCCAAGTCATCAATCTTGATGATGAACTTCACCTGAGAATTTCAAAATGTGGATACTAAAAACCCAACACAATGGAAATTCTATGTAATTGCAATATATTCATGCACAGATGAGTTCAACAGAACCCTTGAATATGTTATATCCCACAACGTAAGCTTTAGTAAAAGAAAACAACTTCTCGATATCAAAATCACATCTTTGTATTTCACTTCTTGATGTATTTCACATAATATGTCCAGATGTATTTTTATAACAGATAATGAGTGCATGAAAGTTTTGGAAGATGTCATTCACGATGTACTACAAAGTATAATGTGTGTTCTCCTTCATGTTGTCTCACGCAAAATCATAAATTCCTATTGGTTTTCTAAGAAATTATTTAAAGCATTACTTGATACTTATGGTCTACTAACATTGAAAGTAAAAGTCATACATATTAATAATTATTGCATTTCATCCGTTCTATGCGATCTGTCATAGCTAGTCACTTAAACAAAACAATCAGAGTAAATATAAGTTTTGTTTGGACTTAGAACTTCCCTGTTGCTTTGACCAGACCGTTCAAACTTTTACGATGTGTTATCCTGATCACAATGAGATTCTCGCCAAGGTTTTCATATTAAGATATATGATATATCATCTCATTTTCGTGAAATAGCTCAAATGGAGCTGTTACTCTAGTTAAAACTTAATGCTGATATCATTACATTGGCAGCTGTTGAGGCTCAGTTGCACTCTACAAAACTATTCATTAAGCCGACAACAGAATCAAGCAGGACTGTTCTGCTGCACGGGGACTGAAACTGCAACTTCGGGGTTGAAACTATTAGTACTTGGCTGGACATGTCAGACCTCGTGTTTGAGAAATTTTTCACTTTCAAGAATTTCTAATACTCCATTCCTTTGCTGCGAGAAACTAACAGCGTTTGAAATTTTAGGGAAATATAATTATCCACCTGTATTGACTTCTTTGCTAGTTCTATTGTGGACAATATTCTACCAGACAAATTGTCCCTGCAAAAGACACGGAAAGAAAATGGATAGCAATATAAACTCGGGCAGTAGAGCTCGTATTTAGAAGGAATCAATCAAGGGTACTGAGAGACATGTCCCAGTGGTCGATATTCTCGAACAAGTTCAATTAGAGATTTTTCTGTCAATACAATGTAAAGTAACTTCTCATTCTGTCAATACAATGTAAAGTAACTTTCCGTTCTCCGCTTCCAATAGGTCATGGGCTGTATACAGTAGGGCGAAGCGAAAACCAAATTCAGTTAAACTTGATCGAACTTGTATTTGCTTTAAATTACCAAAATTCAATCTACATAGTGGAGGCAAATATATTCAGTTGAATAATGCGCGTGAAAATGATCGTCATCGCTTTCGTATACTAAAAAGAGGGGAAAAAGCTGATAATTTGTTGATTTAAAGACCATGACTTAAATAATACTGTAAAGCAAACAAGAAAAGCCTCTGAGAAAGACAAATACTTGAAAGAACTCAGATAAACTATTAAGAGATCAAAAAGGAAGAGAAAGGGAAAAAAGCTGTTGAAATCACTCACAATTGAATGCGATTGAGCAGAACCTGCAAAAGAAACCGCGACGGCGTCTCCAAGACAATCATGGCAGCCAAATCAATAGAAACGTATTCAGGGCTGGCTCCTTGGTGGCATCAGTGAGTGAATTCCAAGGATCGATCCCGGGTCAATATCGTAAGCAGGGGTTTCAGACACCTCTCACACATATATTCAGGGTTTTGAACAGACAGCCTGTTTGAAACCGTCCAAATCGGCACGAGTGGCATAAACTTACTCCTAGTTGAAACGTTTTCTATTTTTCTAATAGTAATTGCCAATCATTTATGTTTTGTTGTTTGTAATTATTGGGAATCCGAATAATGACTCATGTGTATTGTCATTAGATTCTATGCTGAGTCATGTGGGTAGGTCTAGGAGAGTGGTGTGAAAGAAAAGTAATTATTGGTGTTAGTCTAAAGGGTGTGACGTGTCTATGTTGTTTTTTTTTCAGAGTAATAGTGTAATTTATATAAAGTAAACTTGCAATAAATTTATGTGGAAATATGCTGAGTCATGTGGGTAGGTCTAGGAGAGTGGTGTGAAAGAAAAGTAATTATTGGTGTTAATCGAAAGGGGCTGACGTGTGTATGTTGTTTCTTTTTCAAAGTAATAGTGTAATTTATATAAAGTAAACTTGTAATAAATTTATTGTGGTCAAAAAATTTTCTCGTAGAATATATAAGAGATGTTGTAATTTTTTTGTTTAATAAATATTTTGAATTTATTAATATATATATATATAAATAAACAAATAAAAAATTAATATTAATGTAAAAATATTTTAATTTTGTTAAAATAAAACAAGTTTTAAGAGAGAATAAATTTTTTTTCACTCTAAAAGTAAAGATTGTAACTCAAAAGATTTGATCATTTTAAAAGCTTGGTAGATCCATAGTTATGATGGATCTAAGATGGTCAAATATTACTTACATAAAGTTTACCTCACACAAAAACATTTCAAGTATGATATCAACTTAAGTAATTTATATATAAGAAATATTTATTGTTTTGTGTTTGGATTAAATTTACTTCACCAAAGCTCATTTGGGGTAGCGCAAGTGGCGATGGCCATGGAATGAAGTCTCACCTAACTGGAGATCTTGGGTTCAAATCTTGTACTACCCTCCCTCATTGCGGGGTGAATAATGGACATGTAAAATCGAAGACATGTAAAATCGAAAATGGAGAGTCCTACCAAGGTTAACAAAAAACAATTATGGATAAATTTTATTTCACACAAAATCATTTTAACTATAATATCTATTTATATATAACTTAACTTGCATTTTTTTTTACTACCATACCAATTTACTTAATTTATATATTCGATAATATTATCGTGTATATATGTTTTTTTTTGTTAAAAAGTTTAATTGAGTGCCTCATTTTTTTTATGAATTTTTGTTGAGTAGTTAAGATCAACTTGACTTGGTTAAGTTACAAGTGATTTTTGAGCTCCAAGTTTATGAGAACCCATAGTATTACTATTACCCATGGTATTCATGTGGAATATATCCTATTTAAAGGGGGAATTAAACCATCCTAGATCCATCCTAACTCTAGATCTACCATGCTCCGAGAATGATCAAATCTTTTTGCATCTTAAAATATTTCCATCTCAAGGTATTTGATCCTTGTCGGGGCTTGGTAGATCGGATGTTAAGATGGATCTCAGTTAGTTTTGTTAGTTCCATGTTTCTTGGTTTAGGAATGAGTAAACTTAATTTTGTTTAGGTTTATGGTTTATTGGATGAATGAAAGTAGGTCATTATTGTTGATCTAAAATAAAAAATGAAGGTTCCATGAATTGTTTTGCAATCTAGTTTATATCTTTTAGGCAATGGATCGTGATTGCAAAAGCACATAAACAAAAGTAAATTTTGCGGATTTTTAACAGTTAAAATGGACAACAAGTAGCAACAAAAACACAGCAAATTGATGATGGAGTTCATCCCTCATGGGCTACGTCTCCAGGTCCAACTTCCAATGGTGGCATTTTTTATTATATCCTCAAATGTTCAAATGCAATAACATACAAGCCTCAAGTTGCAAAAATAACACTTGAAAAATGGCCAAGATAGGCCCCCTTCTTCAAATTGCCTACAAACGCTCTATAAATTGGTGTCTCTGTCAAAACTTGACAACAAATTGTTTTGTGGCATTTTGGTAAGGTGGGCAATTCGAAACTCGGAAGTCTCGAGTTTGATCCACTCTTATCGTTGGGATTGGTGTTGTTTTGTTTAAACAATAAATTAATTTTTTTATGGGTTGAAGCCCCTCCGCTGAAATCTCTAGTCATATGGCCACGCATATTCGTGGGCCATGCGCCATGGGCCACACGCCCACCAAATGCCTCACCCTCTGGTTTTGTTGCGGTCACATCCACACGCATACAACCATGGATCGGGCTTCATGTCATAGCCCTCACCATTACCTTCGCCTGTGGTCACCACAATACCTTGTAACCTGGGCCTGGGGTGTGGACAGGGTGCCACGCACCCCGGCCCTCCAAATATCTCGTCGTTGGTCATGTTACTAATATATAACCTAGGTCTAGGTCGGAGGGTGTGAATCCTCTCCCCCAATTGTGAAACCATATGATAATAAATAAAAATCGCCCACTATCCATTAACAAGTCAAATATGTGGTCTAACAGTAGATCGATTTGTTGGTATGTTGGAGATTGCGTGGTTGAATCCTACAGAGTCAATCAGTTGACATAAAAAACTTTTGGTCTCATTCAAAGTGCCATGTGGCACCCTAGGATTGGGCCACATGTCACTCTGTGATTGGCTCATCCCTCAAAGCCTTCAACCAATAATGATGCGCCAAGTGTCCCGGTACAACTCATCCAAGTGTCAACTTCTGATTGGCTCCCATATTGCCCAGTCAGCATATGACATCAACATGATGTCATCGTACAAGTTTCCATGCAGCATCGGTACACTACCCAACCAACCCTGCAAGTTGACTTTTTAGTTGTTTGCGAGAAACTTCAGAACTTGATAACTTCCTTATATGATGTCAGATTAAGGTGATTCAAGTGTCGTTGGAATCAAAACGACGAGGTCTATGTTTTGGCACTGGTTTCGGGATATTTTGAGCACTTTCATTTTTTAGCATATTTTTGATCCCCTAGATCAAGTGTGGTATTCATTGAGGTTCATTTGCAACATGATAATTAGAATGGAGCATTACTTGAACACGAGAAGGAAGAAAAAAATGGGTTTTATTAATGGATAAACGGCTTTTTAATAGACTTGGCATTATTTTATTACAAAATAAGAATAGGTATTCTATTAAACTGTAAAACTTTGTATTTTTCTTAATGGGATTGAAGGATGGTTCTCTGAGTATGAATGTATGGATAAGCACAAATATGAAAATAGTAATTTGAGAATAGGTCTAAGCACGTATATGAGAATGATGATTTGAGAATAGCACAAACCTAAGAATGGATCCAAGAACAACAATCAAAGAAAAATACAAATATGACACAAACCTAAGAGTGGATCTAAGAACAACAATCAAAGACAAATACAAATATGAGAATCTTCATTCTTACTTCGATCTATGATTATTCATTCATGTGGTGATCTGAAAATGCATGGATTTGAGAGTCTTCATTCATACATAGTGGAAGTCATTGTAGATTGAGTTAATGAAATATGAGATAATGAGAATGGTCGCTTTTGAGCACAACACTTTCAAAACTTGCAAGCTAGATATGGAGTGATGATGTTTAAAGTCATTAGGGGACCAATGATTTGTCTCCACCTTATGTTATTTTCTTCTACTAATTGCTTAACACTTGCTCTCCTATACAAGTTCCAAAAGTTTTCCATGAACTAACAAATTTAGGTATGCAAGACATGTTGTAGTGTCTTGTCCTGTAAACATTTTGACTTGTTCAAAATATTTAAAAATAAAATTAAAATTAAAATTAAATAAAAAGATGAATGTAATGTGATCTAAACATTTCAACTTCATCAAAATAAAATAAAAATTCCAAGTTATTATTCTTTTTATTAATTTTTTTTTAGTGGTTAAGATCAACTTGCCTTGGTCAAGTTACAAGTGGCTTTTGAGCTCCAGGTTTATGAGAACCCATGGTATTCATGTGGAATGTAGCCTATTTAAAGGGGGGAATTAAACCAGCCTAGATCCATCTTAACTCTAGATCTACCATGCGCCGAGAGGGATCAAATCTCTTTGCATCTTAAAATATTTCTATCTCAAGAGGTTTGATCCCTCTCATGGCTTTGTAGATCCGGAGTTAAGATGGATCTAGGTTGGTTTTGTTATTTCCACGTTTCTTGGTTTAGGAATGAGTAAGATTAATTTCATTTAGGCTTATGGTTTATTAGATTAATGAAAGTAGGCAATTAGTGTGGTATTCATTAAGGTTCATTTGCAACATGATATTTAGAATGGTGCATTACTTGAACATGAGAAGGAAGAAAAGAATGGGTTTTCTTAATGGATAAGTTTTTTTTAATAGACTTGACATTATGTTCTTACAAATTAAGAATAGGTATTTTATTAAACTACAAAACTTTGTATTTTGCTTAATGGGATTGAAGAATGGTGCTCTTAGTATGAATGTATGGATGAGCACAAATATGAAAACAGTAGTTTAAGAATAGTATAGATTTGATAATAGGTTTAAGCATGTATATGAAAATGATGATTTGAGAATAGCACAAACCTTAGCATGGATCTAATAACAATGATAAAAGACAATTACAAATATGAGAATCTTCATTCTTACTTCGATCTGTGATTATTCATTCATATGGTGATCTAAAAATGCATTGATTTAAGAGTCTTCATCCATACATGGTGGAAGCCATTGTAGATTGAGTTAATGAAATATGAGATGGTGAGAATGGCAACTTTTTAGCACAACACTTTCAAAGCTTGCAAGCTAGATATGGAGTGATGATGTTTAAAGTAATCATGGGACCAAGGATTTGTCTCCACCTTATTCTATGTGCATCTACTAATTGATCAAAACTTGCTCTCCTATACAAGTTCTAAAAGTTTTCCATGAACCAGCAAATATAGGTATCTTTAAAGCTAGAAAAAGCAAAGTTAAGAGTAAGTGTTTGTTATAATTAGGATCTCTGACAGAGAAGACCAAAAGAAAAATGATTGGTTGCTTTGGTCGTGCATGTTATCAAATTTGAATCTGATAAAGGATGAGATCAAGGGTTTCCATAGCATGTATGTAGGTTTCCTACAAAATCTATTTATGATTGCTTCAAGAGAGATAGGAGGAAAGGAGAGTGCATATATGTTAGTCTTGGAGGAGGAGGTGTTCGATTACATGTAGGATGCACTTAAGGGCCAATGCATATGCTCCAACTAGATAATCTACCTCCTAGAGACACATAAGATCCTCGAAGAAACTCCCATAGGGGGTCAATACCATTGGAAGAAAATATTGTTACCGTTATGAGAGAAATGACACATACTCTTCCAAATCATTGTATAGGGGGGTGACAACCTAATAAAGAAGGAAGTGAAGGGTTTCAGTGGTGTATCCCCTAAAATTCTTAAGTGTAGGATATATATATATATATATATATATATATATATATATATATAAGCTTGATGGGTTAGATCCAAAGGATTTGTTGGTTCCAAAACCATAGGACTGGTAAGTTTTGTCACTCTCTTTACTATGGCTAAGACCCACATTTATGATGCATTCTCTTGTTATAGTTCATAACAAGGGTATGGCAATGTTTAAGAGTTTGGTATCATCAATGATGTGTTGGAATACCAATATATGAGTGGCTCACCAACCCTAGCTCTAGAGAATATGGGGTTGTAGAACATAGAATGGTGGGAGGAAAACTAAATGTCACAATTATGATAATAAGATGCAAGTTACAACGAACCTCTTTTTTAGGAGAGAAGACAAAACTTAAAAAGATCTTAGAGATGGAAAACTTGGCCCTTACATGTTTTTTAGTAGGAAAATGATCCTTGAAACCCTAAAGGCATGGATGAAAACTATTTTTGAACTTGTATTTAATAACGCCACTTAAGTTTTAATTTTGTTCATGCACTAGATGGTCTAGATCTTTCAAAATGTGGGTAAGGTTGAAAATAGATTATACCAAAGGTGGAAGTGGGCACTCAACCACTCTTCCTCCAGAAGTTGCATATAAATTTTGATATAAGGTCTACATGTCTTTATAACATCTCATTGTGGGCAAGGATTCCAACGCTCCATGTTAATTTCTTGTTGTTCTATGTTGTTACAATCACTTTAGCCCAATTATTATCTTTAATTAGCAATCTTTCAAAACAGTTTAATCTTCCAATTATCAATAGTAATTGTAGATAGAACAGTAAATGCAATGAACAATAAGAGACACCAGGTTTGGTCAATGACCAGGGGAAAACCCCCATAATGGGGAAGCCCTTTCAAATTCTTCTTCTTAACAGATTGTCATAAAATGTTCAACAAAGAGAGAGTACAATATTCCAATTCACCAACCACAAGATTATCCAATAAAACCAACCAAACAATATTTGATAGATGACCAAATAGACATATCTGCTTCATACCATAGTTTTCCAGTTTACGGTCAACTATTATCAAAGCCTTATGTCAGAGTCACACGGAGCTAGTGACCATGCGTGCAGCTACAACTCTCTAGCCATAGGAAGAATCCTATCATGTGTGCGGCTACAACTCTCCAGCGCAGGGAGAACCTTGTCATGCATGCGACTACAGTGGAGATTTCCTTGTTCCAACATTGTGGACCCAAATCAAAAAACCTAATCCATAGGTGTGAGCTCTAACCCTCCAATTTTGGATCTATACGAACTAATTCTAGAAACCAACATTAGACATGTGTGAGCTAAATCAAAGAAGATAGAAGAAGAAGATGCTTAATGATGATGATCAAATGAGGTTCACTTGACTTGTATTTATAGGCTTCCAAGGGTTTCCAATTTCTCTTTAGGACTAACCTATCCTTTTGTGCACATGTGGGTTTTCATATTAGATATAAATTTTTCCTTAACCAATTAAGTTCTTCCAGGGGCTAAGAGAGGTCTTTATTAAGGAGGAAGGTTGTCCAAAGGAGGGAATTTGTCCCTGAGCTGCCAAATTTACACTCCCTCTCAGTTAGGGAGAAATTACCGACTACAACATATGTCCTATCTCAAATATCTCATCATCATGAAATCAATTGTCATCATTGCTCGTATTTTCTCTGTTGAACACTCTCGAATCTAAAATAAGAAGAATTTGACAACATAGGGGAGCTCAAGCTACCGCCATATATCCATCGGGGATCCACTACTACCACCCAGAATCACTGCTAGTGGGGAGCGAATGCTAACAACTGAGAATCATCTCCAAGTGGGGAGCCAATGCTACTACCCGGGAATCATCTGTCAGTGGGGATCCAATGCTACTACCCAAGTATCATCTGTCAGCGGGGAGCCAATGCTACTATTGGGGAATCATCTTCCAGCAGGGATCGAATACTACTACCCAAGAATCCACAGATAATAGGAGGGATGCCACTTACCTTATGAGGTAAGGATCGCACTTATCCCACTGCCTGATGATAATAGGAGGGATACCACTTACCATAAATGGTAAGGATCGTGCCTAACTCAAGCAACCAACACTCATTGGCCAGATGGGTGGGAAACCAAATGCCAACTAGGGTATACTTTATCAACCAGAGTTCCCTCAACCCCAAGAGATCTAAGGCTCAATTCCTCACCCTGGGAGCTCAAACAGGCGATAAGAGCATAGATCAGTGTCCTCGATTAGCCGAGACCCTTACCCAAGTGGGTCACAACCATTAGTCTAAGTTTCTCGATGTCTGTAATCTACTCATTAGTCAAAATATGACAAAGTCTCACAACTCCTCTCTGCACCATATCACGTATGTAATGATATTTGATCTCAATGTGCTTGGACTTGTCGTGAAACATGAGATTCTCTGCCAATCAGATCCCACTGTTGTTGCAATATATCATTGTTGTATCTATGACATGCTCAAACAACTCTTCAAAGAGTTTTGTTAACCAGACTACCTTGCAACTAGCAATGTATTCGATTGTGCTTAAAGCCACAAACTTTTGTTTCCTACTCATCCAAGATCTCATCGCAAATATCAAGCTAAAGCAGCAGCCAGATGTGCTCTTCTTGTCAATAATGTTTCCATCCTAGTCATTGTCGGTGAATCCATGCAGTATCATATCTCTAAAAGTATATCTCAGTCCAAGATCTTTCATCTCGAACTCAAAGGCCAACTCCTTACGCTCGATCATTAGAGGCTCACTACCTGTCAAGAATAAATTGTCAACATATAAAACCAAAATCAAAGGCATACCTTGGATTAGTTTGAAGTAGAGGTTCATGTCAGCATTACTTCTTGTGAATCCAAACTTCACCATGTAACTATTAATGCAGCCATACCATGCTCTAGTGACTTGATTCAAATTGTATAATGCTTTCTTCAACCTGCAAACATGAGTCTTCTTGACCTGTACTTCAAATCCCTGAGGCTGCTCAACACATACTTCTTCTTGTAGCATACCACGAAGAAATGTTGTCTTTACGTCCAACTAGTGAAGTATCCATCCATGACAGCAACAAGGGCAACAATCAATCTAATAGTAGTGTAGCGGGAAATGGGAGCAAATATCTCGTCATAGTCTTCTCCCTCTTTCTGGGAGAAACCTCATGCCATAAACCTTGCATTGTACTTCTCATCAACTCCATGCTTTGTCTTGTATATCCATTTTGAAGTTATGATAGACTTTCCCTTAGGTCTCAACACAACAACCCATACATTATTCTTCATAATCGATTCATATTCTTCGGCCATGGCATCCTTCCAAACTTGTCCTTTTACAACCACTCCATTCTGCTCAGGATTATCATCGGTCTTGATCCTACTAGAGGGTAATGGTCCCCTCGTCTTATTCTCACTTTGGTGCCATAGCTCACTTTGATAATTAATGTTGCGTACCATTGCCAAAAGAGGTCTCCCATTAACTCTATATAGTCCTTCAACTCTAGATCCCATTGTAAAAGTTGCATCCCTCATGTGAGATTTAGGAGGTTGTGTGAGGACTTTTCGTTTGATGAAGGCTACTCTTATACCTTTGTATTCAAAGTAGAAATAGATACCAAGTTCTTCCTTGGTTTTGGAACATACCATCACTTCATGAAGAATAACAGATTCTCCATAGTCTAAATCTAATTTGACAGTATCGAAGCCCTTTATTGGATATGTACTGTTATCCCTAAGAATAATATTCAAACTAGTCTACCTCTCAACTAGATTTAATAGGACTTCCTTATACCCAAAGAAGTGTCTAGAAGCTCGATTATCTGCCATCCAACTATCATACGAATCTGAAGGAGAAGAACTAGAAAGGGTTGAAATAAGAATATATTCAGATTGATTAGTAGCTACATTACTTTCATGCCTAGAGTTCCTTGACTTCTTTTGAGGACGAGGACTTTCTTCATGACCATCAAGAGTATCGCTTATCCTTCTATAATCCCTTCTTATTCTATCATCTTGCCTTCTTCTATCATGACTTCTTCTTTTATCATCACTTCTTCTTTCATCATTGTACATGTTGTTATAACTTCGGTTGGATCTTGGAGCATGTCTCTTTCTCGGACAATCTCGGGCATAGTGACCATGAGTGTGGCAATTGTAGCATTCAATATCCATTAATCTTATATTATAGTCCTTTGATTCAGGAGGAGGTATTCTTGAACCGAATTGACTTTCTCTTCCTTTTCTCTTCTTGTCTTGAGTAACACATGTTGAGGGCTCTCCTTCTTCATGCTTTTGAATTCTTCCCCTATCTATCATGTTGGTCTCTTATTGAGTACATTTACCAAAGAGCTCATCAAATGTCAGGAATACATTATTGTTTCTTAGAGTAGTAATTAAGGTTTCCCAAACAGGAGGAAGGCCTCATAGAGTGACCAATACCAATTCCTTATTAGATACCTACTCACCTGTAACTTGCAATCGATCCTTAAATGGGATACCTTCATGATATATGATTGCACAGATTCTGAGTTTTTCATCTTTATCTCTTTGAGTTGATCTTTAAAAGAAAGGATGTGATTCAAGTTACTAGCTTCATACATCCTGACTAGCTTGTCATACATATATTTAGATGCCTTCAACTCACCAACATAAATAAGCAAATTATCTTGCAGACCATCAACGATAATCTTCTTAGCTTTGAGATCACCTTTCTTGTACTTAGATTTATAGCAGCAGAAGCATTCGCTAGAGGCTCAAGTACCTTCCCTTGCACATATTCCAAAACATCATTGTCATAAATTATATTTCTACCTAATCTTATAAGCAACAAATTTAGATGAGCTACCCACATTCTCATTATCCTTAAAGTAAGAGGTGGACATCTTGACCAAATCAAATAGGCTCTTTCAACTTCTTTCAAGAATGATTGCTCTTGTCTCTTTTTTCCTTGGGCTTTGCTTCACCTTAACTTTTATACCATGTTAATTTTTTGTTGTTTTATGCTATTACAATCACTTTAGCCCAATTCTTCTATTTAATTAACAATCTTTCAAATAATTTAGTCTTCCAATGATCAATAGTAATTGCAGATAGAACAGTAGATTCCATGAGCAATAAGAGATAAATAAGAGACACTAGGTTTGGTCAAACACTAAGGAAAACGCCCCACAAGGGTGAAAACAATTTCAAATTCTTCTTCTTATTAGATTGTCATAAAATGTTCTGCAAAGAGAGAGCATAGTATTCCAATTCACCAATCACAAGATTATCCAACAAAACCAACCAAACAATATATGAGAGATGACTCAATAGACAAATCTGCTTCATATCAAAGTTTTACAACCTGGGGTCAATGGTCAAAATCTGTGGCCATCTGTTATCAAAACCTTAGGTCGCAACTGCACAGAGTTAGTGACCATGCGTGCAACTACAACTCTCCATCCGCATGGAGAACATTATCATGTGTGCAACTACAACAAATATTTCTCTGTTCCAACTCTGTGGCCCCAAATCAAAAACCCTAATACACACGTGCTAGATCAAACCTTACAATTTTAGACCTATACAAACCAATTCCATGAACCAACCTCAGATCAATGCGAGCCAAATCAAAGAAGAGAGAAGAAGAAGATGCTTGATTATGATGATCAAATGAGGTTCACTTGACTTGTCTTTATAGCCTTCTAAGGGTGTCCAATTTCTCTCTAGGGTCGTGTTACACAGTATTTTGTCACACCTCTCGCACTTCCTTGTGTCATACCCAAGAGTGCCAAAACATTGACAACTATGCAGTTTACCCATCTTAATATGTAGACCAAAGCCTCCCTGAAGAACTATTGAAAGTTGCCTTGAGCCTTTCCTGAGAAAGATAAGCTCAAAACCCTAATTTATGGGTCAGCACGACTGTGACACTGCCCTCTCATGCTGATGACAGGTTGCATTATAGAAACCTCGTGCTACCAGCGCGGTTTTTCCATAGATACTCGCACTGAACCCTTTAAGCCAAGTTTTACCAAAGTGGAGGAGAAGCTTCATGATCGAGAGGCTTCCCAAACAACGAGCTAGATGTTGTTCGTTGTGGACGTGGTTATAGTATCCCAATATTTCCATTTGGTCTTATCCCTATGAGCTTCCTCTTTGAGATGTGGATCTTCCTCTATCTTTTGTGAGATCTGAACTCCCTCTCCCTGCCTATAAATTCATCCCCCTTCGTTCCCAAAGGGTTGGTCTCTGATTATTTGCACCCTTATGCTAAGACAGTGCTTACATGTTATTCGTTTTAGCTTAGAGAAGGAGTGCTTGGAGAGATTGAGCTTGGACTTGGACATTCACTCAAGGAGGGCTTCCAACATCAAGGCTTTGGTTGTATGCTTCCTCTTTTGTTTATTAATATATACAATTGTTGGTTCACTTTCCATAAATGTTTGTGCTGATGCTTCAATGCTCCTTGATCTTTTAAGTAGATTACATTTGAATTATGTTGGTTTCAATTTTATGCTTTGTTGTGTTTTTGGTCTCTTTTGTAGGTATTCAAATGCCATGAGCAGTGAGGATTGAGCATGGGGGAGCAAGCAATCAAGATCTTCAACAAAGGGATACATCATAGCATCAGAATGAGGTAGGTCTCCTTCCTCTTCTTTAATTTCGATTATAGTCTAGGAAAGTGTTGTGCATATTGTCTTGTTTGTTGCTAGACCCACTCATTGGGCTAGAGGGATCATTTATGTTCGTAGAGAGGATTTACCTACTCAACAAAATGGTGACTCCACTGGGGAAGCTATAACCTTTCCATCCATTTCTTCAATCTGATCCTTTGATGAGTTTGATCAATTGTCGATTTCTCAACTTGTGTGTGTCATTTTAGGTTTATATAATTATTGGTTTTTGCTTGAGAGTGTTGAGTCTGGTTTAATTTTTTAACCCTTTTTGTTTTTTCCTTCTTTTCCTTTCCCAACAGGCTTTTTGGTTTTACAGAAGCGTTGTCAGTGTTGATTCAAGTTTAACGGTCACGTTGATCTGCCTTTCAACACTACTTTTCATTTCACAGGCGCCTTGATCCCAAAGACTAGGAAAAATTAGGGTTTACTCTCATTTTCCAATGTGTATCAACCTCTGGGGGTGTTTTTCTAGTCTGATCTCATTGTGTTTGGCTTGGTTGCTTTCCTTTAATGGTTGAAATTGTCTCTCTGCCTTTGTTGATGTGTGGATGAAGTTAGATTGTCTTGAAGGGTTTCTAGGTCTAGGTTACCCTTCGTTTGTCACTTGGCCTGTCATTGAGAGATTGATTTTCTCCATTTTAGGAGTTCTGCTGCAGTCGGGACAAGATTTTCAAGTCACTTTCGATTTACATTTGCGAAGTTGTTTTCATTAGTATGGGGTCATAGTTGTAATTTGAAAATCACCTTTGCTTCATTGTCAAACATATATTACAATTGTTTGATTTAATGAAACTGAAAGTATGTGCTTGTGTTGATTTCGTTTGTTTTGAAAATAAATAAATAAATAAATAAGTAAATAAATAAATCTCTTTGTTGAAGTATTTTTGAAATGATGTTTGTTTTATTTGAAACCAAAAAGTGAATAAAATCTTCATTTTAGTTGTTTCGAATCTATTTTTCCTTTGATTGTGTATTAGTTTACATTTTGAATATCAAAGTGAAAGAAAATAACAAAATATTAGTGCATCTCAGTGCAAGAAAGCGATTTTGTTTCTCGTAAGGTTTCATTTTGGCATTGCGTTCATTAGTGAAAGTGAAAGAGTAGTTTTCATTTTTACATTTTCCATTTAGAAAGCTAGTGGAGGCATATTATTTGATGCATTTTGCTTTATTGATGCATTTATTGCTTGTACTCTCTTCCCTCATTAGCATAGAACTCATTGAAATGAAAGGTTTCCTTTTTCTCATATAATTGCATACTAGGATTCAGGGGACATCGTTTGAGCCCGAAATTGAAACCTAATTAAAGAAAAACTTTAAAATTTATTGAATTAACCTAAGGA
The DNA here is from genome assembly GCA_031772625.1 of Pinus tabuliformis. Lineage (NCBI taxonomy): Eukaryota > Viridiplantae > Streptophyta > Pinopsida > Pinales > Pinaceae > Pinus > Pinus tabuliformis. The sequence continues at coordinate 263,898,539 of CM062811.1, forward strand.
GCATTTGGAACTTAACGCAAACAATTATAGGTCTAGGTTAGAGACGTGTTCCGACGTCTATAAACCTAGTAGTTGTCGTTAACTACTTACATTGTATCCCGAGGGTGAAATCACATTCCAATATAGAAGTATATCGAAGGTTCTCAAGTACTTTTGAGTATATCAGAGGCACTTTAGTATGGAAAGTATATGGAAACACTCTCAATGAACGATTATGCATTAGACATCGCTAACACAGACTTGTGCTCCCCGTAGCGTCGAGTATATATTGGGAGAACCCACTAGGTTGTTATCTTTTAGCCATAGGTAACTGAGTCAGTTGCCTTGTAAACATGATACACCGAACACAACATTCGGGGAGATCGATCGTCATACGTTAAGTCCTTGGTTTCAGCTAAGGTGTATATAATGGTTCATGAATACTTGGTAAACCCTCTTGCCTCGTATGCCCTTTTTTATTTATTTTTTGTTTTAAGTTCTAAAATTTAACTGCCCACGATAATATGTCAAACCCATGCAGTTATTTCTTGACCTCATATTGAGTAATTCCTTGTAAATTTTAAAGCCCTCAATGAAATCATTTCTTCTCCTGTTGTTTTTGAGAAAAAGTCACCGTGGCTGAACCACCGCGTTCACCTTACATTTCCCCTTCATCATCTGATACTGAAGGGTCATCACAAGGATTTCATCCTAAGTTCTCACAGTCACTTGAAGCCCAAGGTCTTGAACTTGGAATTATCCCAAGCATCCAGCCTTTTGCTTCTCGTCCTCCACCTCGAGACTCATCATCATCTCAGGGATCTGATCCAAGAACTCTTGAGAGTCCACAGAGGTTTATTTTATTCCCTTTGAATCCTTTTTCATCTGTTGGTTATATCTCATCAACAACCTTATAGTCCATATGACCAACCTGGTGTTCCTTTGGAGTTATCTCCACGTCCATCTCAGATTCCTCCTCGCCAAATGTTTCCACCCATGGCTTCAAAAGGTGAGTTTCCAGCCTTTTCTCAAGGTCCTCCAGAAGTCTCAACTACTCATACTCCTGGTTTTGATAATGATTCTGAATATGAATTTCCACCTGAAGTCTATCCATTTGTTGGAAGTGTTACACCTCCACCACCCCCTGAAAGAAGTGGGCCTATATTCCCACCTGGTTATACGTCATTAGCTCAATTGGTTTCATGTACTCCAAGAGCATATTCTCTATATCACAACCCCATTTGGTCATCGAGCACTATGCCTACTTCAGGTCCATTTGTTTCAAATGTGGCCTCCCAAATTCCTATACCAACTACAGTTTCGTCAGTTCATGTACAACCGATAGTCACGGTTGGGGAAATTAATGTCCCTATAAGTTCCCAAGGTCCTCCTAGTGGAAAATATGTGCCACCACCTATTTTGCCACTTGGGGGGCAACAACCACCTCCGCCTTATGTACCTCCTATTTCAGGTGGACCTTATGTGAGTGCACCTCAAACTCACGCTACCGGAGCTAGTCAAAATGTTGGTAGTGTATCTTATCCTAGTCAACATATCAACAACCCTTTTCGCCTCAGATCCCATATCAACAACCCTTTTTGCCTCAGATCCCATATCAACAACCCTTTTTGCCTCAGATACCCTACCAACAACCATACCCTCCATATGGCTCTTAGAAGCCTTAGAATCCACCCTTTACTCAACATGCAGGCCCCCAGACGTAGCGTGGTTCAAATCCCTCATTTGGGGTGGCTGGTCAAGATGGAACTTATTAGTACCAAACTGGAACTCAACGGATTCCACGAGGAACTTACCAACAACAACCTTATGTAAAGCAATAACCTTTCATTCAACAAGGACCTTATGTACAATAAGGGCCTTACCAACAACCATTGCAGCAACAAGGGCAACCCTTGCAGTAGCAAAACCAACCTTTATATCAACAAGGTCAACTGCTGCAACAATAGGGCCAACATTTTATCACCAGGGTCAACTGTTGCAACAACAACCTTATAATCCATATGTTGTGCAAACTGTTTATCCACCTTATGGTTCTCAACGGCCTATGGCAGTTCAGTATCAACCTTACCCTCATCAAAACCCACCTTTGTGGGGGCATAATCCACCTTATGGTCAGGGTACCCCTCAGTGGGGGTAATATCAAGCTTATTATGGTCAAAATCCACCACTTTGAGGGAAAAAATCATACCTGTTGAGATTGCAACAAGATGATGGAGCTTAGTGAAAAGAGTCGCCTTCACTAAGTGGGCCCGCAGGCTATTTTTGGCGCAAGTCTATTTTTAGATTATGTCTATTTTTAGACATATGGATCATGTCTATGTTTATGGATGATTGATCAAGTTGGGAAAAAATAGATGGACTTCTATTTTTGATGAAAGTGTGAGTGATCAAGTCTATTTTTAGACTGGCTGTCAAAAATAGAAAAGTCAAATATTATTATCTCACAATAATATTTGGACTATAAACTTAATCTTATTCTCTTGGAGCACTTCAGTTTGAGCTACGGAAGTGGCACATGCAGCTGTCAGAAGGAAATTCGTTTTTCTTATGAGTCAGTTGAGTTGTTGCATGCATGACTTCAGTTAGAACTCAAGTGAGTTGAGTTTAGTGGACTGGAGGTACAGTTGATGGAGTTGTGTTCAGTTTAACTTAGTTAAACTGGTTGTAGTTAGTCTAACTGCAGATAGACTAATGATGAGTTGTTAAACTAATTATTAACTCATAATACAACTAAAGAATACATCAGTTAACTCAGTTGCATGTCAGTGCATGTTCAGTTCAACAGGGACAGGTGGTAGAGAATCAGATTGCTATCAGTTGTGACTATAGTTGTGCACCAGATCTTGCACAATCAAGGGATTGAGTATGCCAATGAGTTTGCTCACGTATTTGGCCCGCATTTTAGCCTTTGCTCACGTCCAACAAAGAGTGAGTGACTATTTTGCAGGTGAAAATCGAGTTTGGGAAGCAATTCTCATCAGTTCTTGAGCAGGTATTGAGCAGTGGAGGCAGGCAAGCAGTGGAAGAGATTTGGAGATCAGATCTGAGCTGTATTGTGTGTAACAGAGGTGGAGATACTTGTGAGAAGTATTATGCTGTGTAATGTTACATGACTCAATCATTAATATACAGATAGTGTGGGGTTTTTAGCGAGATGCTTTCCCCGGGATACATACTGTGTTAATGTGTGAATGCTCTTGATGTTTTATTGTTATTGATGCTGCTATATTCTTGATCAACGTAGAGGAGCTTATGTATTGTGTATGTTTTCCGCATTAGTACATGATCAGGATAATCTCCATTGAATATGTGTTAAATTATTCAAAATTTCTACATGGTATCAGAGCTAGATGATTTGTAGAAAAAATTTCTACATGGTATCGGAGCAGCTTGATTTGTAGAAGAGATTTTTACAGGATATCAAGCGAGGGTTGATCGGAAGCAGTTGAGTTGGTGCTGGTGGAATTCGAATTTTGCAACAGTGTTGTTGAAAATGTTTTTCAACGGATTGCAAATGTTATTCCAAAGCAAGAGCGACTTGGCGCTCAAGGATAAACTCAGAAACAATAAAGGTGAGAATGGATCTTCATCAAAGGTATCTGATGAAGAGAACTGTGCTTTGGCTGCCAAAGCAAAGAAAGGGAAGAGCAAGAAAGCTTCTCAGTCTGGTGCGAAAGGCAAGAAGCAGGATATTTCCAAGGTGAAGTGTTTTCACTGTCACCAGCATGGACACTATGCCACAAATTGTCCGCAGAAGAAGAAGAACAAGCAAGCTGCTGGATCTGTAGGGGGAGAGGCTTTAGCTTCTCAGTTTGAGCTTGATTTTTCATTGATCGCATGCTTGGTTTCAAGTGTGATGGGATCAGTGTGGTTCCTGGACAGTGGTGCGTCTTTTCACATGACGGGAGATAGAGATTTGTTCTCTGATCTGGAGGACAAAGATCTTGGAGTGCACATCGAGATGGGCGATGATGGTAGATACAGTGCGACCGGTATCGGTACCATTTCCTTTGAGAGGGAGTCTGGTAAACCCTTTGTATTGAAGGAAGTCATGCATGTTCCAGGATTGAAGAAGAATCTCATCTCAGTGGCGATGTTAGAAGACAAGGGGTATGATGTTGTTTTCAGCGAGGGAAAGGCCTTCCTGCGCAGCAAGACAACTGGTGAGACCCGGAAGATAGGGGTTCGAGTGAGGAACCTTTATCAGTTGCATGTAGATGGATGCGCAACAATGGCAGGCAAGGCAGAAGGATTGGTGAGCCGGGATGATGGCGAGTTGTGGCACAGGAGATTGGGTCACCTTCACCATGGAGCCTTGAAGATACTGCAGCAGATCACTACAGGGCTTCCTAAAGGCACACTTGCGCAGTCAGATCAGTGCAAGGGGTGTACTTTGGGGAAGTTTGTGAAAGCCACCTTTCACGAGAAGGATAGTCGCACCACGACGATCCTTGAGAGAATTCACACAGACGTGTGTGGACCTTTCTCAGTTGCTTCGACAGCAAAACACAGGTATTATGTGATTTTTGTTGATGATTTCTCTCGTAAGTGCTGGATCTTCTTCATGCAGAAGAAGAGCGAGACATATTCAAAGTTCTGTGAATTCAAAGCACTGGTCGAGAAGGAGTCGGGGAAGAAGGTGAAGGCTCTTAGGAGCGATAATGGTGGTGAATACATCTCGGACGAGTTCAAGGATTTCTGCAAGGCAGAAGGGATTCGTAGAGAGCTCATAGCTCCCCATAACCCACAGCAGAACGGGGTAGCTGAGCGGAAGAACAGAACGATTGTGGGTGCTGCACGGGCAATGTTGCATGATCAGGGCCTACCCCTTCACTTGTGGGCGGAAGCATGCAATACAGCAGTTTATGTGCAGAACCGTTGTCCTCATAGGATACTTGGCATGAGTACACCCGAGGAGGCTTATTCTGGTAAGAAGCATGATCTTTCTCATTTGAGGATTTTTGGTGCTAACGTTTACATGCATGTGACGAAGGATGCCAGAAAGAAGTTGGAGCCGACTGCAGAGGTTGGGATATTTGTGGGGTACACTGATACGCCCCACAACTATCGTGTGTATTTGCCAGACAGTGGTAAAACTGTTGTGCGACGGGATATAAAATTTCAGGAGGAGAAAGCCATGAAGTGTTCGCTTGAGAGGGAGCTACACTTGCATGCAGATGAGGAGCTATTAGTTCCTAAGGATGAGCTTCAGGACGTGGATCAGCCACAGGACGAGGTTCATGGAGTGGAAGAGACCACTCATGCAGCGCCAACCATCAGAGGGCGAAAGCGCTTGACAGAAGCTGAGCGACTGGCTCAAGATGCAGAGAAAGTTGTAGGACCACCTACAGCCCAATGCAGGCAGAGACAGTCACCTGATCGGTACACTGGATACATGGCTCTTATGAGCAAGTGTGTTGTGACTGAGCCATCCTCTTTCGAGGAAGCTGTGGAGGATCCCACATGGGTAGACGCCATGGTGGAAGAGTATGATTCTATTGTCAGAAACAGTGCATGGGAGATTGTTCCTAGACCGGAAGGGAAATCAGTGGTGGGTTCGAGATGGATCTACAAAGTTAAGCAGGAAGCTGACGGGAGTGTGGAGAAGTACAAGGCAAGATTTGTTGCCCGAGGCTTTTCACAGATTGAGGGGATCGATTATGAGGAGACCTTTGCACCTGTCGCAAGGTATTCTTCCATACGGACGATTCTTGCTCTCTCAGCGCAGATGGGATGGCACATTCATCAGATGGATGTGAAGACTGCGTTCCTCAACGGAGTCATTGAGGAGGAGGTGTACATTGAGCAACCCGAAGGCTTTGAAGTCTTCAGCAGCGAGTCGCATGTGTGCAGGCTCAAGAGAGCGTTGTATGGGTTGAAGCAAGCACCACGTGCTTGGTACACACGGATAGACAGCTATTTCACAGGACTTGGATTCTCCAAGAGCGAGGCGGATCCGAACCTATACCAGATTGTGGTGGAGGGTAAGTTGCTTATCATTGTACTGTATGTTGATGATTTGATTCTAACGGGTGATGAGCTGTTGATACTGTCATGCAAGAAGGATCTTGCTACAGAGTTTGAGATGAAGGATTTGGGCCTCCTTCACTATTTCCTAGGATTGGAAATATGGCAGCGCAGTGGTGGACTGTTTGTTTCTCAGGGCAAGTATGCTCGGGAGATACTGGAGAAGTTCAACATGCATGGCTGCAAGCCTGTTGATACTCCTCTTCCTGGAGGTTGGAGGAAGGAGGATGCCACTTCGGGAGAAGAAGTGGATGCCACTGTTTATCGACAGTTGGTGGGGTCGCTGATGTATTTGGTCAATACACGACCTGATATATGCTATGCAGTTAACCAGCTTTCACAAGCTATGGTTAAGCCTACCAAGCTCTTCTGGAAGGCGGGCAAGCATGTATTGCGCTACTTGAGAGGCACATCGGGATATGGATCTTGGTACAGACAGGAGGATGAGGTGAAGCTATGTGGCTTCACGGATGCAGATTGGGCAAGGAGCCCAACGGATAGAAAGAGCACATCAGGAGGGGTCTTCAGTATCGGATCGACAGTAGTTTCTTGGTACAGCAGGAAGCAGAGATCTGTGTGGATGAGGATGATCCTGGTCGGGTTTTTCGGGTCCAAGCACATCAGGTACCATCATATCAGAGATTGTGTGCAGCGGAGGATCATGTTACTTTCGTACATTCCAACGGAGGATCAGGATGCTGATATTCTGACGAAGGCTCTCACCAGGAGCAAATTCGAGTACCACCGAGGCAGGATAGGGGTTGCTGATAATCCATATCTTGTCGAGAGGGAGTGTTGAGATTGCAACAAGATGATGGAGCTTAGTGAAAAGAGTCGCCTTCACTAAGTGGGCCCGCAGGCTATTTTTGGCGCAAGTCTATTTTTAGACTATGTCTATTTTTAGACATATGGATCATGTCTATGTTTATGGATGATTGATCAAGTTGGGAAAAAATAGATGGACTTCTATTTTTGATGAAAGTGTGAGTGATCACAGTGTGAGTGATCAAGTCTATTTTTAGACTGGCTGTCAAAAATAGAAAAGTCAAATATTATTATCTCACAATAATATTTGGACTATAAACGTAATCTTATTCTCTTGGAGCACTTCAGTTTGAGCTACGGAAGTGGCACATGCAGCTGTCAGAAGGAAATTCGTTTTTCTTATGAGTCAGTTGAGTTGTTGCATGCATGACTTCAGTTAGAACTCAAGTGAGTTGAGTTTAGTGGACTGGAGGTACAGTTGATGGAGTTGTGTTCAGTTTAACTTAGTTAAACTGGTTGTAGTTAGTCTAACTGCAGATAGACTAATGATGAGTTGTTAAACTAATTATTAACTCATAATACAACTAAAGAATACATCAGTTAACTCAGTTGCATGTCAGTGCATGTTCAGTTCAACAGGGACAGGTGGTAGAGAATCAGATTGCTATCAGTTGTGACTATAGTTGTGCACCAGATCTTGCACAATCAAGGGATTGAGTATTCCAATGAGTTTGCTCACGTATTTGGCCCGCATTTTAGCCTTTGCTCACGTCCAACAAAGAGTGAGTGACTATTTTGCAGGTGAAAATCGAGTTTGGGAAGCAATTCTCATCAGTTCTTGAGCAGGTATTGAGCAGTGGAGGCAGGCAAGCAGTGGAAGAGATTTGGAGATCAGATCTGAGCTGTATTGTGTGTAACAGAGGTGGAGATACTTGTGAGAAGTATTATGCTGTGTAATGTTACATGACTCAATCATTAATATACAGATAGTGTGGGGTTTTTAGCGAGATGCTTTCCCCGGGATACATACTGTGTTAATGTGTGAATGCTCTTGATGTTTTATTGTTATTGATGCTGCTATATTCTTGATCAACGTAGAGGAGCTTATGTATTGTGTATGTTTTCCGCATTAGTACATGATCAGGATAATCTCCATTGAATATGTGTTAAATTATTCAAAATTTCTACAATACCATCAAGGATGGAATATGCAAACTGGGCCTTATCAAAGGCTTTCCATGCCTTTCAACCAGCAATTGTCATTTCTAACAACGTTGGAATTGTCGGATGTGTCGAGGCTCACTAATGATCCAATACTTTATTCGCCTTATTAGCCTCCAATTCCCACTAAGATTCTTGGTGATTACCCAAATTTCAAAGGAAAGTTGAAAGAAGACCCCAGGCACACTTTATGAGTTACCACTTATGGTGTTCATCCAATTCTAGGGTTGACAACTATGTTCGTCTACGTATTTTTTAGCGGACCTTGACGGGTGCTGCTGTGAAGTGGCACATCGAGGTGCCTATCAATATTTCAACTCTTTGGAAATGACCTTTATTACTCGCTTCCAATTACCAATTTATGAAACTGGTACCCATTTGCTTACGTCTCTGAAACAGGATATTGCTACTCACATCTCTGATCACATCCATGAATGGAGACGTCAGCATTACCTCATCAAGTTTGAAATACCTGATGAGTTGTTAACTAAATGGTTTAACAAATCATTTGTCAACAAAATTGTTGCAGACATAGCAATGGTAGGTTGTGTTATTGAAGATCGAGTGATTGCCCGTGCCCAATATTTAGATTTGGTATATTCCCAATCTGGCACATTATATGATCTCTTTCCTGATGCTTTGAGACCATCCACGGATCCAACATCTTCTAAATCTCTGGACGTACCACCTGTCAATGGTATTATTGGATAAGTGTCTCAAACTTCCAATAAAGCTTCTTCGAAGCAAAAATCCGTTTCGAATACTGCATCCAATCCTCCATTGAAACCCTCTTCAAATCATGGTAAAACATCTGAGGTTAATTCCATTCAATCTACCGCGGAAGACAAAGACTCGAAAGGTAAAAAGAAGGGTAAAGGAAAAGAAAAATTTGATGCCCCAAAACAGGATCCTCCAAATTCATCTGCTGATGATGCCTCCAAACGTAAGCCTAAATATCCTTGCCTCATTTGTGAGGAAGATCACTATACCAAGGATTGTCCCCATCGTGCAGAAGTTAGTCGCTTGTTAAAAGGAACTCAACGAACACCGACTATACTAAAGGAGTCTTTTCCATCACAACAAACCCAATTGGTAGAACAACCAAAATCTTATGTTTCTTCAGGTTCTCAGGTTTACATGAGTGGAACAGTGCCTATTTCTGTTGCCACCCGGTCGAAAGATTATCAAACTCCTCAAAATCAGATGGTGGAGAAAGAAGCCACTGATACACCTTCTACTTCTACTCCACCTAGTTCTGGTCCTCTTCATATTGAGAGACCCAGTAATGACTTCATTATTCGGCCACCTCCCAAAGGTGTTCTTCATAAATCATCTTACAATCCGAATGCACGAGCTGCCCAACATTACAATATTGTTGAAGACTTGGCTCAAGCACCTTTGACGATGTCTGCCTTGGAAGTTCTCCAAACTTGTCCAATGCAGCGAAAAGCATTACTGTCCTCTATAGGAGGGATTGACCCTACAGATTCAAATTTGATCACTTTTGACCTAGAAAATCATGTTCCTCATCTTCCCCATCAAATTGTGTTTTTAATCCAAGTCATTATTAAAGGGAAGACGATTCATCGAACTGTGATTGATGAGGGTGCCTCCACATGCATCATGTTTGTTTCATGTTGGAAAGCCATCGGCTCTCTGCCCCTCAACCAATCTCCAAACACCTTAGAAGCCTTTGATGGTAGAGGATCTCATCCTTATGGTATTCTCACGAGTTTTCCCATCACATTGGAAGGGAAAACTGTCGAATTGGAAGTAGAAGTCGTGGATGTGAATTTGAATTATAACCTTCTGCTTGGACGAAGTTGGACTCATGCCATGTTTTGTGTGGTTTCTTCTTTGTTCCACGTGCTCTGTTTTCCTCATGAAGGAAAAATAGTTACCATTGACCAATTGGCCTTTTTCTCTTCCGGTTCTTCGAATGGAAACATGTGACATGTGGGAAATATCAACATTCCTTATGAGAGCATGGGGGAAAGTATTTTTAAATATTATTCTCTTATGGGAACTTTTTCCCTCCCACCTCCTTGTGTCTCTTTTGTCAACATGATCTCTATTATTTACGATCCTTCGATCGTTCCATCTCCCGATCGGGTTGATTCTTTCAGTGACGTTATGTCACTCAACCATGTAGAACAAGCTTACCAAGCTATTGCTTTGGCTTCAGTGACCGCTTCTGAAAGTCATACTACTCTTAGTATGCACGTAGATGTGTATTCGCAGTCTCCTTGGCTTAGTTCTTAGGATTCTCCGGATCATTTGAATGAGACATTCCCCCTTTACCTCCCCCGATCAGATATAGATGTTATCTTCTAGCTGTTAGGTTGACCTGTCTCCCTATTTAACCTTCTTCCTAGATCTGTTTCTTCATTGTGTCCTGAAGATGAACCACACTCGCTGGTTCGAAACACGTCGACCAAAATCTTTAATGTGATTTCTCTGAAAAAATTCTCTATACATTGAGACATTTCCTATTGACGAAAGTATCACCAAAGTTATGTCTCTTGAGGAAACACCTTGGAATGATGCTCATCATCGTTCCTTGTTTCTTCCTAGTCTTGGTGAGATTTCATCGTGTCTAGATACCTTTGTTTCCCATACACTCACCCATCCACTTCAAACACCCATCTTGGTGCATGAAGTTTTGTCTGAAGGAAACATGGGGAATATCACTGCTACCATGCCTATCGACATTTCTGTTAAACCAAGAATTGTCGAGAACATTCATGTCAGGGTTTCTTGTTCTCCTAATGAGATCAAGATTTACACTACCCTTTTAAAGGAATTTCGCGATGTCTTTGCTTGGTCATATGAAGAAATGCCTGACATTGATCCAAGTATAGTTGTGCACGAAATTCCTACTTATTTAGATGTGAAGCCTATTCGTCAACGACTTCGTCCAGTGCACCCTAGAAAGGCAGCCGCTATTAAGGGAGAGGTTGAAAAACTTCTAAAGGTTGGTTTCATCTACCCCATTCCATTGACAAATTGGGTTCAAAACGTTGTCTCAGTAACTAAGAAACAAGGGAATATCCGTGTTTGTGTTCATTACCATGATATCAATCAGGTGTGACCCAAAGACAATTATCTAACTCCTTTTATCGATCAAACAATTAATGAATGTGCTGGGAGCGAGATTTTTTCTTTTATGGATGGTTTTTCTGGCTATAACCCAATCAACATTCTTCCCACTCATCAACATAAAACCGATTTTATTTGTCCATGGGGGACCTTTGCTTATAAGAAACTCCCTTTCTGTCTAAAAAATGTTGGTGATACCTTCCAATGAGCGATGTCTTATGCTTTTCATCACATCAAACACATCGTTCAACCATATCTTGATGACTTACCAGCTCATTCTGCTAAGCGTCAAGATCATCATGACCGCCTACGAGCGATTTTTCTTCGTTGCAGACATTACAATATTCGTTTAAATCTGCATAAGTGTGTCTTTTGCATTAAATTTGGTCGTCTCCTAGGGTTTGCAGTATCGAAGGAACACAACCAGATTGATCCCCTCAAAGTTGAGACCATTGTAAACTTACCCCCTCCGTCATCCTTGCATCAGTTGCAGAGTTTGCAAGGGAAAGCTAATTTCCTTTGTCGTTTTGTACCTAACTACGCTGAGATTTCCAATGGATTTACTCGTTTGCTGAAAAAGGGGATCCCATTTATTTGGGATGTATTCGCTCAATGATATTTTGATGCATTAAAGGACACTCTCATTAGTGCTCCTTTGTTGCATCCCCTCGACTATCACCGCGATTACTTCTTGTACTTGCCCACAACTGATAGTACTATTGCGATGGTACTAGTGCAATATGATAATGATGGAAATGAACACGTAATCTACTACTTAAGCCGAAATCTTATTGATATTGAGAATCGATATGCCCATGTTGAGAAGCTTGTTTTAGATGTCGTTCACGTTGTTCAACGCTTTTGCCACTATATTCTTTTACGAAAAGCCACTGTGATTTCTGATTGTAATTCCATGACCTACATTCTGACTCGTCATTTACTAGGGGAAAAATACTCTAAGTGGATTGTTATCAAGAGTTTGATTTGGATTTTTCTACAGCCAATGTAGAATTTTCACTGTAGATCACCTGATATATGCAATGTACTAAAGCATAATACTAGATCTACTTCTACCATAAACTTTGCGGAAGCTTAAACAGATATGAGCATCATCAAGCATGAATAGATATAAATTAGAATGAGAAGTAATCAACCATAACACAGAATATAAATCACTGGGGAAAGCACCAGCCTAAAACCCCAACTCTGTATTATCATATAAGTGGAAATCTTGTTCAAGTTACAAAAAGAATCAGCTCTCAAGCGATCTTGCTCTCTCTGTAATCAAAACAATACAGCTCACAGACTCAATAGACATAGAATATATCTTCCTCAAGCCCTCCAAGCCTCATATTTCCTTGCGCAGTTTTGATTGGGGTCCAATGATATCACATGTGTGAATTGGCCTCATCACACTCGCTGTAACCTCAGGTCCAACTGCGCAATCCTTAAGGAATAATATTCCTTCTGCATGCAAGGAATATTCACAAAGGAATATCCTAGCAATTGATAGTACATTGTCCCTCCATCTGATCTCAACTAGGTCTTTGACTGAATTGACATGCATGAGTTATCCATGAGTGAATACTCAATTATATGAAATACAGTAGTTACATGCATGCAAGCATTAACTAACTGAACTCTCTTTAATTTAACAAACTGTTAAATTAATCTAACTGGACTTGACTTGTTTAAACTAACTCAACTGATTACAACTCAATATTACAACTCATCCTTATCTCTTTAACTGAAGGTTAAATCCTCAATTAATGGAGAAATTGTTGCATGTCCTCACATAGACTTCAAGTTTGATTTTCCTTAACTAATTAACTCAAGATGAATTAATTAATTAATTTCCAAACTGCTGTTGATATCAAATTTGAATTTTACTTCCTATGTTTAGTCCAGGGACTGACTAAAATAAGAAGGGATCCCGAAATGATATTTTTAGAAAAGCTAATTTTAGCACTTTCACTTTTCACCCATTGTTGCCAAGATCACCAATGGCTGAACTGATATTTATTGCAGTGCTATTTTTAGCATTTTCTATTTTTAGCATTTCTTGTTGCACACTTTTCAACAGCGAAATCAAAGAAATAGTTGGTTTTCGTTGAATTGATTTGTGACCTTCCCTTTGCAACCACGTCTACTGATTTTGATGAGAACATTCTTGATGAGATTCTCTTTCTCATCAACACTCTTGACCCATGGTACGAAGATATTATTGTCTATCTCCATACCCAAAATTTTCGATCAGATTTGTCTAATTCTGAATGTCGTCGAATTCAACATCAGTACCAACCCTATTGAATCATTGGCGATACTTTGTACCATGTTGGTGTTGATTCTATCCTTCGTCGATGTTTGAAACTCGAAGAAGTTGAAAGAGTTCTCAATGACTGCCACTATGGGGCTTGTGGTGGTCAAATGTCTGGGTATGCTACTGTTAAGAAAATCCTTCATGCCGGTTATTTTTGGCCACCCATTTTTAAAGATTACATCTTAGCAGTCCAAAAATGTCATGCTTTCTAGATTTACAGCCATAAATAGTGTGCCCCACCCACACCCCTCTACCCAGTTATTACTGTCGGCCCCTTTGCTAAATGGGGGATTTATTTCATGACATGTACCCCTCACTCAGCCGGGGGGCATGGTTATATCATCGTCACCACTGATTATTGTACTAAATGGGCCGAGGTGATGCCCACACGTGAAGTTGACAATAAAATTGTCGCTCAATTTATTTTTAAACACATCATATCTCGATTCATTGTCCCTCAAGCCATTGTTACTGATCATGGATCTCATTTTTGAAAACACATGATGGCAAAGCCTACTTCTCGGTTGGGTTTGCGTCACGACAACTCAACCCCTTATTATCCATAGGCAAATGGCCAAGTTGAGGCACTCAACAAAGTCCTGGTTACTATGCCTCAAGGCACCATTGGGATGCATAAATCGAATTGGAATCTTATGTTATTTTCGACTCTTTGGGCTTACCGAACTGCAGCTAAGACTACCACTGGATTCACACCTTTTCAGTTGGTGTATGGTTTGGAGTCAACCTTCCAATTGAGCATGTAATTCCTTCATTGAAACTAGTCGTCGAATTACTCCCAGATACCTCACCTAAAGAGGACTATTTACTTTACCTTGAAAGGCTTGATGAAACCCGCCACTTCGCAACGTTAGTAATTGAAGCCGAGAAAAAACGAGTTAAGGCTTAATACGATAAAACTGTTTCTCCTCGTGTTTTTTTTTTAAGGTGACTTGGTCTTGCTTTATGATCAAGCCAATGACAAATTGGGAGCTGGGAAGTTCGAACCAATGTGACATGGGACTTACATTGTCAAGCTAGTACTACAAAAAGCTAACTATGAGTTAGTTGACTATGAAGGATTTCTTTTTGCTGAGCCCTGAAATGGGCTTTACTCGAAGAAGCATGATGTGTGATTATCAGTATAAATAGTTTTGTACATTAGTGTGCGTTTTGAAATTTGGTATGATTGTTTGCTTTGTAGACATGTTTTCTCTACTTACCTCGTGTTCCACTCGGTTTGCAGATGTCATCAAATATTATGTTGGTTTTGCTGATGGTGCTTGTCGTAGCACACAAAACTTATCCTCCATAGCTTGGGCACTCTTTACCCCTAATGGCGAGTTTATCAATCTACAAGGTATTTTATTGAGACGAACAAATAATAATATTGTCGAGTATAGTGGAAATTATTGAACTGTTATCAGAAGCAGTTGCTCTCAGAATAAAAAATTTGGTGGTTAAGCTAGATTCACAACTCGTTGTGCTATAATTAAATGGTAATTATTCAGTAAGAAACCCACAAATTTTACGCATGTATTTACGTGTTCGATTATTGGAAAGAAGCTTTGATTATATTACATGTCAACACATTCCATGAAATTTGAATACATTAACAGATGCATTAGCAAATTATGTTTTATATAGACCTTTGTGTCACACGTAAAAAGAACCGAACACATTATCATGATATATGAACATATAAGTAGAAACATGCATATGTATATATATATGTATGTATGTATCGAGTCTGTCAAAGTTTGTTATATCAAAATCTAAAAAATATGGTGTTCTAAGACACATGGCTTTAAAAGCCTACAACAATGCAGAAAATACGACTAGAAATAGGCTATCCGCCCACATGATGCTCATGATAACATGAGACGACTCTAATCCCTCGGCCTAATAGCTGACGAAGTCTCGCAGATACTCCCATTGTGTGCCTTTGGTACCACAATGACACGTCATCTATATTGGCGTATTCTGGGATACCCCGAGTAAGGGTTTCAAGGTTTCACTCCATCTCTACTATAGGGTCTGTTGCTTCCTCGTACGTAGCTTCTTCCTCTATCTGGCGTGCTACTCGCCGAGTTATTGGAGAAATTCTGGGAGGTCTTTCCAGTCCCACATTTGCAAAATTATCATAAGTAAACTCTCAAGTACACTTCACAAAGAAATCATAAGAATTGAAAATTTCCAAAATTCCAAAAAACAAGTTTTTACCTGCATTGGTCCATTGTGCACTGGGTGGTAGAGGAAGATCTGGGTCTCCTCTGAAGTTTGTACCCGCATATGCATAGTCATCCACTACGATCAACTGATGGCATAACCAACCAAAGAACGCCGGAGGGAAATGCATCTGTTGACTTCCTCCAGCACGAGGCATAATCTCATCCCATCTGAGCAACCTCGGATCTCCCGGGGATGGATCGTCCACCTCTATCCATTGGTAACGAAACAAAGGCACACGCTCTAAGAAGAATGTGACCAAGATCGATCTGTACCCAAACTGCTTCAAACGTCCTATTTTGCACTTAGTTAATTGGTTTTTCATATTAGCCAGCAATCCTTCGCACCAATTAAACATTGTTGGGGTAAGACAATCCACTACGTATTGGAATTGAGATTTCGTTGCCTCATGCAACGCTTGGGCCCCAGCTACATGGGCCATGGTGTGCAGAATAGTCCTCAATGGTAGGTTGGTGATGGTTTTTATATCAACCTTTCCACTCGTGGTTTTCTCTGCATCTGGGCAATGTCTTCTGATAAGCATGCTAGTGCTTTCACCTCCAGTACGAGCTCCAGAGTCTTAGATCCTCTCCCCTCTCCTAGATAGTCCAATGATGAAATAGATGTCTGATATCTTTATTTCAAGCTCTTGATCTCCAATAATGAAAATCTCGCGCCCGACATCCCATAGTCCTATGAGATACTCCAGTAACTCATTCTGAGATCTGAGTCTCGGGGTTCGAAAGAACTTAAGTAATCCACAGTCCCTCAAAGAGTTAATGCATTATGTGCTTTGAGCAGCTTGGTGATCTTCTGACTCGTGGCCTCTCTCTTTCCATTCAATGGCCATGTTCGTTGAAAACTCCTGCAAACAACCCATAAATAGCATTTAGAAGTCTTTCAATGGATTAAAACTCTGGAAAAAATGATTAAAATAGATATCTTTTCATTTTATTTTTTACTTTGCGCCCAATGCAACTGTCAAGATTGTTTTCGCGTTGACAGTGCGATGGATTTTTGGGCTATGGGGCGATCAGCGCAGATTTGATGACCAAACTCACATTGATCACCCCCGATATAAAAAATGAAAAACCTCTTCCTAATCAATTAAAACTTATATTAAATGGCATGAAAATGGTATGAAGAACAAGATAAAAGATAGAGCTCTTACTTGCAACTAACGGTTCACGAAATGGTGTCCCAGATTTGCCACATCGCTTGCTTAAAGAATTAGAGAAAAGAGGGTAAAATGCACTCTCCAAATTACCCAAGGTGAAATGGTAAAATGTTTGTTTACTTTTTGTTTATTTATAAGTTTTCAAACATGTTTTTACCAATATTTTATTATTTTTCTCAATATCAGTGATGTGTGGTTATCTTTGTGCAGTTACAGGGTCTCTTGGCAGTAACAATGGTCATCCTTGATTGATACAACGAGTTTTATTTGATCTCTTTTTCGGACTCGTTAAAAAATAAATGAAAAAGGAGCCCCCCTGGAGTCATCTTTATGCTCTTTTCTAACTCTTGAAAAATGAAAAGATCACAGAGTACTTGTCTTTTCGAACTCGTTAAATTAAATGAATTGACATCATTTCAATATACATTTACCCCTTTTTCGGGTTGGGATTGACTATTTTTGAAAAAGGAACACCTTGATCGACTTGGTCAAGAGGTTCTCTCGAATATTGTTTTCTACATTTTTGGGTTCAAAATTACGAAAAGGGACCTGATGGAGTTTTCTTTTTCGTCTCTTTTTCAAACTTTCTAAATATGAAAAAGACACCGAGTTACTCTTTCGTCAGACTTTAAAAATTAAATGACAAAGGACTTGTCATCGTGACGAGACCAAATTTCTCCTTCCTAGGACTCACAAAAATTACTAGGATGGATTCATTCGAAGAAGGAACTTATATGGCAAGCATATTTTATCCCCTTCAATCTTGTGATTAAATAATTGGGGTACTCACTAGAAATAGTGGGGAAAAAGTGAAAGTGAAACATCTCTTGTATAGGTAGCATGTCACTCTTGAACATGACACTCATCTGTTTCTCCTGTCGGGTTTGGGATATCCTCACTTAGTCACTTGTCCTTCTAGGTTTGGGGAATCCATTTTGCCTCACATCTGACTATTCCACTTCATCATCATGACCCTTGGTCCTATGTTGTGTCAAATGCTACCACACTCCGTAGTCATGTCGTTGATATGTTCTAGAGAAGTCTTATGTGCAGTTTTTACTACCTACACATTGTTTGACCTTTTTCCACAGTCCTAGATCATACTTATTTGTTCCACTTTATTCCTTGTTTCGTGTCGATGATGAGGGGATCATTATAGCCCTCCTCCGACAGGTCACTTCCTGTCGACTTCAGCTCATTATCCAGGAAGATGATATAGAAACTCCCTTCTAGTACCTTAGAGCTTGCATGCCTTAATGACAAGTTCTTTGCATTCGACGACAGGTTTACAACAATGACCTTCGATCAGATGACTTCTCAGGTGTTCGACTTCAATTCCATTATTCACATCCATGGATTGTGTTGGTTGTACCTTGAGATCCATTGTCATTACTAGTGGTTTCTCTCATACATGTTAATGGTTTACATCATTCATCAATAATCAGGGAGTTTTCTATCATGTTCGACTTCGACACATCTATTCACATGTTAGAATTCATACGTTGATCGGGTCGAGACGGAGCCCAAGACCCTAGATTTTGTTTGATAGAATCGAGGTTGCGTGGAGTTATGAGTCATTCAGGATTGTATACATGTTTCTGCTAGATGGATGGTTGCGACCATACTGTGGGTCTATATTCATGATCATTTCTGTTAGGATGGTTGCGACCATACTGTGGGTCTGTATTCATGATCCTTTCTGTTAGGATGGTTGCGACCATACCGTGGGTTCGTATTCATGATCCTTTATATTTGGATGGCTGCGACCATACTGAGGATCGTTTCACATGGTCCTTTCTATCTAGATGGTTGTGTCCATACCGTGGATTCATGTTTTGATATTTATGTCAGAGGTATCATATATGTATATGTATATGTACCCTTTATTTGTAGGTCTCCTGATGGTGTTTGTTCTAGTACTTGCACTGGCTCGTAAAGCATCTGAACCATCACTCCCGGTTCTGCCTTCATGCTTTAGGGGCATCTGTTACACAATATTTTGTCACACCTCTTTCATTTCCCTGTGTCATAACTCGAAGTGCCAAAACATTGACAACTATGCAGTGTACCCATCCTGATATGTAGACCAAATCCTCCCTGAAGAACTATTGAAAAGTTGCCTTGAGCCTTTCCTGAGAAAGATAAGCTCAAAACCCTAATTTTTGGGTCAGCGCGACTATGACACTGCCCTCTCATGCTGATGGCAGGTTGCATTATAGGAGCCTCGTGCTGCTAGCGCGATTTTTGCTTGGATACTTGTGTTGAACCCTTTAAGGAAAGTTTTCCCAAAGTGGAGGAGAATCTTCATGATCTAGAGGCTTCTATAACAATGAGCTAGATGTTGTTCGTTTTGGATGTGGTCAAATTATCCCAATATTTCCCTTTGGTATTATCCCTATGAGCTTCCTCCTTGAGATGTGGACCTTCCTCTATCTTTGGTGAGATCCTAACTCCCTCTCCCTGCCTATAAATTCATCCCCCTCCATTCCCAAATGGTTGGTCTCTGATTATTTTCACCCTTATGCTGAGATAATGCTTACATGCTATTCATTTTGGCTTGGAGAAGGAGTGCTTGGAGAGTTTGAGCTTGGACTTGGACATTCA
The DNA here is from genome assembly GCA_031772625.1 of Pinus tabuliformis. Lineage (NCBI taxonomy): Eukaryota > Viridiplantae > Streptophyta > Pinopsida > Pinales > Pinaceae > Pinus > Pinus tabuliformis. Next base: position 263,917,978 of record CM062811.1, read on the forward strand.
CTCAAGGAGGGCTTCCAACATCAAGGCCTAGGTTGTATGCTTCCTCTTTTGTTTATTAATATATACAACTATTGGTTCACTTTCCATAAATGTTTGTGTTGATGCTTCATTTATCTTAATGCTCCTTGATCTATTAAGTAGATTACATTTGAACTATGTTGGTTGCACTTTTATGCTTTGTTGTGTTTTTGGTCTCTTGTGCAGGTATTCAAATGCAATGAGCAATGAGGATTGAGCTTGGGGGAGCAAGCGATCAAGATCTTCAACAAAGGGATACATCATAGCATCAGAATGAGGTAGGTCTCCTTCCTCTTCTTTAATTTCGATTGTAGTCTAGGAAAGTGTTTTGTAGATTATCTCATTTGTTGCTATACCCACTCATTGGGCTAGATGAATCTCCTTTTCTGCGGAAAGGATTTACCTACTCAACAGGCCGACTTGTCCTTTTGTGCACATGTGGGTTTTCATATTAAAAATACATATTTCCTTAACCAAATTAAATTCTTCCAAGGGCTAGGAGGGTCTTTCTTGACGAAGAAGGTTGTCCAAAGGAGGGAATTTGTCCTTGAGCTGCCAAATTAACACTCCCTTTGGTCCTATGGTCAAAGCAAGTATTTGAGGAAATTAGGATTGCATTCAATATTTTTGAGAAGGTTCATTTATCATTTAGGGACTCTCTCTATATGGGTATAGCCCATATTGTAGTTGGTATAGATATTAGCAAAGGTTTGGTAGAAGATATGGAAATTTAGCATAGTTCAAAGTATTTTCGCTTGAACTGAGAGTGTGAAGTTATCCATGCTCACTTGAACTTGATTAATTATTATTGTAATTAATTAAAGTAGGCATGATATGTCCATGCTCACTTCTTAGAATAATAATAATATTCATATATGAGTAAAATTGCAATAAAAATGTGTTGAATTGTTCTTTTATTTTGTTATTTTCATGCTACTTATCTATACATTTAATTTAGTATAGGTTTGTGGTTTGTTGGATGGATGAAAATAGGTAATCGATATGGTATTTACGAAGGTTCAATTTGTAGCATGATGATCACAATGGCAATGGAGCACCACTTGGCCTCAAGAAAGAAGAAGAGACTCAAGTTTAGGATAAAATTAAAAAAAAAAAAAACTTATGATGAAAGAGAGAAAGAGAATGGCAATAGATTTATTGTTGTTTTAGGGGGAAATCTAGAGTTGTAGATCTATCGCGTAGTTCAATTATGGTTCAACATTGAGTAGGGAATGACAATAAATTAACCAAGAAAAAGCAAACTAACTAGAGTTAATCTACCAATCTCTTTCGGAGAACTAATTGAACCTAATTGATAAAGATGAAAGAGAGAGGGAAAGGAATCAGCTCACTCAAAAAAAATGTTGTTGTAGGGGTTGTGGTTGCTTGGGATAAAGATGAGAGACGTGACAAGCCTTTAAGAGAGTGTTTCTCTCCTCAAACAAATCTACGTATGTTGCTACACCTCCTTGCAAAACAAACTTGACCATGATCTCCAACATGGTGCAATAAAATGCATTAGATATACCATATAAAAAAAAATTAATAAATGGTGTATGGTGTTCCAAATTTCCCTTGAAAAGGTGACACATTTCTTACCATAGTTGTGTTGGAACCTCCCCTGAGATAAAAAAGTATAATCATCCAATGTGCGAGAGGGGACACAACTTGTGGAGATACCCTAGAATAAGAAACATATTTTCAAGGAAGAAACCAAACCAATACCAAGAGATACTTATGTATATGTTGGCGATGATAAGCGCAAGTAGCCCAAGAGCATGGAGAAAGAGTAGAAGAGTCAAATCTAGATTATTTGTTAATTTAGGATTATTCTTGCAGTGTAATTTTTCAAAAAGATAAGATTCAAAGAATGGTCAAAGAGGCTATACAAAGAGCATAAGAGTGATATAAATAAGCAAGAAAATTATCTTAAGGCATAAGTGAATGGTGTTCTAGTTGTGGGCACAACCTTCCATGAGAGGAAGCACATGGTAGCCTTTAACTAGGGGCAATAAGCTCCCAAGGACCATACCTATAAGGACTAGTCCATACTAAAATTTTATATTTATAAGATAACCTGAAATGAATCATAATAAAACTTATCATCCATCTTGGTATCATCATCGCAAAGTTCATTTTCTTCTTAGCACTGGTCAAGACAGAAAGATAATTCTTGTTAGCAAGAGTGGGGTTGATCATCTCTTTATAATGCATTAGCTTCCTTTTCCCCTCTAGTTTCTTATCATCCCACAACTTATCCTTAACTTTGGAAGTAATAGTATTTTTAATATTATCCTTCTTCTCCAAGATTATTACCTCATTTATATCCCAATACTCAAGCCGAAACTAGGCATCCTTGCACCATCCTCACTTGAGTCAGAGGTGGGGGTTCTGGCTAGAGTTAGAACCAATTTTGGGGAACCTCTTGGCTTCCATGTTGTAAAACTTATTTTTATAATTTAGACACCTAAACATGGCCATGGTATCAATGGGGGAGAGGTTAACTTCAATCAAGAGGATAGGATAGGGAGTATTCCCTTTAATTTAGAGGGGGGAATCAGAGGAATTAACTTGTAGGGCCTATTTTAGATGTAAGAACCAATTTGGAGATTTGGGGTATGGAACCTTTCAAAGCCATTTTAAGGCATTGGCACTTTTTGGGGTCAAAATTTCATGAGCATAGTTGTAGCTCCTCAAATATTTTCGATGCATAAATAGCTTTCTAATAGTTCAAAAATCACGTAAATTATGGCTCATATGAAAAAATAATGTCTCTCTCAAGTTGACTTACCTTGTTGAACACCATGTTATTGAGTGGATGCCACAATAGCCCCCATTACTCGCACATTTGGGGATAGTTCCATGTGGACTTTTGTGAACTTTCTAGAGGGTCCAAAACCTTAACATTAATTAAGGGTTGAGGCATGCAAAAAGCTTAACCCTAGATGGTTATCACACTAACTTCATTACTAAGATGTTAGGAAGATAATGGTTTCCATTCTTTTAGCATTACACTTGTTCCATGATTGATTATCTAAGGGTGGGATTTGAGAGGATAACAAATGAGGTAGAAGATTTCGAATCAACCATCCAGGCCATAGTGTCAAAGGGATCTCCATGGTGAATGCCCCTTTCTTTGTACTCACACTTCATGACTAGAAAAGACAATAGAGCATGGACCTTACCTTCTAGTTGTGTCTACTCCCATAATATATCTTACATTCATATGTATGGATGGTGTGTTCATTTTCTTTATTTTCATTTTTGTATTTCAATTATTTTCATAAATTTGAGCATTGATCTAGTAATAAGAAATTTGAAATCCAAGGTATTAAACCACATAATAAAAGATTTCATAATATTACAAAATCCACTAGGATGAACTATTCCCAATGGAATATCTATGGAATTTGACAGTTCATATTAGTATTAAGGTAGTTTTCTCAGGGTTTTTGTGAGAAGTTGCAGGATAAGAGAATTGGATCAAGGAGGAAGTTATAAAACCCTAGCCATAATAGACGAATCCAATCATAACAATGCTCAAGATGCAATAGAAGAGAGATTTGTGAAGCTAGAAGAACAAGTCACCAATATCTCTCGCAAAATGGCCCTCCCCATGGAAGCTATAGTGAACAAGTTTAAACCTTTTGAGGAGATCATTGGCTCTAACTCATAAACTAGATCATATGAGAAATTGATAGATATTGAAAACCTAGAAAAGGAGTCAAAGAAGGAACTTAGGAAGATAAACCAAGTTCCAATGGCAACACTTTTCACAACCTGTATTTAAAATGGAAGTGAAAGTGGACATCAAGCCCTGTTCTTAGTTTGAATCATTGGCTTCAATGATTAGAAATGTATTTTAGTGTCCACAATATAGATGAAGAGCAAAATATTTCATTTTCCCTACTAAAACTAGAGGGGCGTGCACTAAATTGGTAGGAAAGCCACATGTAGACACTTAAGTTGGAGGGTGATCCGCTAGTAACTAAGTGGAAGTGTTTAAAAGCTTCATCAATTCCTAGTTTTACCCAATTAGGTATATAGAAGAACAATGGATGCATTGGAATCACTTTGAGCAAAGGTAAGGGAAGAACGTGCAAGAGCACATCACCGAGTTTAAGAAGATGGTAATAATTCTAGGTATCTCTCCTAAGAACCCAAACACACTCCTAAAGTACCTAAGGGATCTACATAACCATTTGCGAAAGTGAGTGATGCTCTTGTGTGCAAGCACAATACTTGGATAACATAGGCCATAAGAAAGGACAACCAAGTGGTTATAAAGAGAAATACCATCAAGATAATTCAAAGGAGCTAAAGAAGAAGTGGAAAGGAAAAAAAAAGTAGATGATCGCCACTACACATTAGTAAAAGGGTCTAGACAACCACTATAACCATTGTAATATCGATGGCCAATATAAAAATATAAGTGTTGGAAGATACATCTATAGCTAGATCCCAATAATTGTTAAAAGGATGTTAAGAAAATATCCTATTAGCCATGGATTTAGGTAGCTTAATGGAGAGTAATTTATATGTGGATGAGAAGATTATTTGCACTTTAGCTCTGAACAACATGAATCTAAGTAGGCCTCATCTCAAGGAAAAGAAGGAGATGACTAAACTCTTCCAAATCAAGATATGGGTCAAAAATACTAAGGCAAATGTTATATTTGATTCGAATTCATAGGCCAATCCCATAGCAAATGATCTAATTGAGAAGCTTGGATTGGAAGTTCATGATCACCGTAACCTCTGTCCATTTGGATGGGTAAATAAGAATGTATAACTCAAAGCCATGAAACAATGTAAAATAAAATTTGCTATAAGTGTGGATTTTATTCGTGAAGTGGAGGTAGATGTAACACCTCTTAATGTGTGTGGTGTGGTGTTCGGAATCCCCTACATGTATACAAGGGATATGATATTCATGAGGAGAGAAAATTGATATTATATGATCAAGGATGGAATTTTTACATCATCAATGCACACAATGGTAAATCTAAGATGTAGCATCCCTCATGTTACCCTTGTTGTTGTATTGTTAAAATGGTGACCTTGTGACGCCAACATGGAGGCCATGGTTGGATGAGACATTATGTGTAAATGTTAAATAAATTAAAATTGAATTTTATTTAATTGGTTGGTTGATTGGAAGGGATGACCAACAAATCAATGTCTAGGGGGCATCGCTTGTTTTTCTTGCACATCCTAAACAATTGTATGCATTGAAATTTAATGTTGGAACCAACTGCAACTAAGAAATCCCATCCTCTGACCAATTTTTAAAATGACATGATTGGAGCTAAACTAGGTTGGTAGTGTCATTAACAATGAATTAAATAAGAACAAAGAGTGATATTAGCAAGGTGTCCTCACTCTCCCCGCCCCAAATCGAAGAGACAAGCCGTGGAGGATAAGGCATTGAGGAACCAAGGTGGTGCGCTCTATTAGCTATATGAATGGACGTGGATGGATTTCTTCATATACACACAACAAATAATGAAATTTGGGTTCGCTTGCGGGATTTGGTTGGAGGGTGTGTTTGGTTTTGCTAACTATCTTAACTATGTTTTGAAGCCACTAAAATTTGTGTGTGAGACTGTGTTGCAAGTGTGTTGCTTGAAGGATTGAATTTCAACCACAAAGTGCTTGCCTCAAGTCGACTAACCACTTTGTGCTTGTAATTTTGGCTAACGAACCACTTAGTATTTTCCTTTGGCTGGAGAACCACTAAGTGCTTTCCTAATAGTTAGTTATGCCCCAAGATTATTGCAGTTAGATTGACGAACCACTTAGTGTTGCTAAGCACATTGTAACTGGTTGATGAACCACCCTCATAGTGAATACAATCCTTTGAAGTTCAGTAATATGCCTGCACTCTAAATTTGGGTGTTATCTTGTGTTTAAATCTTTGAGAGTAAGTGAGTCACGAGGGTGCTTACTACCAGAGAGTAATCAACGACCACCTAGATTGTGGACTCCATCTACTAAGTTTTTGATCCATCCATTGGTGTGAAGTATCCCTGTGCAAGCATCCCTCAAAATTTGGATCTGGCTTAGGGGTGGTCAGCTACAAGAAAGATTATAGTGCAATTACCTTACAATTGGGTGGAGAGTGGAAGTCCCTTCTTTAGTTGCCAACCATATTTAACACACAAATAAGTGTAAATTGTGTGTGCATAATATCTCATGGATGGTAATGATGTTCTTATGTTGTGAATGTTGGGTGTAGTATAGGGTTTATAAATGTACCAAAATTTAATTGTCAATTTGGATAGTTTGTGAACTTCGAGACACATCACTAGAAATGCCAAAGGGAGCCCTTGACAACCTGCAAAACAAATTTTAGTCTATCTTGTGTGTTAATCTCGAGAATAAATGAAATCCTGCACTAAAAGAGAATCCGAGAAACACCAATCCATATTATTAAAAGCATGCGGGAAATAAAAGGCAATCGTGTACTTTTTAACAATGCGAAAGAAAATTCTAAGTATGAGCAAACAGAAGGGAAATCATAACTATAAACCAACTAGTGTTGGCACAATATCAAAAATACTGTAAATGATGGAATAAATTCAAGAGGAAATCAAAAACCATTTTGCCTGCACTAATTCTACTGCATCTACCTCTGTGTAAATTAACTTGAAAGCATTAGCAAACATAACAAATAAATTTAATGTGTAAATAAACTTATGAAAGAAATTATAGATTCTCTCGCCTTCCTTGTCCCTAAAAATAAATCTTGTAGAATTGTCCAAAAGTTTAAAGGAAACTACAATGGGAAAGAGCATCATCTTTTTCAAACATAGTGAAATTTCCTTTTTATCGATGTCGACTCTGCGATATAAAAATCACAGCTTTAGATAACATAAAATTATATGTGATTGTTGCTTCCTAAGTGTTGCACGGGTTCTATAACATCGATGTTTAAAATTAAATACATTTGATGGTTATGATCTCACCACTTCTTAATCATTCAAATCCATAAGGTGAAACCGATCACATTCCAAAGCACAAACCTGTCAGTTCTAGACCAAAGCAGAGGATTCCAACTGCACATTAAAACTTGTAGAAACAGAGTATCACAACATAAGCCAATCTTGTAAATTCAGACAATCTGAAGGGACACAATCTCTATTCGATACAAAGAAATATTTCGAGTGCAAGAAGAATTCTTAATGCTGTAAATCAAATCAATTCTGAAGTTGAAAAGAAAACATTGCAGCAGATTAAATAACATAAGTTTGGAGAAGGAAAAATACTTGAAGTAATTAAATCCTACGATACGAATTTCACACACAACAAATAATAATTTAAATAAAATTTAATCTAAAAGATGTAGAGTGTGCCAAGCTGGGTTGGCGGCCAACCCAGCCAGCTCGCACCCTCTATGAGCAACCTGGTTCACACAAGAATTAAAGCTATGAGATGCATGAAATAGATAAACAAAGCATGGCAAGAAATGCTTCGATTAAAATTTAAAATCAGTCTTTTACATTATGCATACAAACACTTAAATCTAGCAAGCAGGAGAAGTGATCCATAAGCTATAATCTGTGTGATGCTACATTGGGACCAACTTCTCCTCCCTTCTGCGCGTTCTTTCTGTGACTTGGCGTGCTTATGCTATCGACGGATTAATTGACTGACTAACTCCCCTGATCCAGGCAATTCTAAGCTTATATATAGGCATCTAATTAAAATTTGGGCTTTTACATCACCCAATTGAACTATAGGAGGGGCAAATCATCGATCTCAACAATTTGCCAGGAATAAAATTAGGTTTGTAACTAAATGTCGAAATAGGAATTCATTCTGGTAAATCATTCATCTTTCACTGGAATGATGTTGTGGGTGGACCGACTTTTTCCTCAAATTGCTAGAAACATTGTCATAGTGAAACAGCTTAAGATCTGAAAGTTGTTTTGCGGTTTATTATTCACAGAACAACTCGCCTAGAAATTAAATGCATGCAATCTGTTGCAAGAGCCATCCACATCATATTCATGAGAATATCACGCTGCTATTAATCCTCGTGGATTCTAAATAATTTGACTGTGTGTTTGGTGTGATACACATACCTAGATCGAAAATTTAAGTCACTACTGAGTACTGACTCGCCCTAAATTTATCACATGTTTTCTACAAAGCTCCTTGAGACGTCGAGACTGCTTTCATTCCAGCTGTGCCATACCACCATGAACGAGTTGATCTACTTTTCGGTGATGTCAAGAGGAGAATGAAAGCTAAGATTAATTCAAACAGGCCATTGGTGAAGCGCCATAAGCCCTTACAACTTCCGTCGATCATCACGAGTCAACTCTGTCCCAATGCTATTTATTGTAATGTTAACTGATCTTGTATGTGGGGTGTCATTGCTTTGAAGAAAAGTGCATCCAATACGACTTTTGAAGCAAGTTCATGATCAAAATCACTACAAGAGAGTACTTTCTTAAGCTTTCGGCTTGACATGTTCAGGAAACGAATTAAGCGGCCAAATCGACTTCCCAAAATATCCCTTCTGTCTTCAATCTTGGGATAATGTGCCCTTTCCCATTTTAGCACAAAATCATAGACTGCATCTTCTGAAGCCACTTGCAATTCATCACTGGATAACACTTCCTCCACATCTGCCAATGGAAGAGCTGTAATATCTCTAAACTGCTTGGCAAGATATTGCCTAGCTACATCAGTTAGCGGTTGAACTACATCTTCCATCACAACACTAGATGGAAGTTCCTAATACAATAATGCAAATTCTAGTGTCATAGACAAATTCGTTAACAACCTGCTGCAATGACACATACAAGAAGCCACCTCAAATTTATTTGCAGCCATCAATACATCGAGCAATGCAGAAGTAGTATTTGTTTTTATTGTTCCACTCTATGTTACCAGAAAGAAGAAACAGGAAATGAAACGAGAAACGACAACGGGACGAGAAACGAAGTTTGAAGGTTTCCCATTCAAGAAACGAGGAGAGAGCAAAAAACAAGAAAAATGTGAAAAACATAAAACAAAGCATACATCATCCACATTCTCCAATAATGTGGTTCATACGTAGTTTCTCATAAGCTTCCGTTTCTCACATAGACCATTCTCGAATATTCATAGTGAGAAACAAAGCTTGTGTTGCTTACATAGGTCATTATCAAATATACATGTTTGATCCTCTAATAGTGAAGAAACCTTTGGCATTGAACTCAAGCTTGATTTGACCTTTCAATTTCCACTTGATTTGGACCTAGTGAGAGTGGGATTTTTTTGAAGGCCATATCCCTAGAAATTTCCTAATGAGTAAATGATCTCGCATATCATGTGTATATTCTCCCATATTATTTGAGCGGACCTCAAATTTGGGCTATATTGTAGTATTTGGTAAGCAATTGCTAGGATTTAGTTTCCCTAGTTGGGTAATAGGATGGTGAAGATTGAATTGAGCTCCATTGGGATTGGGGAATTGAGCCAAAAGTAGAGGGTTGTTTAGAACTACTACTACCTTCAACTATTTTGCTATAGGAAGAAGTGTTGCTCTCTCCACTAACATTTTGCATAGAAAAAGCGGAAGAGTTGAAAACCAAAAATGCTACAACTAGACAAAACATAAAAAAAAATTACCATCAAACTTTCAAAACTTTATCGTTAATCCATTATAATAGTAATTAATCTTTATAATAATAAAAATAATATATAATGTAACCCTGTGCATTTAAATTTATAGTTTTGTATAAAAAGACAATTTTTAAATATTAAATACAATAAAACTATATAAAAAACTCTACACTAAACACACTTTTAAATAAAACCAACACAAAAATTAAGAAAAAATAATTAAAACATTAAAAAAAAATAACAATAGGCAACACATCCCAATAATATAATTTTAACAAACAAAATCCCTAAATACACAATGTTAAAGAAATTTTAAGCTAAGTACAATAGACCATAAAACCTCCTCTAAAAACTATCCACAGAACCAACCTTAATTTTTTAAAATTGGATTCAACCTTACAATGAAACCAACATTACAAACGAACTAGAGGGACATTTCTCGGAAAACCAATCTTTGCCTTCTTTATTCTGCTCAACATCCAATTGGAATGAGACCAGCATTACAAATAAATCAGAACAACGTTTCTCAGAAAACCGTGTCAAAAAACGTTCGTTTCTGGAGAAATCAGTTTCATGTCTTGAAAAACGAAAACGACCGTACAAAACGGCATTTTCTGTACGGTTCCATTTTCTTTGCGTTTTTTTTGGGAAACAAATGCTCCCATACTGTTTCTGGTAACATAGGTTCCACTATACATGAAGTTCAGTAGCTCCATTAGAGCCGCTTCTTCTGAGGAACAACTTTTCAAAACTCTCTGAATAAATGCCAAGTGCAGTGAACATCCTCAAAAGATGGTTTACCAGAGTCCTTTCAACTGCTTTGCCCATTCTCTCCTTCTCAATCAATCTCAAAAGGCTAGTAACTGTCTTATGCTCAACTTCTGTACATAGCGACAAATGCTTGCAGAATAATTGGAATCCCATGTCCCAAAGAGAACGAACATTTGCAGTTTGTATAACATATGTACGATCAAGATATAGAGCTATGCTTCAAATCATTAGCATTTGATCCAAAGATCTTGCCAACATTTTTCAACAAGTGACAAAAATACTACAGGATCAGAACTCTGCCCAACTAAAGATTGTAATGTGTCAGCAATATGTGCCTCAGCTTGCTAAAGCCGACTGTAAAGGTTGCCTTCCATTTTTCATTGACTTTGAGATGTCATCGGAGAATGGTATCTGATGCTGTAGCAACCAATCCCCTTCTATATTTGGAGGCAAACATGGTTTTACCTTGTTCTAATTCCAACAAATTATATTGGAGTAGTATACATAACTGTACACATCTTCTAGTGCAAGAACGTGAGTGTAGTCCAGGAATCCTTCAGAGTGCAGGCAACCATAAAATGGTGCAGGAATCTATTGCATGGTACAGGCAAGTAAATGCAGGTCCATAGCTTGTATAAAAGCATGATTACATCAATTTTAAACCTACACCAGGCAAACCTTTATTAATAATGTTTTAATCCTGATAAAACAAGGGAAATAACGAATACTCTCGAAAATAGTCATTTAGCCAAACAATAACATGAGAGATTTCTAGTAAAAATAAGACAAAACAGAGGCCCAATAGTGAATGGTCTAAGAATTTGTGTATTTATAAATGTAAATGAGTGCCTAAGTTGTGACACTGACCATCACACTCATGTATGGAATGTTATCCTTTGTAATTGTGATTTGAATGTTTAGTTGGATTGCTTATTATTATTCACAAAGAATGTGAATTTATGTAGACACACACACATATATTCAAATGTACTCTAAGAGCTTGTGAATGAAATTATAGATGAACTTGCTTTTGCACTGGTTACTTTGTTAAATCTAAAGTTAGGGCCTCTGGCTTTGGGGCCATAACCTCCAGAGGTTGGTGGCCCCTATGTTAACCACATATTTGTTTTGTCTATGTGTATGTATGTCGTCAGGATCGATAAGAGGCAAGACTTAACCTAATTGTACGTGAGCAGGGTGGCACCAGGCGACATTGGTGGAACCCTGAATTAGTGGAACTTTACTATTCCCTTATCGCTCACCGCTCACCGCCCACCACCCATCTCCCTTGTTAATGTTGGACATCATAGCGGTGATAACCTAAGCAGAATGATGTGGATGTGACCTGGTTGACCCCTTTATGAGGACTTGTTAGGGTAATGTGGAGGCCATGTGGGTTCCACGTGATCTTACCATCGCCCATTCCTAGTCAGTGCTTGCGGCCTGTTGAGCTTTTGTAATCAGATAGTGGTGATAAAGTGTTTTTTCCAAAGGGAAAAAACCTGTAATTTTATCCAACTTAATAAAAAAGGAATAAAATTACATTTTGTAGATGCTAACTGCATTTAGTAAGAGCAACCTGTCAATTGATGAACATAAGAAAGAACCAAAAAACATAACATAAACATGTGAAGTTAAGCATGATAGTAATCACTTAACTTCTCTTTCTTTCCATTCTTTTTCTAGACCTTCTGTCATCTCCCTGAGTTGGGGTCAACTAGAACCATTCTCATATCACTTTTTGTTATCTTCTATGGGAGTTTTTATCTGAATTTCCTAAAAGATGAGCTCTTTGTGTGCCCATCGTCCCCTCTTCTTTGTGAGCCTCATTTTCCTATTTTTCAGGTTCATAAATCACTTATAATTCTATAACTTTCTAGTTGTGGGTTGTATTTCCTTTATGGACCTAAGCACCCCCTTCTTCTTGGTTTGGAGTATTATCTATGATTTTTTCTTCTACTTCCTCCATGAGGTAGGGATTAGAAGGGTGCCATTTTTTTATTTTTATTTTTGTATTCTAAAAGTTTCATGTTTGGTAGCATGGTCAACATTTGAATGTCGTATTTCATAATCCAAAAGTTGGGTCTACTGGAAGTTTTTTATGTTTCAGTTGGATATGGTCATGTAGACCTTTACTTAGGTCAATTTATATATAGATAATGGCAAAGGTAATTAATCCTTTCTTTGTTCCATTGAGGTCCATCTTTTTGAATGCCCCTAAGGTGTTCCCAATTTCTTCAAGAATCTCGTGATGCCAAAACGGAAGGGGAAGATTCAATGGCCTCACATGTATTGGAATTTTTGAGACCACCATTGTTGTGGTGCCAAAATCTGGAAACCAAGGGGTAATGAAGATTCTCGCATTTCCCTAAAATCGGGGCCCTTCTTTCAATGCTCTCTCCACATCTTGCTGAGTGTCAAATCGAATGATGAAGAAACATTTTGAGCAAAGTTATATGTCGTAGTTTTTGTTCTAGGTTGTAAAAACCCATTGATGTAAATCACTGAATCTGAGCCAAAAATCATTGAATCTACAAATCATTGGCCCTGGATTGAAGAACTGAAAAAAGATGGTTTACCTCTGTTAAGGTTAACTCCATGGTTGGGGCTTGTTCTTGTTGTTCAATAATGTAAGGTCCAGGGTTGAACTGTGGCGGATATAATGGATTAGAGCCCTTCCCTTATGCTGCATCCTTATAGGAGACGAAACCTACAAGGTTCCTAGATCCTGAAGCACCCCCTAGCAACATCAAGTTCAATATTATGGTGGAGTTTCTTGAAGTACACTAATCTTGCAGTTGATATAGATCATGAAGTTTCTTCCCTTCATAAAGAAGATGTTGAATATTTGTAGAATGACTCAGCCAATTCTCTATACTCTGCGTCAATTTTTCCACCAAGTCCAAACTCTTGACCTAAAAGAGGAGAGACCTCTTAGTTAAGGTCTTTATAAAAATATGAAAATCCCCATGATTTAACTTGTCCTTTCCTCCTTCTGACCCATACCAGTAAAAAAAGGGGTTGTTTATGGTATATATATGTCGTATGGAGAGGATCTGCCATATATCTCAAATGTGTAGCGCAGATCCGTCCGTGATGAAAGCCTCCAGGCTCTTCCTACATACGAAACCTTAGAAAGCTAAACGAGTGGTGGGCTCCAGTATTGTAGCAATAATGCTACAACTCCTGGGGCTTCCTATCTCTAATTTTATCAACCCGGTAGTTCGTACAAACTTGGAAGCGACGGTGCTGTATGCACAAGTACTAGCTCTTGTCGCAGCTGTCACTTGGTCAGCTGGCACAAGTCCGCTAGGGCTCAAGCCAACTTCTATATGCTCTCAGAAGAAGCTTTCTAAATGATGGACGAAGGCTATTTCAAAGGAAATTAATCTACTTTGCAAAAATGAACTGAAAGCCAACCAAAACATGGAAACCCTAGTAAACCCTAATCTGACTAGTTTAACCTCTATGATGCAATAGTGAGAGTGCAAATGTCTAAAAATGATGCCATTACTTCTAGTGATGTGAAATGCATGAACTCAAACTACTTCCATTGAAAAGAACATTGTTTTTGTATTTTTGCTTAAGTGGATGGAGTGATTATGATTTTGTTTCTTATTAGGGTTTGGTTGTGCAGAGGTGGTGCGAAGGGAGAGAAAGCTTAGGAAAGGTCAGGAGGGCTAGGAGAGGTCCCAGGGGGTCCCTAGCATCAGTCCACAGAAGTCCACAACGTTCAGGTGCTCGGCAACCGAGTTTGCAGGCTCCTAAAGGATGTCTGCAGGGGATCCTACAGGAAACTCAGGAATTCTACAGGAAGTCTGCTAGCTTCTACAGGATGTTCTACCGTGGGAGTTTTGGGTGATGGTGAGGTGATGGAGCGGTATGGGTGGATATGTAAGATGGAGATGGAGCTTGTGATGGCTCAGGAGTAAAGAAATAAGATGGAGAAAGAGTGCACGAAGTGGTTGGTGGATAGAAGGATGGGAGCAACGAAAGGTCAAGGAAATGGAGCTACGTGGGCAATGGAAGAGTTGGAAGGTAAACGAACTGAACAGAGGTCGAGTAGGTGGCTTTAGGCGTGGGTAAGAAGAAGAAGAAGGAAATGGAGTGATACTGAGCAGTGTAAATAAAACAAATTGCTTATGTCTTGCACCAAAAATGAGAATCCATTAACCTGTGCTACCTGTGCTATTTAACCAATGAACAGCAATGTAAATCGTGAAGAGAAGTCGTGCATGGAGTTAGAATGAAGAAGTATGGCTCTAGAGCAAAATGCATGGAAAGATCTACGATTGCAACGACTGTGTGGCAGCTTGCATGGAAGCATAAGACTGCGTTTTTGGTGGTTGGTACAGCCCACACCCCCAATCTCTAGACATAGATGGCAGCTGGTGTACTATCAACCTTTTTTGAGCTCTAATGAATTACAATCCTCCTACTCTAATCTCAGCAACTGAAAGCACTTGAACTGTAAATGAATCCTACTCAATCACATACAAGAAATCAAATCAGCAGACTGTAAATTCTAAGTGCATATCAAAACAGAGGAAATAAAGTGCTGCAAGGAAACAAGTAACAATACAACGAAGAGGAGGTCTATTGCTCTCAGGTTGGGCCCTAACCTGAGAGCTATAGCTCCCTTAAAAGCTCAGAATTAGATCCAAATCTGCTTGCCTTTATTCATAATCAAAAGTCTAATGTCATGCCAAAACTGGCTTACAAAAACAAACACCGAGCTGTAGCTCGTGCTCAGAAAGTACAATAATAGTTCAAAGGTTCAAAAAGCTCCTATCAAAGGCTACGGCCTTCATATTTATACACAATGAAGATCAAGCTGGCTTCCTCCATTCGTGGAGCTTGGCTGTCCAACTGAAAGTCAAACTGCTGATCCTGTAGAATCTGTTGGCTGCCTCTAAGCTCGGTGGGGAGAGCTGTTGGAGCTCGGAGTTAAGGTGAAAATCACGAGGGAGGTTATTTAAGGCTGTAGACAACCTCCCTATAAACTTGCAATGCCACCTTTGTTGTCTCCTTGTCTCCTTCTGCGTGGTCTTTTGCTCTCTTTAATGCCAAAAACCTGAAATCATCATGTATTAGCCACATAGATATAATGCCTGCCCTTCTTCCTACAAATAACACAAATATACTAAGAAATGAATGCATAAGTGATAAAAGATGAATGGTTGAGCAAGGTAAGTAGGCCAAATGAGCCCAAATTGTACCAAAAATTGGGGCTCATCATCACCCCCCAGCTAAAATATTTGCTCATCCTTGAGCAACTTTGCTCCAGCTCCTTGTCCTCGGCTGAGAACTAGGGCCAGGCACATGCTCTTCCTTTCCTGTTCTTGGTGGCCCTGCCTCTTCTGCCCCTGGCGGTGACGAGGGTGGCGCTTCTTCCCTCTTTCCTGTTTCCTTGAGCCGGGCTTCGGAAGCCGGTTGGCCTATCCTGCGTGTCCAGGAAGTTATTTTTGGGCTTCCCCTCTCGGGGGTGGCCGATGTTTTAGAGGGGGATCTTTCACTGGGTGAAGTAGGGACATCCCCTGAAATGGTTTGGCTACTGGGTGGAGGCTGCGGCTTGCCTGTCTTTATTCTCTTACTTCTCCTAGCTTCAAAAGGTAGAGGGATCTCCCTCTCTCTCTTCTCCTTTGGCTTTGGAGGTGTACTGAGGGCGGCCAGCGCAGCTGCTGCCTCCTTTTCGAGAATGCCAGCCTTGTCTTTCTTGCGTTTTGCTTTCTCAGGGCTCCCTGTAGAGGGCCCCTTCCTTTCTGATTTCGGGCTTCCTGTAGAAGACCCTGCTTTACCCACTTTCGGGCCTTCGGTAGAAGACCCTTTCTTTACCAATTTTGGGCTTCCTGTAGAAGACCCTGTTTTAGCCAATTTCGGGCTTCCTGTAGAAGCCCCTGTTTTGGTAATTTTCGGGCTTCCTGTAGAAGCATGTTTCTGCTTTCCTGTAGACACAGGTGTCGCCACCTTGGCTTGCTTTGCTGCATGGGTTTTGCTTTTTGGTTTGGTTGCGGGTGCTGATGAGGTGCTTGGGCTGATGTGGACCTTCTCAGCTTTGTCTGTTCTGCTCTGCAACCTCTTTTCTCTTGCTGACAAGATGGGTGTGTCACCTTTTTCTTTGTCATCCTTTTCCTCATGCTTCTTTTTTTGTTCTTTCTTCTGCACTGTGGTTGGGGTCTTCTGGCCTGTTTCCTTCTTTCCCTCGGCCACTGATTCTTTTTCCTCACTACTGGAGGAACCTGTTTCTTCAATCAACATCCTTATGTCTCCATCTCTTGTCAAATTCCTGAATGATTCCCATGAGAGGGGAACCTTATATGAATGGAGCGCATCCTCCACAGGAAGTTTGATCAACCCATGGTGGGCTACCTGATCTGGTATGCCTTCTTTTAGCTTTGTGGCACACTCAATTAGAGACTGTAGCAGGAAATAAGGAATGCTCAGTTTCTGTTCTACAGGAAGATCAATCCGATGCCTCAATTCAGTGAGCAACCGAAAGTGATACGCGTACACGATGCTAAAACGGCCTTCACAGGTTATATACTTCATGATTTGCAGGCTAACTTCATTCCATGGTGGCAGCAAACTGGTTCTACGCACCCCATTTTTGTCCTCCGAGAATTCCTCCTCAGGTGGAAAGAATTCTTTCTTGGCCTGCTGGCTCAACTTCCTTTCTTCCTTATCCCATGGCAAACCCATTGGAAGTTCAGTGATTCGACTGATATATTGCGGGGTGAGCTTGAGGCTTAGGCCTCTGAAGTTCACTGTGGCCAGTGTCTTGGATTTCGGCCTCAGAGCCTGCAAAAATTCTTCTGCCACTTCATCGTCGTAACCCTGCAATTTGTCACAAAAAGATATCCATTGAACCCGTGTGAAGAGCTCCACCACCTCCTGGTTTTCCCTTATCTTGGTTGAATCAGTGGGTTCTCGTCTAATAAACCCACCCGACATGATGAAACAGTTTCTTTAACCAGAGGTGGTGATTGTGGAAGAAATTTGGTCTACTGAGACAGAGCGTAGAATTACGCTTCTGTCATGCACATAATCCACAAAACTTATCCTTGAGGAACTTAACGCAGTTTAATTACCCTGACATCCTGTAGAATGACAGTATAGGCACAGCAGACAACAATTTCACCACTTTTCTATGACCAGACTGTGGACGACTATTCTGCCACCTTTAAAAACCAGTTGCATGAAGAGTTCAGGGTTACCTTTTTAATCTGCCACCTTTTTACGTGAGGCACCCGCCTTCCTGTAGAAACTGCGTTCCTGTAGAAGCAGCGCGCGATTTTCGGGAAAGATTGCAGTTGGTCTGCGCTCTGGGTGTGCTTCACAAGCGTTCTGATAGCCAAAGGCTCAGCGTATCGAACCGCAGAAAGATCAGGATAGCCACTCGAGTTCAAAACGGTGGTTGATAAATGCGTGAGGGCAATCTAGCCGATTAGATTTTGAATCGGCGGAATCCATGGCACGGGGGTGAGCTGTCCCCGCCAGACCGTTGGGCGACGTCATCCCATCATTCAACTGCGCGTTCACTTGCTGCCGCATCAATTCCCGCAGATCTGCCGCCGCCTCTTCTGTTAAACTCGTTTTTTTTTTTTTTCGACGGGATTGCTCTCACGTGCGTGCTGCCCATTCTTTTTGTCATGGCCGCCACCCAAACATCCAACTAGACCATTAACTGGCCGACGTGGCCGGCCAAATGGCCATACGGCCGCTCAACCCATTCACCTTTACACTTTGCAATCAAATCAAAGTAAAATTCATGCAATCTGAGGGAAGGAAGGGTCGAGACACTTACCTGCGCGGCTGCACACGATGTTTCGGTTTTGTGGACGCTGATGAGTGGATTTACCTGCTGCTGGCGAACTTACACAGGCCCGGATGTCCATGTTTACAGGCTGCCGACGATGGATTGGATGCTTTGGTTGCATGCGCCCGCGTTTCATTGCATATGGCCGGCGCTGTGAATGGTATCCACTCTAGCGGGCTTAACTGTTACAGGACTCCCGCGGGATGTCTTGTAACAGTTCTTCCTCCTTGGGTGCATGCTGCATGACGAAGGATCTGGCCTCACGATCACGCTCCCGGAGCTTCTTGATGACTGGAATGAATATGGTGTGAGATCTCCAGCGTTTTTTCATTTAAAATTTGCTTTTTCTTGAGAACTCATCGATCTGCTTTGCTGGTGCAGGTAACTTCGTTGCATGTCGACAAGGATGGTGGAACAAGATAACAGCAATGTGCAAGGGTGACAACAGTGGCTTGCATGCGTCCAAACCGATCCTTAGCCGTTAGATCTCCTCATGAAATGAATTCTGGGCCGTTCTGAGCTTCTACAGGAAGTTTCCTGTAGAAATACAGAGCTTCCTGTAGAAAGGTTGCGTTTCCTGTAGAGAGTCTGCACCTTCCTGTAGAAAATCTGCATCTTCCTGTAGAAAATCTGCGTCTTCCTGTAGAAGACTCAAGCTGTAATAAAATTGCACATACCTTGGAGAAAATGAGTATTCTTGGAGGAGGTGCTGGCGAGGTGTCCTGACTGCATGATAAGGACCCTTGGCTTTGAGTTGAGAGGCTTCCTCTCCCCCATAGAACACCTGCAATCTGCATGCAATTTCACATGATAAACTTGTTGTCTTTGTTTTTCTTGTTGTTTTTTCTCTTTTTTTTCTTTTTTCTTTTTTTTTTCTCTTTTTTGAAAGATAACAGGGACGCCTCATTGAGGTTTTCACCCTTGCCATCTGCCTTAAGCGCCTCAAAGAGGTTTTCACTCAAGGATCTTTTCCAATCTCTCTCTTTTTTTTTTTTTGAAAGACAATAGGGGCGCCTCAAATGAGGTTTTCACCCCTACCACCTGCCTTGGGCACCTCAGAGAGGTTTTCACCCAAGGATCTTTATTATTATTATTATTTTTTTTTTAGATTCTTCAGGGTATGCCCAAAGCAGAGGCAGAACCCTTCTCTATGACTAACACTGATTTCTCCATAGTTTTGATGAACTCTTGTCTTGAGAGAGGCTTCCTGTAGATCTTCAATCTATGCCCATTGACAAGCATGGGGATGGCTTCCTCATCAATGGTTCGGATAAGCACAGATCCATTGTCATGACATTTTTCCACTGTATATGGTCCTAGCCATCTGGTTCTCAGTTTTCCCTTGAAATCTTTGTATCTGGAGTCATACAACAAAGCCCAATCTCCCGGCTGAAATTGCTTGTCATGGAGATGTTGGTCATGCCACACCTTTCTCTGAAGTTGAACCACTTCTGAGTGAAGGAGGGCCTGCATCCGGTGCTCATCCAGTCCATTCAGCTGCAATAACCTTTCTTGTTGTGCATGGCTGAGATCTAGATCTAGCTGAGCTGCCATCCTCAAAGTGTTGTATTCAAACTCG
Organism: Pinus tabuliformis; assembly: GCA_031772625.1. Lineage (NCBI taxonomy): Eukaryota > Viridiplantae > Streptophyta > Pinopsida > Pinales > Pinaceae > Pinus > Pinus tabuliformis. The sequence continues at coordinate 263,937,780 of CM062811.1, forward strand.
ATGGACAGCAAAGCTTTCTTCCCATAGACCAGCTCATAAGGTGTGAAGCCGGTGGTGGTCTTCCAAGTGGTGTTGTAAGCCCATGTGGCTTCAACCAGGCAATCTGCCCAGTCCTTTCTGCTGCTGCTCACCACTTTAGTCAAGATCCCTTCTAATGCTCTATTGGTGACTTCCACCTGCCCATTTGCTTGAGGGTGATAGGGGGTGGAAGTCCTATGCTTGATCTTGTGATGAGCTAGTAGATCTTCAACCAGGTTGGAGGTGAACTGGCTCCCTTGATCGGTGACCAGCTCTCTTGGATAGCCAAACTTATAGAAGATGTTTTCTCTTAGGAACTCGGCCACCTTTTCTTCTGTTGCTGCTTTGATTGCTTTGGTCTCTGCCCACTTTGTCAGGTAGTCAGTGCACACAATGATGTAAGACCTTTGCCTCGAAGGAGGGTTGATTGGGCCCACAAAGTCCATACCCCACTTCTCAAATGGCTCAAGAGTCACCTGAGGTTGGAGAGGCATCTCATCCCTTTGGGTCGGTTTCCCCATTCTTTGGCATTGGTCACACTGGCTGACATATATTCTGACATCTTGATGAAGTGTGGGCCAATAGTAGCCTGCCTGCAGGATCTTGAAGGCAGTTCTCTTTGCTGCAAAATGTCCTCCACAAGGCCCATCATGACAGGTGAGGAGGATATCAAAGACTTCCTCCTCCCTTACACAACGCCTTAAGATCTGATCGGGGCCAAGCTTGAACAGATTGCCCCCGATCCAAGTAAATGAGGCACTTTTTCTGATGATTCTGCTCTTCTCTCTTGAAGATAGGTGTGGAGGGAACTGTGCTAAAACAAGGTAGTTTGCTATATCAGCAAACCATGGAGAGAGTGCTGAGATAGCAAACAGATGTTCATCAGGCATCTGGCCATCCACCGTTCCATCCTCATCTGCAGACAAATCCAATCTAGATAAAAAGTCAGCAACAACATTTTCTTTACCTGGTTTGTCAACAATGGTCAAATCAAACTGCTGCAACAAAAGTAACCATCTAATAATACGAGCATTCACATCTGGTTTATTCATTAAATATCTAATGGCAGCATGGTCTGTATGTACAAATGTTTGATAGCCAGTGATATAGTGTCGGAACTTGTTCAGTGCATGGACCACAACCAAGAATTCCTTCTCGGTTACAGTGTAATTCAGCTCAGCTTTGGACAAGTTTTTACTAACAAAGTAAATGGCATATGGAAGTTTTTGTTCGACTTGTCCTAAAGCTGCACCTATGGCTTTGTTCGAGGCATCAGTGTGGATGTGGAAAGGTAGGGCCCAGTTTGGACCTCTCAGGATTGGGGCTGACACCAACTTGTCCTTCAATTCATTCAAAGCCCTTTGACAATCGTCAGTCCATTTAAACTCCACATCTTTTGCCAACAGGCCAAACAATGGCGAGGCTAGCTTGCTGAAGTCTTTAATGAATCTCCGGTAATATCCTGCTAATCCCAAGAAACTCCGAACATCCCTTACCTTTTGAGGAGGTGGAACCTTCTTGATGAGAGCAATTTTGTTAGGATCCACCTGTAACCCCTGGCAAGAAATGGTATGGCCTAACACGGTCCCTTCAGTCATCAGGAATTCACATTTTTCAGGACTAAGGGACAGGTTCATCTCAATGCATTTGGTTAGGACTTTTCCCAGATTGGACAATGCTTCCTGGAAGTTGGCCCCATAAGGAGTAAAGTCATCCATATAGATTTCCACTGCATCATGGACCAGCTCCGAGAAGATGCTTAAGGCAGCTCTCTGGAAGGTAGCAGGAGCATTGCATAGCCCAAAGGGAAGAACTCAGTAGGCAAAGGTACCCCAAGGGCAAGTGAAGGTGGTCTTATCTTAGTCTTCCGGGCTGATTTGAATCTGGTTGTACCCGCTAAACCCATCCAGGAAAGAGAAGAACTTCTTTCCTGCCAGTCCATCCAACACTTGATCTATGAAAGGTAGAGGGAAATGGTCTTTCTTGGTAGCTTTGTTCAGTTCTCGGTAGTCCACACAGATTCTCCACTTCCCATTCTTCTTGGGAACCAACACCAGAGGGGACACCCATTCACTATCTGAGATGGGGTAAATGAATCCGGCATCCAACAGTTTTTACAGTTCTTCCTTGACAATGTCCTTAAGGGCTGGATTCATTCTCCTCTGAGGTTGCCTAACCGGTTTACAACCCTCTTTGATGTATATGTGATGGGTACAGACCGAGGGATGGACTCCTTTCATCTCCTTATAGCTCCAAGCAAAAGCATCTAGGTGACTGGCCAACAGGTTACACAGCTCCTTTTCTTGGGAAGAAGATAGGGAGGAGCTGATCTTTAACGTTCTCTCAGGGCCGAACTCCACATTCTTGACTCTGGGAGTGACAGGGTTGGTCGTACAAAGATCCGCTAGGGTGCTGGCTTGGGCATCCTCCACCAATTTCTCTAAGGATAGTGCACTGGAAGGTGGATTCTGGATCAGGGTCTCAATCAAGTCATCCTCGGTTGGGGGGTCTCTTCTGGTGGTATCTAGGGTGCACAGAGGTGCTGAGTACACCTCGTCTTCCTCTCCTTCCTCCAACCAGAGTGGTAAGTCATGCTCTAAGGAGGGTTGGGCAGGAGGGTATAGGACTAGCTGCTTGGACATAGGACCATTTTTGATGGTCATATTTCCTGCTCGGCAACTTATGTAAGCATCTGCAGTGGCTAACCAAGGCCTTCCCAAAATGAGAGGATATCCAGTAAGCTTTGCCTTGGGTTGCAGAACCAAGAAATCTGCAGGGTATTCCCAAGAGTCGATAGAGACCAAGACATCCTCCACAATCCCTTCGGGAGTCACCGTGGAGCGATCTGCTAATTGTAGTACTGTCGAGGTCTTCCTCAAGGAACCCTGAAGATTGAGTTTGAGCATGGTATCCCTGGTCATCACATTAATGGCAGCCCCCAGATCAATCAAGGTGTGTGGTATGATGGTGCCATTGATGTGGACATCTACTACAGGACTTCCAGGATCTAGGTACTTTGGGCAGATGACTTGTCCTAACATAAGGTCAGACAGTTGTCCTATGACATTGATGGTTGAAGCATCTTTCTTCCGCCTGCCTGGGTGTTTGAAACACTTTTCCTTAACCAATTTATTGTATATTAGCACATCCTTGATGGCTTGGAGAAGTGGTATTTTTACACACAACTGCTTGAGCTCACCCAGAAGCTCATCCTCCTTTGGGTTGGGTTGTGTGGTGGCTGTTAGTCTCTCAGGAAAGGGTGGAATGGCCTTTGGTTCACTTTCTTGTCTATCTTCCTCATCCTCTGGGGGAGGAGGTTGGCGATCTGGAAGAGTCTTGCCAGATCGAAGATTGATCTCCTGGATCTCCACAGCATAGGTAGGGCATGATGTTTCCCCAGCGTATACCTGCTGGGCCTGTCTATTGTTGGGGTTCGGGTTCGGTTGAGCAGGTATTTGGGGTTGCCTTGGAGGAGCAGGAGGTAATGGTTGAGGTTGAACTGGTGGTGGAGGCAAAATGGCAGGAGGAGTGTTGTATTGGGGCCTCCACCCCGACTGAGGTGCATTCCACTGAGGCTGTGGCTGGGCATGTGAATGATATGAATGAGAAGTAGGTTGAGTAGGGTACTGAGGTGGATAAGACCATGGAGGAGGCATAGACCAGGGAGGATGAGCAGGGGGACCCCAGGAAGGCATAAGAGTCAATTGGTTGGGGTTGTAATAAGCTTGAGGTGCCCCTTGCATCCCCTGCTGGTAAGTTCTAGGTCCTTGTGGCCTCCTTTGGTTGAGGTAATAGAGAGGTTCAGTGGGAGCTTCTGTCCCTTGGTACATGGCTTTAAATCCAGGTAAGGTTGGACATTGGTTTGTGGGATGGTCCTCCTCACAAACGAAACACACTTCAACCGAATGCAATGGGCATTCGTTCTTAGGGTGTCTCCTTGTGCACCTAGGGCAGAAGACAGCCAAGGATCTCTCAGCTTATTCTTTCTTCTGCTGGATCCTGAATGTGTCCAGCTGCATGGCAATGGTTTGTCTCACCTCACTCTTAAGATCTTCTAATTGATTTGCAAGCTCATGTTTGGAGAAAGGGACACTAGTTGAGAGGAGGTTTCCTCTACCTCGTTTCCGAGCTGCCCTGGAGTGGTTTCTAAACACAGTCTTGATGTCCTCATAAGGCAGTTGGTAAATGTCCCCCCCAGCTAACATGTGAAGGGTATCTAAGAGGTCTTCAGGGACTCCTCGGAGCAGGACCAACTTGAGGGATTCAGGGTCAAGTGTGCACCTGGCCCGCTTATAGCTAAGTTGGAACCTCTCCTCATAATCCTCTAAGGACTCATCATTTCCCATGGTCATCCGAAATATTTCTCCCTTGGTTTCCTTAGACCTACAATAATCCCTGTACTTGGTATTGAAAGCTTGCTGCATCTGAGCCCAAGTGGTGATACTATTCCTAGGTAAGCCCATGAACCAGCGTAATGCTGCATCCTTAAGAGTGGAAGGGAAGAGTTTCAGCTTTTGCTCATCTTCAGTATAGTCATAGGTTCTACAAAGGACAACAAACTCAAACAGGAAGGTATCAGGATCTTCAGTAGTCAGTCCATGGAAGTGAGGTAAGGCGGATGGGTTAATGTTCTTCATTTTCGTCTCTCCATTGGTCTCTCGGATGGGGAAGGCACCTTCTATTCTCTCATCTTCTCTTCTATTGTCAGCCATAGTTTCAGATGGGATGGTCTCTAATTCTTCTTCTACTATAGGATCTTCGTATATCTCAGGAGGTTCACCTATAGGTTCTTCTGGATCACTGTCACCGAAGAAGAGAGAAGGGTGACTCAGTGATGTGGTGGGGGTGTTGGGTAGGAATTTGCCTGATTTATCTTAGTTTCTACGAGGCATGAAATGGAAAAGACTTTTTTTTTTTTTTTTGATTGCTTTTGCTTTTTTCTGTGGTACCTGCAAAACTGAAACAAATTGATCTACAACTAACTATAAAGATGCAGGATTAAACTAAAAGCAGGAAAGAACTAATCTACTTTGCTCAAATGAAATTGCAAGAATGGAAATGCTAGTCTACGCTTGCAGAATTGAAACACTAATCTATGAAAGCAGGAAATGCTAGTCTATGAAAGCAGGAAATGCTAATCTATGAAAGCAGGAAATGCTAATCTATGAAAGCAGGAAATGCTAATCTATGCTACTTTTGCAGAATGGAAATGAAATAAACTACTTAGCAGAAGGCAAGAGTAAGAAAATAGAAGAAAAGCAACAATTACTAATACTCTGACGCTTCCCCGGCAACGGCGCCAAAAAGGATGGTGGGCTCCAGTATTGTAGCAATAATGCTACAACTCCTGGGGCTTCCTATCTCTAATTTTATCAACCCGGTAGTTCGTACAAACTTGGAAGCGACGGTGCTGTATGCACAAGTACTAGCTCTTGTCGCAGCTGTCACTTGGTCAGCTGGCACAAGTCCGCTAGGGCTCAAGCCAACTTCTATATGCTCTCAGAAGAAGCTTTCTAAATGATGGACGAAGGCTATTTCAAAGGAAATTAATCTACTTTGCAAAAATGAACTGAAAGCCAACCAAAACATGGAAACCCTAGTAAACCCTAATCTGACTAGTTTAACCTCTATGATGCAATAGTGAGAGTGCAAATGTCTAAAAATGATGCCATTACTTCTAGTGATGTGAAATGCATGAACTCAAACTACTTCCATTGAAAAGAACATTGTTTTTGTATTTTTGCTTAAGTGGATGGAGTGATTATGATTTTGTTTCTTATTAGGGTTTGGCTGTGCAGAGGTGGTGCGAAGGGAGAGAAAGCTTAGGAAAGGTCAGGAGGGCTAGGAGAGGTCCCAGGGGGTCCCTAGCATCAGTCCACAGAAGTCCACAACGTTCAGGTGCTCGGCAACCGAGTTTGCAGGCTCCTACAGGATGTCTGCAGGGGATCCTACAGGAAACTCAGGAATTCTACAGGAAGTCTGCTAGCTTCTACAGGATGTTCTACCGTGGGAGTTTTGGGTGATGGTGAGGTGATGGAGTGGTATGGGTGGATATGTAAGATGGAGATGGAGCTTGTGATGGCTCAGGAGCAGAGAAATAAGATGGAGAAAGAGTGCACGAAGTGGTTGGTGGATAGAAGGATGGGAGCAACGAAAGGTCAAGGAAATGGAGCTACGTGGGCAATGGAAGAGTTGGAAGGTAAACGAACTGAACAGAGGTCGAGTAGGTGGCTTTAGGCGTGGGTAAGAGGAAGAAGAAGGAAATGGAGTGATACTGAGCAGTGTAAATAAAAAAAATTGCTTATGTCTTGCACCAAAAACGAGAATCCATTAACCTGTGCTACCTGTGCTATTTAACCAATGAACAGCAATGTAAATCGTGAAGAGAAGTCGTGCATGGAGTTAGAATGAAGAAGTATGGCTCTAGAGCAAAATGCATGGAAAGATCTACGATTGCAACGACTGTGTGGCAGCTTGCATGGAAGCATAAGACTGCGTTTTTGGTGGTTGGTACAGCCCACACCCCCAATCTCTAGACAGAGATGGCAGCTGGTGAACTATCAACCTTTTTTGAGCTCTAATGAACTACAATCCTCCTACTCTAATCTCAGCAACTGAAAGCACTTGAACTGTAAATGAATCCTACTCAATCACATACAAGAAATCAAATCAGCAGACTGTAAATTCTAAGTGCATATCAAAACAGAGGAAATAAAGTGCTGCAAGGAAACGAGTAACAATACAACGAAGAGGAGGTCTATTGCTCTCAGGTTGGGCCCTAACCTGAGAGCTATAGCTCCCTAAAAGCTCAGAATTAGATCCAAATCTGCTTGCCTTTATTCATAATCAAAAGTCTAATGTCATGCCAAAACTGGCTTACAAAAACAAACACCGAGCTGTAGCTCGTGCTCAGAAAGTATAATAATAGTTCAAAGGTTCAAAAAGCTCCTATCAATGGCTACGACCTTCATATTTATACACAATGAAGATCAAGCTGGCTTCCTCCATTCGTGGAGCTTGGCTGTTCAACTGAAAGTCAAACTGCTGATCCTGTAGAATCTGTTGGCTGCCTCTAAGCTCGGTGGGGAGAACTGTTGGAGCTCGGAGTTAAGGTGAAAATCACGAGGGAGGTTATTTAAGGCTGTAGACAACCTCCCTATAAACTTGCAATGCCACCTTTGCTGTCTCCTTCTGCGTGGTCTTTTGCTCTCTTTAATGCCAAAAACCTGAAATCATCATGTATTAGCCACATAGATATAATGCCTGCCCTTCTTCCTACAAATAACACAATATACTAAGAAATGAATGCATAAGTGATAAAAGATGAATGGTTGAGCAAGGTAAGTAGGCCAAATGAGCCCAAATTGTACCAAAAATTGGGGCTCATCAACGAGCTCCATCCATTCATGATTCAGAAATGATCTAAACAATTTAGGTCACTGAAAGTATCAGAAACCACCCATGGAGAAATGAATGTGATATTATTATTCAACTTCTTATCAAATCCATGCTTCTTCTACATGAAATCCACAGAATTTCTATAATCATATAAAGAAGAGGCCAAAGAGAGTCCTTGAGAATTTCCATTAAGGAATATTAGCCTGAATGAAATGAAACCAATGGTTTCTCGTTGCGAAATGTTCAAATTTACAGCTCCTGTGAACTTGACGCCTGTTATTTTGTCTCACTAGATTTTGAAAGTTTTGTGCTATTCCAATCCTAATTCTTTCCCCCAATGGTGATAAAATGTTGATGGCAAGTGCAACGAATTTTTTCATATTTCAAGCTATTAACTGATGGGACCGGATATTGCTTGTATTCTTGACCCTCTGGGCTTTATCAGGGAGTCTTCTCTCAACGGAAATCTTGTGAGCATGGCTCTATCAATGTCCCACATTCATTTTGGCCCTCCCAAGGCCTAACGTGGGTTAACAGGGGGGTATGACATTGGAACTCTCACGTTGGGGCCTGCGTTTAAAGGGTTGTACTATGAATAAATTGATTAGAGAGTGGGCCTAGTGTGGGTCCAATTTACAACCCTTATTCACCCAACCCCCCCCCCCCCCCCAAGTCTATTAATAGTTAACAATCGGGGGGTGGAATTTGAATGCGCCTGCTTAAACCCAATCTAGTATTTGAGGCTCGAAATCGACCATAAGGGGGAACCATTGCAAATCAGAAGAGGATCCCTAGAGGGACCTACACGGAGGGGACGTGGCAAGTGCCAACAGGGTCTTGACAATGTCCATCTGAATTCCACGAAGGGTCCCATGATGATTGGACTCACAATATGTTGACGTGGCAATGGCACATGGATTGAACACAAATGCCACGTGGAAATATTGTTATGATGTGGACTCGCGTGATGATGATGTGGTATTCCCACTTGGGCCAGATAGAAGCCATGCAGACGCCATGAGGTAGTTCAACGTTGATGTGGCCTTAAATGATGAATTAAGCTTCAAGAGACCATAACTTTCAAACCGAAAGTAAGAACGAGATAAAATTTATATTGTCGGAAAGCACTCAATGTGCTAAACGCAATGATGATATAATTTTCGAGTTTCAAAGACATTGGAAAAAGTAGAATTTTGTGACCCCATATTCATAATAGACCTTGGAGGTTAGGTCTATTCATTAAGTAGCACCTCTCACAACTAAGATGCTTCAAGAGGGTTGAAGGAAGTGTTACAAAGTGGTATCAGAGCATGGTTCAACTCTTGGATTGGATGGACCATGAAAGAGAAATTTAGAATAAGAACTTAGGTTCAACGTTGGACTTGAAGAGGCTAACCTTGAACTTGCATATGTTGTGGCTGCTAACCTTAATAAAATGTTGATTTGAAATATATTATCAATATGGTTACAAATATGCTGATGCACCCTTCTTATTTCTTAGGATATGTGACTAACATGGATTTTAGATGTGTGAACAAAACCATATCAACATGCTTCAGGTTAACATGTTTAGCATTAACATGACAAGGTAATAAGTTAATAAGTTTATGCTTGATACAACTAATAGCTATGTATATATGACAACACATAAGAATATACAATTGCAACAAGAAATTGAGGAATGGTCGACAATATGGTATAGTACAGCATTGACCAAGTCCATCATGAGCAAGGAGAAGAAATTTCCCCTTATAGAATAGACACCCTTAAGAGCTTGAGATTTGAGTTGGATAGTTACAAAGTAGAGAATGAAAGGCTCATTAGAAAGCAAAGCTAAAAACAATGCTGCTACAAAACTTGTCCTACATGCAAGGGCTATTACAACATGGACCAACCTCTAGACATATGGAAGGGTGTCATGCTGACAAAATAAGAGAGAAACCTCATAAGGGTTTGAAGAAGAGAAGGCCATTGACATGTTCAGGCTACGGAGAAAGCCACCTTATCTGTGAGTGTCGTAGTAAACAATAAAAGATGGATAGTTCATGTAAGCCACAGATGCATGGACCAACAACTAACAATGCAAAAGAGAGATGAGGAAGTGTTCTCACTAGCTCTCTAAAATACTAAAAAATTCCTCCTAAATTGTTTAGAAAGTTTTTTTGAACCTTAAGATTGTCGTAGAATTAGGGAAAGATCCTGATTAAAATTTTGTGCAAGTGCTAGTATGTTAATCATTCTTGTTGAAGTGAATATAAAATGTTTGGCTAGTTACAAATGTCTAATATGAGTTGATATGTTGAACAAAAAGAATCAAGAATGTTTGATTGGTTGTGAAATCAAGTGTTGGAATTTCTAAGTCTGACACATTAGAAACCCTTCATGCACTTTATTGATTTATTCCTACCTACTTGCTCCATTAATTAACGAGTTATTTACCATGTAAATATTGGAAATAAATACAAATGCATGCTCAACAAATTACATATCATCAACTGAAGGAAATAGAAACAAGCACACAAGTGACACCTTTGTTTTTGGACTAATATCCTCGGAAAAACCCAATGCGGGAAAACCGGTGCAACTATTTGAGGGTTTGATTTATTAAGTAGTTTTAGAATACAATCTCGATGCCAAATCCGGCTCACCCAACAGAGAAAAAGCTCGGGAGTAGTACCTCTCTACTCAGAAGCAGATATTCCGGCTGAAACCCTGGATAAACACTCCGGCAACTCCACAGCTCCAATGTGCCCCATGAAACCCAGCCTCTAGGGATTGCGTCAGCCTCTCTCTGGCCCAACATTAGCCCAACATCATTCTCTCTTGGCCTGTGCCAGCCTTTGGAGGCATTGCGTCAACCCTCTGGCCATCTGTGTCACCCATGCTGGCCCTCTAAGGCACTACGTAGCTCCTGGATACCTTTGCGTGAGCCCTGGTTGGCTCCGCGTGAATCCTTGGCTGCTTCTACATCCCTCTCTCCAGCTACTGCGTTGATCCTCTCGGTGCTATCTCTACCTCTCTGCTTTTGTATTCATTTCCCCTCAGCTGCAACTGTAATCACTCTCTCAACTTTATCAGCAAACCCAGCTCCAGGAAGTCGAAATCTTGATCTCTTGGTGTGTTCTCTAAGTGACCCTCAAGCCTCCTCTTATGCTTTTCTCGTTAACAAATCAATGGCTAAGATTAGATCTAGCTTGATCCATGACTTTTGGACTACTCTAACACAATTTTATATTAATTCACATTAATAGTTTATTTTCCCTAAGTTTAGACGTAGGGACTCCATTTAAAATATTAATTATTTTAATATCTCCCAAACTATTTAGAATCTGCACAAACCCTTTCTGGGTATTGGAGATCTCATGTGCCTTAGTCTCTCCATCAATTTTCGTGGCTAAAGCACATCCAATGCTACCCCAAATTAACACTCCCTCTTAGTGAGGACTATGCTCTAGCAATACTCCTCACTAAGTATCACCCTGATCATCTGACATCGGTCCTTGTGCTGATGCTAGGCCTACTACCCAGCATCCTCTGCACCGTTGCTATTGCGACTGCTACATCCGTACTGCAACTCCCTTTGCATCCATGCTGCTTCCCATGGCCCTGCCACTGCCACTGCAACCCCTTTCATCATGCTGCATCGTGTTGCCCAAAGCACTACCACTGCTAATTGCTTCACTACAACTCAGTTACTGAGAAGTAAGTAATTGATCTCCTAACTCTGACATCTCTGTCAAGCTAGAGACACCCTCGATTCTAAAACTCCCTATGTTGCTGACAAGTGCTCCCTTCTAACCTCTGCGCTGCTGCAACAACTCCATGCATCTTGCACCATTTCACACCTCTCTGTGCCATCCTGCACTGGTGCAACACTCCCATGCCTCTCGCACTATTGCAACCTACTAGCGTCGCGATGTCCTGGGAATCTTGCACTGTAGCGCCCTCTGTCACTCCATCCGCGTCCATCTACTGACATCGCCAGTATTGCTACTCCTCTTCGGGGCTCCCGTAGCAAGGTCTAATCCAAGAGGCTCGGTACTTCGAGGATCCTGCCCCTCATCACCTGTAGTCCTCCTGACTACAACTCGATGTCTCCCCACTTCTTCTGAAGTGGCACATGAACACTCATGGCACAATCATCGTCTGTCTCCACTTCCTTCTCTGCCCTTGCTGGCGTTGCCTTGGTCTCGAAGGCTTCTCCCTTACTCTTCTTCCTTGGACACTGGGTCGGATAATGAACCATCTCCCCACAGTGGAAGCATTTGACCTTGGAGAGGTCCTTCTTCTTTTGTTTCTCCTACTTTCCCTTATATGCTAGGGCAACATCCTCCTCCTCCTCCTTCTTGATTCTGATCCCCTTGCTACTACTTCCCGCCTTGCTCAGCCTTCTAATCTCTTCTTGGCGAAGATCAGCTCACATTTCCTCCCAATCTGGAAGGGTCACCCTGCCCAATATGCTCTGGACAAACAGCTCCCAGTCTTCTGAGACTGTGTTTAGGGCTGTTCTCACTATAAATTCTAGATCTGGCGTTGCCCCTATGGAATTCAGCCGATCCCGGATCTCCTTCAATTGATCGAGGAATGGCTCGATCTTTTCTCCCTTCTGTATCTGGTACGATCGCAGCTGATTTTCTGGTAGCATCTTCCTCTGCATGGAAGTATGCTGATACAACTTGGTCAAGGCCTCCCACATCTCCTGTGTCGTGTTCTTCTCAGCAATATGTGGTACTATATGATCCTTGAGCCCGTCAAGGATGATCCTCTTAGCCCTCACCATTGCATCCTCGTACATGTCGTTATCAGCCGGGTCAACTGGGATAGTTATCGTCCTCAAGGCAAAGTGCTTGACATGATTCCTATCTAGTACAGATAAGATTATGGCCTTCCAGACTACGAAGTTTGAGGCTCCGTCTAGTCTGTCCTGGTCTCTTACTCCGTGTAATTCCATTTCTCTACTCCTCTACTTCCCTCCTGGAAGTTCTCGGTATGACTCCTCTGAGCCTCGATTTCCCTCCTGGAAACCCTTCTGCCAATGTCGAGATGCCCCTCTCCATTCGTCTGTGCAACTGTAACACTGATCTATATTCCTTGGCTAGAAGTCCACCTCGGCAGCAACTCCCTCTACCTTGGCCTTGCCCTGTTAGGTACTGTTTTGACTACAGTACCCCACCAGCTCCACTCTGCAACTTACCCACAGCCTCCTAAACCCCGACAAACTGAAGGTTAGAGCTCCTAGGCTTGCGCAATCTCGGCATCGGCAAATCAACCTCCTCAGCCAACTGCGTAAGCCCTCCTGGCCTCTGCGTGAGCTCGCCTTTGCCTCCCTCAGTCTCTACGCTGCCTCTTCCTGGCTCAATCTTGATGACATAGGCACTGCATCACCCCTTCCTTGCTGCTACTATGCTAGGCACAACTTCTATCACTCAGGAAAACTCTTTTTTGCTACTGCTGCTATGTTCGGCTGATGTCCTCAGTTCTCCTGTGATCTGCAACCATGCTCTGATACCATGTTGGAATTTCTAAGTCTGACACATTAGAAACCCTTCATGCACTTTATTGATTTATTCCTACCTACTTGTTCTGTTAATTAACAAGTTATTTACCATGTAAATACTGGAAAAAAATACAAATGCATGCTCAACACATTATAGATCATCAACTGAAGGAAATAGAAACAAGCACACAAGCGACACCGTTGTTTTTGGACTAATGTATCTGGAAAAACCCAATGGGGGAAAATTGGTGCAACTATTTAAGGGTTTGATTTATTAAGCAGTTTCAGAATACAATCTGGGTGCCAAATCCGGCTCACCCAACAGAGAAAAATCTCGGGAGTAGTACCTCTCTACTCGGAAGCAGATATTCCGCTGAAACCCCGAATAAACACTCCAGAAACTCCACAGCTCCATTCTGCCCCACGAAACCCTAGCGTCAGCCTCTCTCTAGCCCAACGTTAGCCGAACGTCACTCTGGCTTGGCCTGCGTCAGCCTCTAGAGGCTCTGCATCAGCCCTCTAGCCCTTTGCGTCACCCACGTTGGCCCTCTGAGGCACTGCGCAGCTCCTAGCTACCTCTGCGTGAGCCCTGGATGGCTCTGCATGAGCCCTGGTTGGCTATGCGTGAACCCTTGGCTGCTTTTGCGTCCCTCTCTCTGACTACTAAGCTGATCCTCCCGGTGCTATCTATGCCTCTCTACTTCTGTATTCATTGCCCCTTAGCTGTAACTTTGATCACTCTCTCAACTTTCTCAACAAACCCAGCTTCAGAAAGTCGAAATCTTGATCTCTTGGTGTGTTCTCCAAGTGACCCTCAAGCCTCCTCTTATACTTTTCTCGTTGACAAATCAACGGTCGAGATTAAGTCCCTAATCAACGGCTAAGATTAGATTGGGCTTGATCCATGACTTTTGGACCATTCTAACACAGTTTTATATTAATTCACATTAATATTTTATTTTCCCTAAGTTTAGACTTAGGGACTCCATTTAAAATATTAATTATTTTAATATCTCCCAAACTGTTTAGAATATGCCCAAACCCTTTCTCGGTTTTGGAGATCTCATGTGCCTTAGCCTCTCCACCAATTTTCGTGGCTATAGCACATCCAATGCTACCCCAAATCAACATCAAGATGTTATAAATAATGCATAGTTAATTGACTAACGAACGATGAATGTGTAGAAAACTGATATGCACAAGAATGTGAGGGGAAGGGACCCCATAACTGATGCAAGAAAGAAAACTGGGTCATAAAACCTGCTAGAGACTTTAAGGAAGCTTATTTCTTGATTTGATAAAATTGCCATGTTTTTTCATGTGATGAGATTCTAATTAACTTGGAAGCCTAACTTGCAAAACTATGTTAGAGGGTAGATGTGCATAAAGGATCAGTCAAGAGGGTTTGACTAGATTAATATGAACCGACTGGACAACGATGTTATGCTATGAAAGTGGCTTCATAAGGGAGTTTTCCTAGTGTTGGTTTTTATATATATATACATGAACATACAAACGGGCAATAATGATACTAGTTCATTTGAAAGGTCATTTGTTGAGAGCCATCATAGTAGGAGGATAATTAATTTAATTCTTAAGGATATTTTTACTTTGTGAATGATATAGTACTTGTTGTGTTTTGAGTAGAACAATGGAGTTATTTAATTGATTCCATGTCACATGGAATATCTATCAAGCAAATGTGCAAGAATGGCCTCTTATTGTTAACTACAACTCGTAGTATGCATATGATATGAATGAGGCTAGGAGCCTAGTCATGTAAATGAATATTTAATTATAATAGAGCCTGAGAATTAAATCTAAAAATAAATGTGTATGCATGACATGAAATATGTGTGAATATGACACGTGCTTGCCAAAACGATTATGCACAAGTTGGGTGCATGGTAGAAGACAATGTTGAATATGTAAGTTATATACTTAATGCAAATGCCTTAATGAATATTTATTGAAACTTGTAAACACCTAAATTAATATAACATTGACTAATATGTGAATTTGAGATAATTTTAGGGACTACTGAAAACTTAAACAAAATATATGTCGGAAGCCATTTGAACTCCTTCAAAAGGCTTCAGCCGAAAGTGCTTGTAATGGTAACCAAGTAAGTAAATCAAAGGAACATAAGAAAGGGGCATCATGATGCCAATACATTTGAAAGGTTATTTGTTGAGAGCCATCATAGTAGGAGGATAATTAATTTATTTCTTAAGGATATTTTTAGTGTGTGAATGATATACTACTTTCTATGTTTTGAGTAGCACACTGAAGTTATTTAATGGATTTCATGTCATGTGGAATAACCATCAGGGGAATGTGGAAGAATGACCTATTGCTATTAAATACCACTGGTAGTATGCATATGTTATTCTTAGGGCTAGGACCCTGGTCATGTAAATGAATATGTAAAAATAATAGAGGTTGAGAATTAAATCTAAAAATAAATTTGTACGCACGACATGGAATATCTGTGAGTATGACACATGCTTGTCAAAACAACTTACACAGGTTGGGTGCATGGTAGAAGACAATGCTGACTATGTAAATTAGACACTTAATGCAAATGCCTTTATGAAGATTCATTGAAACTTGTAAACAATTGAATTAATAGAACAATGAATAATCTATGAAATCGAGATAATTTCAGGAACCGTTGAAAACTTAAACAACATGTATGCTACAAATTGGTTGGACTCCTTCAAAAGGATTCATCTGAAAGTGCCAGTAATGGTAACAAAGTAAGTAAGGCAAGTATTAAGCCAAGTTAAAAAGGAAAATGAAAGAAATTGGGTAAGAATTCCTTTCAACTAGATTTGATATCACCTGTTTCAAAATTAATGCATGTATTGCATGGATCCCTAGGAAGGGGTATGGTTAAGGCAAAAAGCCTTTGGTGTAAAAGATTGCAATAACTTGTGAGATGCATGCTAAACAAAACAGAGAAATAATTACTCGTGAACTTAAATATACACATCTCTCAGTTTTGGCCCTATAGGTTGCTGGAATAAATGTTTGATTGCATCATGAAATGCTTAGAATAAATGTGATGCACACACATGATGCTATGATAGTTTCATTTCAATCTAATTGAAATTACATGGACTAATAACATTGTTATGTGTACAATAATTATGAGATCACTTCTTCAGTGGCAGAAGGGGGAGGGATTCTCATTAATCCCAAAGGATTCATTGAAGATAAATATGCTTGGGGGTTCGGAAGGAAGACAAACAACTAGGAAAAATCTTATGGTTTGTTTCTCGGTCTAACATTGGCTCAGAAGAAGGGCATTAGAAAAATACAGGTCTTAGGGGACTCCATGTTTATCATTATGCATATGAAATATACTTCATCAACAAAAACATCACCCTAAATCAAATTACCAAGAGATCCCAAGGGTTGATCCCCTCCTTTGATTTCGTGTCCTTTTTTCATATCCTAAGAGGGAATAATCAGGAAGCTGATAAGCAGGAAAACTAGGCCTGCCAGTTGAGCGAAGAAAGAAGTATTATGAACGAGGTCGAGGGAATGATTTTCATCCCCTAATTGCATCCATGAGCTTCAAGTATTTGGTTGAGGAAGTCATTCTTGGTCTAGCTAAGAAGTTAGCAAGTATTAGTAATTTGGATTATGAAGTTAGCCTATAAGTTCTCCCCCCCTCGCTTTCTCTCTCTTTTTGATCCCCCCTTCCCCTCCCTCCCCCTCCCCTTTTTTCTTTTTAATCCCCCCTTCCCTATCCTCCGCCATTTCCCCCCTCTCTTCTTGTTAGTCCTTTCTCGTATTTTGTCACTCCTCCTTTCCTCTCTGTTATGTTCCCCTCCTCCAATTCCTTCAATCCCTTGCACCTTGGTCCTTGTCGCATCGAATTATGTGGGGCTTGGCCTATCCTTGTGCCTTGTGGCAAGGGATTCCTCTTTTTTCCGTTGCGACATGTTTGAGTTCGTCATTTTAGTACTACACTTGTGCCTAGTAGATTACACAGTGTGAATATCCATCCCCCGCGACCTGGATCAAGGTGTAAAGGTCGACACATCATCTCAGGCGATAATAAGTTAATGGGGATTTCAGAGAAGTAATTAGTTCCCTTGCTCATAAACGCTCTGGTTGCTCATGGGAGGAAGGCTTGGATGAGAATCACAGACTAGGAGCACAGCTGGGAAATAATGGCAGATTGTTGGGAATTTAAGGAGGTTCATCCAGATTACAGCTCCAACAGTACCACTCCACAATACTACATCATCACTCAGTCTTGCATATTCTATTTAAGGAATACGATATGCTTTGTTTCTATGGTTTAAGGTTATTTTATGCTCTGGTGGCCTATACGAAGGCCTGACGGCTGAAGCTGGGGTCTCTGAGTATCAATCATTGGGCATGGGTTGTAGTGCAGGACCTCAAGGTGGTTTCTAGAGGAGATAGTTGCAATAAAGAAAATTCGAGTGTTGATTTTCAGTGGTCTGCTAATGTGAGAGTTGTTGGTTTCAGTGCTGCTAGTGTGAGAGTTGCTGCTCTGAGTGTTGCTAGTCTGTTTGACTCGGAGGGGGATTTGGAACAAAACCTTGGGGACAATTTAGAATTGGAGGTCTATGGGTTCTTGGAGTGTTGGGTCACGGGAATACTGGAGTCGAGGTGCGCGATTGGGGGGTCTATGGTATCCTCGAGAGCCTCGCAAATGGTAGTTTGAAGACAAATATGAGGGTGCACAACAATTGTGTTGAGGACAACTCCCTTTCGAGCTCATAGGGCCATCCCAGGCCTAGGACAGGGGGGTCGAGGGCGGGTAATTCTCTGGTCAGTGGTAGAAACAGGTAGGCCTGCAATAAATGTGTGCAGGATCACTTGGAGATATGAGAAGGTTTGGTTGTGCTGCAACGTTGCATCCATCAACAACAACTGGAGAATCTTGCCATGCAAGAACGATAATTGGAGAAGAAGGAACGAATTCGCTAATTGGAAGATGAGGTGGATGCGTTGTGCCAACCAATAGAACAGTGGAAGCTCAATATGGAAGAGAGCAGCAATACCAATGAAGAAGTCTCCACTAGGCTGAATCTAAACAGGAGCAATTTAAGAAGTATCAACTGGCTTGGATTTGAATAGTCCAGCACCATTGAATGTTTAGTCTATTCTCTTTCTAGTTTTACAAATGATTTTGAATGGCACACTTCAAATGTAAATATTTACTTCTTCAGTTCTGTCGCATATAGAGCTATATGATCTTTGGAATGAGAAATTTTTGTAAGAATCAAAGTGAAAACTCTTATAGAAGGAAAGTTGAACAACTGATGTATCAAAAACCCTCAGTAGGCTTGAAAATACTTTTTAAAACCCCGATCTTGTACGCGAACAAACGTGTTTTTTTTTATATATAAAAATATACTCATTCTGGTTAAAAAAAAATTATGAGATCACTTTAGGATGTTGTGAACCTTTGTAATGAAAAGATGTGTATGTGAGTATTGGCAATTGTTTGGCTGATTGAAAAATAATATTGTAGGTAGGGTGTTGGAATGGGGTGTGAGTTAGAAGCCACCATGACAGAATAACACCACTTACAAGGGAGCCCAACAACATGGCAAAAAGTCAAATGGTTATGAGATATGGTCTATGAATGAAGCAAAGTCGGGAAAATGGAATTTCCAAATTGAATTTTTTTAGTATATATCATAGAAATTAAATTTTGTGACAGAGGGGAAATGATCAAGCATGGATCTCAAGAATAAGACTACTGTGATGGAATTTCAACCTTGTGGCACTTTGTTTATCTCATTAGAGCAAGTCATAGCTGGTACCTTGACTATAAGACTCCATAAGTAGTGTAGTGGAGCACACTAGACCACTACTTGGCCATAAGACTCCATGCACATTACATTAGAACATGCCATACCAGTACTTCGTTGTAAGAATCTAATGATTAGCCCATGTAGGAAAAGCATTGGATAGATAGACTGTCCAAAATGGGGGTTTCCTAGGCTTGGAGGGATGAGTAACTAGTGGGAGAAGAAATATGCCCCACAGTCACTAGGATGTGAGCATGAAGGGGGGGCTTCTTTGGAGTTGACTAAAGTCTGTGCAGAGTCATGAAGCATAGACATAACTGAGTTATTGCTTCATCTATTAAACCACTTACTGCTTGTGTAGACAAAGAAGCATAAATTAATTATAAAGATAAGTATCTTCTTCAAGAAATTTCTATTGAAATTGTGGGTTAAGTTGATTAAAATTTTATGATTAACGACATATGAATTGGATACTTGTGATATAAGTGAACTGCTGAGCTAACTAACAAATATATATGAGTCTGATCTCAAGAAATATCAAAGTGATATCAACATGGTAACATTAGAGTAGTGCAACAGAAGCATAATGGAGCTAAAGACTTCAGAAACTAGGCCATTGTATTGACACTGGAACCCTGTGATATGCTTTGATCGTAACAAGATATGTTGTGACAAATTTGTTAAGTTGTTAGAACACTCTAGAGGGATGCCTTGGCTATGGGACTCCATCAATAATGTTCCTATGAAGGGAATGGATTGCCTAAGGGATTGGGGAGGGAGAGAAGGGGATGCCTGAACTTGGAATGTGTGCAAATACAAGGAAGAAGGAAATTGAGTAAACTAGAGTGCAAAGGATCATGTGCATACTCATTGGGATAAAAAATGCATTGAGTGTGTCCTAATAAAAAATGAGCTAAGTTTGTTCCCTATGGAAGCCTCAAGGAGCAAGGGATATCTAGGCATAAATGTGCTGGAATGTTAGGTAGTCTAGAGGTAACTAGATCGTGAAATATGAATGATTGCTCAATGCAATGGCTACATGGAAGAATGTTGTTGATGAAATAGTTCTGATTATAAAGCTCATTATTATTATTATTATTTATATGTTCTAGATTATGTATAAAACATCAAGGATGGTGTTCTCTCAAGGGGGCGGGGTTTGTAACATCCCTCATGTTACCCTTGTTGTTGCACTATTAAAATGGTGATTGTGTAATGCCAATTCGGAGGCCATGGCTGGCTAAGACATTATGTGTAAACAACAAGTAAGTTAAATGTGAATTTTAATTACCTGGATGACTGGAAGGGATGACAAATGCATTAGAGTCTGAGGGGTGTTGCTTGTTTTGCTTGCACATCCTAAATAATTGTACCCTGTCGGAATTTAATGTTGGAACCAACTGCAACTAGGAAAATCCATCCTCAAATTGGTTTTTAAATTGATGTGATTAGAGATGAACTAGGCTGGTAACATCATTGACAACGTATTAAATAAGAATAGAGAGTGGTATGGGTGGGCCATCCTCACTCTCCCTACCCCACATCGAAGATACAATCCATGGATGTGAAGGCGTCGAGGAGCTAATGCAACATGCTCTCTGAGCTATGTGAAGAGACATGGATGGATTTCTACATATACGCACAACAATAGTAAAATTTGGGTTGGCTTACTGAAATTGGTTGGAGGGTGTGTTTGGTTGTGATAACTTCCCTCTTTATGTTTTGAAGCCAGTGAAATATCTATGTGAGATTGTGCTGCTACTATGTTGCTTGAAGGATTGAATTCCAACCACAAAGTGCTTCCCTTAGGGTGATGAAGCACTTAGTGCTTGTAATTTTGGTTTATGAACCACTTAGTGCTTGTCTATTGCTGAAGAACCACTAAGCACTTCCCTAACAATTAGTTATGCCACAGGGTGCTTATAGTTAGACTGAAGAACCACTTAGTATTGCTAAGGGCTTGCTAACTGGGTGATGAACTACCCTCATAGTGGATTCAATCCTCATAACTTGAGAAACATGCCTGTACCCTTAAATTGGGTGTTGCCCTATTTTTAAATCTCGGTGAGTAAGTGAGTCACTAGGGTGCTTACTACTAGAGAGTAATTGACGAACCACCCAGATTGTGGACTCCATCTCCTGAGTTTTTTATCCATCCATTAGTGTGAACCTATGCCTATGCAAGCATCCCTCAAACTCCAGATCCAACTCAGGGCTGGTCAGTTGCAAGGAAGACTACATTGCAACTTCCTTATGGTTGGGTGGAGAGTGGAAGTCCCTTCTTCAGTTTCCAACCATCTTCAACACATAGATAAGTGTAAATTATGTGTGCATATTATCTTATGGACGATGATGATCTTGTTATGTTGTGAATGGTGTACGAATTTGTGTGTTTATAAATGTGAATGAGTGCATGAGCTGTGAGGATCAATGCCACACTCATATATGGAATGTTTTCCTCTATCTTTAAGGCCATAACCTCTAGACGTTGGCGTTTTAGGCTGCCCCTGTGTTAAACACATATTGGTTCTATCTCTGTGTATGTATGCTGTCAGGATTTGCAGGTGGCAAGGTTTAAACCCAATTGTATTCAAGTAGTGTTGGTGGAACCCTGAATTAGTGGAATCTTACTATTGCCTTATCACTCACCATCCACTTCCCATCTACCTTGTTAGTGTTAGACATCGTGGTGGTGATAACTTGAGTGGGATGACATTGAAGTGACCTCGGGGGGGTTCCTTTATGATGACTTGTCAGGGTGACAAGGAGGCCACGTGGGTGCCACATGATCTTATAATTACCAATTGTTTACTACTCGTTGTTGCTTCTAGCCTTTTAGGCTTTTATAATATGACGATGGCGGTAAAATTTTGATGGCAAGTGTAGTGAATTTAGCCATCTATTGGGCCCATCAACTGACAGAACTACCCGTCGCCCGTCTTCTCAATCCTTTAGGCCCATTATTATTGGGGAGTCTTCTCTTAAAAAAGAGATAATGAGCATGGCTCAATCAATGACTCACATTCATTTTAGGGCTCCCAAGCCTACCGTGGGTTAATAAAGGAGTGGGGGTTCGACGTTCGAACTCCTGTTGTGGGACCCACATTCAAGGGGTGGTACTACGAATGGCATGATCAGAGAGTGGGCCTAATGTGGGTCCAATTTATGACCCTTATTCACCATAGGGCCCCCTTGGTCTGGTATGAGTTAATGTGGGGGGGTCCAAAATCAAAATCCATGGATGTAAATTGACTCTAGTCTTCGAGGCCCAGAACTGGTCATAAGGGGGAATCATCACAAAGCACAAGGAGGAGTCTTGGAGGGGCCCACACTTGGTTTGACGTGGCAAGTGCCATTAGGGTCCTAACAATGACCATGTGAAGTCCACGAATGATCGCACGATGATATGTACTCATAATATGTTAACGTGATAGTGGCACATGGATTGCACATGGATGCCATGCGATAGTATTCTGATGATGTGGAACCACGTGATGATGACTTGGCAGTGCCACGTGTGCTAGATAGGAGCCACGTGGATGCCATGAGGTAGTTCAATGTTGATGTGGCCTTAATTGATTAGTCAAGCTTCGAGAGGGCATAACTTTCGAACCGAGAGTCTGATTGAGATAAAATTTATATCACCAAAAAGCTCTTGATGTGATGAAAGCAATAATGGCATATGTTTCAAGATTTTAAGACATTGGAAAAAGTAATTTTTTTTTACATGTCTTCATAATAGACCTTGGAGGTTGGGTTAATTCATTAAGTAACAGCTCCTGCAATAGAGATGCTTCAAGGGGGTGGAAGGGGTGTTACATAAGATCTCTTTGGTAAGTGCGAACTGTTAGGGTCCTATAATTTATTGTGATCAATTGATGATTATCTGGTTATTTATTTTGGGAATCTGTTGGTAAAGTTTAGCCTATGAATCACTAGGTGTCATAGCCTAAAGGTTTGTTTGCCAAGTGTGTGCAGTAGATTAGTGAGTTTGCAATTTATGAATGGGGTGATTTCAACAGTGTTTGTATACAATAGATTAGTTTAATTTAAATCCTCTTCAACAATTTTTAGTTTGGTTTCAGTATCAATTAGCCTCTGGGGAAGTGCAAGCAGTATGGTTTTAGATTTGCATATTACAAGTTGATGAATTGACTCCATGCCCAAAATATTCAAGGCAACTGGTCTACTAGGTTCTCTATGTCCCACAAGGGGAAGAAGTCCCCAATTGGAGCCTATGTTGTAACTTATTTTGACACCCTGTAAGTTACAAAACTATTTAAAAAGAATTTGTCACCTTCCTACAATTTTATCCTTACCCTGATAAATTCCTTCCTTTAGACATCATTTCATCTAACCCTTTCCATTGCTAAACCATGAAGTTTATGAGGTTTTTGTAAATATCTTCAAGTTATTTTTAAAAGGTTTTTATTTTAAATAAAATTCAATTTTATAAAATATATATATTTATATTTTTATAAAATTATTTATTTAAAATATTAAAACTTAGATTAAAAATAACAAAACCCAATATCTAAAATATAGAAACCTCATTTATTTATCATATTATATACATCAAGTCACAAGTCAAATCCATAAAGTCAAAGTAAATTGTGTCCCCACCCCGCACTTAACTATTAAATCACCCTAATCTTTCATGCCTTGAGATATGTGCAAAATAAATCGATGGTTATTGATGGATTTTGGGGGGCCCTGCCTTTTCGACATTTAACCAGGGGGGGTCCAAAAAGTAGTTTCACATTTACTGCTTTTTACAGCTGTCACCCTCTTGTTTACTTTAGACTCCCCCATTCCTAAACCATTTACTACCTACCCCCTCCGAAAACCATTAATTGTATTGATTTGAATCTTATGATGTATGGCGGGAAGGTCAATGGTTCCGTTTGATTAATCGAATTTATTTGGAGTTGGAGCTTGGATTCCTCTGAAGCTTGGGTGATATATTTATAAAATGACTTTACGAATGTCAGGCTAAGTAAGAATAAGACTGAGGTGAAAAAGACCGAAGTAAAAGGAGACTTACAAGTGTGAAATGAGGTTATAGGTGAAAGTAAAAGGAGGCCTCAACAAAAATAAATTTGAAGAAATGAATTGAACTAGAGAAAAAGTCACTTATATTCATTTATTTTCCTGTATGTTGGCACAAAAGAATATTTAAATTATTTTGAGATTGAAAATAATTTTAATTATTTAAAATCAAAACCATGGGAGCAAAACCAACAACAATTTTACAGAGATAAGATGGAAAATGAATTATGAATGAAAAAAGTATGGGAACATAAGATTTGGATAAATTTTTATCCAAATATTTTACTTTGTAACATGTAAACCTATAAACCACAACTTAATGTACATAAATAAAAATAACATTTAATTACTTTACTCTAAACTGACTATTGCAATCCCTACTGCATGATTACTATACCCTCATAACCATATTGCTGCAACATATTAAAATGTTTATTTATGAAGGCGATCAATGGTGTAATATAATAATGTTTGCATACAATTTAATGTGGCAATCTTGTTAAACCCCATGCACCTTAACCTGAAATTTAGAATGGTTATTTGAAGCGTCGAGAAGGTTAGGTGGAATACAACTGGGTCTCACCACGATGGAAAACTGTGCATCCTGCAATCATCAATCTCCCAAAGGCTAATCCAACGGTGGGAATCCATTTGCGAGTAGTTAGGGTTCTGGTCTCTGGTTCTTGTGCCATCAGTTGTCATTGCCTCATGCACTCCTATGAGGTTGTGCTTTGCAACATGACGCCATTGAAACTTCTGTTAAGGGCCGTTCCATAAGATACTAGGTGTTTTACTACTAGATCTGCACTGCTCACGAGATGGTTCTTCATTTCCACGACCTAATCATCGACAAGACTCACAAGTTAATTAGTTCATCCACCAGTTGATTTGTTCTGCAGAGGATTTCATTCTTAAGGTCTCTTCGAATTTTGGCGAAGTTTTCTGGATACCCACTTGTACATGTAACTTTTTCTTAGAGTTGTTTTGATCTTAATTACTGTAAAAATCGAATTCTTTGATAGTTTGCTAATCTTTTCTATGGTTGCATCTTACAGTTCACGTACCGTTCCTCCATCAAGTTCGTTTTTTTTTTGTTCTGGTGTACAACATTTATGGATCGAAGGTCTGAAGGTAGAATATTAGGTTTTCAGAAAGTCAAAATTCCTGCATAGGTAATCTCTGCCACCCTTTCACCTTCGTTATAACCATACACATCACGTTAATTACATACCTACAAACATCCTATTCCATCTTTATGGTTTTTACCTTCTGTGTGGTTTGCAACTTGTAAGCACACCTTCACAGGGGTTTCAGATGTTGGCTTCACAGTTTCGATATCCTAAACACCAAGTGCTTTTCTACTTTCTTGCAACTAGTCAACGTGTAGGGTTTAGGAATGGGGTTTATAGACCTTAGATTTAGTTGAAGGAATAATTTTGAATATAGCCACGTTTCAAGCAATTTCTTTTAGACCTTTTAGTTTATTGCAGATTGTCTCTTTGCGCCAATATTTATTGTATAACTATGATTTGAGGTATACATGCCCTTAATTAATATATCTCCTATTTAAGCATTTCATGTATAGATCTTTGGTTTTTACCCTGTAATAGATTCAATGTCGAATTCCATGAGTTTCTTTTTATTTTCAATTTTAATGACACTATTATAATGAGTTTTGCTGTGTACATGAAAATTGTAGACATGTTCGTTCAATATTTACAGGTTGCTAAGCGAGTTCCTTTTTAATCTTTTGTATAAGAATAGACTCTCTTTTGAGAAAAAGAGATAGGTACTCTGATTTGGGTTTTATATTCTGTCTATTATTATGCATGTTATTGTTTTTTGTTTTGCTTTATTTTTTTGGTTTTTTTTTTTGTTTTGTTTTGTTTCGTTTTTTTCTTTGTAATAAGCCCTTTCCGGCTACCCTACAGTCAATATTTCGATGTGTACATTTCTTTAATAAGTTTAGGGTTAATTGTGGAAAACCGTAATAACTTATCTACACACAGTCGTGTAGAGGACTGGATTGATTCGCTGCAGAGTCGACAACCCGGTCCTATCCCCTTCGCCATTATTCTGTGTATTATTAGGATGTCCTCAAGTTACACTTTTGTTTAATAAAACCTTGGAATTCTCGAAAGACAACAAAACTACGTCTCTTGAACTCAGTTAATTCTTATGATTATGCTATCTTCCTTTAGCCACATGCAACACCCTCTTCTTCTTTAACTATTTTCTGGTTCAAATTTCCTATATTATCATTTCTCGGTTTACTATTTTTGTTCCAAGCTCTACTAGCATACCCCATTCATAGTTGTAATTGGCTGCAGGCTTTGTTTATTTCTGTTTCTTTATCTACATCTTATTCCCTACATCTTATTCCCTACAGTGGTGTTCATACTGGCACTATTAATTGCCCCTTTAGCTACCAATTTGCAACAAAATAAACACATAACATAAATTTATGCATTCATCATTCATTTTCAGATCCATATCACAGGAAAAATATAAATTCTGGAATTTACTTACATAATTTCAACCATAATGTTAACAGGTACTCTTCCATGCAAAAATTACAGACTTAAGACAAATCTTAAATACTTATATGTTCTCTGAAATTTCTTGAATTCAACAGGGTGAGACCTTCTCCACCCAACCTTAAGAAGGGAAATGACGTCCTCTTCTACCCCCGAGCTTCCACTCCAAAACAACAGGCAAAAATGTTCCTTATTTCTGAATCAAGCAACAGACCTCAGGATTGCAATCCAGTCTTTCAAGCCTCTATTTCCTTTTTGTAACGAGGTTATCCCTTGGCTCAAGTCTAGCTCTGGATGTCCCTCATGTTATTCCAATTCTACCTATTATTCTAATTAGAGTGTAACCCTTTCTTTCCACCGAGATTTATTTTTATCTCCAAGAAAGAAAGGTGTAACTGTCTTTAACTATTCCTAATTTCCTAGAGGTTGGAATTTGTTTCCGGTCTCCCTTCTTGAATTATGAGATTTCAAATTAATAGAAAAAACAATACTATCCCATTTAAATATTCATCTAAAATGTCATTGGTCTTTCCTGAGTTCTATTTACTAAAATCTTAAATACAATAAAGTAATTTATGACTGTTATCTGGGAGGTGTTACATCTTCCCCCCAGGCAGAACACCATCCTCGGTGTCTATTGTAGCCCATGGAATAGAGTAGGATAAGATTGTCTCAACAAACTTTCATCTTCCCAAGTAGCTTCCTCTGGGCTAAAGTGCTTCCACTACACTTTAGCTTGGGTGATAACTCACTTCCGCAACATTGTTTCTCTATGATCGAGAATACGCAGGGGTTCTACCAAAAATTCCCCGTTCGGTTCATCCTGTCAAAAACATCATTATCACAATTAGTCATACATTCTAGCTTGGATATAATATAATTCAAATTCATTCATACTTACTTGCACATCTTGCCAATTAATAATGTGCTTGGGGTCATACACATACTTCTTTAATAGTGACACGTGAAACACATTATGAAATTTTATGTGATGTGGAAGAGCAAGCTAATAAGCTACCAGTCCTATCCTTTCAAGGACTTGGAAAGGGCCATAGTAGTGGGGTGCCAATTTAGCACAACTACCCCACTACAAGGTGCTTTTCTTGGGTTTTATCTAGACATAAACATGATCTCCGACTTGGAATTCTTTGAAACTTCTCTTTTTATCTGCATAAACTTTTTGTCTATCTTGAGTCCCTTTCAAGTTTTGTCGAACTTTCTTCACTTCTTGTTCCATTTCTGCTAACATTTCAGGTCCTAGGATCATCTTGTCTTCTGGGTTATGCCAACCAGCTAGAGTCCTACACCTTCTTCCATACAACACTTCATAGGGGCTCATCTTTAACGATTCATGGTAGTTGTTGTTATAAGTGAATTCAACCAAATGGAGATAGTCTTCCCATTTGGTTGGCTGTTGCATCACATACATTCGTAACATATCTTCCAATACTTGATTGAACCGCTCTGTTTGTCCATCTGTCTGGGGGTGATAAGTGGTACTAAATTGGATCTAAGTACCTAGCCCTGTAAAGAGCTTTCCAAAATGTAAATGTAAATTTCACATCTCTATCTGAAATTACTACTTTCGGCATACCATGTAGTTAGAATATTTCCTTCATAAAGATGTATGTGATTTCCACAGCCTTATAGGTAGATTTAACAGGAATAAAATGAGCGAATTTGCTCAAGTTGTCCACCACCACCATGATGGATTCATGATGCTTCCGGGTTTTCGGAAGTCCAGTTATGAAGTCTAATGTAATCATTTCCCACTTCCACTCAGGTATAGGAAGTGGTTGGAGCAGTCCAGCGGGGTGTTGATGCTCAGCTTTAACCTGTTGACATTCTAAACACTTCGCCAAGTATGTCATGATGTCCTTCCTCATTCCAGCCCAAAAATACCTTTTCTTAATTACAGAGAACAACTTTTGATAACCTAGGTGAGCGACATAAGGATTGCGGTGAAACTCATCTAACAACATTTGTTTGAAGCTTACTTGATTGGGAACATACACCCTTCCTTTGAAAATAAACAATTTCCTATCATCTATGCCATACTAAGTTGGTTTACCCGAATCTTGTATTTGCTTAGTTTTTTGCCATAAAATTTTATATTTAGGATCATTAAGGGCAGCTTCCTTGAGCTGTTATGTCACATCAAACTCTACGTGGTCATACCGAATTTCATAAAGACATTGAACCTTTCTGCTTAAAGCATCGACAATTCGGTTTTCCTTACTTTTAAGGTGTCTCATATCAAAGTCAGATTCACTCAGGAATGCTTTCCACCGAGCTTGGCATGCATTTAAATTAGGTTACTTAAATAAATTAGTTAGACCGCTATGGTCAATCATAAGTAATAATTTCTTTCCCAACAAGTAATGGCGCCACACTTTCAATGCATGCACTACTACACTAAGTTCTAGATCGTAATCCGAATATCATTGTTCATGCTCATTGAGCTTTCTTGAATCATAAGCCACCAATTTACCATCCTGCATTAAAACACCTCCAACTCCTTCCTGGCAAGCATTCGTACAAACAATAAAGTCCTTTTCTGGATCAGGTACTTTCAGTATTGGAGCTGATGTTAACAAATGTTTCAATTGTCAAAAACCAAGTTGATACTCCGCTATCCACTTAAAAACTCTCCATTTCTTCTGTAGAGATGTCATGGGGTAAGAAATTCTAGAAAACCCCTTAATAAATTGACGATAATAACTCACCAAACCCATAAAGGATCGAATGTTTGCTACATTTTTAGGGACAAGCCAATCTAGGATAGTCCTAATATTTTTAGGGTCAACAACAATGCCTTCGGAATATATCACATGCCCCATATTGTGTATCTATTCCTTAAAAAAGTCACATTTGTTGAATTTGTCATAGAGTTGATTTTGTCTTAAGGTTTGGAGAACAATCCTTAGATGCTCCTTATGTTCTTCTACATTTTTCTAGTAGATTAAAATATCATAAATGAAAATTAGAACGAACTTGTCCAAGTAGGGGTGGAAAATACCATTCATTAAACTCATAAAGGTTGATGGGGTGTTAGTCAACCCAAAAGGTAGCATGATAAACTCATAACAACCATAGCATGTTCTAAATGTTGTTTTGCAAACATCCTCATCTTTAATTTTAATTTGATGATACCCTAATCACAAATCAATTTTGGAGAATACGGTGGCACCTTTGACCTGATCAAACAAGTCATTTATTCGAGGCAAAGGATATTTATTCTTGATGGTTAACTTGTTTAATTTCCTATAGTCAATAAAAATTCTCAACGTTCCATATTTCTTCTTTACAAATAGTACGGGCGCTCCCCAAGGGGATACACTTGGTCGGATGTACCCTTTATCAAGTAATTCCTGTAGCTGCATTTTGAGTTCAATCAACTCAGGAATACTCATACAGTATGGTGTTTTCGACATCGAGGCAGCTCCAGGGATAAGTTCTATGGTAAAATCAATGCTTCTTTTCGGAGGTAACCCATGTATATATTTCGGAAACACGTCTATAAACTCTTAGACAACATGTATATCTTCTAAAGCTGCCAATTTATCCTTTGAATTGGCATATCCAACCTGCACCGCATATATTTGACAACCTTTCCGGACACATTTCTTTAACTGGTTAGCGGTGATTGACCGCAACTTAATATTTCTTTTAATACCCTGTATTTCCTGGATGTTTCCTTCCTCTGTGAGGAAACTGATGGTTTTATCCTTACAATTTACTAAGGATAAATGTCGTTCCAACCAATCCATCCAAATTAACACATCATAAGAACCAAAAGGTAATATATTCAAGTTTACTTTAGTGGATTGACCTGCAATTTCTATGGGACAATTTTCTATCTTAGCTATCACTCTACGTTTTTCCCTGTGGCTAATTGCACTAGCCACAAAGTTTTAAATTTCATGCTTGAAAAATAACATTTTTTGACGGTTTTTGGACTAACATAACTAATACTTGCTCCTGGGTCAATCAAAGTAGACACAATCTGGCTAGTTATCTTACTTACAAACTCCACCATAGTGGGTTGATACTCTGCTTGATGATCCTCCAAGGCAACATTAATATTTGGTATGTTTCTGGCTACATCACCAACCGTGGAAGCTTCCTGAACACTTGCTGTAATTCCATTTCTGGCGCGATGAGGATAGTTCTTGTAGTAGTGGGGTTCCCCACAACCCCAACATTGCAGGGGCAGTTTTAGTGGTTGTCTGAGTTCTTTCTTGTTATGAGTTTCTACCATTTTGGCTTCATCTGGGTTCCGGTTTCACGACTGATACTTTCTAAAGGTTCCTCCCCCTGCTTTTCTGGGTACAGGCTTCATCCCACCTGATCTGTTACCCTTAAAATTGCTTGAAAATCCTTTCTGTCCTCTTTTTCCCGACCAATTCTTATTACCTTCACCTTTCTGTCGCATATGTTGATAACATATATGGGCCTTTTGAATAGTTTCATCCTTTTTTCTGGTGTTGTTGAACTCTATTTGTTCTTTCATATGAGCAGGTAGACTACTTAGGAAGCGTTGTACCTTCACCTTTTCTTCTCGTATGTATGGAACGTAACGTAGTAAGGAAGTAAACTTGGTTATAAACTCATCCATAGACTGTTGTCCCAACCTCAAGTCATGGAATTATTTCGCTTTCTCATCATAAAACCTTTCCATCAGGTATTTATCTTTGAAATATTTCTGAAGGGTGTCCCATGTCACCTCCCGCTCGTCCACACTTCGAACTGTTTTAATCTCTTCCCACCGGAGGGTGGCTTTACCTCGCAATTGGTAAACAATTAGTCAAGCTCTTAAGTTATCATCGTATTCATAAATTTGAAAATACTGGTTCATATAAGAGAAATTTTTGGCCAACGCGTTTCGAACTCTAAACAATGAGGGAAGTCAAAAATTATAAAAAGAAACCAAGAACCTAAGCGAGACAAGATCATTTAATAAATAAAATAATTAATGGAAATAAAATAAACTAAATTAAAAATAATTAATGGAAAAATAAATAAAATAAAACAAAAATATACACAAGTCAAAAGAAATATATATATATATATATTCAAAGAAAAATAATCAATAAATAAAACATGGTCAACAATAAAATATGGGGCTGAGGCCCATTAAAAAAATAACAAAAATACTAAAAGGAGTTAAGAACGAATAGGATGATAAAATACATAAAAAATGAAAGATCAAGAAAATAAACCCTAATGAAGAATAAATCAACAACAAATACTATAAAAAGGACGCCAATACCTACATAGATAAACAAACAAACAAAATAAATCCCAAAAAGAAGCCTAAAAAACTAGGAGGACACGAGAGGGACCCAACTTCTACTAATATTCCAACCATCATCTCTATTCAAATTATTGGGTCTTTTTTCAATTTCTAGGGCCTCCCTCAATTTATGATGATGGAAATGACTAACCCTAGCAATGACTTGGGCCTCCTCAATGCAGATGTGATGCTTATATTTATCTGCATGCTCTACCAAAGCAGAGGAGCGGATCCTGCCATGCTTGATGTCAGCAGCATGCTCACGAATCCTTTGATTAATCAAGTGACCAGTCTCACCAATGTAGGGAGTCCCATAAGAGCATGGGATAACGTAAACACCCTTCATATTCTTGGGGTCCACTGGGTATTTTACAGATCTACCGAAAGACTTTGCTTAATTCAATATGGATCACAGAAGCCTGAATACAGAAAATACAGGTCCATGTTAATTAACCAAGCATCTGCAACCTCTTCATCTTCCCCATCAAATAATTAAGGTTTTATTTTCTTAAATTCTCCCTGTAACTCAACCTTTGGCCTCTTAGCTCCTCTACCTCCAGAAGTATTTCCTGATTCTTCTTCATTATTTATCCATGTTTCCTCTATTTTCGGGTGACCTCTTTGTTGTTGCCTTGTTTCCCCCTGTTTTCGTTCTCTACACTAGGGTCTAGATCCCTCAGGTTATGTTGATTCGAGAGGCTCTTCAATATCCTCTCCTGCTCCAATCTCAGTCTTTCATTATCAGCGCACAAATTCATCATTTCTTCTCGTAATTACTACACCGTTTCTAACAGTAACGTGTTCTCATTTGTGGTACCCTCCCCTAGCTGGACCCACACTTCTAGATTAGATCCAACTCCACGGGGTGGGGGGTTCCTCGTCCCCTTCTCATCTATGCATTTAAACATTTAGGTTACTGATAGTCTTTCTTACCCATTTCCACAGTGCGGGAACCTATGGCTCTGATACCACTTGTAACATGTAAACCTATAAACCAAAACTTAATATACATAAATAAAAAATAACATTTATTTACTTTACTCTAAACTGACTATTGCAATCCCTAATGCATGATTACTATACCCTCATAACCATATTGTTGCAACATATTAAAATGTTTATTTACGAAGGCGATCAACGGTGTAATATAATAATGTTTGCATACAATTTAATGTGGCAATCTTGTTAAAACCCATACGCCTTGACCTGAACTTTAAAATGGTTATTCGAAGTGTCAAGAAGGCTAGGTGGAATAGAAATGGGTCTCACCACAACAGACAACTATGCATCCTGCAATCATTGACCCCCCAAGGCTAATCCAATTGTGTGAATCCATTTGCGAGAGATTAGGGTTCTGGTCTCTAGTGCCTGTGCCCTCAGTTGTCATTTGCCTCATGCACTCCTCTTAGGATGCGCTCTGCAACCCAACACCATTAAATCTTCCGTTAAGGGTCATTCCATAAGGTACTGGGTGTTTTAATACCAGATCTACATTGCTCGTGAGATGGTTCTTCGTTTCCATGACCTAATCATTGGCAAGACTCACGGTTAATCAGTTCATCCACCCGTTGCTCTATTCTATAGAGGCTTTCATTCTTAAGGTCTCTTCGAATTCTGGCAGAGTTTTCTAGGGCTCCAAAGATTCTATCCCAACCCATAGCCACTATGGAATTTTATAACCAATAAAAAATCTAGATAGAGAACCCACTACATCATGGCTATCCAAAGAATGGAAAGGAAAGGATGAAATCACTATCAATCCAGGCAAATATCCATGCTAATGACAACAAATAACAAAGGAACCACATGCATGTACCATGCATCCAAATCTCAACAAGGAATCGAAACATGCGACCTGTTACTTGCAATGTAATCCTATTGTAGTTGTTGATCCAACTTTCGCCTTACGCTTCGTTGCTTTCGTCTACTTGCCCTTTGCTTTCCTTTGCTTACTTGCTTGATCTCTTCTCTTGGAGATATCTCTCTCTCTCTGAAGTTCATCCAAAGCCAAAAATTGACAAAAAGCTATGAATTGTTTCTCTAATGCATTTTTATCATTGATGTCTCCTTTTTCTTTCATTTTCCTCATTTTCTCTCTAATTTCCCTTGCATGCATATTTGTGCCTCTTCACCTTCCTTTTCTCCTATTTTCCTTTATTTCTCATAATTAAATGCCAATTATTTCCTTTTTACCTTTGCCAATTTCCATAGCCGTTATTAAACCACAAATGATTCCCACTATAATGTTTTCCCATTATTCAACTTGGAATATGTGTCCCATGATTACAAACCCTCCCCGTTGGGGGAACACTATCCTTGACGTTCTATGACGCTTATAAACAACAAAACATACTACTTATGGATCTTTATAACACAAATCGTTGCAATATTTACAACATACCAACTACTAAAAACATGACCACCATACTGCTTATTGGAGCTTTATAACACAACTCGATGCAGTATTTACAACATACTACTTATTGAAGCTTTATAACACAACTCATTGCAATATTTACTATATACATATGTATATATATAAACCAAAACACATAAACCAAATACATATGATCAACCAACAAATAAGGAAGGATACAAAGCCTGCATCTCATCATCCATCTCCCATGTAGCTTCGTTGGGCCCAAAGTGCTTCCATTTCACTTTAACCTGCTCTATTGCTCAAATCCAGAGCATGAGTTGTTTCCGTTGCAATATGAGTTATGGCTCTAGCTAGAACTCTCCCTTTGGTTCCACTTGCAATATAGACTAGTTAATCACATGATCAACATCCTGTACATATATCTTAAGCAAGGAAACATGAAAACATCATGGACTTTCAGTATTTGTGACAGTGCAAGTCTGTAGACCATTGGTCCAATCCTCTCCAGAATCTCAAAAGGCCCACAATACCGAGGTGCCAGCTTGGAACATGACCCAATCCTCAAGGAGCTCCTCTTGGGCTTGATGTGCAAGTACACATGCTCTCCAACCTTAGACTCCTTGAATTCTCTATGCTAATCCACATAACTTTTCTTCTTGTTCTGTGCTGCTATTAGGTAGCGGAGGTCCCGCATAACAGTTTTGAGTCTGAGAGTCTAAAAAGTAGGATAAAAATATTGTAAACCTCCGAAATATGCGGAGCGTGAAAGGTAAAAGACCGAGTCAAAGGGTTGTCTGCCTGAAAAATAATATAAAATAATAGGAAGTAAGTCGGTCCGCGGACCATAGATAGGTATAAATAGAGCGTGGCTCTATGAGGGAAAGGCAGTTCCTTTTGGGTATGAACTTGGATCTAAATGGTAGTGGGTTTTTGAGAAAAGAATTCTGAGAGCATTTGTAAGTCTGAGTCGAGGGTTTGGGTAGTGGATAGAGGCTCTGCAGCTGTGTGCGCAGAGGCCTGGAATAGTCCGCAACTATGTGCGCGGACCCCTACAGCTGAGTGCATAGGGCGGATCTGGATGTGCTGGTGATAAGTGGAAGTAAAGATAAGTTCCTTCTGAGAATTTTGTGTCAAATCTGAATGATCGCGAATCTGACATTTTGTATGAATAATAAGACTGTTTTGATCTATGCGCATATAATTGCTTATTGAATACTTGTGAAGCTGGGTTTAATCTTAATAAGTGAACTGAATAAATCTGATAAATGTTTGCTTCTAAAGTAGATTCGAGTTGCAATACTTCATCCAATAGATTAGTTCTGTAGACTGCGCGCTAATAGAGAGTAAGAGATATTCGAGATCTGCGTGAATACAACGCAGCGCGAAGTTGCTGAACGGGGCGCGAAACCTCCAAACCACATCTAGACATCCCAAGGGTGTGGAAACCTGGTTCCAACACCCTCCCATACTACCTCAAGCAAGACCTCAGTCCGCGCTTCACGGGCTGTTGCCGAAAGGGCGAGTAGCTGTGGGATTTGCTTGGCTAAATAATTCTTCCGAACCTGGGTCAGACCCATAGAAGCCAATAGCTGCCTTCAAATTCCTTCTAATAAATTGCATCTCCTACTCCATCTCAACCAACATATCTAGTCCAATCAACACATTATTAACTAGATCACTCCAACTGATAGGAGTATTACAACTCTGCCCATAGAGAGCATCAAATGGACTCATCCTCAAGGATTCCTGATACCCATTGTTATATGAAAACTCTACCAGTAGAAGATACTTCTCCCACTTTCTCTACTGATGCATGACGTACATCCTCAACATATACTCAAGAATCTTGTTAATTGTTTTTGTTTGTCCAGCTGTTTGCAGATGATAAGTTGTATTGAAAGCTAACTCTGTCCCCAAGCCTATAAACAACTCCTTTCAAAACTTGTGAGTGAACTTGGCATCTCTGTTTGATATGATATTCTTGGGAAATCCATTCGATCTCACTCTCTCTGATGAAGATTTGATATCCTGAGTGACCTAAATATGGTTTAACATGAAACTCCCTTAAGATAAGCTTCTTCAACTCACTTTTATTTAGGACATAAGTCATGTTCCCGAATTTGACTAAGCCATCTGCTATGAGGTGATATTCCTCATCTCTATCACCTTTACCCTGTTGTTGCAATCTCTGCTTCAATTGCTGGTACTTCTCATTGTGCTACCCTGCCTGCAGGATCTGCTCCTGCAAATCTATCCCATAAGAGCTTACAATTGAAATATGATTCACATGCACTCTCCTACTAATAACATCTGTAACCCTATTCTCCTTACCTTTAATGTACCTGATATCAAAGTCAAACTCACTGAGGGCAGCCAACCATCTATCTTTCCTGGAATTCAGATCAGGTTGGTTAAACAAGTATCTCAACCCACTATGATCACTCATCAAGACAAACCTCCTGCCAAGGAGATAATGTCTCCACATCTTCAATGCATGAATGATGACTGCCAACTCAAGATCATGAGTCATATAGTTCTTCTCATGCTCATTCAACTTCATTGATTCATAGCAAACCATCTATCCTTCCTGCATCAGGACTCCATCAAATCCTTCCTTACAAGCATCTGTACAAACCACAAACTCCTTATTAGGATCTACAATCTTCAAAATCAGAGCATTTTTAAGCAAATCCTTCAACTGCCTAAAACTAACTACACACTCCTCAGTCCATTCAAACTTCTTTCCTTTTCTCTGCAAAGATATAATAGGATAGCCAATCCTTGAGAAGTTTCTAATGAACCTCCTGTAATAAACTTCTAGTCCTATGAATTATTTGACCTCATCCACATTCCTAGGAGTTGGCCACTCCATGATAGCTTTAATCTTTTCTGGGTGCACTGCTATCCCTTCCTTAGAAACAACATGTCTGAGGTAATGAATCTAACACTGAGAGAAACTACACTTGTTGATCTTGGCATACAGCTGATGCTCTCTCAACAATCTCAACATTGATGCAAGGTGCTTTGTGTTAGTGTCAGTCAGTTCAGTCTATCACCAGTGATCAAATATCGTCTTACAAGGTGTTGTTAGGGTGTCAAGTCAAATTTTTGTCATTTTTGTGAGTCTTAAAATAAAAAATTGGTCACCGTTTGTTGTGTCTAGGTCACTGCTTCTCCCTTCACTTGCTCATGGTTCTCATCACTCATCATGGTCATTGTCTTATTTGAGGTATCATATCTTCATTATGAAATGGTCAAATTCTTCATTTTAGGTCATGGTCTAGAGTTTCACTCCATGTGTCATCATGATACCATAGGTCAAAACAAAACCATGTCCATCATGTAATTCAGTGGGTAAAGGGAGTTAGCAGCTTAGGGAAAGAAAAATAAAGGTAAAGGCAATGTTTTATTTCAAATAAGACAATGCTGTAGTAGACTACCTTGTCTCACCATTTCTCATAGGGACAATTTTGTTCAAATTATGCTTCTGACCAAATGGAGAATCATTTTACAAAAGTGAAAGAGGTTTTTGTCAATTATATGCCAAGGAACCAAAATCTCCTTCAGTTTATGCACATGTGTTATAACTTGAGAGAAATGCCCAAACTAAGCTTGCTATAGGAGAGTTGCTGCACTTATGGACAATTTGACTTCAAGACAGTTTTTCAGGGATTTGGAGCATGTGTTGGTAGTGATTAAGGACTCTATTGTGTAGCATATATCCTAATGTTTCCAATGGTACCTTCATATCGTGATTTGGATTAGTGGAAGGCATCCAAAGGTGCTCTGCAAGTTGGTGCTATGATTTTGTCAGAGACACCCGCGTTTTTGGAGTGTAGAAATTTTGAATAATATGACACATATTCACAGAGATTATCCTGATTATACACTTATAAGCGGAACATGCATAATACATAACCTCCTCTACGTTGATCATCAATTTACAGAAGCAGGAAGATTCACAGGGGTACATAGAAGCATCAATCACACATATCAACACAGTATTTTCCCGGGGAAAGCATCTCGCTAAAAACCCCAACTATCTGTATATTATAGTGATTGAATCATGTAACAATACATACTACAATACTCCTCACAAGTAATCAGTACTATCTCCACATGCTACACACAATATAGCTCAGATCTGATCTCCAAATCTCCCCCGCTGCTTGCCTGCCTCCACAGCTCAATACCTGCTCAAGAATTAATGAGAATGGATTGCCAAACTCGTATTTGACCTGCAAATAATCACTCAAAATCTGTTGGACGTGAGCACAGGCTACAATTCTTGATATTGGCCAATTCATTGGCATACTCAATCCCTTTGATTGTGCAAATCATCATGCACAACTATAGTCACAACTGATAGCAATCTGATCCTCTAACACCTGTCCCTGCTGAACTGAACATGCACTGACATGCAACTGAGTTAACTAATGTATTCTATAGTTGCATTATGAGTTAATAACTTGTGAATTAATTAATAACTAATTCACCCAACTCATCTCTAGTCTATTGATCAGTTAGACTAAATACAACTAGTTTAACAAAGCTAAACAGAACACAACTCCATCAACTACACCTCCAGTCCACTAAACTCAACTCACTTGAGTTCTAACTGAAGTCCTGCATGCAAATATTAGTCATCCCATAGGTAACCACGTATTTCCCTCTGGGATCTGCATGTACCACATCCGTAGCTCATCCTGAAGTGCTCCATGAGAATAAGATCAAGTTTATAGTCCAAATATTATTATGAGACAATAATATTTGACTTTTCTATTTTTGACAGCCAGTCTAAAAATAGACTTTGATCACTCACACTGTGATCACTCACACTGTGGTCACCCACACTGTGGTCACCCACACTGTGATCACCCACACTGTGATCATCCACACTGTGATAAAAAAATAGAACTTGCGCCATAATTTGCCTGCGGGCCCACTTGGTGAAGGTGACTCTTTTCACTAAGCTCCATCATCTTGTTGCATTCTCAACAAGCATTTCTTGTTGCACACTTTTCAACACTCCCTCTCAACAAGAAAGGCTTCCTCTCAAACCCGATCCTGTAACTCTGGAATGTTCTCCATGCAACACATCTGGCCGGTCCACTTGCTCTGTCATCAAAGTCTCTGACTGCTATTGCCTCTATCGACTGAAACTCTGCATCTCTGTGCTCTTCAGTATCTGACTGCTCTAGCCTCTGTCACTTTGATCTCTGACTGCATCCATGCTGCTGCTGGTTCTATCTCCCAGCATTGCATCCGCATTGCACCTCCCAACTGACCCCCCTGTTGGGATAGAAACACCCTCTGATGCTGAAGCTCTACTTGCTGTTGACAAGTGCTCCCTCTCTGAAATCTGCGCTACTGCAACATCTCCATGCATCTCGCACCATTGCACACCTCTCTGTGCCACCTAGCACTGTGCAAAACACTTGTGCCTCTCGCATTGCTACAGCCTGCTAGCTATGCGCTGTCCTGGGATTCCCTGCACTGTCGCTCTCTCTGGCGCTCCATCCGCATCTGTCTCTACCCAATCAGTCAGTTCCTGCTACTACACATCGGGGCTCCCGTAGCAAGGTCTCATCCAAGAGGTTGGGTACCTCAAGGATCTTGCCCCTCCTCCTTGGGACAATCAATCCACATCACCCCACCTCCTACCTGGAGGTATGCCTACATGCGATCCTTCAGCCCATCTGGCTCGAAGTTTCCCCCTACTGGAGGTCTCTAGATGAGTAGATGTCTCTACTCTATCTCCTCTCAACTTCCCATGTTATGGCTGCTCCACAACCTCCTGAAGCTGCTGCACCAATCGTGGCTCCTCCACAATCGTCTGAGACTTCTTCTGGCTCTGCATGTTGAGAGGTAATGTATGCTCCCTCTCAACCACCAAGTCTCCATCATGACAACGAAAGCATCTCACCTTCGACTTGTCAACCTTCTTCCCATCACTGGAAGAACTGGATTCAGAAAGAGAAACCTTCCCCTTCCCCTTCTTCGCCTTACTCGCTAAGGCACAATTCTCCTCATCATGCATAAATGAAGAACTGTCTCTGGTGCTCCGTCTAATCTCCTCCTGCATCAAATCTGACCATAGTCGTTCCCAATTTGGCAGTTTCTCCCTTCCATTCACCGAGTCCTAGTAGCTATGCCAACTCTTAGGAAGGTTAAGGATGCTAGACTCACCATCCTCATCCGACAATCACCCCCACACTTCCCATCTCATCCCGGAATTGGGTGAACTTCGTGAGATACTGGGGCATACTGTCTCCATTCTCACACTGAATGTTTCTGAGTTTCGCTCTTGCTTTGGAATTAAATTCGAATTCCACCAGCTCAAAACTCAACTGCTTCCGATCTAAAATTCGTGAGAACACAATATTTCTCGTACAGAGATCGACTGTATGGGCATTCACCGGATATCTCACCTTCCAAAAGAAGGATGAATCCAGAGGCTACCTGGCCCGATTACAGACTCTGCCTGAAGAAATAGAATGTAAACACTTCCTGAATAGTAGATCAGATGATCAATCCTCACTTGATATCCTGTAAAAATCTCTTCTACAAATCAAGCAACTCTAATACCATGTAAATTTTTTTCTACAAATCATCTAGCTCCGATACCATGTAGAAATTTTTTCTACAAATCATCTAGCTCTGATACCATGTAGAAATTTTGAATACTATGACACATATTCACAGAGATTATCCTGATTATACACTTATAAGCGGAACATGCATAATACATAACCTCCTCTACGTTGATCATCAATTTACAGAAGCAGAAACATTCACAGGCGTACATAGAAGCATCAATCACACATATCAACACAGTATTTTCCCGGGGAAAGCATCTCGCTAAAAACCCCAACTATCTGTATATTATAGTGATTGAATCATGTAACAATACATAGTACAATACTCCTCACAAGTACTCAGTACTATCTCCACATGCTACACACAATACAGCTCATATCTGATCTCCAAATCTCCCCCGCTGCTTGCCTGCCTCCACAGCTCAATACCTGCTCAAGAATTAATGAGAATGGCTTGCCAAACTCGTATTTGACCTGCAAATAATCACTCACACTCTGTTGGACGTGAGCACAGGCTACAATTCTTGATATTGGCCAATTCATTGGCATACTCAATCCCTTTGATTGTGCAAATCATCATGCACAACTATAGTCACAACTGATAGCAATCTGATCCTCTAACACCTGTCCCTGCTGAACTGAACATGCACTGACATGCAACTGAGTTAACTAATGTATTCTATAGTTGCATTATGAGTTAATAACTTGTGAATTAATTAATAACTAATTCACCCAACTCATCTCTAGTCTATTGATCAGTTAGACTAAATACAACTAGTTTAACAAAGCTAAACAGAACACAACTCCATCAACTGCACCTCCAGTCCACTAAACTCAACTCACTTGAGTTCTAACTGAAGTCCTGCATGAAAATATTAGTCATCCCATAGGTAACCACGTATTTCCCTCTGGGATCTGCATGTACCACATCCGTAGCTCATCCCGAAGTGCTCCATGAGAATAAGATCAAGTTTATAGTCCAAATATTATTATGAGACAATAATATTTGACTTTTCTATTTTTGACAGCCAATCTAAAAATAGACTTTGATCACTCACACTGTGATCACGCACACTGTGGTCACCCACACTGTGATCATCCACACTGTGATCATCCACACTGTGATAAAAAAATAGAACTTGCGCCATAATTTTCCTGCGGGCCCACTTGGTGAAGGCGACTCTTTTCACTAAGCTCCATCATCTTGTTGCATTCTCAACAAGCATTTCTTGTTGCACACTTTTCAACATGGAGTGACCTTGGGAAAATCATTTTTTCTCCTTGTTGGAGTGTCCAAATTACATTTTTTTCTTGTGGCAGACTTCAAGATATTTCCAACGAGCTATCAAGTTCATAATTTGGAGTAGTTTAAGGCCTCCAAATGTGGTTTGGAAGACACGAGATGTGATTTTGGAGACTGCACTGTGCTTTTGAAGGTGGCACTGCGCTTCTGGACACTGTGCTACGCTTCCAGACACTGCACTGTGCTTCCAGACACTGCGCTGTGCTTCCAGACACTGCACTGCGCTTCCAGACACTACGCTGCGCTTGTGCCAGAGCAGCCTGAAACTCTTCGAAACTCACCCAAATTTGATTTTGAATATTGCAAACTTATTTCTTGCTACCCTAAGTTTGTTCACAAGTAAGTATAAATACTTTTCTTACCTTTTCCTTTGGCAAGATGAATTCAAGTGCAAGTTCTCTTCATCTAGGGTTTAGGTGAAATTTTCATGCTGCAAGCTAGTGTAACTGATGGTTTGGTTAGTTTTGATATTGAAAACATGTAAATATTCCACCTCACACCTCTATACATGTTTAAAACACACTTTGATTCACTAAATAACCTATCAATCCTCAGATTTCCCTACCTTTACCTAAACCCTCGCTCATACCTAGCATTTTGGGCAGATTTCCTAACAACATTGTTTCTAAATTTCTCCTACTCATCTCTCTCTCATTTCACTCCATTCAAAATTCCTAGGTTTTCTACCACCCCTATCCATCTCCCAAAATTCCCCTATCATCATCTCCCTTCCCTAACTGCCTCATTTCATCATTTCATTCCTAGAACAAGAAAACAATCAGCTTAAAGCTAAACAACTCATCATGGAGAAAGAGAAAACTAAATTGTTGCAGCAACCAGGAAAAGGAAAAGAAGTTTTGGAGCCTAGTGAACCTGAGGAAATTGAAAAACAAGGGAAGAAAAAGAGGCCAAGGACCAAGGGACTCAAAAAGGCATTAAAAGAGGAGTAAAAACACATTTTGCTAGATGAAGACCTAGACATGGAGGACATAATTGCATTAGAGATCAATGAGGACAGAGAGTATTGGTTAGATAAGGTTAATGACCACTTGGAAAATCTTCTTGAAAAATCCAATAGAGACAACCAACTACTAAGACACATGGCACATCACTATCAAACCAGAAATATGATTTGTAACATCAAGCTCAAGCAGTTGGAAAACAAACTCAAAGAAACCCTAAAGGAAAAAAATGAAAGGGATAATTTAGAGATGCTCACTGAAGCATCCATGAGGGCTTAACATACATCATTTTCATCTCATGACCAATTTTGAAGGATTTCTGAGCATTTTTGGTTTTTGGCTATTTTGGTGCCTAATTCAGAAAATTGGCTAGTCACAGAAGCGCAACGCCTTGGCATTGCGCCTTTTCCTCAGACATCCAAATGAAAAATGGTTTGCAGTTTTAGAAAGCTCATGGATTCCTCTCAAAATTAATTTCATCAGATTGCTTAGAGAGGGCCCAAATTTTGAGAAAAAGAGGGAAAAGGGATCAAAAATCAACATTCTGC
The DNA here is from genome assembly GCA_031772625.1 of Pinus tabuliformis. NCBI lineage: Eukaryota > Viridiplantae > Streptophyta > Pinopsida > Pinales > Pinaceae > Pinus > Pinus tabuliformis. The sequence goes on from CM062811.1 coordinate 263,981,168, forward strand.
CCCTCTTTTTGACAGGTGCTGTTGCGCTTCTGGAGACACCTTGGGAGAATGAGTTTTTGAAGGCCTTCCCCTAGGTAATTTTAAAAAATTGAAGGTGTTCTGGAAACTAGAGTTGAAAATATAGTTGACCATTCTTTCAGATATTAATTTGAACATCAGGAAGGCACCTTAAAGTGGGCTCAAAGTCGGAGCTGCGCTTCTGCAAATTTTTGTGTTTTTCATTTAAATTTCACTATGTAAATTTCCTAGTTTTCAGTTTGACTTGGTCAAAGTCAAAACTCTTGATGTAATTGAAGTTAGTTCGAGGTTAGATGATGTCCTAATTAAGGAAGCAAAATCCAAAACAAAGTCTACAAGAAGTGTTTGTATTTGACCTTCTCACTGTCACCTGTTGGTTGAGAGAATCTTGGAAACAGTTCCACCACCTAGGAATTTGATTCCTAAAGGTGGGGAAGTGGTTCAATTGAGTCTATATGTATGATTTATCATTTAGATATGGGTTGGACTTTTGTGGAGAAGCTTGTACCTTATGTTCTCTTACAACTAATACAGGAGTAGTTGCAACTATATTTCAGGAATTCTTGTTTAGTGAGTCTATGGTGTTGTTTTATTTTCCTATCAATTTCTAATGGATAAATCATCTCCCTTTTTATCTTTTATCTTCTTCCTATGAATTTCCTTGCAGTTATATAGACATAAATCTTATATTTAAGCTCTGTTTATCTAGAAATCGTGCTTGTGTTTCTTTTCTTCCAAGACTAATGAATTCATGCTTTTACATGCTCATTATGTTCTTTTAAACTCTTAGACCTATACTACATTGACAACACTTTAATTTCACCATAACACACTGATATCTAGCTCTTGTTTATACTTGTCAGTACATACTTGAAGCCTTGACCTAATTACCTGCTTGAATCCCTAGTCCAACAAAACAAAACCATAAATTCACAAATACTCAAACAAGGCTTATACATCTAGCCTAAAATCCATTTCTTTTCCAGTTATCCATTGACAAATCCTTTGAGAGATCCCTCTCTGGTTTAGTAGGGCTAGCTACTCAGCTGAAAGTGGTTTGAGGTTACCTCTTTCGATCTCCTCCTCAGCCAAGGAAATTGTAGAGGATAACACTTTGCATACTCTTCCTCATTCTTTTAATATACCAATATATCATCAACAAAGACTATCACAAACTTGTCCAGATAAGGGCACAACACACTGTTAATCAAACACATGAAGGTATATAGAGCATTAGTAATACCAAAAGGAACCACTGCAAACTCATAATGCCCATACCTCGTGTAGAATGCATGTTTGTAGATATCTTCTTCTTTGATGCACACATGATGATATCCTGATCTCAAATCAATCTTCGTAAACACTGCAACTTCCTTAAGTTGATAAAAAAAATCATCAATGTGTCACAATGGATACATGTTCTTGATAGTCACTTAATTCAATTTCATGTAATCAATGCACAATTTGAGAGTACCATCCTTCTTCCTTACAAACAATACTGGTGCGCCCCAAGGTGACACACTTGACATTATGTATCCCTTGTGAAGCATTTGTTTAAGATTCAACTTCTGTTCCACTACCTCTGGAGTGCTCATCCTATAAGGTGCCTTAGATGCTGGTGTTGCTCATGGCAGCAACTCAATGGAAAAGTTCACCTCTATATGAGTAGGTGACTCTAGAATCTTTGCAGGAAATACATCTTGAAACTGATACAAAACATGATACCTCTTCAGGACTTCATCATCCTCAACATCCTTCCCTTTATCACTAGAAATATGCACTACAAACAATAAACGTCCTTTCATGCGGTAGCATGTTTCTTCCATATCTGTAATCGTTCTCACTGATGTAGGCTTCTTCTTTCCCTGCAAGATTCTCCTTTCCCCATCTTCATCCAGGCACTCAATAACCTAGTCATAACAATCACCTTGGTCTTCGGAATGAATAACCAGTCCATGCCCAAAAGCATACTATATGAACCCAAAGGAAGCACATTTAGATGTGCTAATGTAGGCATACCATTTATCTCAAATGCACAAGATCTTACCCAGTGATGAACTCTTCTCTTAGTCCTTGTAGCCAACTACACCAACCAACATTATGCATGCACTTCTTTACTCAAGCAACACTTATCCACCAGGTTAGGACTCATATAATTATAATTTCATCCCGGATCAATCAAAATATAAACAACTTGATCACAAAGCTTACCTTCCATCTCAATAATGGTTTCTTGATGATCCTCCCTATTATTCATTGTTTCATAGATATGAGGAATACTCTAACTAACATCTCCAATTGTATGTGCCTCTTGAGCATTGTAAATATAAGGCCTACCACCCTGGTGTGATGGGCACTCACTCCTATGATTCTCTCCACCACAATTCAAACACCTAAAAGGATTTATTCCACCACCCTTATTCTGCTCCTCAGGATGAGACCCATGTCCTCTCTCAATTGCATTGAACTTCTTATAAGGCGCTACATTATCCTTGTTACTTACATCTTGAGGTATTCCTCACTTTTGGGGCCACTTTCCTTTAGTCTTTTCATTCCCTTTCCAATCATGCTTGAAATTAGGCATACGCTTTGAATGCTCATAACAATGCTTCAACTTTCTGATTGCTTCCTCCAGTGTCTGAGGCTCGTCAAACTCAATCTAGTCTTTACAACCCACTGATGAACCTTTGAATCTTCACTTTCTCATCCTTAAGATAAGACACATACCTCAACAAATCCAAAAATATGCTAGTATACTCATCATTTGTCATAGAACCCATCTTCAACTCATAGAATTCCTTAGCCCTTTCATCATAGTATCTTTGAGATAGGTACTTCTTCTTGAAGAGTTTCTCAAAGTCATCCCAAATCAACTCTTCTTATCTAATGCTTTTGAAATTCTTCACGTCTTCCCACCAAATGTCTTCTTTCCATTTGAGACTGAAGGTAGCTATCTTGGCTTTGATGTTCTCTGAGTAATCATGCAATCTAAAAAACTTCTTCATTCCAAACAACCATGCTTCTGTATCTTCTGATTTTTTCATCTCTCTGTCAAATATAGGAGGCTCGATTTCTTGAAATCTTCTGGCAAATATTTCTTCTCACTCCTACTATAAGGATGTCGGCAGTAATGGTGATGATGTCTTCTAGAACTAGAGCTTGAATAAAATCCATAAGTACTAACCTTCCTCTCAGGTGTATCCAAAGATCTTCCACCTCTAACTGTATCATCTCTGTCCATCATGTGTCTCCTCTGAGACTTGCTACCATATGCCCCATTTTTCTTCTCCTCCTGCCTATCTCCATGACTAATCCCCATCTATCCTTGCTTCTGCAAATCTAAAAGGCTTTGAATAATCACTGCATTGACCTCTTCTTGCTTTTCCTGAGCCCTTTCATGTCTTTCCTATGCCTCAATAATCCTGTTATTATTTGCCTTGCAACTTCGAATCTATGCCCTCAGATTCCTCAGTGTATCTACTAGATCAGGAGAGTGCTCTTCTCCTTGCTACCCAACTGACCTTTCCCATTCCATAGAATTCACATTAGGCCTGTAAGGGGAGTCATGTGAATTGTAATCAACAATTTTCCTCTTCATCTCTAATCTTTATTTCTTGCAAACATACCATGTTAGATAAACCAAATAGAGGAAATAATCAAAAGCATACCTCAATGTATTTGAGGGGGGGATATCACATCTGCATAAATAAATTCATATTAACACTATATATATATATAATGAAATCAACATATCAACACGATGCATGTTAAAACAAAATTGTAATACTAATTGCCTACATGATAACCATAACCATAACAATGCATGCATAGTAGACACATATATAACTAACATGCACTCATAACAATCACATCTACCCCGAGGTATAGTGTTGCAACCTCGCTCTAATACCAATATGTAACTAGGTATTAGAGGAAAGGTTGCAAGGAACGAACTGCTTTGATACCACCTCCTCCCATATTTACCTTCTTTTACAAGATCTTTAGGGTAAACATGAGCTGAGTGCTACTACGACATGATCCAACCTCCAAGTTATGGTTATGGAAGTGGGCCTACAACCAGAACACATACTACCACCCCTCAGGGACACTAGATCACTCAACAGCTTGAAAACCACCCCTGGTGATCAACCCCTGAGTTGAAACTCGTTTTCATGAGCTTGACACCCCAACAACACCCATAACACACTGTGCATGCAGTTCGGAGGCTACAACGACACCCATAGCACATTGTGCATGCAGTTCGGAGGCTACAACCACACCCATAAACCTTCATGCATGCGGTTATGACTGAGATATCCTTGTTTTGTGCATGCAGTTGCGATAATTGTGCCACTTTTTTAGGGATGGCCTATAGGCCACTTCCCATAAATGCCCAGAACTCTCCAGAATCAGGTCTAAGATGCTAACAAGTCTAAACAATGAATGCTAAGGCTAGAACTCACTCAAAACATGCCAGTCTCATGATAAAAATTTCGTCAAACATGTAGTAAACATAGTAGTTACAGGTCATGAATGCATATTTGATCATGATCATCTTAACTTCATCAGAGAATCATCAAGAAGGATCAATGCCCTCTCAAGCTACCTACAACAACACTTGTTAGCCCATGCATTCATCAATCATTTAATAACTTATCAAATCATGAACGAGATCCATAGTAAGAGCACATCATCTAACCAATAATATAACCAACATATAACCAAAATAGAATCCATGATAATCAACACAATGATCAACATAGGTGCTCATAGGCCACAATGGAAAAATAACACATATTAACATATGCAAAAGCCAATGAAGTCAGGGACTTCCATGTACCACCCAACCATAGATTGGCTGAACCAAAACCTCTCTTTCAACCAATCACCCCCGCACCATATTCCAATCATGAATGTGGGATCATATGGGTTAAACCAAAATAAAACCAACGAGGGATTCCAAAGGCCAAACCACCTCAACCCTAAACCATAATGATTTCACCTAACCGATCTACAAATCACTAATACCAACTAGATTGGTCACTTCCCAAGCTGTCCAGGGCTTTAGGGATTCTATCTCAACCCGCAACCTTCAGGGAACCCAAGTTGTTATAGGGCTCCAAAGATCTCACTTCTCAACCGACAACCTTTAGGGAACCCAAGTTGTTCCAGGGCTCCAATGATTCTATCCCAACCCATAACCACTAGGGAATGTGAGAGTTAATCGAAAATCCAGATAGAGAACCCACTACATCATGGTTATCTAGGAAATGGCAAGGCAAGGCTGAAATCACTCTCAATCCAAGAAAATCTCATGCCAATGACATCAAATAACCAAGGAACCTCATGCATGTACCTTACATCCAAATCTCAACAGGGAATCCATACATGCAACTTGAAACCTGCAATGTAATCCTGTTGTAGTTGTTGATCAAACTTTATCCTTGTGCTCCCTTGCTTTCCTTTGCTTGCCCTTTACTTTTCTTTGCTTACTTTTCTCTCATCTCTTGGATCTCTCTCTCTCTCTCTTTGAATTGATCCAAAGCCAAAAACTGACAAAAAGTTGTGAATTGTTTCTTTAATGCCTTTTTATCATTGATGTCTCCTTTTTATTTCATTTTCCTCATTTTTCTCAAAATTTCATTGCATGCATGTTTGTGTCTCTTCACCTTCCCTTTCTCCTATTTTCCTTTATTTCTCATAATTAAATGCTAATTATTGCCTCTTTTCCTTTGTGAATGCCTTTACCAATTTTCGTAGCCATTATTAAACCATAAGTGATTCCCACTATAATTCTTGCCCGTCATTCATCTTGGAATATGTGTCCCATGACCTTGGTTTTATTTTATTTTCATGGACAATAAACTAGGGGTTGTTACAACATATTAGTTTACAACTCTACCTAGGAAGAGCACATCTCATTTTTCATGCAATTTTTGGAGACTCTAAAAAATCATTAATCATTGTCTAGCCTTAAAAAATGTGAATTTGTTCAACAATGACTAGTATATTTGGCATATGTATTTAATGGAGGGGAATTAAATATAAATCTTGCAAATACAAAGGCCATTCTCGAGTGCTTAGTTGCTACTAATGTCACTAAATTTGGGAGCTTTGTTCTAGTGGAATTTCACCTATGGAAGTTTATATCATCATTTTAGTATTGGTTTCACCACTCCATTCCATAACATCCAAAGGTAAGAGTTTATGGTGGGGCAAGAACCAATAGAAAGCTTCTAATCCGTTGAAACAAATGACTAGTCAAGCACTAGTTCTTGCATTTTTCTAATTGGAAAAATCCTTTCAAGGTGGAGACAAATGGACGTGGATATGTTAGAGGAGCAGTCTTGATGTGGGAGGTATGTCATTATGCTATCACTTTGAGATGTTTAATAATTGATTCTTGGACTACCCTGCAGATGATATGGAACTCTATGCCCTAGTTTAAGTTGTTAAGAAGTGGAAGTGTTATCTAATGGGAAAGGAAATCATTATCAACATTGATTACCAACTATTGTAGTACTTGCAAGCCAAGAGCATAAATAAACAAAACACTATAGGTGGATGGGTTTTTGCAACAATTTTCATCTAGTCATCAATATGATAAGGGAAACACTAATAAGTTGGTAAGTATGCTTTCAACCCCACCCACATCTAATATTAAAATTTTGGGAACTTTCATGCACATCGGGACATTTATCCATGATGGTTACAAAGACACACAAGTAAAAGATGGGGATTTTAAGGAGGTGTTTTAGCAACTACAATGCCAAATTCACAGAGAAGAAGGTGATGGTAAGGTTGACTATCATATTTATAATGGTTTGCTTTATAGGCTAGACAAGTTATGTGTTCTCAAAGGTGAAGGATTATATTTGATTAGAAAGGCTCACACCTCCAAGGTTATAGAACATTTTGGTGTTGAGAAGATAGTTTCCAACTTGCAAAGGTATGTGTATTGACCCATAATGTATGAAGGTGTAGCTTAGTATCTGAAAGAAAGAAATGTTTATACCAGTACTTAACTATAGCCACTGAACCTTGGGATAACATCTTTGTGGATTTATTGGGTGGTTTTCCAAAAACCAAGAAAGGACATGACTTTGCATTTGTAGTAGTTGATAGTTTCAACAAGATGTGCATTCTTATGCCTGGTAAAAAGACTATGAAAATAAAAAATCAACAAATATATATTTTAAATAGGTATGGGTGCGCTTCGGGATATCAAGGAACATAATATCAAGCTTGAACACCAAATTTCATAGTATCTTTTGGGCCACACTTGGGGGAAGGATGGACACCAAGTTGAAGAGATCTATAGTTTTCCATCCATAAACAAATGGGAAGATTGAAGTAGTAAATATGAAATTTCTTCAACTTTTGATGGGTTACAATCAGAAGCTTCCAAAGACTCATAATGAAAATACAATCTATATTCAATATTATTGTAATAGAGTAGTCCAATCTTCCATTGGTAAGTCCCATTTTGAAACTTGCTTTGGGTATTTGTCACCTTTGCCCTTGTATGTTGTATATGGATAACAAAGAGGAGTTCAAGAGGGCATCACAGGAGAATCATTTAAAGTATAAAAATGCGTGGAAAAGTTAGGCAAATGCATTTTCAAGTATAGGATACATTGAAAAAATCATAAGAAAAGTGCAAGACTTGACATGATTGGCATAGAATCAATAACACATTCAAGATGAGAGATAGATTTTGGTCACATATGATCAAAGAAAGGGTATAGGGTCCTAGTAATAAGATCAAATCTCTATGGTATGATCCTTTTGAAGTATTGAAGAAGGTGAGAAATAATGCCCATGGGGTCAGTCTACTTACATACATGCACATTTGATTAGCAATGAATGTGGAAAATATGAAAGTATATGAGCCTTCCATGTTCGATCAAACTAAGGAATGAGTCTTACTTAACATGCGGGACTTAGCACTAGAAGCTTAAGCAAAGTTAGCAAAAAGTACAATGTTGTATAAGAATTATAGAACTATCAATCAAGGGCAACATGAACTTTGCCAAACATGGTTGAAAGGACAATTTCTAGATGAGGCAAAATGGTATTCCAAAGAGAAGTTAGAAGAAAAATTTCCTCGGCTCATTTAGTAAAATATTTTGGGACCACAACCTTCTTCAATGGGGAGGTATGGTTTAAAATGAATCATTATATAATTTTTTTTTTTTTATCTATCTTGGTACTTTGGAGGAATTAGCTTGTAGGGCCCATTTTGATGTTAGGTCCCAATTGGAGATTTGGGGTCTGAAACTTTTGAAATTCAATTTAAGGTAGCAAGAAACACTTTTGGGATCAAAAACTTATGAGGATGGCTTTAGCTCCTCAATGCCATTTTACATACATAGATCTTTCCAATAATTTGAAAATAACCGCAATTAGAGCTTGTATGTGAAAGTTATGCCTCACACAAGTCGAATTAGTTTGTTGACCACCATGGTACTGAGTGGACGCCACATAAATTGCCATTATTCACATATGTGGGTCTAATAATGTGTATATATTTGAGAATATTTTATAGAGTCCAAAAATCCTAACATTAGTTGAGGGTCAAGGCATACAAAAACCTTGATTCTAACATTTTTATGACTATGAGGCCATGCTAAATATTGAACCCCTGTGAAGAGAAGATGTTTCATTCTTTGAGCATTGTGCTTGTTTCATAATTGAGTAGAGCATCCAAGAGTGGGATTTTAGAGCATAGTAGAGGAGGTAGAAGACTATGTGGTAGTCATTCAAGCCACAATGTCAAAGACAACTCCATAGTTAGTGCCTGTTACTTTTTACTTACATTTCACAACTGAAGAAAAGAGACTAGAGCATTGACCTCGCCTTCTAGCTTGGTTCTCTCCCATTTCAGGTTTCCCAAGGTATGGCTTGTGTTCATTTGTGTGGATGGTGTGTTCATTTGCTTATTCTTTCATTTTCGTATTTCATTTTTTTTCATAAATTTGAATACTAAGCTAGTAATAATAATCTAATATATAAAGAAATAAACTACAAAATAAAATATTTCAAAATATTAAAAGATTCGTTGTGATGAATTATTCTAGTGGAATATCCATGACAACTCATAGATCATAAGTTGAATTATATTAGGCTCTATTAGTCTAATTTCATCTACAAGGATTGTCTTTCCCATGTCTAGTTTAATATAGTTTCCCACTCTTATTTCTCACACTGACATTATATGAAGGTTGTGATCAACACAACTCTATCTATATTTAGAATCGACTTGTTGTAATCATGACAGTTACAACAAAGAGATCAAATTTTATATAGAACCACTTAAAATATCAATAATAAGACCATTATTAAGTTATTGTTTATGGATTTTATATACATACAATTTAGCTAGCTACCAATAAATTACTATTACTATCATGAATTTGCATACCATGAAAACTAGCAAACAAAAATTGAAATATACTAACCCGCTTCACAAACCAACCAGGATTTCTTTAATGAAGAATAACTATTTACAATTGGTGGAAGATGGCGGAATCAATAAGGGACCTTGAGTCTACTAGCACCAAAACTATACCAGCTTCCAGAATTACTAAATTAATTTCCTCAACTTTCACCTTCTTAACCTCACTCACCCTCTCAGTAGTCAATTACTTTCACCACCCTAGTCCTCCTCCTCCTCTTGTTATTCAATTACCTATCCTTAACCACAAATATCTACTTGAACAATGGGCCATATACAATTCACTCAATCATTTAAACAAAATGCACATTCATCTCTCACACTAATTATAAAAGTCTCTCTCTACAAGAATAACAAACTCTTGTAGAAACAACATACCACAAACTAAACTAGAAGGAAAAAGAATACTAACTTTCCCCTCCTTCTGAATAGAAAACACCAAACATAAAAGAATAGAAGTGAAATCCCCCAAACAATTTTCCCTCCCCTTCTTTTCACTTTCCCCTCTTGGTATATTATTATTATTTTTAATTAATCAAAGTCACGCCAAGTTGTTTCCATGCAAGATTGACTTAAACCTCTTACACTTTTGATTCAGATTAAGCAAATCCCATATTTTCATTGAATTATGTTTCATTTTTTAATATTACTATACTATTGTTATATGCGTATTTTAGCACATCTATATTGATATTATACTTGGTTTTCGTTCCTTTTTCTCATTATTATGTATATTGTTTTTTTTACAAGATTTTTTTTAATAACCTTGAAAAAGATTTTACATGTGGTTGTCGCTAAAGGATTGACCAAATTCCAAAACATTGTCCAAAAAACTATATAATCAACTAGAGCAAGAACAATAAATTCAACTTACATCAATATGCTCCTTCGTAAAAGACTCAAAGCTTAAATTTTCAAGTTTTTTCATAACAAAACTAAACCGCACATGACTAAGCAAAAATATAACAAATTTCAACTACCACTAATAACTATGTAGTAAGGGAGATGAAAGAACCAAAGGACTACAAATTGGAAGTCCATAGCTTCCACTTATTGATCATCATTGAACTCATAGAGTCCAAATGATAATTTATATTTTAATATGCACATATAAACGTATTCCAGTCTTAGGTATTTCATGACAAATGCAATTATTCAATCATTCACATATGAAGACACATGCACACTATGTATCTAGAGTAATTATTTAAATATGAGATGATTTTGCGACACTAAAAATAATATCAGACAAAGTCAATAATAATCAATAACAATGGGTGCCACATGTATTTACCCTTTGGGACACCTCATCATGAAGTGGTATACAATAAAATGCTAGCTTATGATATAAATAAACAAAACCACAATTGGTGGAATCATGTCATTTTCAATCCAGACTACATCTACAAACTAAAACATCAATTATCTCTATAACTATCTCTTCATTTATAGCCTCGTTTATCCTCTTGTGCTTAGAGAATCTGTTCAATCCTTTATCATTCATAGCCCTTGTCCCCCCATCTAGTGCTTGAATGATCATACTCTCAATATCACAAGTTTCTCTATTAAGACATGTTTTATATGTCACATGGAATGGTATGACAACTCATTGCATGGGTGCTTACAATAGGCATCAAAGTTAATACATTGCTCTAAGAGTTTGATCAAACTTCAATATTTTAAGACTCGTATCCTTTAATGGACTGCATGGCTCTCCAATATCAAGTAGTACAAACAAGTCTAGGTTAGCTAATATAGGCATAATGGAGATACATTTGTGTCCTCTACCCATATTTAGAACTTCGTAAGGACCCTCGTTCATGGGTATGGGTTCCCATAAGGTACTGATACTACTTGGTTGTTTGACTTTATATGTGTCAAAAATAACTCATGCTCATAGTACATCACATAACCATATAATTCAGTATGTAATAATCATTAACTAGCATTTGCACCTTATGTTGCAAAGGAAACGCCGTAAGGCATAGAGTGGGGAAGAATAGCATAGAGTGGGGAAGAATAGGGACATGTGAATGGACATTGTCGAAAACAACGGTGGATGATAACGAGTTACAATTGCAATAGTTAGTTATATGTATTCTGAAAATGGATATTTTGTAAATAATAATAGTTTGTGGAAGAATAGCGACATGTGAATGGAGATTGTTGAAGGAAAGGGTGGATGATAATGAGTTAGAGTTGAAAGTATTACTTATGTGTATTTTGAATATGGATATTTTGTAAATAATAGTAGTGTGTGGGAAAAAAGCAACATATGAATGGACATTGTTGAAAGCTAGGGTGGATGGTAATGAGTTATACTTGAAATGATTAGTTATGTGTATTCGAATATGGCTATTTGGTAAATAATAGTAATGTCTTGTAGAGGTTATCCATTATCCATGTTGTTGTTTTTGTACGTTTTTTTTTTTTTTTTTCTTGTCTTCCGAGATGTAATTTTTCCATATGCTACCTATTTATGGTGTTATTAGAAAATACTATTATATTGTAATGGAAGAGGTGAAAGAAACGATACGACATTGTGAACAACATCATGGTCGTCGTTCCATATTTGAAAATGCATGAAAAATTGTTGGAGCCATGATGATAATAATAAAAATTCCAGCATGATTTTGAAAAAATTTAGCTAAATTTTTTGAAAATGTGGATTATAGTTGTCACGTTTTAGAATTTTGAGTGCCTTAATTTTGCACAGAAAATGATAGAAATTACAGCATGATTTTGAAAAAATCCAGCTAATTTTTTTTTTAAATGTCAATTACAGCGGTCAAGCTTCAGTATTTTGGGTGCCCAGGCATTCATGATGGATGCTAAATCCATTTCCGCCATCCAAAAAAAATTTAAACACTCCCACAATCAAATTTCGGAATTTTCCGTCCAGACAAAATTGTGACCTCTTTAGATAAGACTGGAAAAAAATGGTCTACCTTTGTGTGGGAAACATGATTGAACATCAAAGTTTCAAACGAATGCGTACATGCATAGAGGATTATTATGGAAGATTCCTTCTTCAGGGAATCGTAATATAAGCCATGAGGATATTAAATGTCCTTAAAAACTAAAGCACAGAACTTGGGAGCTTCAAGTCCCAGGAATGGAATTTGGTATTTGGTAACATTTTACAAGGGAAACATGATTGAACATCAAAGTTTCAAATAAATGCGTACACGCATAGAGGATTGTTATGGAAGATTCCTTCTTTAGGGAATAGTAATATAAGCCATGAGGATATTAAATGTCCTTAAAAACTACAACACAAAACTTGGGAGCTTCAAGACCCAGGAATGGAATTTGGTAACATTTTTAAATGGAGTTTCCAATACAAACTGGCGCGAATCACCCAGAAGCTTTCAAGTTCATGGCCCCTAAATTTTTGCATTCTTGATAATGTTTTCTCACTGTTTCAATGTCAATTTCATGATGCTTCCAAAAAAAATTACAAAACAATTTTATAAGTTTTAATTTCTATCTATAAAATAGCTACTCCATCGTGAAGAACAGAGATTATTGCTACTCCATCATGAAGAATAGAGAACTTGCGAGCTTCGAGACCTAGGAATGGAATTTGGTAACATTTTAAATCGAGTTTCCAATACAAGCTTTCTTAATCTAACAGAATCACCTACAAGCTTTCAAGTTCGTGGGCCCTAAATTTTTGCATTCTTGATGATGTTTTCTCACTGTTTCAATGTCAATTTCATGATGCTTCCAAAAAACTATAAAACAGTTTTAAAGTGTTAGTTTTTATCTATAAATTAGCTACTTCATCATGGAGAATACACATTTGTTAGGTATTATTTGGCATTTCACATCATGTTGTATTATGAGTCATTGTGTAAGTAAAGCAACATTGTGAATCTAGTGTGAGGAGGACCAAGGTGTATTTAGTAGTCACAATTGATTGAGGGATGAGGCACATTGAAGAGTCATAGATAAGAGAGATGCATTGAAGAGCATTTTGGTAGTACATCATAAGAAACTGTGTGAGGCATTTTGCCACCATTTGGTCATCTCAACATATTTGTTACTTTCTGAAACTAGCATTTCCCAGGTATGATTGTCCACTAAAGTTTGTTATGTGATTCACTGTAGTGTTGTAAGTTACACTGCATGGTTTCTTAAATTCTGTTGTGGTTTTACTAATTCCCTATATGGTCTGCTAAAGCCAAAATATTATAGCTTATGACATGACGTGTGAAGTTTACTTTCCAGGCTTTAGATATAGAAAACAATGGCTGAGTTTTGTTACTTGTTAACTGTTGAATAGTTGGGTATACTAACATGTGAAGTTTACTTTCCAGGCTTTAGTTATAGAAAACAATAGCTGAGTTTTGTTACTTGTAACTTGTTGAATAGTTGAGTATACAAATTTAGATGAATATATTATTGTAAGTGCTAGTATGTGGTTGGGCACATCATCATTTAGAAAGAAGAAACAAATGACACAGCAAAAAGAGTCAGCATCTGTCTTAGTTCCCAAGGTTGAAGTTCAACAAATTAGATGTGTAGCCAGCTCATTGAAATTGGATTTAAGTTTGGAACTCATAATTTTAAGCCAAGTTCCCCAATTTGAAATAAGCAGCCACCTTCAACATGCACCAAAATTCTATGGTGGGCTGGGCAAAATTACAAGAAAAATATGTATGTATTAAGAATAATTGATGATATAGCCGTGGGTTGTTCTCAATGGTGATAGTCAACAACATTTCATTGCATTATTCCCATACAAGGGGAGGCCACACTTGCTGCCGAGTTAATAAAAAATTTGCTGGTATAATCACCTTACTTACAATGACAATAACCACTATTACACTAGTAGCACATCAAATCATATCTAAACACCAGTACACAAAAAGTTTATTATATCAGAGTAAATGTAACCTGCATGTCTAATTCAACTCCATTACCAGTAGTTCATTCTATCAATTTGTGATGCTTATATGACATATATTGTCTAAAATGATGCAAGCATAAAAGTTCAATGCAGTACTGCAAGCCTCCTGGTCTGGTTGAACTCATTCTGTCAATTTGTGATTCTTATATAACATATAGTCTTTAAGGAAGCAACAAAGAAAACTTTAGTACAGTCTCGTAAGCCTCCTGCTTTAGTTGACATTCCCTTCATTTACATTCCAAGGAAAATTATAAAGTTATAACTAAAATTGTAAGTTGGTTTGGATGGCCTAAGACCCGACATATCAAATCAGCAAAGGTAATTACTAAAATTCAGGTTATAAAGTCCCAAATCCGTTGGCATTGCTCCACTATGAAAATTATTGATCTTAGTGAAACCGCATATTTATGATACAAAGAAAGTGTAGATACAATATGATCTTTGGATGATAAGCCTTCACCTAAAGGCTAAAGTGTCGACACATCCTTAGCCTGAGATATCTCTAAATAGAATGGACACAATAAGCTTTAGAACATGACATTCACTAAACTCGTACTTTGAAACCAATTTCAAAGTATTCTCAGTTATTAATTTGCATATCTACAAGCATATAGTGCAACAGGGTAAGTATAAACAGGGCAGGCCACAACAGAAAAGGTCTGAAGCCGATGCAGCTTCTCCTTGTTACAAAGCCTCTCTTCACTTTGTCCGCTGTATGATAAGTACATCTAGAAAAGCTAGCAAATTGATCAACTGGAAATCCAGCATATCATTACATTTCCTCGAAGAGCTATTTAATCCTAATCCACATTCGAAACCATTAACAACTCACAACCAGTGCAACATAAATGTCTGCCAAATCATGGGAATACATGTAAACAAAGAAAAATACTATGCTAATCGTAGTCAGCCTATGTGATGAAACAATATCACCAAAAGTTCAAACTAAGCATGTTACCAATAAAACTGTTGGCTAAACCTATAAACAATCTTAATCATCCACTTCTACCTGCCTTCTTAGTATTAGGCCTTTACCAACAGGTGTGTGATTAATTCGTTTCTCATCTTTTATCAGCTACCAGGTTTGACAAAAAAGAAGTGCAAATTTCCTGCCTCCACTATCCAATAGATCTGCTAATTTCTGAATCATTCAAAACTTGAACAGGGCCAATATATTGAAATAACACCATGAGAGCCTCAGAATTTGTGCCTCCATTTATAAGCTATCTTAACTAAGCCATTTATTTTGGTAATCCAAATAACAAAAAAACCATTCCATTTCTTTCCTTTAAAACAGAGATTTTCATCCAACAACTTCTAGTTGCACGCAGAGGCAGATTCATTGACTTTTACCATTCACGCCAGTCTTGGTATGCAGAGGCAGATTCATTGAAATCAAATATTTCTTTCAGCAAAATATAGCAGTGTGATGAATATGTTGGCAACGATTAAATGACCCTTGGTCCACTACAACGAGGAGAACATGAATAATTAACTATTTGAAGGCTTTGCATGTACAAATCTAGTACACTGTTTTCTTCTGCCCAAGCTGCGTTTATGGTTGTGATTATCACAGTCTTGTTAGGCATTGAAGTCTTTTCTAGATCACTCCCTAAATCAAAGGCATTTACAGATGAATTCAACTCTAAACTCTGTAAGAGATTGGCTCTTAATTGAACTGTAATAGCCATGGAAATTTATTTATAAAAAGTATGCCATCAACTACACAATTGGTATCTACAAAAACAGAAGGCTAGAAAACAAGAATTTTAATTTATAAGATCCAATTTACATGGTTGGTCAACATGTATAAACCCCTTGTGTCATCACTCTGTCCAAGTGGGGAATAGTAATATGACAGTGGAATCACTATTGTGAATATGCAGAGACATAATACTATGGCATGCTTATAGATCGTTGTTGGCTGAATGACTTGCAATTGGCTTTCAAGCTGTTAGTTCACCATAAGTTGGATGTACAAAATATTAGTTGGATCTGAAGAACAAATAAAGCTAGGATAAAAGGTCCAAATTTATGAAATTATTAGTTTCTTCCTTCCCCACCTTTCCATTGTTATTATTATTATTATTATACTAATAATAATAATATTATTGTTACCAGATAGCTCCCTGGATGTCGTCAAACAATTAATATTTATTTTATTAGAACAAATCAAGGTACGGATAGAAAGCTAATTTTTTTGAAATTATTAGTTTCTTCCTTCCCCTCTTTTTCGCTCTTAGCATTATGACACTTCCTTTCACATTCTACAATGGATTGAACTTGCAAGAAAATTTGAGGTGAACCTTACAGAGAGGTGCTAGACTCTTCTTTCCCTGGCAATGGAAATTTTGACTACAAAGATGCCCTCTCAAAGAGCATTATGTTCTTCAAGGGGCAGCGGTCGGGTGTTCTTCCACCAAATCAGAGATTGACATGGAGGAAAGATTCAACCCTCACAGACGGATTCGACCAGAATGTATGGATATTTTTTAAAAACATACGAATAACTGTTTTAGCCTTTCATCTCAACCCTTCAACTATTTTAGTTTTTCTTCAATGGGTACTAAATAAATTGAAAACAAGAATTATAATTTATAAGATCCAATTTACACGGCTGGTCAACATGTAGAAACCCCTTGTGTCATCACTCTGTCCAAGTGGGGAATAATAAATATGAAAGTGGAATCACTATTGAGAATATGCAGAGACATACTACTATGGCATGCTTATAGATCGTTGTTGGCTGAATGACTTGCAATTGGCTTTCAAGCTGTTGGTTCACCATAAGTTGGATGTACAAAATATTAGTTGGATTTGAAGAACAAATAAAGCTAGGATAAAAGGTCCAAATTTCTGAAATTATTAGTTTCTTCCTTCCCCACCTTTCCATTGTTATTATTATTATAATACTAATAATAATAATATTATTATTACCAGATAGCTCCCTGGATGCCGTCAAACAATTAATATTTATTTTATTAGAACAAATCAAGGTATGGATAGAAAGCTAAAATTTTTGAAATTATTAGTTTCTTCCTTCCCCTATTTTCGCTCTTAGCATTATGACACTTCCTTTCACATCCTATAGTGGATTGAACTTGCAAGAAAATTTGAGGTGAACCTTATACCTTTGCCTCTTTTGTTCACTTTTGTACAGAAGGAGGTATATACATCTTCAATTCATATTTCTAGCCATTATCAACACCTAATACATGCTTTTGTATACATGGAATTAAATTTTCATCATGTTTGAACTCAACTATTTGCCTTCCAAGGCTGGCTAAAATGGTTGTTGGGCTGAGGGCCTCCACTGCAAATATTTTTACTGCATGACTGCCCTATTCAAGAAGCCAACTATTCTAATAAGCATGTGAATGAAAATCACCTACACAATTTACAAATTACAACAACAACCAACCAACAAAAAAAAAAGTACTCAGCAGACTAAGGCAACAAACTGTTCAAGTAATAATCCTCATAAGGGCCAATATACTGGGACTATCCATTCAACTAGGTATTACCACCTATATTTTATCCTAATTTAAGTATATTTCCAGTAACAATTCACCAAACCGTACTCAGCCTATGTGATGAAACAATATCACCAAAAGTTCAAACTAAGCATGTTACCAATAAAACTGTTGGCTAAACCTATAAACAATCTTAATCATCCACTTCTACCTGCCTTCTTAGTATTAGGATTTTACCAACAGGTGTGTGATTAAGTTGTTTCTCATCTTTTATCAGCTACCAGGTTTGACAGAAAAGAAGTGCAAATTTCCTGCCTCCACTATCTAACAGATCTGCTAATTTCTGAATCATTCAAAACTTGAACAGGGCCAATGTATTGAAATAACACCATGAGAGTCTCAGAACTTGTGCCTCCATTTATAAGCTATCTTAACTAAGCCATTTCTTATTCTTGGGACCCTTTTTCTGGAATGATCCTTCTGCTTATGGTGGGCCGATTAGGCATGTATCCGGCGTAAGGGTATTGCCCAAAATTAACTACAGCATGAAGAGCCAAGGCCACCCATACGATTGTTGTTATTGCCTTAAATTCTTCCATGCTCTCCATGCTGTACCACCATGTCTCGTCCTTCTTGACTCCGTGACCAACATTTCTGATTTCGTTCCACCATTCTTGCAGCTCTGTATCAGATTTCACTGCATCATCATTTTGGTAGTACAAGGACAGGTACTCCTTAACCCATGAAACTATTGCGAACCATATCTCCAATCCATCCACAGCGTAAGGGTAGTCTTCGATCATCAGCTTCAACCCGTAGGGCATTGATGAGTCCACCACTACCATACCCCTGTCAAGTTGTAGCCACATTCAGGTAAAAATGTTAATCAAAATTCAAATGGTTGACACAAAGATGAGGCTCAAATTTTAATCAGTATTGATTACTATTTAGAAAACAAAGAGCACTAATCAGCACAACATCATACCAGAGTTTGAATTCCATACATAAAACATTACAGTAAAAAACAGAACTGACTGAAAGAAAAAATCTGTATACAGAGAGATACAGTATAATTGTAAGGAGATCGTCCATATTTATAATAAATTGGGAGAAGCCCAACATTGAAAACTGGTCGTTGGACAGTTCACCAACCAAGTAATGATAGGTCAAATGTGCACAGTAATTAGATCACTGACCTAAATAAATTTTAGTCTTTAACTCCATGGTGTATGTACAACAACAATTATGATTACCTTTTCATGAGATCTGCAGGTAACCCTTGTTCGTCAAGCCTCCATTGCCTGTACACTACCGAAGAAATCTCCAAGGCATACTTTCCAGTAAACACTGTTCTTTCAAGAATGCCTCCGCCATTTATAAGAATCTGGCGAGCCAGAGCATTGATGTTGATTGTGTCCCGGAAATGAGGGCTCAATAGCTTGTGAACGGGATGCATCACACTCAGCTGTCTGTTAGTAGCAATAATAAATGGTTCCGTAACTGCATGAGTCTTGAGCCTGAAAGAATCCGACCATTACAGTCTCAGTCTGGACTATATATAGAATGATATTGTAAATATCAAACAAATTCTGCAGGTATTCTATTAGTTGTGGCTATTTGGGTTTTACCAGTGACTGATAAACTGATGGTAACCAGAATCATTAATGGTCACGTACGCTTTAGCCAGCTGCCATAGAGCTCCTTCTATGCCTTCCTCTGCTGGAGTAAACACCTTCCCAAAACTTGCTCGATCTTCTGAAGGGGGTAGGCTCAACTCGATTGCAACTGGCCTTAATGTGCCATCCTTCTTCAGGAAGAGAATTGAATGAGAAGCATATGTCTTGGTGATAGACAGAGCATTTATTCGATCCAGATGGGGCATCAAGGCGTCATGGTGGTCCAAAATGAAGAGTCTGTTATCCTAGAGAGCCTGAAAATATCATATCCATCTATGAATACATGAATCTATAAAAGAAATTCCCATCTGAAGCCCTGAGTAGGCTACGAGTGAGACTTTTTGCCTCTACATAAGAGTTCATTAGATAATGTGTTCTAAAAATCCCTCTCACATACTCAACTGCATGAATGCCCTATTCAAGAAGCCAACTATTCCAGTAAGCATGTGAATGAAAATCACCTATACAATTTACAAATTACAACAACAACCAACCAACAAAAAAAAAATGTACTCAGCAGAGTAAGGCAATAAACTGGTCAAGTAATAATCCTCAAAAGGGAAAATATACTGGGACTGTCCATTCAACTAGGTATTACCACCTATATTTTATCCCGATTTAAGTATATTTCCAGTAACAATTCACCAAACCGTACTCAGCCTATGTGATGAAACAATATCACCAAAAGTTCAAATTAAGCATGTTACCAATAGAACTGTTGGCTAAACCTATAAATAATCTTAATCATCCACTTCTACCTGCCTTCTTAGTATTAGGCTTTTACCAACAGGTGTGTGATTAAGTTGTTTCTCATCTTTTATCAGCTACCAGGTTTTATAGAAAAGAAGTGCAAATTTCCTGCCTCCACTATCTAACAGATTTGCTAATTTCTGAATCATTCAAAACTTGAACAGGGCCAATGTATTGAAATAACACCATGAGAGTCTCAGAACTTGTGCCTCCATTTATAAGCTATCTTAACTAAGACATTTCTTATTCTTGGGACCCTTTTTTTGGAATGAACCTTCTGCTTATGGTGGGCTAATTAGGCACGTATCCGGCGTAAGGGTATTGCCCAAAATTAATTGCAGCATGAAGAGCCGAGGCCACCCATATGATTGTTGTTATTGCCTTTTCAACTTCTTCCACGCTCTCCGTGCTGTACCACCATGTCTCGTCCTTCCTGTCTCTGTGACCAACATTTCTAATTTCGTTCCACCATGCTTGCAGCTCTGTATCAGATTTCACTGCATCATCATTCTGGTAGTACAAGGACATGTACTCCTTAACCCATGAAACTATTGCAAACCATATCTCCAATCCATCCACATCGTAAGGGTAGTCTTCGATCATCAGCTTTAGCCCGTAGGGCATTGATGAGTCCACCACTGCCATACCCCTGTCAAGTTGTAGCCACATTCAGGTAAAAATGTTAATCAAAATTCAAATGGTTGACACAAAGATGAGGCTCAGATTTTAATCAGTATTGATTACTGTTTAGAAAACAAAGAGCACTAATCAGCACAACATCATACCAGAGTTTGAATTCCATACATAAAACATTACAGTAAAAAACAGAACTGACTGAAAGAAAAAATCTGTATACAGAGAGATACAGTATAATTGTAAGGATATCTTCCATATTTATAATAAATTGGGAGAAGCCCAACATTGAAAACTGGTCGTTGGACAGTTCACCAACCAAGTAATGATAGGTCAAATGTGCACAGTAATTAGATCACTGACCTAAATAAATTTTAGTCTTTAACTCCATGGTGTATGTACAACAACAATTATGATTAACTTTTCATGAGATCTGCAGGTAACCCTTGTTCGTCAAGCCTCCATTGCCTGTACACTACCGAAGAAATCTCCAAGGCATACTTTCCAGTAAACACTATTCTTTCAAGAATTCCTCCGCCATTTATAAGAATCCGGTGAGCCAGAGCATTGATGTTGATTGTGTCCCGGAAATGAGGGCTCAATATCTTGTGAACGGGATGCATCACACTCAACTGTCTGTTAGTAGCAATAATAAATGGTTCCGTAACTGCACGAGTCTTTAGCTTGAAAGAATCCGACCATTACAGTCTCAGTCTGGACTATATATAGAATGATATTGTAAATATCAAACAAATTCTGCAGGTATTCTATTAGTTGTGGCTATTTGGGTTTTACCAGTGACTGATAAGCTGATGGTAACCAGAATCATTAACGGTCACGTACGCTTTAGCCAGCTGCCATAGAGCTCCTTCTGCGCCTTCCTCTGCTGGAGTAAACACCTTCCCAACACTTGCCCGATCTTCTGAAGGGGGTAGGCTCAACTCGATTGCAACTGGCCTTAATGTGCCATCCTTCTTCAGGAAGAGAATTGAACGAGAAGCATATGTCTTGGTGATAGATAGAGCATTTATTCGATCTAGATGGGGCATCAAGGCGTCATGGTGGTCCAGAATGAAGAGTATGTTATCCTAGAGAGCCTGAAAATATCATATCCATCTATGAATACATGAATCTATAAAAGAAATTCCCATCTGAAGCCCTGAGTAGGCTATGAGTGAGACTTTTTGCCTCTACATACGAGTTCATTAGATAATGTGTTCTACAAACCCCTCTCACATACTCAACTGCATGACTGCCCTATTCAGGAAGCCAACTATTCCAGTAAGCATGTGAATGAAAATCACCTATACAATTTAGAAATTACAACAATAACCAACCAACAAAAAAAAAATGTACTCAGCAGACTAAGGCAACAAACTGTTCAAGTAATAATCCTCAAAAGGGCCAATATACTAGGACTGTCCATTCAACTAGGTATTACCACCTATATTTTATACTGATTTAAGTATATTTCCAGTAACAATTAACCAAACCATACTCAGCCTATGTGATGAAACAATATCACCAAAAGTTCAAAGTAAGCATGTTACCAATAGAACTGTTGTCTAAACCTATAAACAATCTTAATCATCCACTTCTACCTGCCTTCTTAGTATTAGGCTTTTACCAACATGTGTGTGATTAAGTTGTTTCTCATCTTTTATCAGCTACCAGGTTTGACAGAAAAGAAGTGCAAATTTCCTGCCTCCACTATCTAACAGATCTGCTAATTTCTGAATCATTCAAAACTTGAACAGGGCCAATGTATTGAAATAACACCATGAGAGTCTCAGAACTTGTGCCTCCATTTATAAGCTATCTTAACTAAGCCATTTCTTATTCTTGGGACCCTTTTTCTGGAATGAACCTTCTGCTTATGGTGGGCCGATTAGGCATGTATCCGGTGTAAGGGTATTGCCCAAAATTAACTGCAGCATGAAGAGCCGAGGCCACCCATATGATTGTTGTTATTGCCTTTTCAACTTCTTCCACGCTCTCCATGCTGTACCACCATGTCTCGTCCTTCTTGTCTCCGTGACCAACATTTCTGATTTCGTTCCACCATGCTTGCAGCTCTGTATCAGATTTCACTACATCATCATTCTGGTAGTACAAGGACAGGTACTCCTTAACCCATGAAACTATTGCGAACCATATCTCCAATCCATCCACAGCGTAAGGGTAGTCTTCGATCATCAGCTTCAGCCCGTAGGGCATTGATGAGTCCACCACTGCCATACCCCTGTCAAGTTGTAGCCACATTCAGGTAAAAATGTTAATCAAAATTCAAATGGTTGACAAAAAGATGAGGCTTAGATTTTAATCAGTATTGATTACTGTTTAGAAAACAAAGAGCAATAATCAGCACAACGTCATACCAGAGTTTGAATTCCACACATAAAACATTACAGTAAAAAACAGAACTGACTGAAAGAAAAAATCTGTATACATAGAGATACAGTATAATTGTAAGGAGATCGTCCATATTTATAATAAATTGGGAGAAGCCCAACATTGAAAACTGGTCGTTGGACAGTTCACTAACCAAGTAATGATAGGTCAAATGTGCACAATAATTAGATCACTGACCTAAATAAATTTTAGTCTTTAACTCCATGGTGTATGTACAACAACAATTATGATTACCTTTTCATGAGATCTGCAGGTAACCATTGTTCGTCAAGCCTCCGTTGCCTATACACTACCGAAGAAATCTCCAAGGCATACTTTCCAGTAAACACTGTTCTTTCAAGAATGCCTCTGCCATTTATAAAAATCCGGTGAGCCAGAGCATTGATGTTGATTGTGTCCCGGAAATGAGGGCTCAATAGCTTGTGAATGGGATGCATCACACTCAGTTGTCTGTTATTAGCAATAATAAATGGTTCCGTAACTGCATGAGTCTTGAGCCTGAAAGAATCCGACCATTACAGTCTCAGTCTGGACTATATATAGAATGATATTGTAAATATCAAACAAATTCTGCAGGTATTCTATTAGTTGTGGCTATTTGGGTTTTACCAGTGACTGATAAGTTGATGGTAACTAGAATCATTAACGGTCACGTACGCTTTAGCCAGCTGCCATAGAGCTCCTTCTGCGCCTTCCTATGCTGGAGTAAACACCTTCCCAACACTTGCCCGATCTTCTGAAGGGGGTAGGCTCAACTCGATTACAACTAGCCTTAATGTGCCATCCTTCAGGAAGAGAATTGAACGAGAAGCATATGTCTTGGTGATAGACAGAGCATTTATTCGATCTAGATGTGGCATCAAGGCGTCATGGTGGTCCAGAATGAAGAGTCTGTTATCCTAGAGTGCCTGAAAATATCATATCCATCTATGAATACATGAATCTATAAAAGAAATTCCCATCTGAAGCCCTGAGTAGGCTATGAGTGAGACTTTTTGCCTCTACATAAGAGTTCATTAGATAATGTGTTCTACAAACCCCTCTCACATACTCAACTGCATGACTGCCCTATTCAAGAAGCCAGCTATTCCAATAAGCATGTGAATGAAAATCACCTATACAATTTACAAATTACAACAACAACCAACCAAAAAAAAAAAAAAATGTACCCAGCAGACTAAGGCAAAAAACTGGTTAGGTAATAATCCTCAAAAGGGCCAATATACTGGGACTGTCCATTCAACTAGGTATTACCACCTATATTTTATCCTGATTTAAGTATATTTCCAGTAACAATTCACCAAACCGTACTCAGCCTATGTGATGAAACAATATCACCAAAAGTTCAAAGTAAGCATGTTACCAATAGAACTGTTGGCTAAACCTATAAACAATCTTAATCATCCACGTATTAGGCTTTTACCAACAGGTGTGTGATTAAGTTGTTTCTCATCTTT
The DNA here is from genome assembly GCA_031772625.1 of Pinus tabuliformis. Lineage (NCBI taxonomy): Eukaryota > Viridiplantae > Streptophyta > Pinopsida > Pinales > Pinaceae > Pinus > Pinus tabuliformis. Next base: position 264,005,959 of record CM062811.1, read on the forward strand.
TATCAGCTACCAGGTTTGACAAAAAAGAAGTGCAAATTTCCTGCCTCCACTATCTAACAGATCTGCTAATATCTGCACCATTCAAAACTTGAACAGGGCCAATGTATTGAAATAACACCATGAGAGTCTCAGAACTTGTGCCTCCATTTATAAGCTATCTTAACTAAGCCATTTCTTATTCTTGGGACCCTTTTTCTGGAATGAAACTTCTGCTTATGGTGGGCCGATTAGGCATGTATCCGGCGTAAGGGTATTGCCCAAAATTAACTGCAGCATGAAGAGCCGAGGCCACCCATATGATTGTTGTTATTGCCTTTTCAACTTCTTCCACGCTCTCCATGCTGTACCACCATGTCTCGTCCTTCTTGTCTCTGTGACCAACATTTCTGATTTCGTTCCACCATGCTTGCAGCTCAGTATCAGTTTTCATTGCATCATCATTCTGGTAGTACAAGGACATGTACTCCTTAACCCATGAAACTATTGCGATCCATATCTCCAATCCATCCACAACGTAAGGGTAGTCTTCGATCATCAGCTTCAGCCCGTAGGGCATTGATGAGCCCACCACTGCCATACCCCTGTCAAGTTGTAGCCACATTCAAGTAAAAATGTTAATCAAAATTCAAATGGTTGACATAAAGATGAGGCTAAGATTTTAATCAGTATTGATTACTGTTTAGAAAACAAAGAGCACCAATCAGCACAGCATCATACCAGAGTTTGAATTCCATACATAAAACATTACAGTAAAAAACAGAACTAACTGAAAGAAAAAATCTGTATACAGAGAGATACAGTATAATTGTAAGGAGATCGTCCATATTTATAATAAATTGGGAGAAGCCCAACATTGAAAACTGGTCGTTGGATAGTTCACCAACCAAGTAATGATAGGTCAAATGCGCACAATAATTAGATCACTGACCTAAATAAATTTTAGTCTTTAACTCCATGGTGTATGTACAACAACAATTATGATTACCATTTCATGAGATCTCCAGGTAACCCTTGTTCGTCAAGCCTCCATTGCCTGTACACTACCGAAGAAATCTCCAAGGCATACTTTCTAGTAAACACTGTTCTTTCAAGAATGCCTCTGCCATTTATAAGAATCTGGCGAGCCAGAGCATTGATGTTGATTGTGTCCCGGAAATGAGGGCTCAATAGCTTGTGAACGGGATGCATCACACTCAGCTGTCTGTTAGTAGCAATAATAAATGGTTCCGTAACTGCATGAGTCTTGAGCCTGAAAGAATCCGACCATTACAGTCTCAGTCTGGACTATATATAGAATGATATTGTAAATATCAAACAAATTCTGCAGGTATTCTATTAGTTGTGGCTATTTGGGTTTTACCAGTGACTGATAAGCTGATGGTAACCAGAATCATTAACGGTCACGTACGCTTTAGCCAGCTGCCATAGAGCTCCTTCTGCGCCTTCCTCTGCTGGAGTAAACACCTTCCCAACACTTGCCCGATCTTCTGAAGGGGGGTAGGCTCAACTCGATTGCAACTGGCCTTAATGTGCCATCCTTCTTCAGGAAGAGAATTGAACGAGAAGCATATGTCTTGGTGATAGACAGAGCATTTATTCGATCCAGATGCGGTATCAAGGCGTCATGGTGGTCCAGAATGAAGAGTCTGTTATCCCAGAGAGCCTGAAAATATCATATCCATCTATGAATACATGAATCTCACTGCTGCTGCAGATCAAAAGACAAGCCAAATTACAAGGAACAAGCATTGAGTTGGATCAATATACCTGCTCCACTGTTAGACCGTCGAGATTATTTTCGATGTGTGAAGCAGTAATAGAACTGATCTGAGGACCAGACATCAAAGGGTCCAGTTTACTTCTCGGAGGAAAACTCTGTGAATTCAACCATTCACAACATTAAAATTATGTAGCCTAAGCTTAATTAAAAATAGAGAGGAGACAGATGGGGACTAGAGGTCTGCTGATTACTTGGAGTCTCTGTATAACAAGAGGATTGACTCTGGCCAGCATCTGGCGCGCAAATTCTTCATCTTTCCTCCATGCAAATTCGTCATCTGCACCCATTAATCCCATTTCCAGTAAGTTCAATTATTCAGAATCTGGTAGAAATCAAGCACAGAATAAGAAGATGCATGGACGTGTTTGGAAGAGAAATACTCACGGGCTATAACTTGAGGAAGGGGATACTTGAACAATTTTTCGCCGTCTGTTGTAAGAAACTCTTTGACAAGCTCAAAGGGAATGAAATTTTTGGCAGCTTCCAGAATTGAGTTGTTGGGCAACTTTTTCCCATCGGAAAAGAGCTTCTTAATGTCTTTAAAGGAGTCGAACTCATTCATAGTTGAATCAAACAGCGATTTGAGCTCTGGTACCAGGAATTGAACAATTGCCTTGAGGGAATGCGCTAAGAAATCAGACATTTTCAGATGCCCAAAACGCTCATCTCGTGGGACACATCTCGTACTGTTTACAACATCGACACCCAAAATCCAGGTTCCGATGTCGCTGGAGAAACTGCAGCAGCAATGGCTGCCGCGTCCATCGTTTTCTGAACATCCGACTTCTCTTATTCTCAAAGTCTTTTCAAACTGCAACTCAGGGAAATTAAAATATGGGCGACTAATAAGCATCTAATGACCGCCATTGCCATGAGCGAGAACCGCGAGACGAAAATTCATGAACCGTTTCAGTTTCATGAACCGTTTTTTGGATCAACGATCAAACTTTGTTCAATCGTCTAACACCACAAATCTACGGTGAACAATAGGACACGGAGACGGCTGGGGCAATTCATTTCAAGGGGAAACGCCTTACAGCGTAATTAGATAATTTTAGCATGAAAATTATTCAACATCACCTGTAAACACATTCTTATTTTTTCATATTCAATCGATATATATATTTCATTCTTTCAATTTTCAGTTTTTTTGGTAGGCAAAGTTTCTTCCATTTCATAAATGCAATCATATAAACATATTTTGGATTGCCATGGTTTTCCACCAGTGAAACCAGAACATTAGCAAAACTATAGTTTTTTTAGCATCTAAAAATTAGCAAACTCTAAAGAGATCAAAATTATAACAAATTTGTTTAGAGGCATATAACATGATATTACAACTGTAAACTAAAAACTAAAATACCATCATAGAAAATAAGAAAGAGAGAAGTAAATAGAAACCAACAACCAATCTTGGGGAAGTCTGATTCTTCGACCATAATTGGCTCTTCGCTTCTTCCTGGTTAGCAACTTGGGTCTAGAGGGAGGCCAAAATGAGCTTCAATGTGTTGCATGTAACGTCCTAAACACTTAACTCACATTGATATTGTAATTGCTGTTATCACAAAAAATGATCATCTAGCCATAATTTACTAGTTGGATTGAAGTACACCATGTAGGGCCAATTTTACCATAGTAAAATTGCTTTCACTGTGAGAAATTACTTAATAAACCACATATGTTAAGCAATTTATAATTAAACCCATGAAGAATAATTAAATAAATCACTATTTGTTTAATTATCTTCTAGGAATAATTAATTAAACCTTTGTTTAATTAATATTCCTTGTCACATTTGACCCAGTTATGAGAAATAAATAGATAAATCATTAATTATCTTATTTTTCTCTAGGAATAATTAATTATTATTCCTTGTCAAGTTTGAGTAAATCCCTTAGGAATAATTAAATAAATCATTATTTGTTTGTTATTCCTTCACCATATTTCTTGAGATGATAAATGAAATATTTATTTATTTATTATTTCTAAATAAAAGTTTAAATATTTTTTTCCCTCCAAACCAAATATAATAAAATATTCCAAATGGTTATTTTTGAAGAAGAATCACACAGCCATATAACCATATGCACAACAAATTAACAGACAAACAATAAACTAGCGGAAAAGGCAGAGAGCCATCATGTGGTCTCTCATATTCATGTAATTCTCTCTTATTCAAATAATTTAATAATACATTTAAATACATGAACAAGTGGTCTTAAGATAGTGCGTATATCTTAGACTTACTTGGTTGAGACAATTTCTCAACTTACACACTAATTTAGGAGATCTAGTTGGAGAGAATCTCTCATCCAAACTAGACTCCTTAGTTTGAGGAATTCTCATGATTTTATTTATTTAATTTAATATGGATTTATTATTGATTTTTAAGAGAGTGAGGCTAACATTCCCCCCTCAGTGATAAATCCAATACGAACGAGGAACATCTTCCAAGTTCTCAAGCTGATCCTCAAAAAACATTTGCCTGAAAAACTGCCAAAGCTGGATGTTGAAGAAACTACAATATGAAGAGATCACGAGTCAACTGCATGACTGATTCATCTCTGAATGTCACTTGAAAACTCCATCATGTGCCAAGCCACAAAAGGATCCAACTGTCCTTTGCTTGAAAACAACATCCGGTGTCCACTAACACAATTTGATGAACGCCCACTGGTGTATTTGCTGATGATGGTCGCCCACTGGCTGATGGAGATGCCCACTAGTTGCTTCGCTGATGTTGTCGAGACTTTCAGTCTGAAAACCAATGTCAAGTTCATTGACATTTTACCCCCTTTGTTAGCTGAAAGAAGAGGCAATCTTCTCCAAAATATATCTGAACTCCCCCCCGTAGGTGGAGGAGTATTTCACTGGTGTACTCCCCCGTTCAATTGCACGAGAGTACCATCTTCATTTGACTGTTGGCTGCAATATGTATGAGTGAATCTGATTGTAAAACTTGTACAATCTTCTGGCTGTGGATGACCATTTCCAAGGATCAATCCATGAATAATTTATCTTCAATCTTGCTGACTTTCATTGGTTGCAACATTTCTCTGATGTATGATTTGACTTGCCACAATGGTGACAAGGATGGAGATCAAAACATTGATTTTCCAGATGACCGATTCTTTGACAATGAGAACATTTCGGGTTGTCTGCAACTTGAGTTTGTGTGCATTGACGTCGGTCTGCAAGTTGCTTAGAACTTGCTGAGGTGATTTTTTCAAGTAATCCAGAACTGACGAACTGAATGGGCTTTGAATAATCAGGGATATTTAAGTTGTCGTTATCTTTGACATATCCTAAGCCGCGTCAATTTCGATTAATTTGAATTTCTTCCCATGGCTTGATGATGGGTTTGGAAGAAAGTTGAATTGGAACAACTTCAACACTTGAAGCTGGTTGGATGAATGAAGTTGAATGATCAACTGTCTCTAGATTGGTGAAAGACTTGGAAGCAACACGCTTCTCTTGCAACTCATTTCCCTGCAGTTGCGACTCCAGTTGAAGGAACTCAATCGTTTCATGTGCATGTTGAATATGCAATTGAATGTTAGCAAGAGTGGTTTTGTTGATGTGCACCATGTCACCGACTGATGATAACTTTAAATTGTTAATAATTTGGGACTTTGAAGTCAAGCTCGCTTGTCGTAGAAGTCGTGCTTGAAAAAATTGCTTGCTTGAGTCGATCACTGAAATGACACGCTCGCTTGTATTGGTTGTTGATTGCTGATGCTTTTAAACACTTACTTGAACTGCTGATTGTACGCTCGCTTGATGATGATCACTTTACTTGAATGAAACTTTAAGAATGATTTAATGAACTTTACACAGGCTCGCTTGTTGTGTGTTGAACTGTTGCACTTGATTTAGTTACTTGACACGCTCGCTTGATCTTGTTTTAACAATTGATTGTTTGAACTCACACTTGCTTGCTTTCATGCTCCCTTGGTGCTTCCTTCAATCAGTTTTAGACTCGCTTGATGTTGAGAGATGTGCACTTGCTTGATTGATTACTGACACTTGTGATTTCTTGAATGTACTCACTGAATGTGCTGATTTAAAAAAGGAAGGGTGTCGAACACTGTCGAAAATGCACCCAAGAGATAAATGACAAGTTCAATCTTGATGAATCAGTTGAAGACTTATTTGACCTAATTTATTCACCTTAACAATTCAAATTAGGGTGTCGGTTACAACTGAGAACGCACCCGTCCAATTCAACTGAATTTGACTTTGATTACAATTCAACTTACAAATTATGATTTTCAAGTTACAGTTTTGTATTGAGCTTATTAAAGAAATGGTGCAGGTGCAATTTCCAAAAAATGTTGTTGAATTGTTGCAAAAATTGTTGATGTGGATGACAGCTTGATTGGATGTTGATGTAGAAATGTCATTGACAACTTGATTATGTATTGTTGCTTCTTGATTGCTTGTAGTTTTGCGTGATTACATAAGCTTGAATGGAATTGACTATGGGCATGCAATTTGCTAATTTGTTGTGTGTACCATATTAGAAAGATACCACAAGAAGGTTAGTGTCAAAACTAGACACAAAACAAAAACAATATCAAGAATCATGTACCATCACAAACATACACATGGTGTACCTAAGATCCCCTTATTCAATTTCGGGCGGATCTAGGACACAATCACCACCAAAAAGATATGTTTTTATTAAGTAGTGAATCACATCAACCTTCACCTTCACATCATCGTGAATGAAATTTCTCAAGCACAAATTGTGAGAACTCCTTGAAGCAATCTGTCTTCAAAAAAACTGACTCAACTATCTAGAAATAAAAATATTCACTTATCTCTCAAAAGACAAAAAAAAATTTACTTTATCACTCCAAAAACAAAAAATTCACTTATGACTTCAAAAAATCACTTATGACTCCATTAAAAAAATATTTCATAACCTTATCTCTCCAAAAGCTCCATAAAAACTCTACTTTCACATTAACACATTCACTCTAAAATCACTTAAAACATGTCCTTATTCCTATTTCGAGTGGAATTGATGGAAAAAATTTGATGTGGATATCCTCCCTAATCTGCTACGTAAAGAGTGATTTCCTGCTCACTCATCTATGGCGATTAACTCGTTGTACCATCTCAAAAACAAAACCAACGCTGCATCTTCTACGGGCAGGATATGCTTCTGTTGAAATGGGTGAACATGAAGGTAGGGAACATGTATGCTCTAAATTGAAGCATCCAATAAGGACAATCTATTTTGAGAATCCGATGGCATTACGAGAAATCAATGCATTCACATACGAGACAACAAAAACCTATGACTTGTAGATGGAGATTATTCGGCTTGATTTTAAGTCTGGTCTAGAGGAACTGCTAAAGGAAAAGCCTATCAAAGAAATCTTCCTTGGTACCTATATAGGCGACCCTAATGCTGTTGGTCAAGAAAAATTTTGCCCAAGTTCAAAAGGATGGCCACCATTCATGAGAGTGAATCCCATATTAAATTGGTCATATAAAGATGTATGGGCTTTTATTGTTGCATGCAAAGTTCCATATTGCACGCTTTATGATCAAGGATATACTTTAATTGGAAGCATTCATGCACCTGAAAGAGGGAGTACAACAGATTCAAGTTAGTGTCATGGTGTTTATCTTTGGCGGCATTGGACCTATTCATTCAGATGTTTCGTTGGTTGGAGTTGCAAAAGCCTTTGGTGTGTTCTTGGCTCCTGATGAAGAATTTGAGGGCTATCTGACAAAACGACTGGAGCTGATATTTGAGAGCCATTGCTGATGTGATTCACTAAGTCCTCTGTGCTTGCTCGAGTCCTCGATGATCCTCTTTGCGTGCCCTCTCCATCCGGAAAACCATCCCAATGCCCTCCAGTCTCGTGCGTTACACATCAACTGTTTATTGAAAAATACAAAAGCAAAAGACGCTCATGCGAGATAGATTTTTGGAGCTTGAGTGCGATATTTTTGAAAGTGAATGACATCATACCACACAACGTGCCAGGTTTTCAATTGAAGGTGTTTGTTGGCCAAAGACCAAACAATGGATGCCCAAAGTAGGAAGGTGTTGAGACTCAGCCGATACCCTCCCTCCTGCTGGTTTTTTTATGAACCTGAAGCCAAACAACAAAATCGAGGTTCTACATCTGCTGGAAATATTAAGGATGATAATGCGATTGCTGAAAGTACAACTCCACAAGAAGACACATTTTATTCCCTTGCTCCGATACCACATGAAGAAGAATCACACAACCATATAACCATATGCACATCAAATTAACACACAAACATTAAATTGGCAGAAAAGGCAGAGAGACATCATGTGGTCTCTCATACTCATGTAATTCTCTCTTATTCAAATAATTTAATAATACATTTAAATACATGAGCAAGTGGTCTTAAGCTAGCGCACCTATCTTAGACTTAATTGGTTGAGACAATTTCTCAACTTATACACTAATTTAGGAGAGCTAGTTGGAGAGAATCTCTCATCTAAACTAGACTCCTTAGTTGGAGGAATTCTCATGATTTTATTTATTTAATTTAATAATTGGATTTATTATTGATTTTTAAGAGAGCGAGGCTAACAATTTTTAGAATGGGGTTAATAATATTCTATAATTGCTCATTATTCGAGAATAACCTAATATTTTGTTATAAATAGAAGGGTTTTCCATTCATTATTCACTTTTGATCATTTTCATTGTTGCACTCACTGTTGTAACTTTGATTATTATCATTGTCGCACACCATTTTTCTTTTCCATTTGAGTTCTCACTAAGCTCAAATATTTCATTTGCTGGGTTTTACACATTATAGAGGAGAGAGACTCTATTAAAAAGATGAAGACTTTTGAGGATAGCCAAGAACCCATCCCATAGAGGGGGACTGGTAACATTTATTTGTTCCCTTCACAGGTGTTGTTTAATAAAATATATTCTTTGTATATCTGGTTTCCATTGGATTATTGGAGTTACCCACATTTATTACTATTTCATTTTGCTGTTTAACTATGATCGTGGCATAGATTAGGGCTTTGGCTGGTTTTATTTCTATCATTTGTTGTAGATCTACAATGTTTAGTAGCCATTTATATTGTTAAGATTGTTTGTCATCCACAACCTTAGGTGATTTATTTTCGTACACATATGAGAAGAAAACACTATAACAAAATTGGCAACTCCACTGGGTTTTTACTTCTAATCCAGATACCTGGGTGACCTTCAGTTTTCAGCTTAGGATTTCTTATTTTTTCAGTCCCTTAATGTTGCTTACTAGCATTCTAACCCTAGATCAGTCAAAATTCTAACTTCCGTAAGTTCTCTAGTCTTTTCTGCAGGTCACAGGAACTAGCCGCGACAGAGACGACAATTTTTTTCCGAGACTTGCCGATTAAGAATCAAGGAGCAGAAATCACACTTTTCTGCCCCAAAAGTGTGATCTGGAGGTCCAGAGTGCACCTTCTAGCCCAAAAAGTGCGATCTCCTAGGAATCAGGTCAGTACCTGCGATTTTTAGGGTTTCTGGGATTTTTTCATATCTATTTCTGGGTTTTGCCGAGAGCTGTCTGCTGGGTTGGTTGACCACTGTCCTATCCCACTTAGGCCTTGATCTACTCTATTTTGCTCGTCGAAGTGGAATTTAGCCCCTTAGGGCTTCTAGTACGCTTCCACCTTTATAGGAGGAGTTTAGCTAACTAAGAAGTCTGAGTTTCTGCAACACTTTCAGCTATATTTTCCAGATCTATACCTTCTTGTTTTAGATATTCAAAGATAGGTTGTTTCCATCCAAAGTTTCATTTTAAACCTTGTTTGGTCACTTGCCCTAGGGCCCATTGGTTGCCTTAGGTTTCATACTCATCTCCCTATATTTTTGCATCGATTTTTCCCCTTGGTTTTTTTGCTATTTCTGCACCACTTTCTAGTAGCATAGTGTCATTTGATCCCAGTTGCATTGACGCTTAGATATCTTGGAATTTTTAATGTGTTTTCATTTGATTTCGCCACCAACCAACACAGTGTTAGCAAACCCAGTTTGGGTGGGGTTTAGTTAATTGATTTGCTATTCATTTTCTATTTTTAATTTCAGTTTATTTCAACAATCTTTTTTATTTTTTAGAACACGATCTAGGCTTAATTAATAAACACACTTGCACACCTTAAGTGAAGGGTGCTTGGTTTACACCACTGAGCCAAGACTTATCTTAATTAATTTATCTCCCCACACAGAGACAAAAACATCTTGTAGATCTCCCTTCACCATTTCCATGTCACTTGTGTCTTACCACCATTGCGTCACCAAGGTGTTTGTCATGGAGACCCTTAGGCCTTCATCCATAGTTTCCGCTTGGGCATATTACTCCTCCCCGCAGGGTTCAAGTTTATAATCCCCTCAGTCCCCATACCGACGCCTCTTCTGGTTCATTTGATTTCGAGCCTCCTTCACCACATATCGTTACCATGTTTGGACCCACTGCTGGTGCAGGAACCCAACCTGGTGTTGGCTCCAGTTCTACCCGAGTAGTCACATCTAGTGGAACCGTTCCGACAACTCCTCTGATACCTTTCACGGTTGGGTTAAGTCTCCAGGATTTTAGTTAGTTTATAAACGACCCTATACACCACAATGCTGGTTGGCCAATTATGCCAACTAGGCTTCCCTCTGAAATTCCCAAGTTTGAGGATAATTCTGGAGAGGACCCCACCAATCACGTTCGCTCCTTCCATATGTGGTGTTCATCTAATTCCATCATCGATGACTCCATTCATCTTTGGTTGTTCCAAGGCACGCTCACTGGAGATGCTGCAAAGTGGTATGTAGACCAACCCGCCGCCTCTCATTCCATTTTTGCGACACTTGCTAAAGCTTTCCTCCCATATTTTTAGTTACCTCTCTGATATGACACTGGTATGGAGCTCTTGACCGCATTCCGTCAGTCCTTTGCCACTCGTCTTTCCGATCATGTTCAGGAATGGTGTAGAAGGAGGATCGCATGCCATTTTCCACTCTTAGAACACTGTGTCTACCTCGATTGATTCCTTAGGGCTCTTTTATCGCTTATTGCCAAAGTTGTCACATCTCATTTTCCTCAGATAGAGGAAGGAGGTCTCCAAACCGCTCTGAGATATGACTTGATTTATAAGCAATCCGGTTATGTCTATACCATCATTCTAGACCTCCCCCGTCTTGGTGGTGCCAATGCATAGGGAGCATCTCACGCTGCTAATGGTATCGTTGGAGCCATTTCACATCCTTCGCCATATGCTCAACAAAGTTATGGCTATCCGCTGGGAGGCACCAATTCCTCCAACACTTATGCCCCTCCTGCTAGCAACATGTTTTTAGGGCCAACCAATGCTCAACCTATCTACCAAATCATTTCCCCTCCACCATCTTATCCCTATGCGCAATCGAGCGCTCCGTCCCCTCAAGCATTAGTGCCGCAACCTCCCATGCATCCTTAGTCCCAGCAGCCACCACCCCCTTAGGGTCAAGTGTTTGCACAAAAGAGTGCGATCAATCCCCAAAGTTCGAAGGAAAAGAATAAGGGGAAGGGTAGCAAAGGTAACCAAGGTAATCAAGGTAATCAACCTAGTGAACCCGAGGGGAATCAGCCTAACACCAACAACCAGCAACAGGGCAGTCAGCCCAACTAGAGCAAGACTATTCGTACGAACAAGCCTTGTGCATGTTGTGGTGTACATGGCCATTATACACATGAGTGTCCTCTCTTACCCTAGATGCGCCAAATGTGGGAAGCTTGAGCGACTTCTAGAGGTCAAACACCCATCCAACGATTGCCTTAGAATCCTGCGCCATCTCAACTGACAGTGCTTACAAATCCTTTCTCCCAACAAGGATTTGTTACTGCTCAATCTCATCTAGGTAAAGAAACCCATCCCCCCAACCTTCTGGTCCTGGTGACTACCAGATCCTCATGATGAATTTTGATGAGGTCAATACCTCTGATATTAACTTGCAAACTTCATCACGTCAATATGACAAGCCATCGAGTTCGTTTGTCACTGAGTCCAAAACCAAAGAATCTACTGAGTCTCTTACGACATCAAATGGTTCTTTATAGATCCCTCAGCCCAAAGTTGAGTAAATTCCCAAGATCCCCAAAGGGTCATTGCACCGTAATGTGGCTTCTAATTGAGCTTTCCACACGTACACTATAGTAGATGACTTGGAGAAATCACCTGCTGCGATGTCGACACTGGAGGTACTCCAGTCATGCCCATCTCAAAAGATAGCTCTACTAACTGCTTTGGGCATAATATATCCTTTCGACAATCATTTTAATGTCTTCCCAGTTGATACATCAGAACATCCCCCATTATCTTCATGAGTTGCTTTCCAAATACCAGTTCGAGTCTGTAATGCCATCATCTCCCGATGCATTATTGACGAAGGTGCATCCACCTGTGTGATGTTCGTTGCTATTTGGAAAGAACTTAAGTCACCTGAATTGTCCCCGTCCACCATCACTTTGTGTGCTTGGGACGGTCACTCCTCCCAGCCTCTTAGCATGTATCGCAATTGTCTAGTGACTCTTGTGGGCAAGATTGTCCATGTAGACATCGAGGTTATTGATACCCCTCTAGATTACAACATTCTATTGGGTCATAGTCACACTTATGCCATGTCAGTTGTCGCGTCTGTGGTTTTCCGCAAGATGTGCTTCCCCCATGAAGGGAATATCGTCAATATTGGTTAGTTGACATATTACGAGCCATCATCCTTGACCTACCCTGAGTCCATTATCTCAATGATGTCCGACAAGCAGTATTCCACCCCTCTCGCCGATGTTTCACCTAGAGTCTACAAAGATTCCTCATTGTTGGATTATTTCACTGGTCCTTCCCCTCCCATATTTGAGCCTAACTCTTTGAGTGTTTGCATGCTACAAGCGTCACGAGCTGCTCACAAGCACTCTGGTACATCTAATCAACAACAAGCTTCTCATCACCTTGTTGTTACCACCCTAATGAGCCATCTGGATCCACCTCCCCAAGACCTCCTCCATTTGTGGGTGCCTCTCCTTTGTTCCCACCAATAACCGTTCCTCTTGGTCTTAACCATCCAGGAGCTGTTCCACTAGGACGTTTCCCTGCAGGACAGGTACCTTTCTTGTTTCCTCCTCCTGGAATATTTTCTGTCCCTGTCATGGCTTCATTGACTCTCCCTAATATGACTTTGGGGATCTCGGTCCGGTACATTGATCCCCCAGCGAATACTCCGCCTGGTCATCTTAGACCATATCATGCTTTGAACCCGGTTCAACTGGTCCCTACGACCCTTGTTGTTGCTTCAGTTCCCCTGCAACCTCAACAGAAACCCACTCCTATTGCAAAATCATTTGGACAGGGGGGCAAAGCCAAGAGGAAAAAACCTAAGGAAAAGGCTCTGCAAGCTCCTCTATCCCCCAAAGTTCCAAAGCTGACACCTCCATGCGCTTTGTGTGAGGTTGTTGGGCATGCCACCAATAACTGTCCCGAGCTTCCTTGTCTCAAACCTTTGGTTCATGAAATTTTACCTGAGTCAAAGATCCCTGAGGTCCAAGTTACCTTACCGATACCAACCAAGAAACTCAAAACGTTGCGCACAAATCACCCTTGTGCCTTGTGCGATCATTATGGTCATTATTCCCATCCTTGCCCTTGTCTCGACGAATTTCATGATTTCCTTCATGCGCTTTGTGAATACAAGACCACTCGTAGTGGATGACCTACTCCTATACCTGTGGATTTTGGTACCACTATTGCACCAGAATAGGGGGACTCTGGTCCCACCATCACGATCCCTTCCACTGATGTCAAGATGACGGACTCCACGGGCCATATCCTTTACCTGTCATCATCCTTGAGTTCATCGTAGGAAAACCTTTCAGAGGTTTTTGTGTGCGCTTCTATCGAACCTCCTTCGTCGGAAGCCCAGGTCTCAACATTGGTAGAATTTTGATCTACTAGTTCATCGTCTACCATTCCCGATGATGTGTATGTGAACTGTTAGCTCTGCTACATGTTTGAGCATTTTGGAGGGTCAGGGACAGTTCGGCCGTGGTGTTTTCTGCAAGGAGGGGCTAACAACAGTTCATTTAATCTTTTCCCCCTTCATTTGTTATATATCCTTATAACTCCCGCCACCTTGTTTTTCTCTGTTTTGCTTCCAAAACCCGTAAACCCATGTTCCTCTAACCTCTCGGGCACTTTTTGTTTATAATGCTATTAAACCGCATAAAATTTGTTTAAAGGGCTGTTTGGGCATTTTTCTTGTTTTAATATTATAAACCCGCTAACCCTTTATAAAGCCTGAAAGTTTTTTAAAACCTTGTATAAACCTTTTGTGTTTAATTCCCGCACGCATATAATAAAATTATTATAACCTACGCATATCGTAAAGTTCACAACCCTAAGCTTTAATAAAGCTCGGGCCTGCCCCTTACCTGTCACATCAACCCTGAGCTCATGTTCATTACCTTGACCATCCGATCGTCCCGCTTCATCATCCGACGATAGATGATTCCCCCGCTTCGTCAACCTGCACTTGCGATAACTCCCGGGGAAAGCGATTTTGCGCTTGTCAAATCAGACACGTGGCACTCACTGACTCGTATCACACCCTCCCTGTACGATTACCGCCATTGCCCATAAGCGGTGCGGGGAAACTGCTTTCACCGCCGTACCTGTTTCCCCCCGCGTTATCACTTGCGCATGTTAACCACTCGTCGACCGTCTGATTTCCAATCCCGTGATCCGACGACCCTTATTCATTCCACTTCCTGCTTGTTTATATGTCTCCCGCTCGTTAATGTTCACGCAGCTCCTGCTCTCGATAGCTGTCCGATCTCTCCTGCCACGATCTAACATCCCACATCTGTCTCTGCCCGTTATACCGCTGTCTCCCGCCGTTTAAACTCCGTGCAACTTTCGTGTGTGATGACCATCGGATCTGCCCAACGGTGATTCGACGACCCTCATGCACCCCGATCTTCCATTTGCATTTCTTCCCGATGGCTTCCATAATTCAATCCCCGCCGTCGATCTCTGTGATCCAACGGTCAACGTTCATTCGTTCCCCTTTGCTTCCGATAGCCCCCTAGATCTGATCTCTGTTGTCCGATTTTCCAGATCCGATGACCTATAATCCATCATGCCTCTGTGACGTCCCATCGCCTCCCGCCGTCAGATCTAGGCTGTCCATCTGAGCCATCCAATGGCCAGTGTTCTTTCTCGGTTCCTCGTCCAATTTCAATACATTTTTTAGAGTTTTTGGCTTGTTCCATGCACGCGAGGAAGGTAGAGATGATCCAACAATCTGCACATTTAATCATCAGTGACTTTATTCAAAGAAAAACACGGTCAAGGATAAGAAAGTACTGCCTCGAGCAGTTGAATTCATTCAGCAATTATGGACATTTATTCATGAAACATCCCACCTGTTCAAGGAGTACACCAGAGTACCAGAAAGGCCATTTTGTTCATTAAAAGCAATCAAACTTTATCAGAGACCCATATCTGTGTGTAAATGTGGTTGGTGGACAGTTATGACACCTCCACGCATGATTTATGTAGAGCAATTTTGTATTCAACCTCCATATATACCTAGAAAAAGATGTAATGAGGTTGATGAATGTAATTCTGGTGTAAACATCAACTTCTGGAGACTGTAACTATTATGAGATCTGCAGCTTCTGGTCTTCATTTCCAGCTAATACAAGCTTCTTTTGCTGTTGATTGCTCACTTTCCACTTCTTCTTCTTTGTTCCAGGCTGTGCCTATTTTGCATTATTTCATGTGCTGTTAATTTTTAGCATTAGAGGGGCTGTCATCCCACCTCTGTGTTAGGATTTAGCATGCATCATTGAATTTGTTTGCAGGTTTCTATTGTTTTAATGCCAAAGAGCTGTCATCCTGTCTGAGTATTAGAAAATAGATTTACAGGCCTTTAAACTGGTTGTAGCTGGCCATCACAAGGTCCTGTGCATCTGCTGGTGTGATCAGTGTTCTCCATCATCACATTGTCTCTAAAACTGTGAGTAATTGGTGGTTAAAAGCCTTGTAGTTTGGGGGTGTTCACCCATGTCTAGGGTTAAGCTTAGTAGGAGTGGTTATCTGGCTTGAATATGTAGCATTTGTTTCATTCATCCACCAATTTATCCAACTTTTTGTTGAGTTTGTAATGTTCCCGAGCATCTCTGATATACAACCTACGAGAATTTCTTGGGTTGATAACATTAATTGGCGCCGTTGCCGGGGAGAGGAGAATTGAAGCTCAGCTTCCTTGGGTGACCGACACAGTTTCAAGCTTTGATGATAGACAAGGTTTGAACACATAATTTGGTTGTAATCATCTATCTGGTGACTCCATTGGAGGAAGGCCATCCTTTGGCGACTCCACATTGAAGTTCTGGCTCAGTTTGTGAGACATACTCGAAGAAATCCTCAGAAATCACTAACTGAACCAGTGCCTGAACTTGAGAGGACTGTTAAATCAAAGAAAGCATCATAGAAAGGGGCATCACGATCAGGTAAGCCCAAGAAATCTTATTTGTCTCTGCATGAGGAGTTTTTAGTTGAAAATACACAATTTGAAGACTTAGAGCCTAGCGCTGCTAGTGAACAAAAATCTGCAGAGATTACTACAGCCCCTTGTTTAGTTGGTTCCCCTTTGAATCTTAGTCCAAAGAAAGCTTCTCATTCAGTCCAAAACATCCCTTTGTCTCTGCCATCCATCACATTACTTCCTATCATACAATTTGCTAGTGTTCTTCCACATATTCCAATCATGGCAGGACAACAAGCACTTACGAAGATAGAGAGAATTGTTGCTGCTAGATACAGACTTTTGGTTTTGCCTGTGCCTTTAAATCTTATGCCTGTGGGAGAATATCAAGAATATATGCCTAAATTCACTGGTACAGAGGGAGTAACAACAGAATAACACCTAGAATATTTTTACAGTTATGCTGATAATTTAGACATAAGTGAAAATGATGTGTGGATGAGAGTTTTTGTCCAGAGCCTTGATGGAGAGGCTACGAAGTGGTTCAGAGAATTACCCTAGAGATCAATAACAGATATTGAAGCATTAGATGATGCATTTTTGAAGAAATGGGGAGATAAAAAGGACTTGCTGTATTATCATACTGAGTTTGGTAATCTGAAGAGGGAAAATGGTGAATCAATACCTGATTTTAATAAAAGATTCAATCGTATGTATAGTAAGATACCAGCTGAGGTAAAACCTACCCCCATCTCTGCCAAACTCACTTATGCCAATGCTTTCGACTCTGACTTCTGCCTGCTATTGAGATAAAGGAGATGTGTTACGCTGGAAGACATGCATGATGCAGCGTTAGAAGTAGAATCTAACATCATGGCTGCAGAGAAAGTAAAAGGTCAAGTTGACAGGAGGAGACAGAGAAATCAGGTTTCTACTTCTTCTGCATCATCTTCAGAGCCTAAATTAGACAAGATGAATAAGATGATAGAGTCTTTGGCTGCTAAAGTTTCTAAGCTAGAGGTTGAGCAGAATTCAGCAAAAACAAGGCAACAAAACACATTTGCTCCAAGAAATCAGAATCCATTCAAAAGAGCAAATGAGCAGTTACAAATTATGCAGAGGGGTGAAGAAACAAAAGAGGAACAGAAAATAAAGGCTCCTTTCCAAAATGTAATCATGGAGGAGGAACAATTTGAAGAAGATGAGGATGAAATTCATTGCATGGAAGATAAAGGCAACACTGCATTTTTGACATTGGCTGAGTATGAACAATCATTGCTGTAGAAACAAGACAGCCAAGAATGAGATAGAGGAGATGTTCTACAAACTGGTGACCAACAGAGATATAACCTGAGGTCCAATGCAAAAAATGCCAAGGAGAATCTTGCCCAAAGAGCTGCTGTCCAAGCACAATCACAGAATGTCAAGCAGAGAAAGCCAACAACTGATCCAGTCATCCTCAAAGCTCCTGTTCAAGAGGTAAAAAGTTCTGATAAGTCATCTTCTTCTTTCAGCTTTGAGTCAGAAGTTCAGAAATTGAAAATATCTGTGCCTCTAGTTGAGTTGGTTAAGAGTGAAGTATTTAGGAAGCCTATCCTTGAAGCCCTTGAGCTAGTAACCAAACATGCCTCCACTGACTCTGTTAATTTGCAAGGTGACAAGCCTGCCATTATGCTCAGTCCCATGATTGAACCTGCTGATAATAATTCTCCATATTTTTATGTTTCATTGACCATTCATGACAAAATACTCCACAATTTCCTGCTAGACACAGGGGCTAGCCACAATTTAATGCCTAAAGCTGTCATGGAAGAGTTAGGCCTTGATATCACTAGACCCTATCATGACTTATTTTCTTTTGATTCAAGGAAGGTGAAATGTCTTGGATTGATTAAAGATCTGGCCATTACCTTAACTCAGCTGCCCATGAAGAGTATGATGATGGATATTGTGGTAGTAGATGTCCCTCCTAAGTTTGGCATGTTGCTGTCCAGAGGGTGGATTAAGAGACTAGGTGGGACACTTCAGAATGATCTCTCTTATGCCACTGTCCCAGTTTTTGGAGGAGAAAGCAGGAGGTTATATAGAGAAGCACAACTAGCATATATCATCAGTGATGAGAATAATCCTACAAATCATCCAATATATGCAGTGGACACGGATTTTGGAGCATGTATTCTCCAAATAGAAGAGTCTCAGAAGGCAGGATTACAGATGAAAAAACCAACAGTTCAGGCCGAGGAAGAGCAAGGAAGTCAGGTTTGGGAAATGTTTTTTGATGGAGCATGTTCCAAGGAGACTGCAGGAGCAGGGGTGGTGCCAGTATCTCCACAACAAGAAAGCATTCAGCTATCCTTTAAGCTGGTTTTTCAAGTCACAAACAACATAGCAGAATATGAAGCTCTGTTATTGGGCCTTAATGCATCAAAACACAGGGGAATCAAGAATTTGAAGGTGTTTGGAGATGCTGATTTGATTATTCAGCAAGTCAATAAAACATTTCAAGCAAAGCACCCAAGGTTGAAGGCATACAGAGATGAGGTATGGAGAATCAGGGATTCCTTTGATTATTTCTGTATTTTAATATTCCTAGAGCCCAAAATCAGCTTGCTGATTCCCTTGCTGACTCTGCTAGTCTATTTATACCTCCCATGCCTCCTAGACTAGTGTATGAAGTGCAAATGAAGTACAAACCTTCCTTTCCTGACAATATCCACCATTGGAAAGTTTTTGAAGATGATGATGAGATAAATAGGTTCTTGCAAGTCATTGATGAGTATTCTGAGATGCAGATTGACCAAGAAAATGATGCCTTGTTAGAAAAACCCCAGTCCCAGCTTAGAAATAAGATTGGTAAAGACAACATTGTCCAGCTTCCTAGTAACCATATTCCTAAGGGCCTAATCCCTCTTGAAAGACTGTTTGACCAAAATGATGTGCCATATAAGGCTGCCCAAAAAGAAGACCAATCTGCAGTCTATAAGCATGATATAGGAAGTCCAGGTCAGCCTAGGTATGTGAATTTGTCCACTCATTTGTCTGCTAATCAAAGTGCTGAATACTGTAATTTAATGAGGCAATTTGCTGATGTGTTTGCCTAGGAGTATAGTGACCTGAAAACATATGATAAGAGAATAATTCAACATAAAATTCCTCTGGAGAAAGACACTGTTTCTTTCGAACAGAAACTGAGACCAATAAATCCTATGCTTCTTCCACTGATTGAAAAAGAAATTAAAAAGTTGCTCGCTGCTAAGATCATTGTTCCTCTCAGGTATTCAAAATGGGTAGCCAATCTAGTGGTGGTGAGGAAGAATGGAGAAATCAGACTGTGTGTTGATTTCAGAAATTTGAACAAGTGCTCAAAGCAAGATAACTATCCTTTGCCCAAGATGGAGCATTTGCTGCAAAAAGTCTCATGGGCTAAAGTGATGTCTTTCTTGGATGGATTTTCAGGCTTTAATCAGATTTCTGTGCACCCAGATGATCAAGAAAAGACTGCATTTACCACTCGGGGCACTTTTATGTATGCCAAAATGCCATTTGGATTGATGAATGCTAGAGCCACCTTTCAGAGAGCTATGGACATAATGTTTGTGGGAGAGAAGGACAAATTTGTGCTTATCTACCTTGATGATATAACAGTTTACTCCAGAAGCCATCAAAATCATTTGTAGCATTTGAAAAAAGTGTTCTTGAAGTGCAGAAGGTTTGGAATATCAGTAAATCCCAAAAAATCTCAATTTGCTTTAAATGAAGGCAAGCTGTTAGGACATATTGTGTCTGCTGCAGGTGTTCAGATTGACCCAGAAAGAGTCAAAGCAATCCAGACTTTGTCTGTCCCTAGATCAAAGAAGGATATTCAATCTTTTTTGGGCAAAATTAATTTTGTAAGGAGGTTCATTCCAAATTTTGTTGAACTAGTGAAGCACATTACCTCCATGTTGAGAAAAGGGTCAGAGGTAAGATGGACTGAAACATCAAGACAATCATTCGAGTCTATTAAAAAGGGTATTATGGAAGCTCCCACATTAATAAGTCCAGATTACAGCAGGGAGTTCCACATATTTTCTTTTGCCTCTGAAGACACCAATGCAGCAATTTTATTGCAGTTAGATGAAGAAGGTTCAGAACATCCAATAGCATTTTTCAGCAAGAACTTGAGGGATGCTGAACTGAGGTATGATATTATTGAAAAACAGGCATATGCTCTTATTAAGTCTTTGAAAGCTTTTAGAGTTTATATTTTGCATTCAAAGATAGTTGCATATGTACCCTTTGCTGCAATAAAAGATGTCTTGACACAACCTAATGTTGATGGAAGAAGGGCAAAATGGATTGCAAAGATGATAGAATTTAACATAGAGCTGAAGCCCACTAAACTAGTCAGAGGTCAGGGTCTTGCCAAGTTATTGGCTGAAGAAAATTGCAGATCATTAGATATTGAGTTCCTGTGCACAATTGAAGAAATTGGTCAAACAGATGAAGAAGAGGAAACAACTGAAACAGGAAAAAAGCAGTTAGTGGCCGAAAATCTTGCTTCATGTAACTAGTATGCTGAAATAATTAATTTCTTGCTGAAGCTAGAGATCCCTTCAGGATTTACTCAAAGTCAGGCCAGAACTTTAAAACTTAGAGCAGCAAAGTATTGCATGAATGAAAATCTGTTTTACTGGAGGGATCCATCTGGAATATTTTTAAGGTGTCTGGACAGAGAACAGTCAAAAGAAGTTTTGCAGCAGTTTCATAACAACGTGTGGAGTGCACCATTATTGCAAAACTATAGCCCAAAAAATTCTCAGAGCTGGGTACTAATGGCCCACTTTATTTTCTGATGTATTTTCTTTTGTTAAATCTTGTGACAGGTGCTAAAGATTTGAAGGAAAACAGCAGTTGAAGTCCCTGCCCCTAAAACCAATACATGCAAAGGGACCTTTTCAGCAGTGGGGTTTGGATTTCATTGGAGAAATCAATCCACATTCCAGTGGCCAACATAGGTGGATATTAGTAGCCACTGATTATTTCACTAGGTGGATTGAAGCAATCCCTACCAGGAAGGTTGATCATAATGTTGTCATCAATTTTTTAACAGAGAATATCTTCACCAGATTTGGTTGTCCACATAAATTAATCACAGATAATGCAGTAGCCTTCAGGGCAAAAGAGCTGGTGGAAATGTGTGATTTTATGGGCATTAAACTTGTTCATTCCACCTTATATTATCCTTAAGTAAATGGTCTAGCAGAATCCTCTAATAAAAGTCTGATCAGGATAATTAAAAAACTGTTAGAGGACAATAAAAAGAATTGGGATTCAAAGCTCAAGTATGCACTGTGGGCTAACAGAGTGACCATTAAGAAATCCATAGGGAATTCTCCATTCAAGCTGATGTATGGCACTGAGGCTATATTCCTGATTCAGTTAACTCTCCCAGTGGCAAAATTCCTTCAAGAAGAGCAGGATGAGGAAGAAGAAATGGCAAAGAGAATCACTGATTTGGCAGAAATACATCAGATTAGAGAATAGCTGGTTGAAAAGGGTGCAACACATCAGAGAAGGGTCAAGGAAACCTTTGACAAAAAGGAAAAAACAAATAATTTTCAGATTGGTGACTTGGTTTTGAAATGGGATGGATTGAAGGAAAAGAAAGGCAATCATGGGAAATTTGATGCTTTCTGGATAGGGCCTTTCATCATTTCACAGGTTCAAGGGAACAACACCTTCATATTGAAAAGTATGGGAGGAGAAGTAGTTTTTAATGGCCCAGTTAATAGGCATTTTCTAAAAAATTATGTTGTTTAAGGTCCTTTGGCCTTAAAGGTTGTAAATATTGTGTTTTTATCAATTTAGTACAGATGTAGTAGACTCCATGCCCAATGGAACACTAGGAATTTTGATTAGTTTGCTTTCATCAGAAAGGCATTGATCTGCAGGTTCTTGAGACCTCACAGGGAGGATCTCATCCCTAGAAGGAGCCAAATTTTAGCTCTGCTACATGTTTGTGTATTTTGGAGGGTCAGGGACAGTTCGGCCGTGGTGTTTTCTGCAAGGAGGGGCTAGCAGCAGTTCATTTAATCTTTTCCCCCTTCATTTGTTGTATATCCTTATAACTCCCACCACCTTGTTTTTCTCTGTTTTGCTTCCAAAACCCCTAAACCCATGTTCCTCTAACCTCTCGGGCGCTTTTTGTTTATAATGCTATTAAGCCGCATAAACTTTGTTTAAAGGGTTGTTTGGGCATTTTTCTTGTTTTAATATTATAAACCCGCTAACCCTTTATAAAGCCTGAAAGTTTTTTAAAACCTTGTATAAGCCTTTTGTGTTTAATTCCCGCGCGCATATAATAAAATTACTATAACTCGCACATATCGTCAAGTTCACAACCCTAAGCTTTAATAAAGCCCGGGCCCACCCCTTACCTATCACATCAACCCCTGAGCGCATGTTCATTACCTCGACTGTCCGATCATCTCGCTTCATCATCCGACGATAGACGCTTCCCCCGCTCCGTCAACCTGCGCATGCGATAACTCTCGGGGAAAGCGGTTTCGCGCCTGTCAAATCAGACACGTGGCACTCGCTGACTCATATCACACCCTCCTTGTACGATTACCATCATTGCCCATAAGCGGTGCAGGGAAACTGCTTTCGCCGCCATACCTGTTTCCCCGCGCATGTTAGCCGCCCATCGACCATCCGATCGCCAATCCCGTGATCTGACGGTCCTAATTCATTCCGCTTCCTGCCTATTTATATGTCTCCCGCTCGTTAACGTTCACACAACTCTCACTCCCGATAGCCATCCGATCTCTCCCGCCACGATCTAACGACCCACATCTGTCTCCGCCCTCTATACCGCTGTCTCCCTGCCGTTTAAACTCCGTGCAAATTTCATGTGCGATGACCGTTGGATCTGCACGACGGTGATTCGACAGCCCTCATGCACCTCGATCTTCCATTCACATTTCTTCCCGATGGCTTCCATAATTCAATCCCCGCCATCGATCTCTATGATCCGACGGTCAGCGTTCATTCGTTCCCCTTTGCTTCCGATAGCCCCCTAGATCTGATCTCTGCCATCTGATTTTCCAGATCCGACGGCCTTGTTATCACTAAAAATGCTGTTGTCAAAAATTTTGGTCTAGCTTAAAGACCGGGTGTTTTCGCAGCGCCTGAATTCTTTTAGCAGTTTCGCAACGCCATCTATTTTAGTGATTTCGTAGCAAAAGCACTGATTTTGCACTGGCTGCGCTACGAAATTGGGGATGTGCTCGGGTTTTCAATAGAAGATTCATATACTAAATTTAGATGATGAGCAGAGTGATGCAAAGGCCCAATGGGAATGCAGTGGTAATGTATAAAGTTGGTGTATTTTACTATTTTGGTTTGAAGGTGGTTCCCTGTGACCATGCAAAAGCATTATCATGGTTTCTTAAAGCGGTTGAGAAAGACTCATTCGTAGGCTTTCATCTCTCATTATACACCGTGAACCAACATTTTGGAGAGGAGCTCTTTCGATGTTCAATGTGAAGTTTGCTAAGGTGAGTTCAACAAATGGCACTCCTGGTTCAGTGAAACATGAAAAGACTACTAGACAAAACTCCTTTGAAGACAGCCTTGGTGATGTAAAGGATTTAAATCATTCTTTGGAGGAAGTTGCTGGAATGGTTCAGGACATTATATCTGTTTATGAAACTAAGGGAAGGACCGCACACCCTTGAGTGCAGTGCAAACATTGTTTACATCTCGAACCGAAGTGATGAAGTGAGGTAATTACAGCTGGTGCAAATGATCAAATGGTGGATTATAATTTCGACAGCATCAAAATATTAAAAGAGGATGGAGATGGTGATGACTGGGCATGCACGCAAATATTGGGAAATTCTGTCAGTGATTATACATCAACAGTGTGGGCGGTATCTTTTAAATTCTTCCAAAGATAGAATGGTTTCCTGCAGCGATGACTTAACGTTGATGGTTTGGGATACAAGTATAAACCTAGTGGAGAGAAGTGGAAACGGTGGGCCCTGGAAAAATCTTCGTACCATTTCTGGATATCATGATCGAACAATATTCTTAGTTCACTGGTCAAGGAGCGGTCTTATTGCTAGCGGAGCATCTGATGATTGTATCAGGCTTTTTAGTGAGAGCACTGATGTTTCTTAGTTGCTGCAGTGACAGTGTTTTCAAGGAGGCACTTATGATGATGGCAAATAAGGCATATTTCTCTGTTTTAAGCAGTCAACTTCAAGAAGAGTTTCTGAACAGTTAAAAACCTCATCTCTGAAAAGTGAAAGAGGTTTTCATTTATAAGATACTATAGTACAAAAACCTCTTTCCGTTTTTTCAAATTGATTATGAGCTGGGAGAAACGAGTGACGGAAGGTTGCGCTACGAAACTGCTGTAGATGCAGTTTTTAATTTCCTGTTTTATACATCGTCTTCAAGGATCGATTCTGGGCAGCTGGAGAAGTGTTTTAAAAAAAAAAAGAGGTTTTTGTTAAACACGGATTGGTTTACAGAAACCTCCCTTAGTTTTGCCAAATACGTTTTCTGTGAGAAGATACGAGCTCTGTCCCAAGACCCATTTTTCAGGCAGAACAACAGTTTCGTAGCTCATTAATTCAAGGAGGAAATTGCTTATCAAATTTTGTTAAATTTTGAGTGCAGTCATTTTGTAGTCTTTCCAGACCTCTAACACATATACTAAGCAGTTGAAGAAGTCATGAGACAAGTGGATGGTGTTTTAGAGTGCATTTACTTTGTTTTGAATACCTACAGCAGTTTCGTAGCGCGCTACGAAACTGCTGTAGATGACTGTGTTGTGAAAAACTATGGAATTGATGCCGAGATCAGAAAATTTTGGAAAGGAATGCTTCTGAGGCGGGCTAAAGACCATTCAAAGCTACCAAAGCATTAAAATGTGACAGCTGTAATCATGGGAAGGAAAGATGAAACATTTCGGCGTTTTCCTAGAATCTCTTTAAAGCTACTTTTTGGCCGAGATATTAGGGTTATGGAAAGATGACTATAGTTATAGTCGGACACCTGTTCAAGTTCATAAAATAGCTGGATCATGAGGCCTATAATGTTATGAGTGGACATTTAAAACATTCGATAGCTGGGAACATGTTTTATGGTAAGTGAACACCGTTGGGAGGCAGAGACCATGAAATCAGGATCAATATCTTCACCAACTGATGAATCACCAGCTGAGTTCGTATCCAAGGCGTTTTGTTCGATGAATGTTCCTCAGCCATAACCGAATTTGTGCAGCTGTCAAGGATCCAATGAAGAATAATACACACGAAGAGATAAAGTCAGAGTTGCACTATGATTAGGACTCTCTGCATTTACTTCACAATACCTAATGTTTTTAATGAGTTTGTTTAAGAATAGGTAGGGTTAATTAAGGCTAGATAATCGAGCTCCCTTCATGCTTGTTGAGGAGTCTCTAGTAGTTATTTTTAGTTTTCCTATATATAGAGAGGACTGATATGTAAACAAGGTTGGATACTTAATAGAAAAACAGTGTTGTTTTGGGCCATTGTAAGACCTTTTTTGACAGTAATAGTAAAACAGAGTTATTCTCTTCTCAAGATTCTCGAAGGATTGTCATGATCAAATGTAGTGATGATGTGTGGTACTTTATGTTATTTTATGGTTTTGTTGTATGCAATCACTCAGAATTCATAAATATATGCTCTGACTTCCTGTGTATACAGCAAGCTATGTTTTGGTGAGATATGTTTGACATGTAATGCTAAGAGCCTTGATTTCTATGAGGTCACTGTGTTTTTCCTTGTTTACTTGATATTATAGACTCCATAGCCCAATGAGAGCCAGTTTGATGTGTTTCCAACCAGTTATGCTTTCATAAGTAAATAAAGAGTTAGCCATCTAGTGTTTGAAGGATTTTGTCAAGAGTTGTGAGAGAGCCCTCTCTGATTAGGAAGGCTAATTCCTAATCTAAAGTATGGTCTGAAACAGTTACATGAGACCTTGCTTGGTTGTAGTCCCTAGTACTGGTTTTGTGATAACATTTTGGTGCGTCTGCCGGGAGCTTAAAATTGAATTTCTGAAGGTAGCAGGAGTTCAAATGATTTTCAAGGCTGCAAAACTACCTTGGCGACTCTACACATCAAAGAACAAATTAGAAGGTGACTCCATTGCTAGAAGATCAGTAGCTTGATGAAGTTTCAAGATGGATTCCACTGCAAGAAAGAATGCCAGGTATGCTCCTATGAATCGGTCTCATATCCCTGGTTTTCCAAATCCTATGCCAAAGGTTGATTGGTTAGATGATCTTCCAATATTTAAAGATGAAAAGAAGGATGATGCTGCTCTCCATTTGGTTAAGTTTCACATACATGTACGCAGTCTTAAGGTTCATTTCCCTGAAGATTGTCTCATGAGGATGTTTATGGCTACTTTAGAAGGAGAAGCATGGTCTTGGTATAAAAGTTTGGAAAATGATTCATTATCTTCTCTTGCTGATTTCCATGATGTGTTCTGTGAAATGTTTAAAGAATGTTATCCTTCTTTGTTGCTGCTCAAAGATTGCTGTAGGCATTCTTTGAATCTTATTCAGTGCTTGGAGGATTATTATGGTGATGATGAATTTACAGATGAAGAAATTTTAGAGGCTCTTCATGACAATGTTTTTCAGCACCAAGAAGAAGGTATAACACTCCATGAAGCGCCGCATGAAGAGCAACAAGAGTTTACCTGTGAAAACCATGTTTTATCCTCAGATATTGATGTAGAGATGCAGCAGATTTGTCAGGTTTCAGATCATGATGGAGATGAAATTGATTACACTCAGCAAGAAGAAATATTGGAGGAAATTTTCTATGACCCTCAGGCAGAGGAAAAGCTTGCTCAATTTTGTAATTCCTTGCAGCAGCTTACTTCAAATAATGATCATAGTAGTGAGGAAAATTACATTGTTTGTGAGCATCATTCAGATAGGCAGTTGGATAGTATATCAAATAAATTTGGTGTGGCTGAAGATAAGTTGTCTAAAGATACAGAAAGTTTTGAGAATCAGCAAACTAGCCATGTGTTTTTTGACCCTATAGCTGAATACATGGATAAGATTTACTGTTCAGACGGCTTCCAGTTATATTTTCATGTTGAAGAACAGTTACACCTCATGCCGCCTCGGTTACTTCAGTATCTGATTTATTTTTGTTTCAAGCACAGCCAAAGGACTCAAATGACAGATAAGATGAATGATTGGCTACATTGGAAATATCATATTGATTGAGTTGAGGAGAGTTTGAATTGTTAGGGTAGGTAGGTAGGTAGATTGCAAATAAGCTCAAGGTTGGCTGAGCATTTATTTTTCAGTAGCAGTAGTTTCTTTCTCCTACAGTCATGCTTGTCAAGCAAATTTTTGTTTGTCACAAATGGATAAGGCACTGGAGCTGCATGTTCTTAGCGCACCACAAGGGCACACTATCCCTAGTGGAGCCACTGTTATCACTAAAAATGCTGTTGTCAAAAATTTTGGTCTAGCTTAAAGACCGGGTGTTTTCGCAGCGCCTGAATTCTTTTAGCAGTTTCGCAGCGCCATCTATTTTAGTGATTTCGTAGCAAAAGCACTGATTTTGCACTGGCTGCGCTACGAAATTGGGGATGTGCTCGGGTTTTCAATAGAAGATTCATATACTAAATTTAGATGATGAGCAGAGTGATGCAAAGGCCCAATGGGAATGCAGTGGTAATGTATAAAGTTGGTGTATTTTACTATTTTGGTTTGAAGGTGGTTCCCTGTGACCATGCAAAAGCATTATCATGGTTTCTTAAAGCGGTTGAGAAAGACTCATTCGTAGGCTTTCATCTCTCATTATACACCGTGAACCAACATTTTGGAGAGGAGCTCTTTCGATGTTCAATGTGAAGTTTGCTAAGGTGAGTTCAACAAATGGCACTCCTGGTTCAGTGAAACATGAAAAGACTGCTAGACAAAACTCCTTTGAAGACAGCCTTGGTGATGTAAAGGATTTAAATCATTCTTTGGAGGAAGTTGCTGGAATGGTTCAGGACATTATATCTGTTTATGAAACTAAGGGAAGGACCGCACACCCTTGAGTGCAGTGCAAACATTGTTTACATCTCGAACCGAAGTGATGAAGTGAGGTAATTACAGCTGGTGCAAATGATCAAATGGTGGATTATAATTTCGACAGCATCAAAATATTAAAAGAGGATGGAGATGGTGATGACTGGGCATGCACGCAAATATTGGGAAATTCTGTCAGTGATTATACATCAACAGTGTGGGCGGTATCTTTTAAATTCTTCCAAAGATAGAATGGTTTCCTGCAGCGATGACTTAACGTTAATGGTTTGGGATACAAGTATAAACCTAGTGGAGAGAAGTGGAAACGGTGGGCCCTGGAAAAATCTTCGTACCATTTCTGGATATCATGATCGAACAATATTCTTAGTTCACTGGTCAAGGAGCGGTCTTATTGCTAGCGGAGCATCTGATGATTGTATCAGGCTTTTTAGTGAGAGCACTGATGTTTCTTAGTTGCTGCAGTGACAGTGTTTTCAAGGAGGCACTTATGATGATGGCAAATAAGGCATATTTCTCTGTTTTAAGCAGTCAACTTCAAGAAGAGTTTCTGAACAGTTAAAAACCTCATCTCTGAAAAGTGAAAGAGGTTTTCATTTATAAGATACTATAGTACAAAAACCTCTTTCCGTTTTTTCAAATTGATTATGAGCTGGGAGAAACGAGTGACGGAAGGTTGCGCTACGAAACTGCTGTAGATGCAGTTTTTAATTTCCTGTTTTATACATCGTCTTCAAGGATCGATTCTGGGCAGCTGGAGAAGTGTTTTAAAAAACAAAAAGAGGTTTTTGTTAAACACGGATTGGTTTACAGAAACCTCCCTTAGTTTTGCCAAATACGTTTTCTGTGAGAAGATACGAGCTCTGTCCCAAGACCCATTTTTCAGGCAGAACAACAGTTTCGTAGCTCATTAATTCAAGGAGGAAATTGCTTATCAAATTTTGTTAAATTTTGAGTGCAGTCATTTTGTAGTCTTTCCAGACCTCTAACACATATACTAAGCAGTTGAAGAAGTCATGAGACAAGTGGATGGTGTTTTAGAGTGCATTTACTTTGTTTTGAATACCTACAGCAGTTTCGTAGCGCGCTACGAAACTGCTGTAGATGACTGTGTTGTGAAAAACTATGGAATTGATGCCGAGATCAGAAAATTTTGGAAAGGAATGCTTCTGAGGCGGGCTAAAGACCATTCAAAGCTACCAAAGCATTAAAATGTGACAGCTGTAATCATGGGAAGGAAAGATGAAACATTTCGGCGTTTTCCTAGAATCTCTTTAAAGCTACTTTTTGGCCGAGATATTAGGGTTATGGAAAGATGACTATAGTTATAGTCGGACACCTGTTCAAGTTCATAAAATAGCTGGATCATGAGGCCTATAATGTTATGAGTGGACATTTAAAACATTCGATAGCTGGGAACATGTTTTATGGTAAGTGAACACCGTTGGGAGGCAGAGACCATGAAATCAGGATCAATATCTTCACCAACTGATGAATCACCAGCTGAGTTCGTATCCAAGGCGTTTTGTTCGATGAATGTTCCTCAGCCATAACCAAATTTGTGCAGCTGTCAAGGATCCAATGAAGAATAATACACACGAAGAGATAAAGTCAGAGTTGCACTATGATTAGGACTCTCTGCATTTACTTCACAATACCTAATGTTTTTAATGAGTTTGTTTAAGAATAGGTAGGGTTAATTAAGGCTAGATAATCGAGCTCCCTTCATGCTTGTTGAGGAGTCTCTAGTAGTTATTTTTAGTTTTCCTATATATAGAGAGGACTGATATGTAAACAAGGTTGGATACTTAATAGAAAAACAGTGTTGTTTTGGGCCATTGGAAGACCTTTTTTGACAGTAATAGTAAAACAGAGTTATTCTCTTCTCAAGATTCTCGAAGGATTGTCATGATCAAATGTAGTGATGATGTGTGGTACTTTATGTTATTTTATGGTTTTGTTGTATGCAATCACTCAGAATTCATAAATATATGCTCTGACTTCCTGTGTATACAGCAAGCTATGTTTTGGTGAGATATGTTTGACATGTAATGCTAAGAGCCTTGATTTCTATGAGGTCACTGTGTTTTTCCTTGTTTACTTGATATTATAGACTCCATAGCCCAATGAGAGCCAGTTTGATGTGTTTCCAACCAGTTATGCTTTCATAAGTAAATAAAGAGTTAGCCATCTAGTGTTTGAAGGATTTTGTCAAGAGTTGTGAGAGAGCCCTCTCTGATTAGGAAGGCTAATTCCTAATCTAAAGTATGGTCTGAAACAGTTACATGAGACCTTGCTTGGTTGCAGTCCCTAGTACTGGTTTTGTGATAACAGGCCTATAATCCATCGCGCCTATGTGATGTCCTATTGCCTCCCATCGTCAGATCTAGGCCATCCATTTGAGCCATCCAACGACCAGTGTTATTTCTCGGCTCCTCGTCCAATTTCAATACATTTTTAAGAGTTTTTGGCTTGTTCCATGCACACGAGGAAGGTAGAGATGATCCAGCAGTCTGCACATTTAATCATCAACTACTTCATTCAAAGAACAACACGGTCAGGGACAAGAAAGTACTGCCTCGATCAGTTGAATTCATTTAGTAGTTATGGACATTTATTCATGAAACATCCCACCTATTCAAGGAGTACACCAGAGTACCAGAAAGGCCATTTTGTTCATTAAAAGCAATCAAACTGTATCAGAGACCCATATCTGTGTGTAAATGTGGTTGGTGGGCAGTTATGACACCTCCATGCATGAGTTATGCAGAGCAATTTTGTATTCAACCTCCATATATACCCAGAAAAAGATGTAATGAGGTTGATGAATGTAATTCTGGTGTAAACTTCAACTTCTGAAGACTGTAAATATTATGAGACCTGCAGCTTCTGGTCTTCATTTCCAGCTAATACAAGCTTCTTTTGCTGTTGATTACTCACTTTCCACTTCTTCTTCTTTGTTCCAGGCTATGCCTGTTTTGCATTATTTCACGTGCTATTAATTTTTAGCATTAGAGGGGCTGTCATCCCACCTCTGTGTTAGGATTTAGCATGCATCATTGAATTTGTTTGCAGGTTTCTGTTGTTTTAATGCCAGAGAGCTGTCATTCTATCTGAGTATTAGAAAATAGATTTACAAACCTTTAAACTGGTTGCAGCTGCCCATCATAGGGTCCTGTGCATCTGTTGGTGTGATCAGTGTTCTCCATCATCACATTGTCTCTAAAACTGTGAGTAATTGGTGGTTAAAAGCCTTGTAGTCTGGGGGTGTTCACCCATGTCTAGGGTTAAGCTTAGTAGGAGTGGTTATCTGGCTTGAATATGCAGCATTTGTTTCATTCATCCACCAATTTATCCAACTTTTTGTTGATTTTGTAATGTTCCCTAGCATCTCTGATATACAACCTAGGAGAGTTTCTTGGGGTGATAACAGAACCTTCTTTCTCAGGATGATGCATCAGGTTCTGCTGTCGCATCATGTAGTCAATCATCCTCTCGTCTGTCCATCTTCCATTTCAATGAGGACATCATGGAGGCCATGACTACCCCTGATCACCCTTGGGATGATATGCACCATCGTGCGTACTTCCTCCCATATTTGGAGTCCACCACTCTAAATACATCCAATATGCCCATAACATACTTGGGGGCACATAGGCCCCTACATCTCCTTTGGAGGATCTTATTCCAAGTTGGGTTGAGATGCTTGAATCCCTTTTTCGAGCACTCGACACACAATGGCGCTCCACAAACTCCTCCTGCTAGGGGGCATCATTCCCACCTTTGCATACCAGATTATTCCCTTCCATCACATATGTTTGCGGGTAGTATCCCATGCTTGGGGGCATAATGGTTTTCCCCTAATCATCTTATCAATTGATTAACATAAGTCTCAACCTACATCCCACTGGATCTAGGTATGGTCGATTATCCTCCCATTCCTTGGATAGTTTGTCCTATCGGCCTCTTTGGCGAGCCATATGCACATCACATATCATAGAAGTTTGATACCATATCGTCAAATAATCTACTCTATGTCCACATAGTCCCCATATTTGACTTCGTGGGTGAGGATGATTTTAGACCTCCTTTAGTAATTCATTCTCCTTTTGCTCTTCCCTTAATTCTTCACTAGGAATTATCATTCAAAGAAGCATTAAGGCCATATTTAGACAAGTAAGGCCACTTGCTTGAAAGTCGACGATCCCGATTTCGATGGTTGGTTTGTCCATTATGATTTCCACAAGATTTAGGGCCTTCTCCTCCTCTCAAATTAGATAGAAATTACCCTTTTATAGGAAAACCCACAGTTTTTCTGTCGCACATTGCGACCAAAGTATAGCTTCGTTTGATGAACCATCAACACCAATGGAAAGCTCTCATCAAGTACTATAATGGGAATTTCTTATTTTTTGATGATTTGACACTTAACCAAGAAGCCATTTTTCCAAGAAGGGTCAGTTCCTTGCCTCTTAAAATCGAATTTCTTTATATGCGACACTTGTACCTTGGGGAGCACCTCCCCTTAGTACTGGTTGTATCATGTGTCGATTTTCGTCATGAGTAACCATCATTCGTTCATGTTTTCATGGTCCCCACCGAGGTTATTCTGTGTGGCGGCGTCATCGAGTCACCCTTGTTCAGAGCATTCACAATGAGTCACCTTTGCATCCATGGAGTCTGTTTCACATCCCATTATATCATGTCACAATATTCTATCCATCTTTGCATACCGTTCATCCTGTGTTGCCCACTTTGGCCTCCAGTCATACTATCCCCCATCCCCTTCGGAGTCAAGTCAATCACTGCCAGGTCAACCATACACTTTATGCTCTGACAAGGGAAGTTGTCTGTTTGTCCCTCAGTCCCATTTTTTTCCATTTCCCTGGTGTCAGTCCATCAGTCACATTACTATTTTCCATCATGCCTTAGTTGAGAATCCTCATTTACTCACTTATGGTGGGCCCTATTATGTCGACATCAGCACATCTATTCCAGAAGAACGACCTAGAGGGTGGTGTATCTTGGTTCCAGCTTTCACCCTTGTTCGGTGCCTTAGATCAAGCAAAGGGACTCATCATTTCCCTTTGACTTGGTTGTTTCATGTTTGTGATTCATACACTTGATGGTCCAGTGATGCAGCAGATTGTACCAACGATTCCCGGGTGTGTGTGAGATGTTTCATACCTCATGAGGGGGTGGCCCTTTAGGTAGCCCCCCACATGCCCAGATGCCTTCCTATTATACTACAGCCTCAGATGCAGTTCTATAGATTTTATGGGTTTGGTTCCCGCCGATTGCAATGTTCATAGCATGCACGTCTCCTTCAGATGATCCATTCAGTTTTGCAGAGCCCTTCCCTGTTCAACAGGGCTTCTTCGGTTGTTCTACCCTCCCTCCCACTCATTTTTGAGGGAAGGGCCATTATATCTCATGTACTCAGATGTTATTGTATCTAGTCCCGACTCATGTTTTTTCTAGGCGCAATATGTATATGGGACACATTCTATTATGTTTTTGGCTCAGTTATGCCAGCATGTCATGTACCATTCAACATGTACTTTATTGCTCAGTTTCATTTTTCTGGGCGCATCATTATTTTTGTACTAAGTTATCTCGGCCGGTATAGGTATGCCTCTCCCACCTCACTGAGATACGGTACCACAACATAAAATGAGAATTGCATTGGTCTCGCCCCCTCTGTTACTATCCTCTTTTGCTTCACCTCCATTGGTCTCTCTCTCTCTCTCTTTGACTCCACTTCGTTGTCTAGTGATTGTGTCCTTACAACGTACTTCAGTCATACATTTTTCTCCTAACACTCCTACGTTGGGGGCAATCTGTAATCACAAAAAAATGATCATCTAGCCATAATTTACTAGATGGATTGAAGTACACCATGTAGGGCCAATTTTACAATAGTAAAATTGCTTTCACTATGAGAAATTACTTAATAAATCACATTTGTTAAGCAATTTATAATTAAACCCATGAATAATAATTAAATAAATCATTATTTTTTTTTAATTATATTCTAGGAATAATTAATTAAATCATTGTTTAATTAATATTCCTTGTCACATTTGACCCGATTATGAGAAATTAATAGATAAATCATTAATTATTTTATTTTTCTCTAGGAATAATTAATTAATCACTAATTAATTATTATTCCTTGTCAAGTTTGACTAAATCCATTAGGAATAATTAAATAAATCATTATTTCTTTATTATTCCTTACCCAAATTTCTTGAGATGATAAATAAATCATTTATTTATTTATTATTTCTAGATAAAAGTTTAAATACTTTTTCCCTCCAAACCAAATATAATAAAATATTCCAAATGATTACTTTTAGAATGGTGTTAATAATATTATATAATTGCTCATTATTCGAGAATAGCTTAATACTTTTTTATAAATAGAAGGGTTTTCCATTCATTATTCACTTTTGATCATTTTCATTGTTGCACTCACTATTGTAAATCTGATTATTATCATTGTTGCACTCACTGTTGTAACTCTGATTATTATCATTGTTGCAGACCATTTTTCTTTTCCATTTGAGTTCTCATTGAGCTCAAATATTTCATTTGCTCGGTTTTACGTATTATAAAGGAGAGAGAATCTATCAAAAAGCTGAAGACATTTGAGGATAGCCAAGAACCCATCCTATAGAGGAGGACTGGTAACATTTATTCGTTCCCTTCACATGTGTTGTTTAATAAAATGTATTCTTTATATATCTGGTTTCCATTGGATTATTGGAGTTACTCGCATTTATTACTATTTCATTTTTTTGTTTAACTATGATCATGGCATAGATCAGAGCTTTGGCGGGTTTTGTTTCTATCATTTGCTGCATATCTACAATGTTTAGCATCCATTTATATTGTTAAGACTGTTTGTCATCCACAGCCTTAGGTGATTTATTTTCGTACACATATGAGAAGAAAACACTATAACAGTTCAAATTCATTATTTTATTGATACTTATATGATGTAAATGTAAATGGGCAAAAGACCTTGAATATTATAATTATAATTTAATACCAGTTAATGAAGAGGTGAATACTTGATACAATACAGACTATGAGAAGCCATGAGGAGGAGGGATCTAGTAAAAGCGAATTGAAGAATAATAATTGCCAATGCATTATTTGGTTAAGCCAAATGTTCAAAAGGATCAAGACTCTCAACCCTTTCCAAGAAAATACTAATGGGAAGGTGTATCAATAACTACCAACATATGAAAGAAGTGGCTAGTACTTAGTACCATAGTTTCTCAGATGTATGGACAATAGACCATGGGAGGACTTCTGAAATCCAACTAGAAGCTTTTGATCTAATCAATATATCAAGACCTAACAAGAAACTCGTAAAAGAAGAAGCCCGAGGAAGCTAACCTGTGACAAGACATGGAAAAACATTCCCCACATGGGGGGGGGGGATAAAAAGCATTAGTGTTTGCACAAGAGTAAAATAACAAAGCAAATTATAACATAAAGAATGCATAGAGAAATTCAGAAACCAATGCTTGTGGGGGTGTCAGAGCATATCAAAAAGATTGATGAGATGATTAAATGAATGAGATTGGATTCAAAACTCCACCATATAATGCTAGTAGAACTTCCCTCATGGAATTTGGGTCTGGCTCAGGGGTGGCCAACTACAAGACGGATTGTAGGCACAACTAAGCCTATGGTGGGATGGAATGTGATTCATCCTTCATCAATTGCAGGTGACATTTGGTTGTAATAAGATAAGTGTCCTTGGGGGCTTTAAATTCTTCAATGTTATCTTTTGCAAGAAATAGAAGTAATGATTGTGTAATTACAAGTCTATTTGTGGAATGTGTATCACAACTTGTGTGCTTCTTGTTTATGATATAAATTGGTAAATTACAGTGATGCCTAGTTGAGAGGATAATCTATTTTTTATAGTTGTGATAGCTGTACAATGTTCATATGTATGCTTGGGTATCCTTATATGCTCTTATGATGCACTTGAAGGGAATAGGACTGAAAAGTATATATAGTTTAGGTCATTTCTAAGTTTCTCACAGATACTAGATTTAATCAAATAAGAAATATGGTTGAGTATATAGAGGAAGTTAATGATCCGGATTTAAACAGGAACGCAAAAAATTACAGATATAACCATACATATAGAGATGCAGCAAAAATAATACTTCATTTCATTACTGTAAAATACTAAAATATGCTTACAAACAGAAATGGAAATAAACTAGCTAGGGTGATGGTAGCTTATCTCTGAGAAGAGATGTGGCGGCTACATGCCTCTAAACTGTGTTACAATAAGCCTCAAAGGCCTATTTATTGTTGAGAACCAATGGAAAACCCTAAACATCCAAAAACCTAACCCTAGAAGATGAAATGCCAAACTGTGGGCTCGTTTGGGTAAATTGGTACATCAACTTCTCGTTAGAAAGATCTATCCGAGGACTACAACTTTGGGAAGAGCAACATCGGCTCATGGACTCATGTTGCTCCCAGTTTTCCCAAAAAACGTCGTTTAGGGCCTCAAAACGGCTCCGGAAGTTTAGGACTCGAAAAGCTGCTAAAAATAGTAAACTGTGCTACAATTAAGGAAAATGAAAAGCTGAAAGAAACAATGGTGGGGGTCCAAGTGGACTTGGCAGGTGGCCACCAATATCCACCTGGATCATTCCTCCCCCCTTAGGAAGTAATGGTCCCCATTGCATTGAGTTCCTCCATGAGATGAGGAAACTTCTGCTGAACTTGGTCCCTAGTGAGCCACTTGCCCTAGTGAAGGAGTTAGCTTGCTTTGACAACTCGATACAATTAGATATTCTGCTAGTGAGTGTGCATGATCTATGTGTCCATGATCCAATCATTTGCAGCTTGTTCCATGCAATCTGGATTTAACTCTGTGGGTGTGAGCTGTTCTACAATGTTAGATGTGTCTAGTAATGGTGGAAAGTGTGGCCGAAGGCGGTCCACATTGAACACTGGGTGCAGGCCAAGGAATGGGGGAATGCTGAGCTCAAATGCATTGTCTCCCATAGCCTTGGTAATGATTTAAGGACAATATC
The DNA here is from genome assembly GCA_031772625.1 of Pinus tabuliformis. NCBI lineage: Eukaryota > Viridiplantae > Streptophyta > Pinopsida > Pinales > Pinaceae > Pinus > Pinus tabuliformis. Next base: position 264,043,408 of record CM062811.1, read on the forward strand.
GAAGTGGTCTGAGTTTCCGATAGGCTCCAGTAAGGCGTTCCTTTTGCAAATGAAACCAGACTTTTTCACCTATCTAAAACTTGTGTGGCACCCGATGGTTATCATGTTGCTGCTTGTACTTGGAATTTGATTTCTCCATAATGTCGTGGACCTACTTGCGAATATGTTGGATGTGCTCAATGAAGCTGTTTTCCTTATCTGTTTCGGACTGGACATGAGCCGAATCTGCGTTGTCACTGCAAATGGCATGGCCACATCAATGGGACATAGTGGCTGGAATCCCACCCACCTGAAAAGGGTTGTGGCCAGTCGAGCTGTGGAGAGGCCGGTTGTAGATGTGCTGAACATAGGGGAGGCTATCATCCCATGTGTGTGGATGATTTGATTTGCACATGCGTAGAATGTATATGATCATCCTGTTGACAACCTTTGTCTGGCCATCAGTTTGAGGATGGAAGGCTATGGACTTAGTGAGTTCGGTGTCCAAAATCGACTAGAGATTGGACCAAAATGTACTGAGGAACCTGCTGTCCTGATATGAGATGATAGACTGTGGGATCCCAAAGTGTACCCACATTCGTTCAAAGAAGAGTTTAGCAGTGGCTTCTGCTGTGATATTCTTGTTGCAGGCCACCATAATGACCATCTTCGAGAACCTGTTGACGACCAAAAAAACACAGTAGTTTCCATGCTTAGTAGAAGGAAGGCCTGACATGTAATCCATGGAGATGGATTCCCAAGGTCGACTAGGGGTAGGTAGCGGGCTATAAAGGCCTTGCTTCTTGATGGTCGGTTTGGCAATGGCGCAGGCAGTGCATGATCTGATGTACTTCCCGACATCCTGTCGAAGATTCGGCCAATAGAAATACTTCTGCAGTACTGCCACCATTTTCTCGACGCCGAAATGCCCAACAACCCGACTATAGTGTGCTTCCCAAATCATCTTAGCACACTCGCTTGAAAGAACACAAAGGTGACCCAGGTGGCATAACAGGGCATCCTGGAGGTGAAAATTTGGAACATGCTGACCCTCCAAGATTGTCTGGTATGTGTGGTTGAATTCTAGGTTGCTTTTGTAGAGAAGTGGCCAATCAGAAGTCTCGTGCCCACAAGAGTTGAGCACAGTGGTTAACGCCATTATCGGTGGTCAATTGAGGAAATTTGCAACATTATTGGTGTTTCCCTTCTTATACTTGATATTCAAATGGAATTGTTGCAGGTATGTGGACCACTTCTGATGGCGATCATTCTGCAACTTCCCTTGGGTCTGTATGAACTACAGGGGTGGGTGGTCTATGTGGATGACCATTTCCTTCCCCAAGATGTAATGCTTCCATTGTCGGCAGGCCTGCACAATGGAATACATCTCTTTGTCATAAGTGGGATACTTTTGGACTATGTCTGAAAGTGTCTCACTGTGATATGCCACTGGGTGCATGTGTTGAGTAAGGATTGCCTCAATAGCATAGTCAGAGGCATCTATCTCGACCTCAAACGGTTGTTTCAAGTCTGGTAATGTGAGCACTGGTGCTGAGCAAAGGCAATCTTTCAACTTTGTGAATTCCTTCTGTTGAGATTCAGACGAAAAGAATTTTTCTTTCGCTCCTCCCTTGGTGACTTGACTCAAGGGCCAAGTGATATGAGAAAATCCCAACACGAATTTGCGGTAGAAGTTGGCAAGACCTAGAAAGCTGCAGAGCTCTGTCAAAGTGGTTGGAGATGGCCAATCCCGAATGACGTTGATCAATGTGGGAGTGACATATGGCTAAGGGCCACCACATGCCAACCTTGTGGCTTGTATGGATGTTGATGTGGCTCTGCAGGGGTAAATATTCAAATGGAAATAACTTTGTGCTCATAACTCAGAATGAGATGAAATTTATGTCATTGGAAAGCTCTCAATGAGCAAAAGATGATGGAAATGTCATAAATGTGATTTGAGGTGATGAAATAAAGAGGAAATTTGATAACCCAATATTCATAATAAACCTTGAAGGTTGGCCATAATTATGCCCTGCATCCCAATATGATGTTAGGGGATAGGGTGTGCTAAAATGTGGTATTAGAGTTAAATAATTCAACACAAGGCCGAAAGGTCCAGAGATACACCATTGGGATGAAGTTGGAGCTTTGATACAACATCACATCAAAGATGATGCTTACCTCTAGATTTGAATGGGCTTAGGAAAGGTGAAATTATTAGAGTGGTGGTTTAGACACTAGGCCTAGAGGGCCAAAGATGTACCACAAGGATGCAGACAAAGCTCTACTACAAGGTGGTCACTACTACAAAGTAGTCACATAATGGCTTATTGAGGCACTAATATTTTACAAGGTTTTATCTACTACAAAGTAGCATAAGGCTAGCTTACAAAGATAATAGTTTTCTATGGAGTGGTCAAAGCAAAGGTTCAAAATTGGACTTGGATGGGACAAGAAGATAGATTGCAAAAGAAAAGTTGCCAGGGTAATAGAACAAAGGTTCCAGAACAAGGAGTACAATAATAAGGTTGTACAACATGGAACTAAGATCATTGGATACAACATGATAACTATGGACCAAAGGTTGTGAGATGTGTAGAATGGATTTGTGACATGTGTAGAATGGATTTGTGACATGTGTACAAAATATTTGTTAAGAGATTGAGATGGTACTGTTGAATATGACACAAAAGAAGAGATCCATTGGAATGATGATTGTCAAAGTTATGAAGGTCATGATCAAGATGTTGGCTCGACATGCCTTGAACAACTCAATAAATCATAACTACATAAGCACGTGGCCAAGTGATACAATCATGATCATGAGGGGGAATCTCTCAACCTATTTCTTAATATTTTGATGCTTTATTAAATTCTGAAAGGGTTGTAATATGATGATAAATAAGGGCATAGGCGCGATGAGATGGAAAGGGATTGGATAACTAGTTTGCACATGCATTGATAGGCATGAGGAAAGTGATATGTTAAATGCATACATATATGCCATAGTGCATGTATATAATGATTGAACATACATGTGATATGCTTGTGAATTCAGAGTAGTCTCCTGTCATAAGATGGTTATAGTGACTAACTATGGATTGATAAACACGTAACCAGGAACATGTTGAATGTATGGCTAGAGAAGTTGATGAGGATGTTTCATAGAGTCTTCTGGGGACAAGGTTAGGGTAATAAAGTATTTTATCAAAAGGTTGGTTAAGAGGAGTGTAAGAACCCTCCTTGAGACACTAGTTGATCATATAACATCTAATAATTGCTAATCACCATGCAAGTATGGTTTGAGTATGCTCAAAATATTGAGAGGGAATTAGGTAATAATATCTTTAGTAAAAGTTTGATCGCAAAAATGATATGAATTCATGTATGGAAATTAAATCAATATCTAGCATTAGCTATGCTCAGGGTGATGTTGATGGTCACCTAATGAATCTATGTAGCTTGGAATAAATGATTCTTTGCTAGTTGTTGTCGTATGAAAGGGGACAATATTGTACCTATGAGATATGTCATTAAATGGCTATAAGTTCTCATAAATTAGTTTGTTTTCACATTTCATGAATGCATATGGATAATGATAAAGATGCACATAGTGAACAAGTTTGTTGATGTGTGTGATTGATTTATTATTTGAATGCATGATTGAATACATAATGTGAATGCATGTTTATAAATACCCACATGAAATGGATAGGTGAGTAGCTGAAATAGTAGAGTGATACTAACCAATGGAACTAAGATCATATTAGGGGTTGTTGTACATTGCAACGAAGGAAGGTTACATGCTAATAGGGTTGCATTTGAATGGACCGTTAGAAAGCTTTGACTGAGCAAACAAATCCATAAAAGCTGAAGATATCATCTAATTTTCTTGTGTAAAATAATGGGTTGAACCCAAGGGGAGATGACCAACCTAGTCAAATGTAACTACTTAAGGGAAATCTAGCATAGTGTAATGGACTTGAGTTGTGCAAAAGAAATTAAAAAGGGAGAACCATTGAATATCTTCCTTATCGATATTTTGTTAAATAGGTGTTGTAAAGTAAAAGTGTATAGGCCTAAGAATCCCTGCATAATTGATATTAAAATGGTATTGGTCTTTGTACCCCTAGATTGAAACAACTCATATGCACATGAGTGGAAAGGGGAGGGATGATCTGAAAACAACAGAATTGACTATTTGCACAGTTTCTCCAAATATTAACTAAGGTTGATTTTATGTGAATGAATGAGAGAAAATTGATTTTTAAGTGCCTTTAAACATAAACTATGCATATGAAACCAAAATAAGCATGAACAACAAAAATAAGAAGCAAACACAAGATATTTGATGACGAAGTTCATCCCTCCTAGACTACATCTTTGGGTCCACTTCCAAGTGGGCATCTACTGTATTAAAATGCTCATAAAAGTCTCTTTCCATCAACTTTTCCATTATGGACTGTACATGCAGGCATCAATGGCTACTGTCAACAGAGAGGCCTCAACCTCAGCTCTCCAACACAACTTACAGATTTCAAAAAGGCCCAATATTGGCCAAGTTATGCCTCAGAAGGCACATCACAAGCACAAATAACACCAGTTCGACTAACACACCGTCCAACTCTGTCCGCTATGGTGCAGTGGCAATTATTTTATAAGGCCTACGAGAGGTCCCGGGTTCAAACCTGTGGGCCTCCTGGGATCATATTTGGTAATACATAGAACGTTTTTGCAACTCTATTACAAATATATAATGGTATGGTTGTCGAATTAACAAGCCCGCACCATATTTATCTTTTGGTACCTATCCAAAGTTTTTAACAACATATAATTATAGACCGACGATAATGCAATTAAACCACCACATGGCACATGTAATATTTGTTTTAAAATGTTATATGGTTGAAACCATATAACCAACCATCGGACATGGATAAACATAAACCTCATTGCAGATCAAATATACATATAGTTAAAACCATAATGGTTTAACATAGTATTAATCCCTGACAGTGTAGGTTTTAATACTTTGGAATATGTTTAATGGTTGCAGCACGTTGATTGGAGACTCTGCCATGCTAACTTTGGTGCCCTATCTGGTAGCACGATAACAATATCCACAGGTTTGGCGGGGCCCGGGCGGGGCCGCCAAATGTGGCGGGCTCCACCAACCCTTACCCCAAATTAACACATAACAAACTTTAAACATAAGAATGCACCCAATGATAACAAAGTAAAGTCGTGGGCCAATGGTAAAGTTTTGTAATGTCTGTTCAGAGGTCACAGATTTGACCCCCAACCCTACCAGTTGACCTATGAACTACGCTTTGACTTGAATTTGACTGCCACATGCATTAAATTTGACTTCCCTGTGCCCTGCTATGAAACTGCCACGTGTCCTGTTCTGAGATTTCCACTTGGCGTGCTCTGGCCCTTTTTTGCTTGTTGGAGAAAAAATTCAGAACGTTTTTCTCCCTCATAAGGAGGCCATTTTGCAAACTGAATATGCCACTGGAATCAGTGCGACGATCTCTTCAACTTGGCGCTGGTTTCATGAGCATCTGAGATTGTAAAATTTTGAGTATTTTGAGGATCCTTCTGGATCATTCCTCTCTATTGGAAGCTTTTGGACCACCAAAAGTTTGGTTTTAAGCAGGTATGAGGTGAGGTACAACTCCCTCACCTTTTCGATCTCCATCCACCTTGCTTTGCTTGGATTCATGCTTTTGAGTCCCACTCGAAGATACTCAACATCTCCTCGGCTGGAATTGTGGACCTTCCTATCCAAGATGGTATCTTCCTATAACTCATTCATACATTTAGGTGAAAAATCATCTACAGTTGGAATTTGAGCATTTTCCTTTGGAACCATGATCATGGGAGGTTCATAGATCTTCAGATTTTCAACATTTACAACTGAATATATGTGCATGTATGGACGGAAATTTAACCGGAATGCATTGTGCCCAATCTTTTCAACAATTATAAAAGGACCATACCTGATAGGTTTCAACTTTTTACCTTCACCTTTAATCCTTTCTTTGTTGATGTATAGCCGTACTTGATCATCAACCTGGAAGTGATGATCCACCCGATGCTTGTCATGGCGCATTTTGTACTTGGCCTAACTTTTCTCCAATTGATCCTGCACTGCTTCATGAATCTTTCAGATTCTTTGAATTAACTTGATTGGTTTTTTGACATCTCCATGTCCATCCTCCTTAGCTTCTTTACCAAACATGAAGTCCATTGGTGATTTTGGCAGGTACCCAAAACATGTTTCAAAAGGAGATCTACCAGTAGAAGAACCTACACCAAAATGCCCTGAAACACGAGAAGAATGTGCTTCCCTGATCACATGCACTCTTTCTCCCTATGGTATGCACAACTTGCCAAGATGGTACAATAACATGTCATTAGCATGATAATTCACTTCTTCCATATGAGCACCATGAGTTAGTGATTCATAAACATCTTTGAAATCAATATCTTCAGCATATTATTCAATATAACTTTCATGTGCTAAAGAACTATTTTGCATAATAACTGAAGCATTCAAAGAAGGTCTTGATAACATATCAACTACTTTATTGGTGGTACCTTTCTTATATTTGATTACTAAGTTGAATTGTTGAAAAAACCCCATCCATCTATAATGTCGATACTGCTGCAACTTAGTTTGAGATTGAAGGTACTGAAGTGGCTGATGATCTGTATGAATCATTGTTTCTTTCCCCATTAAATAATTTTTCCATTTTTTAACACTTTTCACTAATGCATATAATTCTTTATCATAAGTTGGATAGTTAGCAACTGCTTTAGAAAATGTTTTTGAATGAAAACAAATAGGCTTTCCTTTTTTCAATAACACTACACCCATTGCATACCCACTAGCATCAATTTCTATTTCAAATGGCTGTTGAAGGTCTGGTAATGCTGAGATTGGAGTTGTCACAATTTTCTGTTTTAAAGTATCAAATGCTTTTTGTTGTTTTTCTCCCCACTGAAAGGGGACTTTAAAACTTGTTAAAGCATGAAGTGGTGATGCAATAAAAGAGCAACGAGAAATAAACTTCCTCCAATACTGAACTGCACCCAAGAAACTTCTAACTTTCGTCACATTTTGAGGTCTTGGCCACTTGACAATTAATTTAATTTTAGTTGGGTCTATTTTTAACTGACCTCCTCCAACTATGTAATCAAGATATACTAGGGAATATTTTCCAAATTCACATTTAGAAAGTTTGAGATATAGTTTCTCTCATTGCAACACATCAAAAAATTGTTTAACATGCTTTACGTGTTCTTCCAAACTTGAGCTGAAAATAAGAATATCATCCATATAGACTATGACAATGATAGTGTTTAAAAATGATAGTGCTACAAGTGATAATCAATCTGAGGCAGGATCTAAGAATTCCAACAATGGCAGACCTGTTATTGGTAACCCCAATGTTCCAAATAAACATGATAAGAGGGTCGTTAATCTCTCATCCATGATGCTCACTTCTGAAGAAATCAATATCCTGAGCAAAGGTTTGGGATTTGCGGTCGCTCCTAAGAACATTCCATTTGAAAGCATCATTTGCAACATTGAGTATGGGACTCAAGGCCTTTCATCAAACAATAAAGAGATATTAAGACAAGAATGCTCCCTAGCTATGTTGAAATCCAAACGTCCAAAGAGTAATCTGAATAAAGAGGGGCGAGAGGCTCTTAGATCTCTCCGAAATAATGATAAGATAGTGGTTCTTAAAGCTGATAAAGGAGGAGCCACTGTTGTGTTAAATAAGGAAGATTACATTCATAAAATGAATGAGCATTTAAATTGTGGGAGTTATAGAAGAGTCAACTCCAACCCTATTCCCAAGGTGATGAAACAAGTCAAGAAAGCCATCATGGAAACCAGCCTGGATGATAAAATAAAAAAGAAGCTGATTCCCTCCTGTGAGGTTATTCCTAGAATCTATGGATTACCAAAAATCCATAAGGAAGGGGTCCCTCTTAGACCAATTGTTAACACCATTGGTTCCCCTACCTATGAATTAGCTAAGTATGTAGCTAAGCTCCTGAAACCTCTGGTTGGTAACACAGACTCTTTTATAAAAGACTCAAATGATTTTGTAAAGCTCATTAAGAATAAAAGGGTGGATAAAGACGATATTCTAGTAAGTTTTGATGTGGTTTCTTTGTTTACAAAGATTCCTCTAGATGAAGCTGTTCATGTTATAAAGATGGCCACCGATCCTAAGACAGCTAAGCTTGCAGAGATTTGTTTACGGTCCACTTTTTTCAGTTTTCAAGATCACTATTATGAGCAAATATCTGGTGTCGCCATGGGCTCCCCTCTCTCACCTATTGTTGCCAACTTATACATGGAGTACTTTGAAAGAAAAGCCCTTGACTCATACCCTTTGAAGCCAGCTTGGTGGAAAAGATTTGTCGATGACACTAACTTGAATTGGACTCATGGTAAGGCGGAGCTGGAGAAGTTTTTTAGTCATCTTAACTCTATATCTTCCGAGATCAAATTTACTATGGAGCTTGAAGAGAACGGTAAGATCCCCTTTCTAGATGTTCTAATCAGTAGAAAAGAGGATGGTACTTTGGGACACCAGGTCTACAGAAAGAAAACTCATACTGATAGCTATCTTCATGCTGACTCTTACCATCATCCTTCCCAAAAATCTGGCGTCTTAAACACTCTAGCTGTTAGGGCTTTCAGGATTTCTGACCCGGATCACCTAAAAGAAGAGATTGAGCACTTAACCTCTGTCTTCAAAAACCTTGGATACAAAGAGTGGAGTATCAAGAAAGCTATAAGAAGAGCTCAGGATAAGGCCCTCTCCAAGCATCCTCCTGAAGACAAGAAAGAAGATTCTGGGAAGGTCTACCTTCCATTCATCCAGGGGATTACAGATAAGATTGCAAAATTTTTAAGGAAGAATAACATAAACACTCAATTTACAACATGTGGAACTATAAGGCAGATGATGAGGTCAGTAAAGGATAACATTGATCGTCAACAACTCAAGGGTGTGTACAAGATTGATTGCTCTTGTGGCAAGAGTTATATTGGGGAAACAGGTCGATCTCTGAAAATAAGACTAAAGGAGCACGTGGCTGATATAAAGAATGAGAGATCCCGTACATCGGCCCTTGTGGAACACTCGTCCAAAACCAAACATCATGTGTGTCTGGAGGACGCTAAAGTGATTGCAAGAGAGGATAATTATCACAAAAGAAAAATTAGAGAGGCCATCGAAATTATGAAATTTCCTCAAAACCTCAACAGGGACAATGGGAGTGAAATTAGTGGAAACTGGCTTCCCCTGATCAGACAAATAAACCCCTCCAGGCCTTTGGAAGCATAGTATCAGGGTCTCTTAATAAAATTTAATTAGATAAATTTAATTAGATTAATTAAATCAAAATTAATTAATTAATTTAATTTAATTATTTAATTAATTATATTAATTAAATAAAAATTGTAATTAATTCTAAATAAGAATTAAATAGAATTTCTCAAATAATTAAGAATAATAAAATAAAAGAAAAATAAAATAAATAAATAAATAAATAAATTAATCAATTAATTAATTAATTAGGCAATTAAGGCTTAATAGGTTAAAATGGTAAATATCAATAATTAATTAAAAAGAGTTATGGTTATAATTAAATTAAATAAAATTAATTAGTCAATAAAATTAATTAATCAATAAATTTAATTTAATTAATTAATTAAATAAAAATAAAATTAATTAATCAATAAGATTAATTAATCAATAAATTTAATTTAATTAATTAATCAAATAAAAATAATAGGAAGGATTATAAATCAATTATTTAATTAATTTAAGTAGATCAATTAAATCAAAATTAATTAATTTAGTTATTCTATTCTAATTAAAATAAAAATTAGTCAATTAATTAAAAGAATCAATAATAACCAAGGATTAACATTGGATTAATAAATAAATAAGTAAAATTAAGATTATAAATTAATTTAATTAATTAAAGTAATTAATTAATTAATTAATTAGAATGGTAAATAACAATAAATTAAATTAATTAATCAATTAAATTCAAATTAATTAATTAAATGAAAATAAAAACAATAAGTAAGAATTAAATTAATTAATCAAATAAAATTAAAATAAAATTAAAATTTGTTAATTAAATTAATAAAAACAGTTGGAAGAAATGAAAAATTAAACTTATTCATGAATCAGATATATCATTTAAAATATTTTAGGTTCTAGGTAAATTAATAGGAATAATTAGTTTGAAAATAATAATAATATAAATAAATAAAAATAAATGAAAAATTATTTATATAAGTGTCGGCTTCTTAAAAATTAGGGATCTAGGTTTATTTATACCCAGGTCGTTATAGCTCTTCTCTCAATAAGTTTTCATTCATATTCTTTCTGATTTAGTCCTGATGATGGACCCCCTTTGGGGTTTGAAACGTCGACGGAATGAACACGAAACTGTGGATAATCCAGATCATACCACTGCAAAAAACTACCACAGAAGCTTAAAATCTAATATGACAAACTTATTAAGAAAAGGATGAAATACATCATTCATCACTCTCATAAAAGTTTTTGGAGCATTGCATAACCCAAATGACATAATCAACCATTCATAAAGCCCCTGTCTAGTCTTAAATGCAGTTTTCCATATATCATTCTTTGCAATACGAATATGATGATAACCACTTCTTAAATCCAATTTTGTAAAGTAAACAACATTCTTTAATAGATCAAGCAAATAATCGATTCTGGGAAGATGATACCTATTCTTAATGGTGATTTCATTTAAGGCTCTGAAATCAAGACACATTCTCCAAGTTCTGTCTTTCGTTGGGACTAGTATGACCGAGATCCACATGGCGAAGAACTAGGTCGAATAAAGCCTTTATCAACCAATTCCTGAATTTGTTTCTTAATTTATTCATTTTCTATGACTGACATATGATACATGCCAATATTCGGAAGAGGGGCATCATATTGTAATTGAATCTCATGTTGTATTTCTTGTTTTGGAGGTAGACTTTTTGGTTCTTTAAACAATTCTTTATAAAAATCTACTATTCAACCAATTTGTCCTAAAACTAAGAATCACACGCTTGAAAAGAATCATACTTATCTTTAGGTTCCTCTTTAACAAATATGAGAACAAATTTTTTACTTGAATTTATGAGTCTTTTCTTTTGACTAACATTGATTAAATCCAGGCTTGTATTAATTCTGTGTGCCCTGACAATGTATTCAATTCCATCCTTAATGAGATGATACTTATTCTCTTTTCTATGAAATATGGCATCTCAATCATAAAGATAAGGCTACCCAACAAAAATCCACATATATCCAAAGGAATCACATCTAGCTCAACTTCATCAACAAAATTCACTGTAATTGCAAACGTTAATTGACACTATTTTGTGACTTGCATTTGAGTGTTTTCTTTCAACCATCCTAAAGGTATGGTTTTGGATGATTTTTAGTTTCCAATACCAATTTCCTTACTAGTTCCTCAGATATTAGATTTGTTTGTGATCCACTATCGAATAATGTATCTATCTTAGTGTGCTCGGAGATATCCCGATATGAAACAATTCAAATCTTTTCTTTTATTCAATCAAATCATTAGATTTTGAAGAAGATGCAGAACAAGTAAAACTAGAGCTAGATTAAGAAGGATTACCTGTCAGACCCATAGTGCTTATCTTCTTTTCATCACCAGAGTTGGATCCCAAATCTTGTTGGACGACAACTTTAGCTTTCATCTCACCCTTCTTCTTGAGGAACTTCTTTGGCTTAAGTTCCTGATGAAGCTTCTAACACTTGGAGTCATCATGTCCAACCTCTCACAATGAGTACAAGTATGGATTTCTCCTTATTTCTTAGCTGTTACCAGTTTCTTCCCTTTGCCTTCTTTGGAATCTTTGTTCTCTAAATGCTTGAATGGTTTCTTTGAAAAGTTTGACTGAAAAAGTCTGCCACCTGATTCAATATGAATGGCTTGTACACACACTTCATCAAAGTCAGTTGGATTAAACATAAGCAATGCATGTTGCAAATAATAATGCAAACTTCCAATATAATTCAATAAAGTATCCCATGTGTCTAATGGAACATTAAGTGCTAATGCCTTTTTCTTGAATTCGTATGTAAACTCTTGCACACTCTATCCTTTACCTTGCCTTAAATGATGCGAATCCAGTATATCTTGTTGCATATATCCTAAAGGATATAATTGCTTTCTAAGAACTTTAACAAACTTAGACCATGAAGAGATAATTTTACCTTTATGCTTCAAATCTGATTGAGTTTTACTTTCCCACCAAATCAAATTTGTTCCCCCCATTCTAAGTGTAGCTAACTGAATTTTTGTAGATTCATCAACAATATTTTGAATTCTACAATACACCTCAAGTTGCTTTATCCAGTTATCTAACTTTTTAGGATTCATTTCACCATCATATATTGGCAATTCAAACTTAACATCAAGCTTCAAAAAAGGAGATTTCTTTTGCTTCTTTTGTGAGTCTAAATCTGAACTAGAATGATAAGAGAATAAAGAAGAAGAAGACAAAGATGGAGGAGAAGGAGGTTCATTACCATAAACTTTTTCCTTTCCCTTTTTCACTTTCGTACCTTTAGAATACGAAGTTGCATCTCTAGTCTTCTTGTCTTCATAAAATTATGCAATCATCCTTTGCGTATTAAGGAACATCTGCTGAAATTGCTCCTCGCTCTTTGTCTCAGGAGCTTCTCCTTCGTTTGTACCTGCCATATTTTGTGAGACTTTTCTCTTCCCAATCTATGGATTTATCTATTCAAGTTTCCCTTCTCCACATTACAACCCGGATCTAGTCAAGATTCACATTAGAAAATATCCTGCTTATACATGATCAACCTTGCTTTGATACCAAAATATGATCTGAAAACAATAGAATTGACTATTTGCACAATTTCTCCAAATATTAGCTAAGGTTGCTTTTATGTGATTGAATGAGAGAAAATTGTTTTTTAAGTGCCTTTAAACATAAACTTGAAATATGAAACCAAAATAAGCATGAACAACAGAAATACGAAGCAAACACAAAATATTTGATGATGGAGTTTGTCCTTCCTGGACTACATCTCCAGGTCTATTTCCAAGTGGGTGTATGCTGTATTAAAATGCTCATAAAAGTCACTTTACATCAAATTCACCATTATGGACTATGCACACAGGCATCAACAACTACTGTCAAATGATAGGCCTCATCCTCAACTCTCCAACGCAACTTACAGATTTTAAAAAGGCCCAATATTGGCCAAGTTATGCCTCCAAAGGCATATTACAAGCACAAATAACACCAGTTTGACTAACACACCTTCTAACTATGTCCACTCTGGTGCAGTGATTTTTTTTTATTAGGCCCATGGGAGGTCCTGGGGTAAAACCCACGGGCCTCCCGAGATTGAATTTGGCAATACATAGAATGTTGTTGCAACTATATTACAAATATATAATGGTATGGCTATCGAATTAACAAGCCCACACCATATCTATATTTTGGTACCTATCCAAAGTTTTAACAACATATAATTATAGACCGACGGTAATGCAATTAAACCACCACACGCCACATGTAATTTTTTTTTTTTAAATCTTATATGGTTGAAACCATATAACCAACTATCGGACCAATGGATAAACATAAACCCTGTTGCATATCAAATATACATATAGTTAAAACCATAATGGTTTAACATAGTATTAATCCCCGACGGTGATATGACCATGCAACGATGTAGGTTTTAATACTTTGGAATATATTTAATGGTTGCAGTGCGCCGATTGGAGATTCCGCCATGCTAACTTTAGTGCTCTGTCTGGTAGAGCGATAACAATATCCATGGGTTTGGCGGGGATGCCAAATGTGGTGGGCTCTACCAACTCTTACCCCCAATTAACACATAACAAACTTTAAATATAAGAATGCACCCAATGTTTAATAATGTAAAGTCATGGGCCAACAATTAAGTTTTGTGATGTTTGTTCGGAGGTCGCGAGTTTGACCCCTGACCTTGCCAGTTGACCTCTGACCTCCACTTTGAATTGAATTTGACTACCACATGCGTTGAGTTTTACTTCCCTGTTCCCTGTTTTGAAACTACCACGTGTCTTGTTCTGAGGCTACCACTTGGCCTGCTTTGGCCTTTTTTTGTCTATTGGAGAAAAACTTCATAACGTGTTTTCTCCCTCATACGGAGGCCATTTTGCAAACCGAATATACGAATGGAATCAGTGCGATGAGATCTTCGACTTGGCACTAGTTTCATGAGCATCCAAGAATGTGAAATTTTGAGAATTTCGAGGATCCTCCTGGATCAAGGGACCCTTGGGCTATTATAAGAATAAGTTTGGTTATTATGCCCTTCTTCTAAAAGAGTCTGAATTGTGAAGTACCTATAGCTTGAGCATGTTGATTTATTACTAATATATGCTCTCTTTTTTGAACATTTGTAATGTTAATATAATAAATTGGTTGTGGATTAGAAGTGCTAAATCACATGTTGATATTAATTCAATTGAAAACTTGTGAATGAGTGAACTTGTGCATTGGGAAATATAAGGACCATGCATGGGAATTTGACATTAAATGAATACTTGTTTAAAGCAAGATTGGAGGCAAGGAACTACCTTTAGCCGTTGCAAGAATCCAAAGGAAAATGACACGGGGATGTAAGGTTAGAAAAGAGCCAAATGAACATTCTTGAGAAAAGTCATCAACTAAACATACATGGTAATGGAAACTATGTAAATATGGTAATTGACCATACTAAATAATGGGTGAGTTGAAGGAAATGGGTAAAAATTCCTTTAGGTTGAGTTTATATTACTTTTGAAATAATTTCAATAGAATGCATGTATTGCATGAATGCCCAATAAGGGTATGGTTAAAGCAGAAAACAACTAGTACATAAGATTTGGTAAAATGTTAGAAGTTTGTACGAGTTGTCGAGATGAATACTAATCAAATGATTAAAATGGTACACTCATTAAACAAAGAAAACAATGATGGATTATGTCAGGAAAATGTGGGCTTTTGAAACTATGAAACTCGTGAGAATGAAATCTAATCCACCAGTGAAGCTTTGAGCGTGACTTTGAAAAGGGGATGGCTGAGAATCTATTGAGTCATGAAAACTCAAGTGAAACTATGACTTTAACATTGTTTATTAAGAAAGTTAGAGAAGAAGCCTTCAACTTGGGTTAAGGATCAGAAGGAAGTTGTGTAATATTGGTGTGATTAAGGCACATAAGGCAATGGAAGAAGGAGAGGCACTGAGGGACTGTGAGATTAGTGTAGGGCTTCCTTTTGTGCTATGCTAGCCCCAACTAACCATGTTTTATTGTATCAATAGGCCTTTTTCTCAACACTATTAAAATTACTGAGATTAATATAAATTTATTGAGATAATATTAAAAGAAACCAACAATAAATCAAAAATCATAAACACAATGTTTATTCTAGAGAAATGGGCCAATTTGGGGAAAAACCATTTAACAAAATTCTATTAGTCCATTGGCTAAAATTCGGCCAAGTCGGAAAAGTGAGCCTTCACCACTCACCTCAATGGCACCTTACAATGAAGTATTTCTAATCCTTTTAAAGGCTTCATTACCTACAATCCATGGGAAAAAAGCCATGGGAAACTAAAGCCATGTGCCCAAAACCACCATTGTTTGATGGAGCAACTTTGACACTTTCACTGAGTTAAGTTTTACCTAATAATCCCCCTTTAAACCTTGAATTAGGGTTTCCCTTGACCAAATTGTTAGAAAATTATATATTACGGAGCAATGGAACACATAAAATATTGCAGAAATATAAACACAAAAAACGCATAAGACAAGAGAGACACAGAGATACATGGTTCACCCAGTTTGGGCTACGTCCACCCCGAACAGCCAGTCCTTCCTTTCTATTATCCAGCAAAATGAAGAGACACAACCTACAACAGATCCACTGTAATATCCTCTGTTTTCTCTCACAATCTCGCCTTTCTGTTTCTCGCTCAGAGAATACACATCTATTTTACAGCCTCAAATACAATGCCCTCATACAAAGAGAGGGGTTGCCTTCTAGGGCAAAAAACCCTAAACTAAACACAAGTTCTACTGTTAGATCATCCGCCTAATGAACGGCCCAGATTGACTAGAAATTACTATACTTTTACAAGGCAATTTTACATCTATTTTTGGCTTCGGGGGCGCTGCCCCCGAGCCCCCATTGGGGGACCACTGGCCCTCGGACCCCCCAGCTGGGGGGGATCGGCCCCCTTAGACCCCTGTGGGGGGGAAAGTCCCCCCCCGCACCCCCCTGTGTGGAGGGGTGTACAAACTTCCGGGGGTATACATCCGGCTGAAACAAAGACCTTTGAAAATCATGCTCCACACACAACAATCTCCCACTTGGAGAATGATTGTAGCAACTCCACCGCTGCTTCATTTGCTGGATAATGACTCCTCTTTGGACCTGGCTGTTTCTCATCTTCATCGTCATCCTTGAAGGCCAATTGAAACTGAGCATATTCTTAGTTTCTCCTTGGTTACAACTTTTGTTAGCATATTTGCAGGATTCTGGCTAGTGTGTATCTTTTCCAGCTTCATCTCTCCATCTTCCAACATTGATCGTATGAAATGGTACTTGAGATGTATGTGTTTAGTCCTGGAATGAAATGCTGAGTTCTTTGCAAGATGAATGGCACTTTGGCTATCACTGTATAACGTGCCCATATCATGCTCCTTACCTAATTCACCCATAAACCTTTGTAACCAAATCATTTTTTTACTAGCCTCTGTAGCAGCAACATACTCTGCTTCCGTTGTTGAAAGTGCAACAACACTTTGGATTTTTGAAACCCAACTGACAGCTGTTCCACCAACAGTAAATACATATCCTGTAGTGCTCCTCCTGTTATCTCTGTCACCTGCCATATCTGCATCAACATATCCATGTAGAGAAATGTTTGAACCACCAAAGCATAATGCTTGATTTGTGGTACCTTTCAAATATCTAAGAATCCATTTCACTGCCATCCAATGTTCCTTTCCTGGATTGTTCATGTACTTGCTTACAACTCCCACTACATGTGCAATATCAGGCCTTGTGCAGACCATTGCATACATTAAGCTTCCAATTGCTGATGCATATGCAACTTTCGACATATAATCCATGTCTTCTTGGGTCTTTGGGCACATTTCCTTACTAAGTTTGAAATGGCTAGCAAAAGGTGTACTAATTGGTTTTGCATTGTGCATATTAAATCTTTTCAACACCTTTTGTATGTACTCATTCTGAGACAATGTTAATTTGCGATTTTTCTCGTCTCTAGTTATTCTCATACCAAGGATTTGTTTTGTAGCTCCAAAATCCTTCATTGCAAATGAATTTACCAATTTTCTTTTGAGCACATTTATTTCCTGCATGTTAGACCCTGCAATAAGCATGTCATCTACATACAATAACAATATAATATAGTTGTCATCATTTTGCTTTTTCAGATAAACACAATGATTAGAGTGACATCTAGTATAACCTTGTTCAGACATAAACTTGTCAAATTTTAGACACCACTGCCTTGGAGCCTGTTTTAAGCCATACAAGCTCTTCTTCAACCTGCACACTAGTTTCTCCTTCCCTTTTACCTCATATCCTTATGGTTGCTGCATATATATCTCTTCCTCCAAATCCCCATGGAGAAAGGCTGTCTTTACATCTAACTGCTCAAGATGCAAATCTTCAACTGCTACTAGACTTAGAATAGTTCTGATTGAAGTCATTTTAACAACATGAGAAAATATTTCATCAAAATAAATACATTTCTTCTGTGCAAACCCTTTCACCACAAGTCTAGTTTTGTACCTCTGTTTTCCTCCATCTTCTTCCTTCAGCCTGTAAACCCATTTATTCTGCAATGTAGTTTTACCTGCAGGCAACCTAACTAAGTCCCAAGTCTGGTTATGCATTAAGGATTCCATCTCTTCTTCCATGGCTAGCTCCCACTTCTTCCTGCTTTCAACCTGCATTGCTTCTTCATAACATTCGGGTTCACCAGAATCAGTCAACAATAAATAATATAATGAAGGAGAGTATCGTTCAGAGGGTCTACTTATCCTGGTAGATCTTCTAACAACACTTTCAGGTGTTTGGGGTGCCTGTTGCTGTTGTGGTGGTTGCTGTTGTTGTGGTTGTTGATTATTATTATTTTCAGGCACCTTTACTTTTTCAGTAATTTCATCAAGAACTGCGTATTCCTTGTTTTCTTTTTCCTGTTTCTTTTCCTGCAACTGATTCTTATACAAGACCTTTTCATTGAATATTACATCTCTTCTCCTAATGATTTTGTGATTTTCGTAATCATATAAGCGATAACCAAAATCATTAACACCATATCCAATAAAGGTACATTTCTTTGACTTTGCCTCAAGCTTTGTTCTATTTTCTTTATCAATATGGACAAAGGCCTCACAACCAAAAGGCTTTAAAAAGGAGTAGTTTACCTTTTTACTTGTCCATGCTTCCTCTGGAACACCACTATCCAAGGAACTTGAAGCCCTCTGATTATTAGATAAAGTGTCTACAACATCTGCCCAAAATTGTAAAGGCAATATTGCATGCAATCTCATGCACCTTGCACGCTCCATGATTGTTCTATTCATCCTTTCTGACACACCATTTTCTTGTGGTGTTCTTGGAACTGTCTTCTCTCTGCAAATTCCATGCTTTAAACAGTACCTATCAAACTCTTTGCTACAATATTCACCTCCATTCTCTGATCTGAGACACTTCAATTTCTTTCCTGTCTCAATCTCAACCAAAGCTTTCCATTTCTTGAAAGTATCAAATACATCAAATTTATTCTTAATACAATAAATCCAAGTTTTTCTAGTTGCATCATCAATGAAAGTAACATAATAACGAGAGCCACCGAGAGATGATACCTAAGCAGGTCCCCATACATATGTATGCACAAGCTCTAATTTTTCACTCTTCTTTTCTTTCCCAACTCTGAGAAATCTGACTCTCTTCTGTTTTCCATAAATGCAATTCTCACAGAAGTCCAAATCAACATTCTTCAAACCCGGCAACAAATTCCTTGAGTGAAGAATCTTCATCCCCTTTTCACTCATGTGTCCGAGCCTATGATGCCATAATGCTGCATCTGCTCCTTTGGAAGTTAAAGCATTAACAGAGTTAGAAATACCATTGCATAAATACAATGTACCAACCTTTTTGCCTTTTGATATTACCAGGGCTCCTTTGGTAACCTTCCAAGCTTTATCTGTGAAAGTTGTCACACAACCTTCACTGCCTAACTGCCCTGTTGAAACCAGATTTTTCTTCAGATCTGGAACATGCCTTACCTCCTTTAGTAGCCATTGGTTTCCATTCTGCTGTTTTACAAGAACCTTACCCATTCCAACAATTTTACAGGGTTTATCATCACCCAAACGAACTTGTCCAAAATCTCCTTGAACATAGTCATGAAAGTATTTCTTATCAGGTGTGGCATGGAATGAGGCCCCTGAATCTACCACCCAAGAATCAGTAATATTTTCGAAAGAAAGAATCAAAGCATCTTGTAACACCTCACCTGTCACATTTGCTTCATGATTGTTTTCTTGCTGTGCATCTCCTTCTTTTCCCTTCCGAGATCTACAGTCTTTCTTTAGGTGTCATTTCTTTCCGCATTTCTAGCACACTATCCCCGATATGAACTTGGATATGCCTTTCCTTGATTTACTACGATATCCTGAGCTCTTTCCTCTTTCCATTTTTCTTCCCCTAGACTCTGCACTCAAAGCATTACCCGATGTCTCACCGGAGCTTTTCCGTCACATTTCCTCGCTAAGGATAGCACCGAAAACATCATCAAACTTTAAAGTACTAGATCCAGAGACAAAGTTACTAATGGCCATTACTAAACCATTCCAACTTTCTGGCAATGAGCACAAGAATAACAGAGCTCTAACTTCATCTTCAAAGTTTACCCCTACAGAACTTAACTAACTTGTAATTGTATTAAAATCATTTAAATGATCTACAACAGATCCACCTTCTGACATCTTCATATTAAATAACTATTTCATAAGAAATACCTTGTTTGAGGTCGAGGGTTTTTCATATAGTTTCGACAATGCCTGAATCAAATCCTCTGTCATTCTTTCCTTCGAAATGTTGAAGGCGACTAACGCAGCGAGGCACAACCGTATTGTTCCGAGTTCCTTTCTATCGAGAAGGTTCCATTCTTCATCTGTCATAGCCGTAGGCTTCTTTGTTTTTCTGCTCAATGGTAGGTACAGATCTTTCTGATACAGATAATCTTCCATCTTCATCTTCCATAATGAGAAGTTTTGGCTGTTAAATTTCTCGACCCTAAACTTACCATCTTCCACCATTGCT
Organism: Pinus tabuliformis; assembly: GCA_031772625.1. Classification (NCBI taxonomy): domain Eukaryota; kingdom Viridiplantae; phylum Streptophyta; class Pinopsida; order Pinales; family Pinaceae; genus Pinus; species Pinus tabuliformis. Next base: position 264,063,866 of record CM062811.1, read on the forward strand.
CCCACTCGAATGAGGAACCCTTCTTTCCTGCGAGTTTATCAGCGAAATAGACCTTCGGCTTTGATACCAGTTGTTAGAAAATTATATATTACGGAGCAATGGAACACATAAAATATTGCAGAAATATAAACACAAAAAATGCATAAGACAAGAGAGACACAGATATATGGTTCACCCAGTTTGGGCTACGTCCACTCCGAACAGCCAGTCCTTCCTTTCTATTATCCAGCAAAATGAAGAGACATAACCTACAGCAGATCCGCTGTAATATCCTCTGTTTTCTCTCACAGTCTCGCCTCTCTGTTTCTCGCTCAGAGAGAATACACATCTATTTTATAGCCTCAAATACAATCCCCTCATACAAAGAGAGGGGTTTCCTTCTAGGGCAAAAAACCCTAAACTAAACATAAGTTCTACTGTAAGATCATCCACCTAATGAATGGCCCAGATTGACTAGAAATTACTATACTTTTACAAGGCAATTTTACATCTATTTTTGGCTTTGGGGGTGCTGCCCCCAAGCCCCCGCCGGGGGACCACTGGCCCCCGGACCCCCCAGCCCGGGGGGGATCGGTCCCCTCGGACCCCCGCAGGGGGGACAAGTCCCCCTCACACCCCCCCACATGGAGGGGTGTACAAACTTCCTGGGGTATACATCCGAATGAAACAAAGACCTCTGAACAATCGTGCTCCACACACAACACAAATTTGGCTAAATTGGTCAAGTGAGCCAACACCACTCACCTCCAGACCATAACCCCCCTCAAATTTTATATCCAAGGTATCTGGTAATTAAGCATGGCCCCTTATCACCAAGGTCTAACTCCAAATTTTACTAGTAAATTTCCTAGGGGAATGCATGCCTTACTAATGGCCATTTACATGTAACTAGATTTATTTTTGACTCCATTAAAAATATATACATACCTACACACACAGACACACACCCACCCATTTATATATATCGTGTTATATTGACACTTATGTTGCCATCATCTCGACTTTTGATGATCTCGTCACCTATGTACAACCACATTTTTTGAAATCATGACAAATTATCTCATTGAAGTACTTTGTTAAAAACTTTACATGCATCCTTGACATAACTTACGTAGTCATATGTTTCCTTTGGTGTCAATTGCTTAGTCAATGATCATGTCATCATCCACTAGGGAGCATAAAGTCTCCACTTTCATGACCTCTTAAAAAATATTTTATCACCCACTGATACCACAAATTCACACAATTACTCTCCTCATAGGTTTAGGAATCATATATCCTTGATGCACTGACTGTGTAGGCACATCTCCTCTTTTTGAAATTTCCTAGCACTACAATAACTACCAATGTGTTACACGTCATTTTGTCACTATTAGGCAAATGACCACAAATCCATATCTCTCACCATCCGATGAACTCTTGCAAGGAATCCCCTACAATGTTGGAAGCAAAACTATTATGAAAACAATAAGAATCATGGATTTCATGGCTTAAAAACCTATTTTCAATTAGTATTTCACTTTTCCTAACAACTATCTACGTAAACACAATTTTAATGATTGTGGCCTGCACAATTTGTCGCTCTGTTTTCCATTAAAAAGTGCAACAATATTTTAATGTATGTAGAAATAAAAATCAATTTCTAGGAGCCTTGTTGGGGAATATTATACCAACAAGAAGGACTCGAGCCCCTACCTATTTGGGACTCATCCCATGGTTCATGAATCTATTCCCTCTCATTATGGAACCCTAATCCCCATCTTTGTGGATTTGATCCTTAGATAGAGGATCTCTAATCCTCTCCTCTTGTCTTATAAATTCAATACAGAACAAAGGGTAAGGGGTTGACTTTTGATGTAAACTTATGCTGTCAATTTGAGGTTGGAATCTTGTCACTCAAGGGAGGATTGAAGACTATTGGAAGGAGATTTTCCAACATCAAGGCTAGGTTGTATCTTTCCTTTTCATTCAAATATAATACAAAAGAGTATTTACCAGAGTAAACAAAGTAATAAAATACATGCAAACATAGATCACAAGATGAAACATAGAAATGGAAGTCTTCAGACACAAAGGCTATTTTCTATTATAGAAACTCTCAGAAAATTACATTTAGGAGCCAAGTTATATTCTTTCTAAAGTAAAAGGGGAAAATAATCTATTTTAGGCGAAAGCTGAAGGTCGAAGCCACGATAAGACCCATTTGTTACCGAGGAGAGGCATGCCTAAGGATTGCATCTCTGTAATTTTTCAGGTGCATTTAATACTTTTATCTTGTCAGAATGGAATCTAAGCGAAGCTATGAATTTTTTGAGAGTCGTAAAATAACTCATGAGAAACGATGGTATTTTCTTACTAAGTTCCTTAACAAAGACCACAAGGATCCTATTTACAATACTCACGTAATTTCACAAGAATATGAACCTCAATCAAACTGGTCATTACCAGACATAGAATTAGAAAAAATATATAATCTACCTATATTTGAAATTCGTGCTGCTAGTCTTTTTCGGTTCACTTCTGTAAATGTTCCAATCTCTCCGTCTCAATCAGTCTATTAGGTTCCTCTTGTTCAAAAGGAAGATATAGAATGTGGTATTGAAAATGGCTACAAATACATTCACCTCAGATTGATCCAATTTGGGATAAATCCTTTAGTCAAGCCATGACTGAATACTTCGTGTCACAAATGTGTCCTAGATACTAGACATAATGACTTCCAAGATGCGCTATTAGGAGGTTTTCAAAGTCCACTTAACAATGGTCCAGTCTGGTCATCCATTATTCCGAGATATCAAGTGTCATTAATTGACCCTTATATTAATGAGTTCTTACAAGCTTTTCTTCAGTTTAATGGGTTTAATGCTGCTCAGTCTCACATTGCCCAACTTCATACAACTGTTTTCATAAGGTTTGTGTAACAACCCTGGTTATGTAAAAATATATAAGACCACGGTTGATGGGACACATATTCCAAGATGAATTTTGGGTAGGACATCCTGGTGTGGGTGTTCATTTGGTTTTTTATGACTAAGGAAATTAGCAAAGGAAACGTTTAAGGCTTTGCAAAGGCATGAGGCATTTATTGGCATTTTATTTATGAAAATAATGGAAATTAGGAGAAAAGGAAGGTGAAAGGTCACATGTTGCATGGGAGGAGGAAAATGAAAGGAAAATAATGGAAAATGAAGAAAATAGAGGCCGCATTAATAAAAAGGCTTATGAGGATCAGTTGGAAAGCTCTTAGTCAATGTAAGCTCTTGGCTTAAACTTTTTCTTTGGTTATGCATGGGATCAAGAAAGGAAAAGAAGGAAAGAGGAAGGAAGGAGCAAGCAAGGAATAGTAGGATCAAGTAGCTACAACATGGTTCTTTGCAGGTATCGATTTTCATGTGTATTTTCCTTGCTAGATTTGGCATGCATGGTATTGCATGTGGTTCTTTTGTTGTTATGGCATGGGTTTTTCTAGGTTTAATAGTTTTTTCAGCCTAGGCTTGATATTTCCGGATAGTCATGGTGTGATGGGGTTCTCATGTTTTGGTTGAGCTGGATTTCCGGATGGATTCGAAGCTCTCTGAAATGATAGAACAGATGGCCTAGTAACCCCTGAATCAACCTATGGGTTGTAAGCCAAATTTTGTGTTGCCTCAAATGGCCTAGGAATCCTTACTGGTGAATGGCGGAATATGCGGTAAATCATAGAGGTGGTTTGCTCTCTATTGGGCCTAGTAATCTCGGGTTGGGATATGCAGTAAATCCTATAGAGTGGGTCTTGGTCTAGGTCCTAGTGATCCAGTGTGGATTGCGGTAAAGCCTGAGAGATGGGGTCTCAGTTTAAGGCCTAGTGATCTGAGTTTGGATTGCAGTAAAACCTGAGAGACTAGGAGATAGGAAAATTCCTCATGATGTAGGTGGAGATCACAATAAAGCCTATTATGATGTGTTCATCATGTTGGCCTAGTGATCCTGCATAGATTACGATAAAGCCCGGTATGCCTCGATTGGTTCTTTTGGTTTGAGTCCCATATTCATGCTTGGAATATGGCATGGGGGTGAATGAATGAAGAGAGATTTGGCTCAACCATTCTATGGTCGGGTGGAATGTGGAAGTCCCATCCCGAGTTTGGTTTTTGCATCATTAATTAAAGGTTATTTCTCCTTGTATTTAAATGATAATTTTGATGGATTATATGTGGTCTATGTGCATGTACTTTCATGAGTATTTTTGTTGTTATTATGTTCGTTATATGTATGTTTTATGACAACAACTATGTATGGCTCTCAACATGTTTTTTCTTGTAAATGAATGGATAATGTATCTATGGCCTAATAGATGTTAATTCAACAAATGGCATGAGTGAACAATGGTTCTTAACGATCCTTAGATAAGTACAAGATCCCTATGTTTAATTCTGTTGGTTACACCTGTAGATTACATGCTTGCGACATGTTTGATGAAATGTCTGTCATGTCTAGCAGGGGTCTGATTAAGGTTTTATTTCACTTATTGCTTTTGCATCATTGTTTCAATGTCCTTTTACTACTCCTAAGTTATCATTCCATTCTCGATAGTGACCTGGGCTTTGGGCCTGAAAAAGTGTCTCAAATCCTAGGGACGCTAACATAACACTGGTAAATTGGGTCTCTGGATGCTGGCAGGCAGGCCTGTGATAGCGACTTTGGGTTTCTGGATGCTTTCGTGCCTATAACGTGAGAGTGACTAAGGCTTAATATGTTGAGAACATCAATGGGACCCAGGGACAAGATCTATGAGTGGCTGACATGTATCGTGAGGGTTCTGTTGTTAATGTGGATAGGTTGGTTGATGTGTTCCGTCGATTACACTTCCTTAAGGTCAGCCTCTCATCGCATGTTTACCTCAACTGGTCAGTTACTTGGGTAGATGTGTGAGGAGGGTGTTACAGTGTGGTATCAAAGCATGGTTCACCCCTCAGACTAGATGGGTTGTGTGTTGGTCATGCATTCATGTTGGTTGCATATGTGTTCCTTATGCATGTAGTCCATGTGATTGTTACATTTGCATGGTGTTGATCATGGTTGTAGTGATGTCACCATGTGAAGGTTGAAGATGTTGCCATGGAATATGTCTTCATGTGTGTATGGTTGTATATGCATTTGTTATGCACGTTAGTGTTCACATGTTTTCAAGTTCATGTGAGGTGGTTGTTGTTGTCATGCATGAGGTCATGGTTTGTGTAGTTGATATGGTCATGCATTGATGACTGAACTCTAGCTAGAGTGGTGTGTATATGGTTTTTCACTCATGTGTTATATGTCTATATGTAGTTGTTATGCATGTATAGTCCTGGTTATATTTATGCATGAATAATAGGTCAAAAATGCCTTGTGAAGTCATTGTATGAAAACTATTGGTTGTTATGATGCTAATGTGTTGGCTGAGATAGAACAAGAGATGTAGATCATTAAAGTGAAGTTGCAACATTGGACCTCGAGGCAAGAGTAGATTGTCATACAAGTATTGTATGTTTGGCATGCAGGTATGTAAGTTAAGGATTGTTATATGCATTAGGTTTATATACATTAGGTTATGTACATGTCTTTTGATGTTATGGTTACATACATGATAGATGATAGTTGATTAGTATAGCTATATGCACATGTGTCAGATAGTCAAGAATGATAGTAACCTGTGGTTGTATGCATCGCTATTGTTGTTTTATGTTAGGTAACTTGATGATTATGCTATATGTTGTTGATGAGTATGTTATAGGTTAACTTGTTGTTGTTATATGTTATTAACTTGGTTATGCATTGGTCATATGCATGATGGTTATGTTCATTGCATTGAAGATCTTGATGTTATATTTATTGTGTTAACTTGGTTTGACCTATTCAGATGGTTATGGTTGCGATATTCAGGTATGGGCCGACATATTTGTGATATAGTCTCGTACTAATCTGGACCGATCATACATATGTAATTGCTATGCATAAATGATAATTGTTTATGAGTTAGGATGTACATGTTATTTAGTGATTGTTACAGATAGCATGATCTTATTTATGTTTAATTTGATGTGTTGAGAAGTTATATCATGCTAACTAGCTTGATTGTGCAGACAAGATAGCCTCCCTTGAGATACATTAAGGTATGAGTTTGCTTATATCATATATGTGGTGCTTGATTGTTTGATTATGTCATCTATTTGGTGTTCAAGTGTTTGGTGTCTATTACGTCGTCTAGTTGATTTATTTAACATGATATGTTTGCAAGTTGGTTGAATGTTTGATGAGTTGCATAATATGAGTATGTGCTCATATGGTCTTGTTTTAAGATGATTGTACTAATACATATGTGTTGAGATAGTTGATATGTACTTGTGTGTAAGTATGTGACAATTGTAGCATTATGTCTAATGACTATGAGTTGACTATGGATTATGACATGATTGTTTATAAAGGTTGATTTCAAATTGATAGATATGATTGTCTTGATATTTGGAACGTGTGATTGACATGAGTAAACAATTGCAGGTGGATTTGTCAAGGGAATTGGAGTCCCTTCAGAGATGGAGTGGATGTGTTCAATTGCAAGAAACGCATTTGACACAACAAGGTAACGTAACTAGTATGTCATTATGTTTATTTATGCAATGACAATTATGTGTTTATGGAAATATGATGTAGGGGATTGCATGGAAAGGAAATTGCCATGAAATTCTGAAGAAGGCTCGGGTTGAGCTTTCCTTGGGAACCATGGGGATTGTGTCATGGTGTTTGTTGTTAGTCTTGTGCTTTTGGTATTTTGTGATTGTTGTGCTTGAATGACGATTTTGATTGTGTTTGGTGCATAGCTATGCCACTTTGTTTGTGGTGTCATATTGTTGTTGGTTTTCCATGGTTTTCTTCTTGTTTTCTTCTTGGTATTTCCTTTATTGTTTTGAGTGTCTTGGGAATTAGTTGGGGAAGGAGGAAATTTAATGGAGCTTGGGGAGAGCTGTGTGGTACCCAACAAGTAATGTAAGACTCAGATGAAGCTTTGTGCATGAGTAAGCGCAGCGGAAGGTAAGACTATGATAGTCGGTTGGATTGATTGGGTCCATTGTGGTAAATGGATGATGACAAGACAATCATGAGAAAGGTAACCAGGAAGGGTAAAGTAAATGGATCTGAGGTGTTAGGTGCCTTGGCTATGTTGGGAACGATTGTTCTAAATGTTGTGCATGCTATGCACAAATAAGGAAGTTCTATTAACCTTAACCTTATGTAATTATGTTGGGATCATGATTATTCTGATGTCTATATGCGTATACATGTATATATGTATGCCATTGACTGACTAGATCATTATTATTTTATGTTGATGTTTATATGCATGTATGTGTATGTATGCATATCATTGCGTGACAATATTGTGATTGTTTATGCTAATGCTTGTATATGTGTATGTATCTATGTATCTGTGTTACTGTCTGACATGATCATTAGGAATCGTTCTTGTAGAGGAATGAATGCTTACACAGGGAAATGACATGAAGAGGTTCCTAGTCTTACGAGGAATCAATTGGGAAGACTAGTCATGACAAATATATGAGGTCAATATCATGTGGATATGAATTGATATTGTATGCATGTATTATGCCTATGTTTATGTTATGATAGGTAATGCCGACAGACGCATTAGTAGAATTAAAGTCGTGCGGTCTGTGGCATGCTAGGATAAGCATGGATGACAGAGAGACACTAGAAGAAAGGTTACATGGTAGAGATAGTGTGGTTTGGATGTGAGGTACTATTTTTGTGCATATGTTGTATATGTTGTACATATTGCATGTGATGTTGTGTGCATGCATTGTCGTATGTATATAGTGTGTGTACATGTTGTTTTGCAATGATTATGTACAAGGTGGTACAGATAGTGTTGTGTGCATATGGTGCTCTGTGCATGTTGGATATGCGGTGCTGTGTATAAATGATGCTATGTACATGTTGGATATGTAGTGCTATGTACATGTGGTGTTGTGTGCATGTTGTACATGTGGTGCTATGTACATATGGTGTTGTGTGCATGATTGTACAAGTGGTGTTGTGTACATGTTGTACAAGTGACACTGTGTGTGGGTGGTGCTGTGTACATGTCATGCATGTGGCACTGTGTATAGGTGGTGTCATGTACATGTAGTGTATGTGGTACTATGTACATGTGGTATTGTGTACACATTGTACAAGTGGTTTAGTGTACATGTGGCGTTGTATACACGTTGTGCATGTGGTGTCGTCTACATGTGATATTGTGAATATGTTGTGTAGATGGTTGCGGTGTACAGGTGGTACTATGTACATAATCTGATTAAGAAAATTAGTTTTATTGTGCTAAGATCCTCCTCAGATTATAAACAAAATTCTATTCATTTGCTTAAGGATTCATGAGTTCATTTCAAGTGAAAATGTGTTTTATGTTAATTTTATAAGCAATTTAACATAAATAAGAAACAGAACAACAACATATAAATGTATAGAACATCACCAAAAACACATCACAACATGAACATGATGAAGGCTTTACCCCTCCTAGGCTATGTCTCCTTGGTCTAGCTTCCAATGGCTTGGGCCTCTCTATTACGCTCAAATGTGTAAAAAGATGTGTTTACAATGCTCAGAATGCTTTGAAACCTGTTCCAATGGCGTTAGAATGTCCAAAAAATGGCCATCTAGCCTCTTTCTGCTCCTGATTTGGTAAAAAAAATTGAAGAAGTTATGGCCTTTCCCAATCTTCTGCTAATCGCACTGTAAATTCCCCAAAATCCGACATCATCCAACAATTTCGCTCGCCAAGCACGCTAACGGAGCGACAATTTCACCGAAAATAGAGCGAAATTATCAGACAGTTAAAAATACCGCTAACGCTTAAGGTCCGAAATTTGTGGCCAGATGGGGGGTCACATGCCCGGAGGCTAAGGCCAACGGCCTGTCCCCATTGGACGGGCCCCCAATCCACCTTTGCGGTGATCACATGAGCGATTATGTCTGTGGGTTGGCCCAACCTCCAAACTGCGTGTTATAAACTTGAAATACAACTCGTGGTCTATACATATTAAGAACTACCACCACGGTGTAATGGTCAAGATTGTGTATTAGCATTGGGAGGTCACAGGTTCAACCCCTACTGCCTCTGACCATACTATATAAATTTTTTTGGTGGCCTCTTGGGCTGCTGCGTGGCGACCTTCGGCTAGGCCACGTGTCAACTTGTGGTTGGCCACTCCTTCAACCAATCAAAACGACTAAAGTCCGACCAATAAGGATGTGCCACTTGGCACAATATCATTTTCCGAGGAGCCTATTAACCAAGTCAACATCCACATACCCCACCTAGTCAGCGCCGCGTCAGTACTACGAACTGATGACTAGGTTGTCCTTTTTTTTGAAAATTTTCCTGTTTGGGAAAGTGGATAAAACTCGTTTATGGAGTCATACAGAGTCCTTTTCATGTGAAACACGTTGCGTCAGATTCAAGATGATGAGCACTACACGGTCGTCTAAGTTCCACACCAATCCGACAACTTTGAGTTTTGAGCTATTTTTTGAGCTCTTGATCATTCCTCCCCACTAGAAGCCTTTTGGACCCCAAAAGATCACTTTCAGTTGTCCAGTAGGTGAGGGTACATTTCCATCACCTTTCAAATCTTGATCCATTTAGCCTTTGAAGGATTTGTTCCCTTGAGCCCCACTCGAAGGTAATCCACATTCCCTCATTTTGAAGATCTTGTTTTTCTGTCAAGAATGGTGTCTTGTTGTAGTTCATCAAGGTATTCAGGAGAAAAATCTTCTATGGAAGGAATTTGGACATTCTCTCCTTGATCTTCAATCAAAGGAGGCTCATACAAACTTAAGTTCTCAACATTAATGACAACATAAATTTACATATATGAAGGCAAATCCAACCTTAAGGAATTGTTACCAATCTTTTCCAAAATTCTGAATGGACCATATCTAATTGGTTTCACTTTTTTACCTTCTCCTTGGAGCCTCTCTTTGCTAATGTGAAGCAAAACCTCATCACCGACTCGGAACTTATGATCTACATGATTATTTTCGTGCCTTTCTTTGTACTTGCCTTGGCTCTTTTCAAGTTGTTCTTGAACTCTTTGGTGTACCAATTGAATTTGTTCAATGAACCTTCTTGCTTTGTCTATGTCACTATGACCATCAATAGCAACATCTTTTCCAAAAATGAAATCCAAAGGAGACTTAGGCAAGTATCCCAAACATGCCTCAAATGACGATGTTTGAGTTGAAGAGTGCTTGGCCCGGTTGTAAGCATGTTGAATATAGTGCAAATGTTCATCCCACAACTTAGGATGCTTGCTGCAATACCCACGAAGAAGATGTATCACTGTCCTATTCACCACCTCTGTTTGACCATCTGTTTGTGGATGAAATGTTGTACTCTTTTTCAATTTGGTTTCCATGAATCTCCACAATATTGAGCAAAAATTCCCAACAAAGCGAGAATATCGATCACTAACAATGGATGTGGGAAATCCAAAATGAACCCATACATTCTGAAAGAATAATTGAGCAGTTTGTTCAACTGTAACTTGCTTTTTACATGGCATCAAAATACACATTTTGATGAACCTATACACAACTACATACAAATAATCATGACCTTTTTTTTACAACGGAAGACCTCCTACAAAATCCATAGAAACATTCTCCCACGGTCGTGAAGGAACTGGAAGTGGTGTGTAAAATCCTAACTTCATATAACTAGGCTTACTGAATGCACATAATGAACATCCTTTAATAAAACGTGACACACTTTCAAGCATACGAGGCCAATAAAAATACCCCTATATATGTGCGACCGTCTTACTTACATCGAAATGACAAACAATAAGAGAAGTATGTGCCTCTATTATGATGTTGACTCTTTCTCCTTGTGGAATACAAAGCTTGCCAAGATGGTACAAGAAATTATCATGCAAATGATAATCAATTTCCTCTACTTGGTTACCTTGAATCAAGCTTGCATAAACATCCTGAAAGTCATTGTCTAATGCATATTTCTCAATATAACTTTCATGCAACACAAAATTATGCTTGAGTAAAGTAATTGCACTAATAATAGGCCTAGAAATCATATCAACAACTTTATTATAGATACCTTTCTTATACCTTATTACCAAGTGGAATTGTTGAAGAAAACTCATCCATCGAAAGTGCCTTGATTGTTGCAACTTTGATTGAGATTGCAAGTATTGCAATGGTTGATGATCAATGTGAATGCTTGTTTCCTTACCCATTAAGTAGTGTTTCCATTTTTTCACACTTTGCACCAATGCATACAATTCCTTGTCATATGTAGGATAATTAATCACTGCACCATTGAAAGTTTCCGAATGAAAACAGATAGGAATACCATGTTGCATGAGGACCGCACCCATGGCGTAGTGACTAGCATAAGTCTGAATCTCAAATAACTGTCTCAAGTCTGGAAGTGCAAGTACTGGACTTGAACTGATCTTTTCCTTTAATGAACCAAAGGTCTTTTTCTATTTGCCTCCCCACTGAAAAACCTTTTTCACACTTGTCAATGCATGCAAAGGAGCTGCTATAGAAGAAAAGTTAGCAGTGGATTTCCTCCAATATTGGGCTGCTCCAAAAAAATTCTTACCTCAGTAACTGTCTTGGGCCTTGGACAATTCAAAATTACATCAACCTTGGAGGGATCTATTTTCAACTCACCTCCTCCAACAATATGATCCAAGTAAACTAAAAAAGTTTTTCCAAACTCACACTTTGACATCTTTAGATACAAATGTTCTTTCTTTAGGACATCAAGTACTTTTCGCACATGCATGACATGTTCATAATGATATTTACTGAAAATTAAGATGTCATCTAAGTAGACTATAACAAACTCATTAAGAAATGGCCTCAGCACATCATTCATCACATGCATGAAGGTAGCAGGAGAATTACATAAACCAAAATGCATAACTAACCATTCGAACAAACCTTGTTTAGTTTTGAATGATGTCTTCCAAATGTCTCCTTCAACTATTCTAATTTGATGGTAGCCACTCCTTAATTCCAAATTAGTAAAATACTTTGCATCTTTCAATTGATCAAATAAATCATCTATTCTAGGCAATGGGTAATGGTTCTTTATCGTAATATTGTTCAATGCACGAAAGTCCACACACATGAGCCATGTTCCATCCTTCTTTGGCACCAAAACAATAGTTAAACCACATGGCGAAGAAGATGGCCTAATGATCCCTTTATCCAACAACTCTTGAATTTGGCTTTTAATTTCTGCACTTTCCATCACTGACATCCTGTACATGCCAATGTTAGGAAGAGGACAATCTTGCTGCAACTGTATCTCATGTTGGATTCCTCTCCTGAGAGGTAATCCTTTTGGTTATTGAAACATCTCATCATTTTGGTTAACTACATCAACCAATTCAGATTTAAATCTTGAATCACAACCTTTAAAAGCTTCATTATCAACATCATTCTTGATTTTGATCATTAGAAGCACAAAATTCTTGCTTGAATTCACTAGTCTTTTCATTTGTCCTGCATTAACAAGTGAAAGATTTAATCTCTTGCTATGATATCTCACAATATATTCTACTCCATATTTGAACAAATGGTATTTGTTTTCATGTCTATCGAAGATATATTTTCTGTCATGGAGATACAAGCTACCCAAAACTGTACCACATATGTCTAATGGCACAACATCAAGCTCCACTTCATCTATGAAATTTGCAGTAATGGCGAATTTCAGTTTACACTTTCTAGTTACCTGTAATTGTGCATTGTCACACACCCATCCAAGTGGATATGGTTTATGAAGTGGAATGGTTTCCAAGTTTAAACTTTTGACAATGTTTTCAGAGATAAGATTGGCTTGAGAGCCACTATCAAAAAGTGTATCAATTGCTATGTTTTGAGATCACCCTTATGTGAAAAAGTTATATCTGCTTCTTTTCATTTGGAGTTTCATTGTGTGAATTTGAAGTACTAGTGCTAACAATGGATTCTTTTCCTTTCATACCCATGGCTGTAATTTTAGTTTCATTACCCGAATCAGATCCCAAATCCTATTGAGTCATTGCAGTTGTCTTTTATTTTCCCTTGTTGTTGAATTTCTTTGGTTTCATTTCGAGATGAAGCTTCCAACAATGAGCTTCATCATTACCCTCTTTGGAACAATGCTTGCATGTTAATTTCTCTCCTTCCTTATTGATAGATGCATTTTTCTTTCCCTTCCCTTTGAAACCCTTTTCTTTTCCTTTACCCTTAAATGGATTTTTACTACCCTTTTCTGGAGTGTTTTTTGCTCTTGCCTCAAGATGAGTGACTTGCACACACACATCATCTAGGTTATTGGGATTAAAAATTAAGATAGTATGCCTAAGGTAATTGTGTAAACCCTCTATGTACTTCAACAACATGTCTTGTGATTGCAAATCTACACCTAACATTAGAGACCTTTTTCTAAATTCTTGGGTGTAATCTTGCACATTTTGACATTTAAGTTGTCTAAAGTTCTGCCAATTCATGATGGATTTATGCATATAAGCTAGAGGGTATATTTTTTTTAATTGTGGTAATGAAATCAAACCAAGAAATTGAGATTTTGCCGTGTTTTTAAATCTCCTCTTGTGTATTTGATTCCCACCATACTAGTGTTGCACCTTCCATCCGTAAGGAAGCTAATTGAATCTTTATGTCATCCTCTTGAAGGTTTTGAATTCTGCAATAGACCTCCAATTAACGAATCCAATTATCAAGTTTCTCTGCATTCACTTCACAATTATACATGGGCAACTCAAATTTAACATCAAGTTTTAGTAAGGGTGATTTACCAGTTCCTTTTGAGGTATGTTGATGAGTATGAGTAAGGGTTGTGTTAGTGGAAGAGGGTGAAGATGTCTGTGAAGAAGAAGATGAAGAATATGGTGGAGAGGGTGGAGGTTTACCTCCATTTCCATTACCTCCTCCTCCTGAAGAACCTTCTCCTTTGGGAGGTTTGGAGCTTTCACCCTGTAGCCTGGTATTCCTCTCTTCATAGAGGACCTTCACCATCTCTGTCATATCAAAGAAAGCCTTCCTGAAGACCTTCTCATCCTCTGTCATTGTAGGCTCTCCTTCATGAGACATGCTCACTGGTGCCTCAACTACAACTTGAGGAAGAACTGGTGATGGATATTGTGGCAACCTTTCCCTTCTTCCCTTTGACCCAACTTCAGGGCTTTCAACCAGTTTCCCTTCTCCTCTTTTGAGTTTTAACCTTGTAAGCATGACATAAACTTGCAAACAATTAAATCCTTCTTACACAAATAAAACCAAGAGATATAATACCAAAAATGGATCTGATTAAGAAAATTAGTTTTGCTGTAAGATCCTCCTCAGATTATAAACTAAATGTTATTCATATGCTTAAGTATTCATGAGTTTATTGCAAGTGAAAATGAGTTTTTATGTCAATTTTATAAGCAATTTAACATAAATAAGAAACTGAACAACAACATACAAATGTATAGAACATCACGAACAACACATCACAACAGGAACATGATGAAGAATTTCACCCCTCCTAGGCTACGTCTCCTTGGTCCAACTTCCAATGGATTGGGCCTCTCTATTATGCTCAAATGTGTAAAAAAATGTGTTTACAATGCTCAGAATGCTCTGAAACCTGTTCCAATGGCTCTAGAATGTCCAAAAATGACCATCGAGCCTCTTTATGCTCCTGAGTTGGTAAAAAAAATTGAAGAAGTTATGGCCTTTCCCAATATTTTGCTAATCACACCGCAAATTCCCAAAAATCTGGCATCATCCTACACTTTCACCCGCCAAGCACACTAAGTGAGCAACAATTTCGCCAAAAACCAGGCAAAATTGTCGGACAATTAAAAAGACTGCTAACACTTAAGGTCTGAAATTCGTGGCCACGTGAGGGGCCACATGCCCCGGGGCTAAGGCCAATGACCCGCCCTCATTGGTCGGGCCCCCACTCCACCTCCGCGGTGATCACATGAGCGGTTATGTCCGCGGGCTAGCCCAACCTCCAAACTGCACGAGCATAAACTTGAAATACAACTCACTATCTATACATATTAAGAACTACTCTCGGGGTGTAATGGTCAAGGCTGTGTATTCACATTGGGAGGTCGCAGGTTCAACTACCATTTTCTCCGACTAGACTATAGAAAAACTTTTGGTGGCCTCCCAGGCTGCCATGTGGCGGCCTGTGGTTGGGCACTCCTTCAACCAATCAAAACCACTAAAATACCACCAATAAGAATGTGCTACTTGGCACGATATCATTTGCCGAGGAGCCCATTGACCAAGTCAACGTCCACATACCCTGCCCAATCAGTGCCACATCAGCAATACAGATTGCTGACTGGGATGTCTTTTTTTTGAAAATTCCCCTGTTTGGGAAAGTGGACAAAACTCATTTCTGGAGTCTTACGGAGTCCATTTCACGCGAAATGAGTTGCACCGGATTCAAGATGACGAGCACTACGCGATCGTCCAGATTCCACGCCAATATGACAACTTTTAATTTTGAGCTATTTTTTGAGTACTTTATCAGTACATGTTGTACATATGGTACTGGTGTACGTGTGGTATTATGTGCATGTCGTACATGTTATGATGTGTACATGCGGTACTATGAAGGTGTATTATGTAGTCGTGGTATCGTGATGTGTGTATTCCTTATGTTGTACTTTGTGTAGTACATGTATTTTGTTGTGTTGTATGCTAGGAGTAGGTACATGTATTGTGTGGTGTTGCACATTGGGTATAGATGTATGAGTATTATTACATATCAGGTGTATGTGTATGCATTTTGTTGTGTCGTGCGTTGTGTGCAGATGTATGTCTTGTGATGTACATTGTGTACATATACATTTTGTGTTGTGTCGTACACCGGACGTAGGAGTATGTATTGTGTTGTGTTGTACACCGAGTGCAAGCATATGTATTGTGTTGTGTTGTACACTGGGTGTAGGTGTATGTGTTGTATGTCAGGTGTATATGCATGTATTACATGGTGTGGTATGC
Organism: Pinus tabuliformis; assembly: GCA_031772625.1. Taxonomy (NCBI): domain Eukaryota; kingdom Viridiplantae; phylum Streptophyta; class Pinopsida; order Pinales; family Pinaceae; genus Pinus; species Pinus tabuliformis. The sequence goes on from CM062811.1 coordinate 264,079,946, forward strand.
CTTGTGTGGTTGTATGTGTGGGATGTACACTATTTGTGTGTGCACATGGTTGAGGAGAAGGCACTAGGTGTTTGTTGGGTGCAATAACCAATTCGAAGTGCGTACGAAATAAGGAAAAAGATGGAATCCAAGGACTGATTAAAGGATAAGTATCAATATTTTATTTAGTTTTATTATGCATGTGATTTATGATTCTCATCTATGATTATTACATGTGATCTATGATTATGGTTTATGATGGTTACATGTGATTTATGATTTTGATCTATGATGGTTGTGTTTCGAGCTAACCTGATGTGATATGTTATACATGATGATTTGGTCAAAGATGTTAGTTTGACTTGTTGTGAAAGGAGGTGAACATAATTGCAAATGTACCTTATTGACGAACTACCAATTAGGTATGATTTGAAGTTATTTCAATTTATTTTGAATCTAATGGAAATTATTTGCTTGGTATAGGAATGCATGAACCTTCTTAATTGGGTGGTTGAAATCAAGTGCAAGAATTAGCAATGTCAGCAAAAGGAATTGGAAAATGTAGTAGTATGCTGGTAAAGCACTTCAGGAGTAGGGCCATTGTGGGAAACTGGTACCCAATAGTGTCCATTGATTTCCATGAGCATGCTATGGCTTGTATGATGATTTGAGGCAGGGATATGCCTTAGTGTTTGTATCTTCCGATGTGAGGAAGCCTTGCTAAGGGATGGACTCCCCAAGATGGGAGTGTCAACGAAACTTGGAAGGCGTGTGACTGCATGGAAGGAGATGACCATATTTCCTGAGGCACTGTGTAGTAGGGAAGGGAAGACCAGGGATGGATTTGTTTTGGTAATTAGCATTTCCTGATGGAATCAGATGCACGTTGGGAGTGCACCCTGGAACAATGAGCCGATAACTTTTCATTGAGAGGATAGGTGGCGTAGGATTATAGCGCTAGACATTAGATGCAGATTTGATTTTACAGTGGATTCTGGACTTCTGGGAAAGGAGGTGAATCCTGGTATTACTTCGAGGGTGGAGGTGTGTGCCTATGGATTCCCTTGTTGCGTATGTGGGCATCATATCCTTTATTTGCTGGTTTAGCAAATGTGCATATCTGTATAGGTGGTTATTGTAAATACTGTAATGAGCTATGTTATAAATCTCCAGTATGCAGTATGGTTGTTATCTAGTCATGTTGTCATGATGTTTTTCATTGCATGGGTCATTCATTGTAAATACTGTAAAGAGATGTGTTGGTTATAAGTGTTATTAAACACCGAGAATAGTTTTCTCCCAAGGGGGAGGGTTCTGTAACAACTCTGGTAAAAATTCCATGTAAAAATATATAAGACCACGGTTGATGGGACACGTATTCCAAGATGAATGTTAGGTAGGACATCTTAGTGTGGTTGTTCATTTGGTTTTTTATAGCTAAGGAAATTGGAAAAGGCAATGTCTAAGGCTTTGGAAAGGCATGAGACATTTATTGGCATTTTATTTATGAAAGTAATGGAAATTAGGAGAAAAGGAAGGTGAAAGGTCATAGGTTGCATGTGAGGAGGAAAATGAAGAAAATAGAGGCCTCATTAATAAAAAGGCTTCTGAGGATCAATTGGCAAGCTCTTAGTTGGTGTAAGCTCTTGGTTCAAGCTTTTTCTTTGGTTATGCATGGGATCAAGAAAGGAAAAGAAGGCAAGATGAAGAAAGGAGCAAGCAAGGAAGAGCAGGATCAAGTAGCTACAACACAATTCTTTGTAGGTATCAATTTTCACGTGTATTTTCCTTGCTGTTACGGGAATAAGTACCCTAGGGCTTTGGGTCAGAACCCCAACAGAGCAAGAGTAATCTACAACAAGAAACACACATACAACTCAGGCAACATGATTAAATAATAAATCTATGTATGGATGAACATACCCAGATGTCCTTCATTTGGGTAGTTCCAGCAAGGTTCAGACCCTCTGCAACTCCTGATGATCTTCGAATCTGCAAATCAACCAATCTGAACATACATAGCAACATATAGATAAAGCATTTTAATGAAATCAACTTTATATCATATAAGTAAGATGATTAGTTATACATCCAAATGACATTCATACATGAGTTACAACAACATCTGATGCATAAACAAGGTCAATCTCAGGAACAAGACAACATTTCTTTTTATTGTAGAAAACTATAATAAACATGGAAAGAGTTCACCTGAGTCTTCTTCTTCCGGCTCCAAGTGGAACCATCCTCTAGGTCCGTCCAGTCCCAGTCTTCAACAACCTCCTTCCATAACCAATACCATGATATCTCAAGCAAGTGGGAGAATATCAACACTCAAGGAAATAAGGGTTTCCTGAACTTGGGGAAGTGCTTGAAGCACATGGATACTTCAAACTTGGTGAGGGGATAATTTCAGTATAGTAATTCTATCTCTTCTCTCCTCCTTAAGGCCTTCCCATAGAAGTCTTATTTATACTTCTCCCAATTAGTTTTATAGTTGGGAAACAGTTGGGAACAATTGGGCCATGGGCACTAGGAGGTAATCAACATGTAAACCTGTGAACTCCACCCATAGTTAAGGAAATTTATTTTTTTAAGTGTTTTAACACATATAAGTAGGTTGGGTATTGACTAACCCGTGTGTACATGCTTTTATCACAGGGAAAAGTAGCGTACAGGGAGTAAAACATTGTTTTTAAAATATTTGGACCAAGTCTGGAAGGAGGGGTTGCCCTAGGCCATGAACCAAGAATCACAAATACCAAGGGTGATATTTAGAGCTATAATAGATGCCCCCTAATATATGAGGTCAGAAGGGGTACATGATGGCCGAAATGTATTAAGTATATGGAAAGGAAACCTATCAAAAACTGAGAAAGACTTCACCAGATTTTAGCCTGCCAAGCCATCAAAAAGAGATAAAAAAGAAACAACTATCTGAGGTAGGCATACCCATGCTCAGAGAAAGTAAAGCATGTTGACATATCAAGTACAAGAGAATCCACTATGTATACAAGTATAAAAGATTGAAAGTACATAATGGATCATCTTATCGTGATCGAACAAGTACATGTCTGAATATCACATATAAAAAGATGATCAATGAAGTTGATCAATGATGTCAAAAACTGATCCCAATAGTAACAAATGAACATGATGGAATAAGATGATACTACATCACAACTCGGATGCCAGCATATAAGATGTCACTGTGAAGGAATGCAACATATAATGTGGATGGTGTCAACTAGCAACAACAAGAGCAACTGACAAGTGAACCAAAGAATGTTGATACAACCCGAGGTCTTCATCGTCCGCTGTGGTTCATTTCTACACAATGGGAATAAATGATCTGAAGTCGACCATGTGAGAAATCGTTTGATTATCGGTCATTGATGTATACCGTTAACAAACGGGAAAATACTCACCGATAATGATAATGAGAGTCAAGGTACCCAGTACAATCTAATAAGTGTGAATGAATGAGTTGAGGTCGAACACCTGGAAGAATCTATCAATCAGCGGGCAATGATGGTTTCCCACTGTCGATAGTGAAGGGTCTGCCACTGATGACTACAAACCCCAAGGTACTGCCAAATGGACTCTAGATCTTTGCCCCAGAGAAATGAGTCGTAGTCGATAGGAAAAGATCCACTAGAAGGAAGGCATTAAGGCATCCTTCATCAATCTAGCGCGAGTGTAACCCATAGGCCAATAATGTGGTAGGAATCAGACGAAAAAAGATGTAGTAACCCAACCGAAGCACGTTTCTGGCGTACACAAGATGTAGCGAATGCATGATAGAAACCCTCTGAACCAACCAATAATGAAAGCTGACATAGAGGCAAGGAATCCACTAATAGGGTCAAATAGCAACTAGGCACTGCACGAATCCCAATGTGTGATAATGAAAGCTGCTGTCGAACACAAGGGAAACCACTCATTCAAAGACCCATGATATTGATCGATGTTGAACACAAGGTGACCTATCAATAATGAAAATAGGGCCATGGTGCAACTCTAAGCTTGCCCTCAGAGCAATATGTCGTCGTCGATAATGACAAGACCCGCGAGAAAGAATTCAATGGAGACCTTCTCAAATCGGCGCGAGCAAAGGACCAATATAACTGATGTGATGACAAACAATACACTGACAACCAGGGATGATCGACTGAAAAATAGGTCAAGAGACACCGCAAAGAGGCCGACTCAGGCTTACTTCCCTTGAACAAAAGCACGACTCAATGATGACTATGTGGTAGCATATGATAACTTTGTATAAGTTTGTCATGCAGGAGGAATGAACGAACTCTCCATATGATTGGAAGAGATAACCAACCGAAGGAGAACTGACTTAATGACAAGGCTAAGGCGTACCTAAGTCAAACTAAATCTCACCCAAAATGGAGGAGAGAATTTATTTTGAGTGCTTTGTTCAAGGGCGACATAACTGACTCTAGCTGCCAACAATATATGGAAATGTTGTCCCATTCCCGCTCTTTTTTGGAATATATAATTTTTTTTGTCTTTTTCTTTAAGCTCAAAAAATAATAAAAGACTGCTATAGTACAGTGGAAAGAACGAGTGTCAGTGAAACAGATGATCTAGTTCCTTGGATGGGAACAATCCTATGCTCAATGCAGGGAGGAAAAACTAGTCAAGGACACTCAAAGGGATGTTCCTTCCACGGATCAAAGGGTGTGTCAAGTTGCAGAAGCTAAGTGATTGTAGGTTTGAGTTTGCAAAAGACATGGTCAAATAAGTGGCTTAAACACAAGTCCAAGTGAAGCCGACTCAAGGCAAAATGGTGCAAATAGTCAAAATGCAATGCAGCAGTACAACTCAGCACAAATGAGCCTCTAGGGTATAAGGCCAGAACGAAGTGAAGAAGCAAAGAGAAATGAGTCTTCAATGCACAAGTCATGGTGGGACTAAAGAGGACTCCCGAGCCTACTCAATATAACAACATGGGCAACAAATGTCAGTGAGGTGCTAACTACGATGCCCATGTAAAGGATGGCTCTACCATCGTGTCATGATTTAAAAATCGGCGAGTGAACATGGTTTACTAACCATAACATGATGGGATCGACCCTATGGCTAGTGTATCGACAAATGGAGGCTAGTATGCAAGATGCAACGAAAAAAATGGTTTCCCTAACCTATATGCCAGTGAGTAAATGATACCTGCCATGACGGGTCAGCGGTCATGGAACCGATATGAAATCTCGAAGAAGCATCCAAAATACCTTGAAAAACAACCTATTCCTGACAATCCAAGCTCACAAGTTAAAAGATTCATGAGACGAAAAAAATCAAGTTTTGAAAAAATTTGACATTTTCAAAGCTATAAAATGACCTTTTGACTCACCATTTGTGCCATTTGTGTTGAGAGCAAAAGTTGTGGAGAAAAAAGAGCAAACTTGCCCCCCAAAGAATTGGACCGTTCAAATTGGATCAAAATCATTAGGTAACCCTCAATTCAAGCTTGCATTACTTTGTGATTGTTTTTAGAATTTTTTTAATAAGGTTTGACCATAGGAATTTATGTTAAAAAAAATCAACTCGGCGCATACGCGGGTTGGATGTTATCAACCCGCGTATACGACGACCCTACACGGGACTGTGTGTAAAAGGAACCCGTGTATACGCAGTTTGAAATTTAAACACAAAAATCTAACGGTTGAAACTCAATTTTTTCAGGATGACAACCAGATGGAGAGAGAGGGAGCATACCACAATTGATAATGAAGTTATGAATCTTCAGCAGGCATTAGATGCATTGAGGGGATGTGGTTTGTTGAAATTTTTCAAAATGCCCAACATGAAAGCCAACACTCGTCTGCTTGAAATGCTAATCCACTATTGGAGTGTCGAAGATGATACATCTATGATTGATCAAATGCCTTTGCAGATAGAGGTGGAGGATATTTACTTTATCACTGGTCTCTCTCGGAGAGGAGAGATTGTACATTCGACTGGCCGGACACGAAGTAGTCTTTTAGTGGAAGACTACGTACACATTTACTGTCCTGGGTATTCGGAAAATGTTAGGATATTCCGACACACAGGAAATAGTTAAGTATAACTTGGTCTAGTGTAGAGTTAGGCAAAGTGTGTTTCTTTACTATGTACTTTTGTAACTTACAATTCAACGGTCACGATATGTAGTGATTCGACGGTTCATTCTCTCCTCGGTATTACCAACACTTGATCCGTGGCTTAACACCCGATTGGTCCATGATCTCTATTTAAAGAACATGGAGGGTCATTTGTAGGGTAACTGTGCATGAGAGAAGCTTATGTACATTTTCATTCTTTTATTAATAAATTGCTTGAAGTGGCCATGTTGGCTCAGGTCGTGGACTGTTTCCCTCTTTGGGGATTTTAACCACATCAAAAATACTGGTGTATTGATTTGTGATTTGTTTGTGAGTGGTGTCCTTTGGCATTTTGTTTGAGGAACTAACCCTGTAAATTCCTACATGGTATCAGAGCTATTTGAGGGCCGTATCTGTTGGTGATCCAAATCTGAAGCTGGTAGAACTGCATCCAACTGCCATTTCCTAGATCTAGTGTTTTTGACTGCTTTCGAGTTGACAAGACTGCTCTACTGTGTTAGGATCATCTGTTCCAGTGAAGAACCCCTTTCGTTTCATGCAAAAAGGTTTCTAGTAGCCCTAGCTACGCATTTTTAAGATTTGGAGGTATACAATGTTTATTTGCAGTTTCTAGTTATTTTCTCTCTGTTTATTTCGGTTTATTTAGCTCTTTATTTTTTTTTTTATTGCCGATCTATACCTTTCATTTCTACATATGCTCTTTTCCCCACGACTCTGTGCGATATGGGAAAATTAGAAACAGAGAGGAAGGATTTTTCTTATGCGTATGCTCTTTTCCACCGCGCCTAAGTGTGATCTCGAAAAATCATAAACATTGAGGAAAATATATAGTTTCTGGCTAAAGCTAACTTCAAGTCGTAAGGTTTATTTTTTTTGTATTTCCGTGTTGGGTTTTGTGTTCTTTGTTTTGTAGGGAAAAAAAGAGCTTTCTCAAGTAAGCACATAGCCCAAAGCTTCAGTGACTAAAAAAAAAAATAAAAAAAATCTCTTCATCTTTTCCAAAAATTACAAACCTTTTAATCTAGCTCATTTGGTCCAAAGCTACTTTATGAGAATAGATGTCTTGAGTTCAAATATTTCTTGGTCCAAAGCTACTTTATTAGATTAATTTTGGAAAGGGGGCATATTTTTTTTAATATGACATTATCATTCATTTCTGCACATTCCCGCACTTCTTCGGCATCTTCAACAACTTTTCTTCAAAAAGCCATAACTTCTTCATCCGGAAGTCATTTTCAGAGCCGTTTTTTTGAATCAGCCTATTTTTTCGAGATATTTCCATTGGAACACTTATTTTCAACATATACGACTTCAGTTTCTATTAAATATGGAAAGTCCATGCCAAATTATTCTTGACAACACCAACTACTTCCAATGGTGGTCCTACATTGTGGATTTACTTAGAAATAAAGGTCTTTACCGAATATCCTCAGGCTACGTTACCGGATCCGCGGGGGCCAATCGGTGAAACCTCGGATCCCCGAATCCGAAACGGGTACGGGTATGGATACGGTGGGATCCGTACGGTAAGTTAACAAAAGTTCATGTAACAGTGGATCCTCAGTTAATAACTCAGTTAATTGAATTTTTTTTCTAGTTTAACTCCTAGTTTAGCTGCAAAAAATTCTATAAAAGGGCGATATTGAACTCGATTTTAGCATAAGCGGCTCCTCTGTGCGGCATCGTGGTTGAGCTGTGGCAGTCGAGCAGAAGAGCAAGCTCGGGCATCGTGGGTCGAAGTCTGCACAGTCGTGGGCACCGTGAGCCGATTTCTGCACAGTTGTGGGTTCCGTGAGCTGATTTCTGCACAGTTGTGGCCGCTGTGAACCGATTTCTGCACAGTTGTGGGTTCCGTGAGCTGATTTCTGCACAGTCGTGGGCGCTGTGAACCGATTTCTACACAGTTGTGGGTTCTGTGAGTTGATTTCTGCACAGTCGTGGGCGCTGTGAACCGATTTCTGCACGGTCGTGGGTGAGCCGATTTCTGCACAGTCGTGGGCGCTGTGAACTGATTTCTGCACGGTCGTGGGTGAGCCGATTTCTGCACAGTCGTGGGCGCAGTCGAAGTCTGCACAGTCGTGGGCGTGCACGCGGTAGGTGTTATTTTTATTTTTTTTATTTTTATAACATTACGTTATCATATGATATGCCTGTAGGTTTTATTTTTATAAGTTATAAAATATACGTAGGTTTTATTTTAATTTTTAATTTTTTTAACAAGTTATAACTTATAACATATAACGTTCATATGATATGGTTAAAATTTAAAATTTAAAATATTTTTTTTATAAATAAAAATTAAATGGCCCGTGGGCCGTAAACTATATTAATATAAAAATTTAAAAATATTTTTTGTTTATGTTTATATCTGGTAACGTAGTATAGTTTATTTGATGCCCGGTAACGTAGTATAGTTTATATCCGGTAACGTAGTATAGTTTATTTGATGCCCAGTTTAGTCTTTGCCCTTTATCCGGTAACGTAGTATAGTTTATGTTTATATCAAAAGTTTATTTAGGTAACTGGTTAGAATTGTTTATGTGAACTTTATAATTTTATTTTAATAATTATAATAATTTTATATCAATTATTTAGAATGTGTATTGTTTTTTTTTATTAATATTTATATGTTTATAACTTTATAAGTTTTTAAAATTTTAAATTATGTATATATATAATATTAATAATTTAATTAGTTATTTATTTAAATTTAAATTTTAAAATTATTTATTATAAAATAATAATTTAGAATTTTATATTTTTTTAAATTTTATTTCGCCCTGTACCACTTTAGAATTTTGTTTTGAGAATGACAATTTTATTAATTTATATTTGGTTATCATCGCAGGTGTGATAAACATGGAACCATTACAACATGAATCTAGTGAAGGAATAAATGTCAATAAAGATCCAAGATCTCCTTTATGGCAGTATGTGGAAATTCTTGGCAAAAACTCTGGTGGTGGTTCGTACAAATGGAGATGTAGTGAATGCAATAGCATTCGAAATGGCTCATACACTAGGGTGAAGGCCCATCTCACTGGGCAAACTAACACAGGTGTGTTAGTATGCAATGGTCCAAATGGCCAACCTGGGACAAGTTTGAGTCCTGCAAAAGTTAAGTTTTATGCATCTTTGCAAGATGCTGCTGATAGGAAATTCAGCAAGGGAAAACTCCCTGTGCAAGCCTCTACAACCAAGTCGTCCTTGCCATCTACACCAGCTCTCACAAGTAATAAAAGGCCTACTCTAGGACCTCTTGAAGCAGCATTCAATAACTAGGGTAGAGAAGTTGCAGATGAGCATGTTGCTCGTTGCATCTATGCAAATGGACTAGCATTCAATTTGGTGCGCTCTCCTTATTGGCAACAAATGATTAAAGCAGTTAATGAAGCACCAAAAGGATACAAGAGCCCCGGGTATGAAAAGGTACGCACCACTTTGTTAACATCAGAAAGAAAATTTGTGGATAGAAAATTACAATCAATCCGTGATACATGGGCAGAAACAGGGGTGTCCATTGTTTCTGATGGATGGAGAGACCAAAGAAATCGCCCTTTAATTAATGTTATTGCAATTTTTCCCCAAGGAGCAATGTTTTTGAAGGCCATTGATTGCAGTGGAGTGGAAAAAGATGCAACATTCATCTCGACAATTCTTATTGATGCAATAGAAAGTGTGGGATCACAAAATGTTGTCCAAGTTATCACAGACAATGCAAAGGTTTGTAGAGCAGCGGGCCTGATTGTGGAGAGTCAATACAATCACATATTTTGGACTCCATGTGCAGTGCATTCATTGAACCTTATGCTAGCCAAGATTGGTGAAATTGAGTGGATCAATGAAATATATGTAGCATCAAAGGAGATCCAAATGTTTATCACGAATCACTCAATGTCCCAAGCCATATATCGGAGTTTTGCAAAGTTGGAGCTACTAAAGGTACTCCAATTTTAATCAATGTTATGCATTATGAGTTCTCAATTTTAATGTTCAATTTATTTTATGTCTGATTTAAGATTTTACTTTTCAATATGTTTATGTAGGTTGCCGAAACTCGTTTTGCTTCCCACACTTTAGTCATAAAGAGGCTTTTGGAGGTCAGACAAGCATTACAGGCAATGGTCATTGACCCTCTTTGGGAATCATGGAGGACTTCAACTTCTGATAGAGGACAAAGAATAAAGTATATCATTCTTGATGATGCATGGTGGGACAAGGTCCAATACCTTTTGCAGTTCACAGAACCAATTCTAACCATGATTAGGGCATTTGACACAGATATGCCTTGCTTGGGGGAAGTCTATGAAAACATAGATAGTATGTTGGAGAAAATATGAGAAATTATCAAGGCAATTGAGCATGACCCCTCTGAAGTATTTTACAATGAAGTGAAAGACATAGTTACAAAAAGGTGGAACAAAACGACCACACCATTACACCTTTTGGCGTATGCTCTACACCCCAAATATTACCATTCCAAAATATTGTCTTTACCTGGTAGAGCAGCACCAAATAGAGATTCTGAAGTGGTACAGGGATATAAGACAGCTTTGAGGAAAATCTATAGGGAAGTTGGAATTGCAAAGGATGTACGTGATGAATTTGGAGCATTTGTACAATCCACTGGGATCTTTTCAGATCCAATAGCCATGGATGATCGAGGGCATATGGATCCTATTACTTGGTGGGGCTTTCATGGTGGAGATAGCACTTATCTCTCAACTCTAGCCACGAGGTTGTTATCGCAGGTTGCCAGTTCCTCATCCGCTGAGAGGAACTAGAGTACATATGGCTTCATCCATTCGGTAAAGAGAAACAGATTGGGAGCAGAGAAGGCTGAGGATCTTGTATATGTCCATTCCAACCTTCTCCTTCTATCACATTCTACTTCAGAGTATAAAAAAGGTCCAAATAGGATGTGGGATGTGGAACCTGAGATATATGACTTGAACATGACATTGAATGCCATGACTCACCTTAATCTACTTGAGGATGCTACACAACCACTTCCTACTTCTGCAACAACTTTTAACATTCCTGGCGCACGATCGTCTATTCATGATGTAGAGTTGCAATATGTAGATGATGATGATGTAGACCCATTTCATGATATGTAGACACACCTACTCTATATTATCATATTAATAAAGTGATCATTGATGAAACATTCATTTTGTTTTTACTACTATTGAGAACTCATAATGCATTATGAGTTATCATTGATGTGATTCATGAATGGTTTTGATTTTAAACATCAAATGTATTTTTTAAAATTTTAAAAAATATTATTATATATTTTTGTACTCGCCGTATCCTCGCCCTATCCGGATCCTGGCTTTTCAAAAATCCAACGGATCCGTATCCGTATCCGGATCTGGATCGGGATCCGTATCCGTATCCTGGTAACTTAGGCCTCAGGCCAAGAAACCAAACTGAAAGATGAAGATAAGGCAACCAAATGGGAAAATAGGCAAGATAAAGCACGTGGGTTGATAGGGATGTCTATTTCTCTAGACCTTAGATTCCATATTGCAGAACTTGATACTCCTGATGAAGCAATGAAACATATCACTAAAGTTTTTGGAGTTAAAAATGAACTTAGAGCCCATCGACTCGAAAATGAGTTGCTTACATTGGAACCCAATAATTTTCCTTCCATTGAAGATTTTCTGTCCAAGTTCAAGACCCTTAGACTTCTCTTGGAAGGTGTTAAGGTTAAGAAAGAAGATGGTAACCTTATCTATTCCGTTCTTACTAAGTTGGGACCAGCCTAATCTGTGTTTATTTCCACCTTCCATTCTACAAGAGAAGCCTTCATTTCTCAAGGACAAGCCTACAAGTCCCCTTCCTTTGATTCCTTTTGTGATTCTTTAATAAGAGAACAAGAAAAACTCTTACACCTTGGTCTTCTTAATCTTGGAAACTCTTCTAAGAAAGCCTTAGCTGCCCAGCAGCAACCAAATTCAAAGAATCCTAAGAAGCCGCATCCTAAAAGGAATGGTCCTAAACCAAACAAGGGTCCTAAGCAATTTCAGCCTCAAAATGAAAAATTATTTCAACAAAATGATAAGGCAAATAAAAACAAAGGAAAGAAGACTGATAGACATTGCCACTTTTGTAATCGAGATGGCCACTTAGAATCCAAATGCTTTAAGAGAATGGAAGCCTTGGAAGCAGCAATAAAGAAGCATAACATCCATTTGGAGCACTCTTCAACTTCAACTTCATCTTTAGGAATAACACTTTCTGCATGTGGTCGTTAAACATCTCGGTTTGGATTTGCACTAAATGTATCTTCTTCTTCTAATTCTCATGAGTGGCTCATTGATTCTGGAGCTTCTTATCACATGGCCAAAAACAAAGCCATGTTTTCTTCTTTAAATGATTGTAACACCAAAAATATATACGTTGGTGATGATAGATCTTTTAGTGTTGTAGGAACTAGAACTATTCATATAGACAATGGTCAATTTAATGATGTATTATGTGTTCCAACCTTATCCTGCAATCTTCTGTCTGTATATCAAATAACTCATTCAGGTGAAGGTAAAATTGTTGAATTTTCACCTCACGATGTTGTAATTAAGGACCTAAGAGATCCTAGACAGATTTTAACCACTAGCATTGCTGATGATTCTATAAGGTTGTATAAGTTTAACAACTTTGGGTCATCAAATCTTCCCTTGGTATTTGTTGCTCATAATGATGAAGCAAGAAAAATTTGGCATGAGCGATTTGGTCACTTAAAATATCGCTCCCTTCAGAATCTATGTAAAAAAAATATGGTCACAGGTCTTCCAATGGTATCTTCAGAGATGGTGTTTGTTCCAGATGTGTACTCAGAAAACATTATCGAGATAGTTTTGAAAAACGTGCCTCTTGGCACATCTAAGCCCCTTTACAGCTTGTGTATAGTGATTTATGTGGTGCACTTCCAGTTGTTTCATTCTCTGGCTACAAGTATTTCTTAACTTTCATTGATGATTTCTCCAGATGCACTTGGGTATACTTATTAAAACTCAAGAGTGAAGTATTTAACATGTTTTTGGCCTTTAAGATCTTTGTTGAAAAACAATCTGGACATCAAATTCTTAAGATAAGATCTGATAATGGTGGAGAATATGTTAACAACAAATTCATCAACTTTTGCATTGAGAATGGAATTCAAATGAAACATACTGTTCCATATACTCCACAACAAAATGGTGTAGCTGAAAGGAAGAATCACACCTTAAAGGAAATGGCTAATTGTATGCTTCAATCTAAAGGATTTAGTCTTAATTTTTGGGCAGAAGCAATTAACTGTGCAAATTACATAATAAATCGCACTCCTACTAAGGTTTTAAAGAATATCACTCCAGAAGAAGAATGGATCTCAATTAAACCAGATGTAAGTCACTTTCGTGTTTTTGGAAGTGAAGCATGGGCCCATATTCCAGATGAGAAACATAAAGCTTTAAAACCTAAGAGTGAAAAATGTATTTTTGTTGGATATTCTGAATATGTCAAAGGATATAGACTTATTCCACTTAAGTCTAAAAATGTTATCATTAGAAGAGATGTAAAGTTTGCTGAAAATATATTAGCCTACGAGCCTAGTTTGGCAGATGTGCCACCTCTCTCTATCTCTTCTACTTTTGAAAATATTTCTTCTTCAGATGATGAAAGCGAGGATGACAATCCTCCCCCACCTTCTCAGGATCCTTCTTCAGCTCCTCAGCTCCAAAATGGCTCTGTGCTACTTGGGATGTAGCAGGTGCTCTTGCCGGTGATCCTACAGATCAACGACGTAGACGTTCTCAGTTCGATAGAGCCTCTTATTTACTGGCTCAAGCTTCAACGAATTATGATCCTGCCACCTTTGTAGAAGCTTTAGGCCATCCAGATTGGGACACAACTGTGAATGAAGAATAACATTCATTATTGGCAAATGATACATGGGATCTTGTTCCTCTACCAAAGGGACGAAAACTTGTTAGATGCAAATGGGTTTACAGAACCAAGTATGGACCAGATGGGAAAGTTGATAAACAGAAAGCTCGTCTTGTTGGTAAGGGTTTTTCACAAGTTGAAGGCATTAACTATACTGAAACCTTCTCCCCTGTTGCGAAAATGAACTCTATCTGTCTTGTTCTTTCCCTTGCTGCCTCTTTCAAATGGGAAGTCCATCAGATGGATGTTAAATCTGCCTTCTTGCATGGGGACTTGCATGAAGAAATATATATGGAACAACCTACTGTCTTTATACAAACAAAATCCAGCCTTGTATGTTGACTTAAGAAATCCCTTTATGGTCTCAAGCAAGCTCCTCAGGCTTGGTATGCCAAAATGGATAGCTTTCTTTTAGAAACTGGCTTTTCTAGGTGTCATTCTGACAATACTGTCTACACCATGAAAATGGGCAAGTCTCTTATCATTCTTGTTCTTTATGTTGATGATCTTATCCTCCTCGTAGTGATCCCAACCTTATAAACCATGTGAAGTCCAGCCTTAAAAAGAAGTTTGAAATGACATGCTTAGGACACTTGCATTATTTTCTTGGTCTTCAAGTCTTACAATCCAAGGAAGGTATTTCCCTTTCCCAGTCCAAGTATGCCTGTGATCTTCTATGCCATTTTCACATGGAAGACTATAAGCCAGCCCCTTCTCCCTTTTAGTCTGGAGCCAAACTTTGCGTCACTTGTACTTCCCCTGAAGTTGATGCTACCTTATACCGTCAACTTGTAGGAAAACTTTTGTATCTGACCCATACTCGTCCTGACATTTCCTTTGCTGTTGGCCTTCTTGCTCGGTTTATGCAAAACCTACATGAAAGTCATTGGAAAGCACCTAAAAGAATACTTCGTTATGTTTGAGGTACAGTCCAGTTTGGGATTCATTATAGTGCAAAAGCATCTCCTCTATTGGTTGGTTTCACTGATTCGGAAGTCTACTGCAGGTTATGTGTTCACTCTTGGTTCAGGACCTATTACATGGGCTTGCAAGAAACAAAGTGCCATTTCTCTTTCTTCAGCAGAAGCTGAGTATCGTGGGGCCGTAGAAGCTAGTAAGAAATCCCTGTGGCTTCGTCAAATCCTGTGAGAGTTTGGCTTTTAGCAGCAGCATCCGACTACACTTTGATGTGATAATCAAAGTGTCATTCAACTATGCAAAGATCCAGTCCAACATCAGCGTAGCAAACACATTGAACTGCACATGTACTTCATCAGAAAGCTCATTCATGACCATGTTCTTGAAGTACAATATTGTTCAACAGATGATCAAGTTGCAGACATCTTTACAAAGGCTCTCACAGAGGCTAAGTTTACTAAACTTCAATTTATGGTTAGAGTTCAAGAAGTTGTCACTAAGGAGGGATAGGCTCTAATGCCTCCTTCCTTCTCCTATTGTGTCATATTTGTACATCCTTTAATCCTATCCCAAGTTGTTCTTAAGGGGGGATGTTAGGATATTCCGACACATAGGAAATAGTTAAGTATAACTTGGTCTAGTGTAGAGTTAGGTAAAGTGTGTTTCTTTACTATGTACTTTTGTAACTTACAATCTGACAGTCACGATATGTAGTGATCCGACGGTTCATTCTCTCCTCGGTATTACTCACACTTGATCCGTGGCTTAACACCCGATTGGTCCATGATCTCTATTTAAAGAGAATAGAGGGTCATTTGTAGGGTAACCGTTCATGAGATAAGCTTATGTAAATTTTCATTCTTTTATTAATAAATTTCCTGAAGTGACCGCGTTGGCTCAGGCTGTGGATTGTTTCCCTATTTGAGGGTTTTAACCACGTCAACAATACTGGTGTATTGATCTATGATTTGTTTGTGAGCGGTGTCCTTTGGTGTTTTGTCTGAGGAACTTACCCTGTGAATTCCTACAGAAAAAAAATGGAAGTCAGATTCCAATAAAACATGTGGAGAGCTTATCCCTGAGGATTCTATTGTTCACCATAGCCAGGATAAATGGATCAGCCTCATTGCACCAAGCTTCACAAGTATCCATGAGCTTGGCTGTGGAGTGCCTCACCACTATTTTTGACTGGTGTACACCTCTTCTTACCAATATGAAGAGCCAATTGTCCTCTATTCAGAAAGGGCAGACCAATTTTTTTGGATATGGGACTATTTTATGCTCCTTTTTCTTTGAGAAGGTGCCTGGGCTATGTCCCAAGGTATTAGTCTCTATCAGCAGCCCCAAGATCCTCGAATGGGTAGGTGGGCCGATTTGATGAAACGCCTTGGAGGCGGGGACGTGCCGAGGACTACTTTTGATGATGAGTTCTTCTCCTGGTGGGAACAACAAATCATCGTTGTGGACAACTATCCCTATGCTGGCATGGATTTCCGAGGAGATCCAGACTTGGTGCTGCCACCAAATGCAGCATGGGGAGAGATAGGTAACAATTTTTTAAGTTTTTATCAAATTTTAAGATTTATTTTTTATTTTTTTATGTTTTTTAAATATGAAAATGAACTTAGAAATATTTTTGATGGGATTAAAATACTAACATAATGATCATGTTCTAGATGTGGGTCCAGTAAGACCAGACGGATTCCCGCAACACATGCATCGTGGAAGAGGTGCTGAAGAGGTAGCTGCTGAGACAGAGAGGGTCTTATATGCAGTCCAAAGAAACTTGGTGAGATTGACTCACCAGGTACCGATGGTGGCCATAGAGGACCTACCTGAGGAGATGCAGCATCACGTGGTAGGAGTACCACGAGACTGGGTTCACATACTTTGGCATGTGGCCAATGCAGTAGTCACCTTCTTGGCCGCTCATCCTGAGCTGGGTTGATAGATAGACTAGACATGATTATGGGCATTTAGTCCCGATTTTGTATATTATTTTTGAACACTTTATGTACACATGGGAAATTTTATGATATATATATATATATATATATATATATATATATATATATATATATATATATATATATATATAGTTCCAAATTTTTGATGTTTTTTTTTAAATTGATGAATAATTGATATCACAACATTCCCCACAAAATATGCACAAAAATATAATATATACAAATAAGTAATTGCTCGACCAAAACCTAAGGAAAATGCCTCTTAAGGTAGATCCCATCAGGGAGCTCCGCCAACTTGTTCCTAGAGATGTTTATAGGTACTGTTCTTGAGCCAATCAATATATTACCTTCGACAGATAACTGTGTTGGAGCCAAAGGATTTGAAACTATACAAACATCACTAGTAAGCAGATTGGAGGACCTAGATTCGACTTCATGCAAAGGAGGACGAAATATGAATGATGATGTAAATCTTCCTATGGTCAATCTACAATCGTCATTGTTTCGAAAATTGCTTCGTCAGATGGAAAAACTATATCTAAGAAATTCACAACAGAAGTGGAGTCGAGGATCCAAGTAGGAGCCACATCACCACTTAACTCCTCCTCCTCCGAAGGAGTGGGATGGTCGTCTGTAGAGTTATCGATAGATTCATATCTAAGTTCTGCTGCAGACATAGAAGATTCAATTCCACCCACTTGGCCTTCATATGATGTGGTTGCAAATGAAGGAAAGGTCCCAGGATCCAAAAAATAATGAGTTCGAACAAAATCTTTCTGTAAAGGCTCCTTTGAGGATGAAATTGTATCGATTCTAGTCGTAGGAGGGGAGAGATCAAACACACACATCAAGGAAGAGTACATCCGTACTCCTAAATTATCTATAGGTTGACGAGGATTATCCACCAATGGAATGGTAGAATTCAAAGTTGCACGAGAATCACCGGGAGAATAATCTAATTGATCTATTTTAACAATTATTCCCTCATGAGGAAAACAGAGGATGTGGAATAAAGATGACACTATGGCATCCATTTCATAAATCCAATTCCTCCCTAAGAGGAGATTGTAATCATGGTTGGCATCAATGATTTCTACTTCGATATTAACGACCTTTCCTCCAACACATATAGGAAAGGCCAGGATAATCCCGTGTGGCCTATGAGAATGTCCGTCAAATGCTATCAAGAGAGTGGTTGAAGGAACAGCTCATGGAAATCCAATGGCCTTCCAACATGACATAGAGATTACGCATGTGGAAGCTCCATCATCTATAACTGTCCGAAAAATATTGGTTTTCTGGTAAGTAGACTTTATTTGGAAAGCCATATGATGAGGGAGTCTCTTTTTGACATTGAGCATATCAAAAGTGAGCGCTAAAGAATTTTTTGGATCTACTACCTCCAATGCTGAAAGAAAAGCACTTCTTTGAGCAGGACACGACTGAAGTAACTCTAAAGCAGACATAGCGCAAGGACTTTGAGCTAGATCTTCTACAATCGAGTAGTTTTGGGCTACCCTAGCATTAGGGTTAATAGCCACGCACTTGGCAAAACCTTTCGGTATCCGAGGTATAGACTCGACAGAGGGTCGCTCCACATGAAGTGGATCCATAGTTCTTGGAACACATTTGTTCGTAGATGTTTCTGCTTCACCATAATCACGTGCGCGTGTAGCCACATTGACATGAGAACTCATCATGAAAACATTTGAGGAATTGTCCCCTTCCTGGTTGCCCCTTGTAAAGGTACCAGGGTTTGAGTTTGGGCCAGCAAACAACTGCTTCCATTGGGGGAAAGGGTTTGTTAAGACAGCTTGGGAGCTAGAAGACCCTTGCTGCATTAACAAGCACTGAGCATCTTGAATTTTTGGGTATAGATGAGTCAAATGATCTCCACTGCATAACTTGCATGGAAATTTAACTTTCTTCTTAGACTCATTTCTACCCTCATCGGCACCATCGCCAGGCTTGTTAGCTGTACCCTTCCCTTTATGATTCTTCTTTTTACCTCGTCCCCTCGTCTTCCCATTGGATTGTTGATTTCCTTTGGGGTTAGAGGCCTCGACGACATTTATGGAAGAAGGTTGGGAAGGCGAATGAGTAGACGGTGCAGCCTGGTTGGAAGAAGTAGTTTGTAGAGAGAACTGCTGCAATTGGTTCAAAATGTTCACCATATTTGCATCAATCAATCCAACTATACCATCAGCATGAGGGCTTGGCTTCTATTTGGCTACATCAACTGTGGATCTAGGAGCATCATGTAAGATTTTCTGAAGAGTCCCAGACTGAGAATATATCAGTTCTAACTGCTGGGCACGAAAGATAGCTTGCTCTTCTGAATAAACACCGGACATAGAAACATCCTTGGAGATCTCGGGTTGTAATGATTTTAAAAACCATTTGAGACAGAATTCTGGTGGAATTTTCGCTTTAATAAGCCTTTTTCTCTGTCTCTATTCCTGGATATGATCCAAAATGTGAATAGCCATGTCCTGATGAAAATTGGCCAGAAGCTTAGTTCTGGCTTCGTAACGGACAGGAAACTGAAAATGGTTTAAGAAAATGTTAGCCAAATTAGCAAAAGAAGTAAAAGTGCCCCTTGGAAACTCTATATACCACTTAGCCTCAATCCCAATTAAGGTGCACTGAAATAACCTCAACCTAATCGAATCATCGATCAGGGAGTTGGATAAGCACCATAAATGGAACGTGGTTACATGGTTGCCTGGGTCTTCACCATTCTTCCCTTCGAATTTTGGAATATCTGATGGAAGTTTGGTTGGGACCGGAGGCCAAGCCGGATTGTACCTAGTTGGATTGTTTGTCAACATTGTTAAGTCTAGTAGATTAAGCATGGCTAGAAAAGGAAGTTGTGGAGGACCTTGGGGATTCCACCCAGATGGGGTGGGGTTACCAAAAGTCTGAAAAGAATGAATTGGGTTTCTAAAGGCACCAAGTTGCCTGAAGTAACTCGTAGAACCTACTAGACCAAAAGGTGACCCTTGTGGTCCAACAAAATTCGGAGTTTGACTAACTCCAACTAAAAATCCCTCCGTAACCTATAAAGTTCCCCCTAACAAAGTTTTGTAAGGAGATAACAGCCCCTGGTAAGGGTTCCAAGCGTTAGCTAAGGGTGGAAAACTTTGAAATGAATTAACTGAGGAGTACGTCACATTCCCTTGTTGGCCGAAAAACTGATTCTCAACTCCTATCCCACTAACCGTAGGGTTTGTCCAACTCTTAAAGGGATTACTGCCTTGACTTGTAAAAGGAAAAGGCATAGACCCTACTATCGAATTGGAATGTGGTATATGGCCACTACCAAATGGTAAACCCTGAAAAGAAGTCGATCCACTCATCATGGACGTGGAGGCGGTTGATGGTATATTCAGTGGAACTGAAGGAATACTTTGAGAGGGCATTCCAAAAGGGAAAAATCCAAAAATGGATGCATTAGCTTGGGAACTTCCACTCGTCGGCGGAATGGAAGTAGACCCAAATAAGGATGTGCTGGGAGTGTTAGAAGGGATGGAAATAGTTCCTCCCCCTTGCACATATATGAGAGTCTGCATGCTCGCAACACTCGTGGTGGACGCCATGCTTCTAGAAGTGGTCATCAAAGGGATAGATGTGTGTGGACCTGGGCTTGAAGGCCCGTGAGTTGGAGTTCCAACGTCTAACAATACGTCTGGATGATTAGGAGGGAGAGGAGAATTTGGAGCCGCAACCGACTCTAAAAGCTCTTCTACTTCAATACTATCTTCTGACTGGAAGAGTAATCGAGAAAGAACTGGTGTGTTAATCTCTAGCTCTGTAGTAGTACCCGATCTATCTTGTAAACTAATGCCCCCAAGTGGAGGATCAATCTTTAGAATCGCTCCTCCGCCTTCTAGGAGAAGGCTCTGGACTTGCAGGTGAAAGCCCACGAAGTCTACGGGACCGTCAAGATGGTCGGTCAACCACTTTGAATTATTTTTATAAGATCTACTTAAAGACTAACAAGAAAATTGAAAGCTAGGTCAACTAAGATCACAAAACACACACTAAAAATGTCCCTAAAGAGATCAACAATCAAACAAATTCCAAGTATTTCCACTCCGAGTGATTAGGACTAGACACCAAAATACAAGAAAGTTAATAATAAGGGCCTTCCTGATCCGGATTTAAGTAGGAACGCAACAAATTACAGAGATAACCATATACACGAAGATGCAGCGGAAATAATACTTCATTTCATTAATGGAAAATACTGAAATATGCTTACAACCAGAAATGGAAATAAACCAGCTAGGGCGATGGTAGCTTATCTCTGAGAAGAGATGTGGTGGCTACATGCCTCTGAACTGTTCCGAACTGTGTTACAATGAGGCTCGAAGGCCTATTTATTGTTGAGAAATAATGGAAAACCCTTCACATCCCGAAACCTACCCCTAGAAGATGAAACGCCAAATTGTGGGCCCCGTTTGGGTAAATTGGTACATCAATTTCTCGGGTCGTAACTTTGGCATACGATCTCCGTTTGACGTGCACGATAGCTCGTTAGAAAGATCTATCCGAGTACTACCACTTTGGGAGGCAACATGGGTCCATGGACCCATGTTGCCCCAGATTAAAAAAAAAACGTCGTTTAGGGCCTCAAAACGGCTCCGGAAGTTCAGGACCCAAAAAACTGCTAAAAATAGTAAACTGTGCTACAATTTAGGAAACTAAAAAAGCTGTAAGAGACAATTGTGGGGGTCCAAATGGGATAGGTGGGTGGCCACCAACATCCACCTGGATCATTCCTCCCCCCTTAGGAAGCAATGGTCCCCATTGCGTTGAGTTCCTCCTTGAGATGAGGAAGCTTCTGCTGAGTTGGTTCTCTGGTGAGCTGTTCTGCAATCTCTGATGTGTCCAGAAATGGTGGGAAGCATGGTCGACGACGGCCCTCGTTGAACACTCGGTGCAAGTGAAGGAATGAAGGAATGCTGTGCTTCAAAGCATTGTTTCTCGTAGCCTTGGTACTGGTGTAAGGACCATGTCGGAGTGGTCTGAGTTTCTGATGGGTTCTGGTAAGGCGTTCTCTCTGGAGATGCAACCAGACTTTGTTTCCCACTTGAAGCTTATGTGATACCCCTGTGGGTGAGGAGAAGTTATTCCTATGTTCTATCATGACCGTATTCCTTTGCTGCTGCTGCTCTGTAGAGGAACCCTTTGCAGGGGTCATGGATGTAGCAACGATCTTCCCCTTACTTTGGGAGTGAACCAGACAGATGAATTTCCTGGTCTATGATATGAGCTTGCTGCCTTTCTTGGTAGTGATCAAAGATGTGGCGGTAGGTGGGGCTACCTCCGGTATCCTGTATAATGAATTATTCAAAGAAATAATGACAGCGCGAGGCCTTGACTCATACACAGCATGTCGCCTCCACAAGTATGGCTGGCCTAATAATACGTCACAAACATCTAGAGGTGTAACATCACACAATACCTCGTCTGTGAAGGGCTTGATGCTGTAGGGAAGGCGGCACTGCTGGCGAACTTTGAGATCTCGTCCTTCATGAAGCCACCCGATACTGTATGGCTGCAGGTGTGGTGTAGTCGGTAGGCCCAGCCGCTTCACAACCTCTGCTGAAATGAGGTTCTTTTGGCTGCCATTGTCGACAATGAATTGCAGCGGCGAACCCTTCACCCACATCTGTGAGTGGAAAAGATGCTCCCCTTCCTCTGGATTTTCGGGCTCATCTTTCTGGATCTTGGCGGTGGCAACAGTGGCGCTGGGATCCGCATCAATGATCTGCTTCCCTTTGCCATTACCCTTGTCAGGTTCTGGCTCAGGGTCAGAACATGCATATGATTCGGAAGCCTTCAACTCGGCCACCAACGATTGCTTGGTCCGACACTCACTTGTGTTATGAGTGGGACTCTTGTGGAACTCACACCACTTTCCTGTGTCCTTCTTCGCCTTCGTGGTGTTGTTCTTTTCTTGCAACTTCGGCGGGTTGTCTTGGGCTGCCCCGCCTTGGCTTTGTCCTTTGGGCTTCGGATTTGCAGATCCAAAGTCTCGCTTCTTCTGTTTGAACTTTTGCTCGATTTTGACAGCTTATCGGTATGTTGTGCCGAGTGAGGGGATGTTCAAGAACCCCATCTCTTCCTGGATGTATTTGTGTAGGCAGCCACGGTATTTGAGTACCAGATGCAAATCAGAATCTTTGATACCCAATTGTGTGCAAAGGGTATGAAAAATGTTTGTGAACTCGCGCACATCTTGGTCTCGTCCCTGCCGCAGTGTGGTCCATTTGATGTATTTGTCCTCATAGCTTCCGACAGGGTAGTACTGCTCCTTGATGGTATCCCGGAAGTCATTCCAAGTGGGTGCGGCTGAAAACAGTGAGCCTGTATTTTCATCCTTCTGTTCGCAGTAGGTTTCCCACTAGTCCTTGACGTGGGGGGCTGCTTTGAGAAGAGCGAAAACAATCTTTTCTCGACTTGAAAATTCATGAACAGAAAAATACCCATCTAGCAGATTTAACCATTTATCTACGACATCTGCGTCTATTTGACCATCGAAGATGGGGATTTAAAAATTAACTTGTACCTTAAACGGCGTGGCATTTCCAGAGTCGCTGTTGGAAGCCGATGCGTCGCCTCTAGGTAGCCGCTGAAGGATCTGCGCAAAGCTATCCATCATCGCGTTCCTTTGTCGCTCGAGCGCTTCTTCGAGCAAGATTTTGATAGGATCTCCTGCCCTCTCGTCTTTCTTCTCATCCACCATGAGAGGCCGTCAGTATTTGCGAGGCTGGTCTTGCAAAGGTTCGACCAGTTCAAGCCCTAACTCCTTATATCCCGACCTCGTTGGGGACATGCAAAGAAAAACAGAGAAAAAGCAGACCGCTCTGATACCACTGATCCGGATTTAAGCAGGAACGCAACAAATTACAGAGATAACCATATACACAAAGATGCAGCGGAAATAATACTTCATTTCATTAATGGAAAATACTGAAATATGCTTACAACCAGAAATGGAAATAAACCAGCTAGGGAGATGGTAGCTTATTTTTGAGAAGAGATGTGGTGGCTACATGCCTCTGAACTGTTTCGAACTGTGTTACAATGAGGCTCGAAGGCCTATTTATTGTTGAGAAACAATGGAAAACCCTTCACATCCCGAAACCTACCCCTAGAAGATGAAACGCCAAATTGTGGGCCCCGTTTGGGTAAATTGGTACATCAATTTCCCGAGTCGTAACTTTGGCATACGATCTCCGTTTGAAGCGCACGATAGCTCGTTAGAAAGATCTATCCGAGTACTACAACTTTGGGAGGCAACATCGGTCCATGGACCCATGTCGCCCCAGATTCCCAAAAAAATGTCGTTTAGGGCCTCAAAACGGCTCCGGAAGTTCAGGACCCGAAAAACTGCTAAAAATAGTAAACTGTGCTACAATTTAGGAAACTGAAAAAGCTGAAAGAGATAGTTGTGGGGGTCCAAATGGGATAGGTGGGTGGCCACCAACATCCACCTGGATCACTTCCGAAAATAGACTTGGGTAATTACGCCCCAGGTCTACTAGCGAAGGTATCAGAGGTAGTTATGTTGACCTCCAGACAACAGGCTTTACCGGTGCAAGCCCCCAAGCTTCGCAAGGGTGCCCTCCAGAATTACTGTTGACCGTGATGCAACATCAACCTCAGGGGCCACAGGATTCCCCTCGACAACCACCTGTGTAGATCCCTAGGACAAGAAACTAAAGACACCAACTCATATTAGAAGCCGGGTGGAACAATCGTGAGGTAAGATCCAACAAATAAGAGAGGGGGTATCTCTTGTCCTTATCTTCAAGAACGCTCGTGCTTAACTCCCAGTCATAGAGCTTTCCTGGTCTTCCTAATGCTATTGGATTTCACTCTTTAATCAAACTTCTATGTTTTACAATTTAGAGTGGCCTTGGAGAGTTCACTCTCCTCTCACCTAATCTAAGGCCCTAAATAAACCTAAAACTTGTTAGTGTATTCTGATGACAATACAAAAAATTCTAGTTTATTTTATTAAGCACTTGATTTTAAGTGGCTGTTCTTTTAAGTCAAAGGGACAATATGGAAATGAAACGGATGGTGTTTGTATGACGCAAACGAAATTAATGAAAAACTAACTTATATGAAATGCACTTGTTTGTTCTTCGATGAAAAGCAATTTATACTTGGGTTCTAAGAAACTTCTATAAAGCAAAAAAAACTTTTTTCTCTTTTCTTTTCTTATAGCAGACTTCACACTCACAAAAACTAAAAAGACTATTGATGCTTTAATAATGCAAAACTACCCTAATGCAAGGTGTATATGATAATGCAAGATTCTAGATTACTCTAAAAAGAAATGGAAGCAATTGTTTATAACTTTTAATAAGCCAACTTAAGTGTTTGAAAAGAATGCAAGTTTCAAATACAAACTTTCTTCCAAATAAGAAAGGCAAATCTCGAAAAATCACAATTCACTTTCAAAAAAGCAAAAGAAACCAAAATCAAACTTGGCAAAAGAAAGCAAAAACAATGTTTTTTAAGAACTTTTCTTTTTCAAGAAACAATGAAAACAAATTTTCAAAAGCACTCAATATGCCACTGAAGGCTCAAAGACCGAAAGAAAAGCACAAGGAAACTTTGTAAGTTACCAATTCAACACGAATGAAAACTTGAACAAAAAAGGGTTTCAACTTGCACTAAACGATCCAAAAGCAGCAAAATATCTTTTAGAAACTGACCAAGAAGTTAGGAAAGAAACACTTTCAAATTCATTAAAAAGAAACTTTCAAAAAGCAAGAAAAGGTGTAAGGCCTCGAAATGACTGAAAGCAAAGTGAGTAGACCAATAATCAAGTTTGACACAAAGATTGAAAACAATCTATTGTTCTCGAAGATCAGAACAATCAAGAACCTCAATAAGAAGCCTTGTGTGTTCAAACAAAAATCATAAAACTCACTCAAAAGCAAACCTAGGCCAAAAACTTTTCAAAATAAGAGAGAATTCAAAACAGTAAGCTAACTAAATAATTAAATTCTGAAGACAGAAATTGTCCACTTAGAAACCAAACAGACCAAGAAACAAATCTTTCTGGGCAGAAAGATTTGAAAAAAGCATACAAAAAATGGTATATGCGACTGTGTTCCAGAACAGGGGCATGTACACACGCTTCTGACAAAAGAAACTCACGTATACGTGGTTTCAGTTCACAGAAACAAGCGTGTGTACGCTTTTGTAAACAAACAAAGGTGCGTATACTAAGTTTTGAAAGAAAAATAAAAAACAAGGCCTGATAAAAAAGATCAAACTTGAAGTTTGAGTTCCTACAGGAGTAGGAAATACTATCACAGCAAGCAAACCAAGAACTGAGCCCTGACTGACACTGAACAACCCAAACTAGGAATAACAAGATTGTTATCCCCAGCGGAGTCGCCAATTTTGTTACAGGAATAAGTACCCTAGGGCTTTGGGTCAAAACCCTAACAGAGCAAGAGTAATCTACAACAAGAAACACGCATACAACTTAGGCAACATGCTTAAATAATCAAGCTATATATGGATGAACATACCCATATGTCCTTCGTTTGGGTAGTTCCAGCAGGGTTCAGACCCTCTGCAACTGCTGATGATCTTCGAATCTACAAATCAACCAATCCGAACATACATAGCAGCATATAGATAAAGCATTTTAATGAAATCAACTTTACATCATATAAGTAAGATGATTAGTTATACATCCAAATGAAATTCATACATGAGTTATAACAACATCTGATGCATAAACAAGGTCAATCTCAGGAACAAGGCAACGTTTCTTTTTATTGTAGAAAACTATAATAAACACAGAAAGAGTTCACTTGAGTCTTCTTCTTCCAGCTCCAAGCGGAACTGTCCTCCAGGTCCGTCCAATCCTAGTCTTCAATAGCCTCCTTCCATAACCAATACCATGATATCTCAAGCAAGTGGGAGAATATCAACACTCAAGGAAACAAAGGTTTCCTGAACTTGGGGAAGTTCTTGAAGCACAGTGATACTTCAGACTTGGTCAGGGGATAATCTCAGTATAGTAATTCTATCTCTTCTCTCCTCCTTAAGGCCTTCCCATAGAAGTCTTATTTATACTTCTCCCAATTATTTTTTTAGTTGGGAAACAGTTGGGAACAATTGGGCCATGGGAACTAGGAGGTAATCAACGGGTAAAACCTGTGAACTCCGTCCATAGTTAAGGAAATTTAATTTTTTTAAGTGTTTTAACACATATACGCGGTTTGGGTATTGACTAACCCGCATGTACACGCTTTTATCACAGGGAAAAGTAGCGTACATGGAGTAAAACACTGTTTTTAAAATATTTGGACCAAGTCTAGAAGGAGGGGTTGCCCTAGGCCATAAACCAAGCATCACAAATACCAAGGGTGATATTTGGAGCTATAACACTTGCTAGACTTGGCATGCATGGTATTGCATGTCATTCTTTTGCTATTCTGGCATGGGTTTTGCCCGGTGTAACAGTGTTTTCAGCCTAGCCTTTTGATTTTTGAATAGCCATGGTGTGATGGGGTTCTCATGTTTTGGTTGAGTTGGATTAACGGATGGATTCAAAGCTAAGTGAGGTGGATCTCTGAAATGATAGAACACATGGAATATTAACCCTTTGAACCAAACTGTGGGTTGTGGTAAAGCTGAATTTTGTGTTGCCTCGGATGGCCTAAGAATCCTTGCTGGTGAATGACGGGATATACGATAAATCCTAGAGGTGGTTTACTCTTCGTTGGGCCTAGTAATCTTGGGTTCAAATAAGAGATAAAGTCTCGAGAGTGGGTATCGGTTTAGGGCCTAGTGATCCGATGTGGATTGCGGTAAAGCCTGAGAGACTGGGGTTTCAGTTCAGGGCCTAGTGATCTGGGTTTGGATTACGATAAAGCCTGAGAGACTAGGATACAAGAAAATTCCTCACGATGTAGGTGGAGAAATCTGGCGGAATCCATGCTTGTTTGGCCTAGTGATCAGGTGGAGATCATGGTAAAGCCTATTATGATGTGTTCATTGTGTTGGCCTAGTGATCCGGGATGGATTACGGTAAATCTTGATTTCTATTGATGAGGGTGAGGTGGTTTAGCCTTGGTATGCCCTAGTTGGTTCTTTTCGTTTGAGTCCCACATTCATGCTTGGAATATGGAACGAGAGTGAATGGATGAAGAGAGATTGGGCTCAACCATTCTATGATCGGGTGGAACGTGGAAGTCCCATCCTGGGTTTGGTTTTTCCATCATTAATGAAAGGTTATTTATCCTTGTATTTCTATGAGCATTTTGATAGATTATATGTGGTATATATGGTTTTACTTTCATGAGTATTTCTATTGTTATTATGCTCATTATATCTATGTTTTATGACAATATATGTGTATGGATCTCAACATTCTTTTGCTTGTAAATGAATGGATAATGTATCTATGGCCTAATAGATGGTAATGAAAAAAATGGCACGAGGGAACAATGGTTCTTAGCGATCCTCAGATAAGTACAAGGTCCCTATGTTTAATTATGTTGGTTACACCTGTAGATTACATGCTTCCGACATGTTTGATGAAATTCCTGTCATGGCTAGTAGGAGTCTGATTAAGGTCTTGTTTCACTTATTGCTTTTGCATCATTTTTGCGACGTTCTTTTATTGCTCCTAAGTTATCATTCCATTCTGGGCAGTGACCTGAGCTCTGGGCCTGAAAAGTGGCTCAAATCCTGGGGATGCTAGTATAACACTGGCAAATTGGGTCTCTGGAAGCTGGAACACAAGCTTGTGAGAGATAATTTGGGTTTCTGGACGTTGTCATTCCTATATCATGAGATAAACTGAGGCTTAAGATGTACAAAACATCAGTGGGACCCAGGGATAGGATGTCTAAGTGGCTAACATGTCTCCCGAGGGTTCTGTTGCTGATGTGGATAGGTTGGTTGTTGTGTTCCATCGATTCCACTTCCTTAAGGTCACATAGGAGATCGAATCCAATCATAGTAGCCTCTCATCAGATGTTTACACTGGCTGGCCAATTACTTGGGTAGATGTGTGAGGATGTTATAGTTCATAACTAGCACTATGACACCAATTAATCTGATTTTGTATAAAAGAGCTCTTAAAGAAGGCGTGATAATGGGTTCCGGTAACACTCCTCCACTATAATTGGGTTTTAGTCATGTTACCTTATCAGATGAATGGAGTAGTGACTATCAACCATTATCCAAAAAGTATCCGCAGTTAGCCAATACATCTCATTAGTTACAAGTTGTTAGTAGACTTGATGGAACCTCAAGATTGAAGTTTAAAGGTGTAAATTCATTAGACAGAAGTCAATCACTTCGTGTCCCTTCATCTGTATATATTCCTCCAAGAATGTTAGTCATCAATATTCCTTCCATAGAATACCAAAATTACCGTCATAAACAAAGGCATCATGGTCGTCTGTCTAGTTCTTGTATATACTGTCAAAACCCAAAGAAAAAATACTATTCTATTGAGTCAGGACAATCGTCCACCTCTACATATACCACTACATCTCATCACGGACAACACCCAAATTTCCTTGAGTGTGTTATGATTCTTGCTTCAGACATAAAAATGTATAGCTTGCCAAGAGAAAAACTTGGCAACAAAATCATACTTCCTGAATGAAGTGTAGATCCAAAAAATTGTATTCTAAAATTCAGGAATGGATTAGTACAGAGTGATCTACAATTTTTACATTATAGGTCAATTGCAGAGCCAGAGCTAGATGAGAATGTGAAACTGCTCAATCATAGCAATTACCAGTTGGTCTGCCTAGCACAAAATTTAGATGACTTGGAAAAAGTTATCCTCCAAGTCAAAGAGCATGTAAAGACTATACATCAGACATATGACACTATGTATTTCCATCAAAACGCCTAAGATGATCAACTGAAAGAAGCACAATTAGGAGTTATAAGTAAAGTTGTGACTAGCTTTAAATATTCTCTACCTAGACTAACGTCTCCTCCAAATTATGAAGAGGCTGAGAGTGAAGGACAAAAATTTACATATCTCAAGGCTTCTCAGTCTTAATCTAGTTTATCACTAATTTTTTATTTTATTTTATTTGAGAATAAATTGTTGATCCTCAGAAGTTTACAAAGATAGTTAATGGAGCCAATCTAGTCGAAGAAAAGCTAGAATTAATAAAAGCCAAACTAGAAAGATTCAAAGTTCATGAAATACAAATGGTAGGACTAGAAGACACTAGAGAATCTTATGAATTTTTTTAGCTTTTCACATAAAGCTTCAAGAACTACAAGTTCTTATATAGGATCACAATCCCATAAAAGTCCATTTTCTCAATGGACTAGACACATGTCAACGAAAAAAGCTAGAGATGAGTCTCTTCCTAACATGACCATCCATGATAATGCCTTATTAATCTATTTTGATTTTTTAGATAGAGAGAAAACATAAAATTTACTACAGAAGATAAATGCATGGGCTACACAGAAGAAAGTCGAGTCAAAAACTACACGGAAAGATGTCGTTGTTCAAATAACTTGGGCACTTACAGGAAATACTAGGCTATGGTGGGAGAAAATATACAAGACTGAACAAGTTGGGATTTTGGAAAATTAAGATCCCCTCCAGGAAATGCTAATGACATTATCTCATGAATTTCTAAGCATTATACCATCCGACTCTAATCATTATGCTCAAATGTTTACGAGTAAAAAATTATGCAACCTAGATTTGTTGAATGATTACTATTATACCATGCAGAGTTCGTATTATAAAATCCCAGATCATCACAATGTTTCCTATTTAAGGCACTATATAGCATCAATGCTAGGAAAAATTCTAGAGTTAGTACACCATCCACTGTCCAACCAAGGAATATCTGGTGAAACTCTCTCTTTCGTTGCTTTACAACAACATATTCTAACAATTTTGAGAAATGAATGTGCATCCTACAAAACTCATAAGAATGTTAAAAAGAAGTTGATTTTCAGTCCTAATATATGTAATTACCTTTTAGAAACTTACCATTTTAGTTGCTTTTAGAACTCCTCTAATAAGGGTTCTCATAAATCCGAAATTCAGAAGTGTGAGTGTTCCAGGAGAAAGTATCGATTCAATAAGAAATTTGGAAAGCCAGATTACTAGACGAACAAATATCCTAGGAAGAAATATGTATTCAAGAAAAGATCAAAACCTGCTCAAGAATCTAAATGTTTCATATGTGGCAAGAAATACCATTGGGCAAACAAATGTCCAAAGAAAAATAAGAAAGGATTTCATAACAAGATTATGGAATTATTTAAATCTTCATATGATCATATGAATATTTAAATAATTCCATAATCTTGTTCTGAATTCCTTTCTTATTTTTCTCTAGACATTTGTTTTCCCAGTGGTATTTCTTGCCACATATGAAGCATTTAGATTATCGGGAAGGTTTTGATCTTTTCTTGAATACAAATCTTTTCGTTCATCTTGTAATCTGGCTTTCTAGATTTCTTATTGAATCGATGCTTTCTCCTAAAACACTCACATTTCTGACTTTGGGATTTACGAGAACCCTTCTTAGAGGAGTTCTGAAAACAACCCAAGTGGTAAGTTTTTAAAAATTAATTACAAAGATTAGGAATGCAACTTAACTGTTTTTTAACATCCTTACAAGTTTTGTAGGATGCACATTCATTTCTCAAAATTGTAAGAATATGTTGCTGTAAAGCAACGAAAGAAAGAGTTTCAACAAATATTCCTTGGTTGGATAGTGACTAGTGTACTAAATTTTGATTTTTTCCTAGCAATGGTGCTATATATTGCCATAAATAGGAAACGTTGTGATGATATGGGATTTAATAATACAAACTCTGCATGGTACAATAGTAATCATTCAACAAATCTAGGCTGCATACTTTTTGACTCATAAACATTTGAGCGTAATAATCAAAGTCAGATGGTATAATTCCTAGAAATTCATGAGATAATGCCATTAGCATTGCCTGGAGGGGATCTTAATTTTCTAAAATCTCAACTTTTTTAGTCTTGTTTATTTTCTCCCACCATATCTTGGAATTTCCAGTAAGTGCCCAAGTTATTTGAATGACGACATCTTTCCATGTAGTTTTTCACTCGACTTTCTTCTGTGTAGCCCATGCATTTATATTCTATAGTAAAATTAATGTTTGGTCTTTGTCTAAACAATCAAAATTGATGAATAAGGCATTATCATGGATGTTCATGTCAGAAAGAGACTCATCTCTAGCTTCTGTCATTGACATTTGTCTAGTCCATTGAGAAAATGGACCTTTATGGGATTGCGATCCTATATTAGAACCTGTAGCATTTGGAACTTTATGTGAAAAGCTAAAAGATTCATTTATTTTATGTTTGATAGAATAATATCTAGTATCTTCTTGTCCTGCCATTTTTATTTCATGAACTTTGAATCTTTCTAGTTTGGCTCTTATGGATTATAGCTTTTCTTCGACTAGATTGGCTCCATTAACTATCTTTGTAAACTTCTAGGAATCAAGAATTTCTTCAGAAAAAGATTTTAGTGATAAACTAGATGAAGACTATAAAGCCTTGAGATATGTAAATTTTGGTCCTTCATTCTCAGCCTCTTCATAATTTTGAGGTGACCTTTGTCTAGGCCTAGAATCTTTAAAGCTAGTCACAACTTTACTTATACCTTCTAATTGTGCAACAATTACTTTTAGCTGATCGTCTTGGGCATTTGGATGGGCATACATAGTGTCATATGTTTGATGTATAGTCTTTACATGCTCTTTGACTTCGAGGATATATTTTTTCAAGTCATATAAGTTTTGAGCTAGGGAGACAGATTGGTAATTGTAATAATTGAGCAATTTTACATGCTCATTTGGCTCTGGCTTTGCATTTGATCTACAATGTAGAAATTGTAGATCACTCTGTACTGATCCATTCCTGAATTTTGGAGTATAATTTTACAGATCTAAAATTTGTTCAGGAAGCATGAATTTGTTGCCAAGTTTTTCTCTAGGCAAGATGTACATTTTTATGTTTGAGACATGAATCATAACACACTTAGGGAAGTTTGGGTGTTGCCCGTGATGATATGTAGTGGTATATGCAGAGGTGGATGATTGTATTGACTCAATAAACAAGCATTTTTTCTTTGGATTTTGACACTATATACAAGAACTAGAGGGGCGACCATGATGGCTTTGTTTATGACAGTAATTTTTGTATTTTGTGGAAGGAACACAGCTAACTGACATTCTTGGAGGAATATATACAGATGAAGGGAAACAAAGTGATTGAATTATTTATAATGAATTTACACCTTTAAACTTCAATATTGAAGTTCCATCAGGTCTAGTAACAACTTGTAACTGATGAGATGTATTGGCTAACTATTGATACTTTTGGGATAATGGCCGATAGTCATTATTCCATTCATCTGGTAAGGTAACATGACTGAAATCCAATTGTAGTGGAGGATTGTTACCGGGACCCACTATCATGCCTTCTTTAAGAGCTATTTTATACAAATTTGGATTAATGGGTGGCATAGTGCTAGTTACGAACCTTATGCAAACAATGGTACGAAGCTGAGCGATGTGAGAACGTGGAGCAACATTAAACCCAATAAAATGAAGAAAATATTGTAAGAACTCATTAACATAAGGGTCGGTTAATGACACTTGATATCTCAGAATAATGGATGACCAGATTGGACCATTGTTAAGTGGACTTTGAAAACCTCCTAATAGTGCATCTTGGATGTCATTATGTCTGGTATCTAGGACACATGTTAAACACAAAGTTTCAGTCCTGACTTGACTAAAGGATTTATCCCAAATTGGATCAATTCGAGGTGAATATATTTGTATCTGTTTTCAATACCCCATTCTATATCTTCCTTTTGAACAAGAGGAACTCGATAGACTGATCGAGACAGAGAGATTGGAACATTTACAAAAGTGAACCGGAAAATACTAGCAACACAAAACTTAAATATAGGTAGATTATATATTTTTTCTACTTCTGTGTTTGGTAATGACCAATTTGGTTAAGGTTCATATTCTTGTGAAATAACATGAGTATTGTAAATAGGATCCTTGTGGTCTTTGTTAAGGAACTTAGTAAGAAAAGAACATCATTTCGCATGAGCTATTTTATGACTCTTTGGAAATTCATAACTTCACTTAACTTCCATTTTGACAAGATAAAAGTATTATATGCACCTGAAAAATTGCAGAGATGCAATCCTTGGTCACGCCCAATGCCTAGACACGCCTCTCCTCGACAACAAACGAGACTTATCACAGCTTTTACCTTCAACTTTCGCTTACTTCGTGTCTCACATGTGTCCTAGATACCAGACATAATGACTTCCAAGATGCACTATTATGAGGATTCTAAAGTCCACTAATAAATGGTACAGTCTGATCATCCATTATTCCGAGATATCAAGTGTCATTAACTGACCCTTATATTAATGAGTTCTTACAATATTTTCTTTAGTTTAATGGGTTTAATGCTGCTCCACATCTCACATCGCCAAACTTCATACCATTGTTTGCATAAAGTTCGTAATTAGCATTATGCCACCCATTAATCCGAATTTGCATAAAAGAGCTCTTAAAGAAGGCGTGATAGTGGGTCTTGGTGACACTCCTCCACTACAATTGGGTTTCAGTCATGATACCTTTCCAGATGAATGGAATAGTGACTATCAACCATTATCCCAAAAGTATCCACAATAAGCCAATACATATCATCAGTTACAAGTTATTACTAGACGTGATGGAACCTCAAGATTGAAATATAAAGGTGTAAATTCATTAGATAGAAGTCAATCCCTTCATGTCCCTTCATTTATATATATTCCTCCAAGAATGTCAGTCAACAGTATTTCTTCCACATAATACCAAAATTATTGTCATAAACAAAGCGATCATGGCCATCCCTCTAGTTCTTGTATATACTGTCAAAATCCAAAGAAAAATTACAATCTATTGATTCAGGAAAATCGTCCACCCCCGCATCTACCACTACATCCCATCATGGACAACACCCAAATGACCCTGAGTGTGTTATGATTCCTGTTTCATGCATAAAAATGTACAACTTGCATAGAGAAAAACCTGGCTCTGATACCAATTTACCAGAGTACACAAAATAATAAAATACACGCTCTTTAGTTTTTACATGACCTTTGACTTCGAGGATATCTTTTTCCAAGTCATCTAAATTTTGAGTAGGTAGACATACTGGTATTTGTTATAATTGAGCAGTTTTACATGCTCATCTGGCTCTAGCTCTACATTTGATCTATAATGTAAAAATTGTAGATCACTCTATACTGATCCATTCCTGAATTTTGGAGTACAATTTTCCGATACCAATTTACCAGAGTACGCAAAATAATGAAATACACACAAACATAGATCACAAGATGAAACACATAACTGGAATTCTTCAAACGCAGAGGCTATTTTCTGTTATAGAAACTCTCTGAAAATTAAAAGTGATTTGGGAAGAGTCCCCTCTCCTTTATATAAAGAAATTAGAAACACTCTAGATTCCATCTATCAATACTAGATCATAAAAGCTAGATCTGATATCTAAAATTTGTATCAAGAATATTTTGCACAGTGGATATTTTTATGGGAAATGCACGAAATCGACATGTTCTTCTCCTTAAAGTATAACACTATTCATGAAAGTAAAGTAAAATAAAATACACAGTGGATATTCCACCTAGAGGAACCCACGAAAGCATGCATAATTGTACTTAAAGTTTTGTACAAAGAGGATGTTCATTTACGGAGAACCCTAGAAAGCTAGAAAAGGTTCTAAATTATTGTTTTGAGTATTTAATCAATAAGATCCTTTAGGACTCCTGTCAGAATCACAATATGAATTATTGAAATTTTCATCATGATTTGAGGCATGCCAGTCCATATTGATGCCAACTATGATATGATTTAACCATGGAGGTTCATGACCAAAACAAGCAAAGAAAGGTGAAAATGACATGTGAGGATCCATCTTATCTTGAGGGATTCCAACTTCTCCAAAAGTTATGGCCAAATGAAGAACTATTGTCATGATCGCTTTCAACTGTTGTGCCTCTATACAGAAGATCGAACTCAAAATATCATATATGAGAGCTCCTTCCTCCATTTCTTTCTCTAAGACTGATAATGTTCTGTATGGACTTCTGCAATCAAAATATTATTTTCTTGGAACATATGAAACCATTAATATATCCATCTGTTTACTCCAGTATCATAATGGAGACATAATATCTTCACAATACATAATGACAGAGATTCTTTCAAAGGCTCTGGCATACTTGTGAATACCATAATATTTAATCCAAATGAGATTTGGGTCAAATATATAAATTATCCTGGAATATAGAACTCTTGCCTGACTAAAGTAAACACAATCATTTTGTAAAAGATGCTAGTTAATATCATAACTGTGTCGACCTTCTCATGAACTAAACCATTTTTCTAAGATGATTCTCTGAATTTCAACTAGTAGAGACTTAACCTTTTTTTTCTTTAATTTGTAATTTGTAATTATTTATTTATTTATTTATTTTAATTTTTTAATTAATTAATTTCAATTTTAATTTTTTTCTTCTTTTGTAAAATAATCCCAACGAAAAGCATAATGGCATGATGAGCATAATTCTACTTGGGATTTCCTTTTAGAGCTTTCTCCCTTTTCAAATTTCTTAATTGGAATGATTTTTGTTTCTTTAGCCCCTTCTCTAGTTAACATATCAACAAGGTAATTTTCTTTGCCTGCTTTATAGATGATGTCAAATTCAAACCCTTCTAACCAGAGTTCCCATCTAAGAACTCAGGAGTTTCCTTGTTCTAACAATATTTTGTTTTGAAACATGCCTTTCATATGCTTGAGATCTGTTTTGACTATAAAATGCACACTTTTAAGATAAAGACAATATTTTAATCCCATTTTTTATAGCTAAAATATCCTTATGAGATGAAGGATATTTAAGCTCTGCATCTGTAAAAGTGCTTGAAGCATAAGCACATATTTCTTCCTTCTTATGATGCTTTTGTAATAGAATAACAACCAAAGAGGAATTAGAAGTGTCAGTTTCTAAGGTGAAAGGCATGTTTGGATCTGGGAGAGATAAGGATGGAAAACCTTGTATTTTTTGCTTGATTCACTGTACAACTTTTGTCATTTGTAATGTCCATTCTGAACCCTTTTTCAATCTTTGCTGAATAATCTTTGTGTCTTTAGCTTGTTCTGAATAGAATTGTCTAACATAGTTTAGACATCCTAAAAATCTTTGGACAAATTTTATATCAGGAAGCTGATCAAGAAATCTCAATAGTGACTGTAAAACATGAGGTTGCAATTCTATCTTCCCTTGAGATATAAGTAAACCAAGATACTCAATCTTGGTTTGGGAAGTAATGAATTTGTCTGGTGAAGAAGATAATACCAGACCATGCTTGAAAACAACTTGATAAAATAATTCTAAATGTTTTTTGTGTTCCTGTACATCTCTACTAAAAACCAACAAATCATCAATATATACAATAACAAAATCAAGGTTGTGAAAAATGTCTTCCATGCGCTTCTGGAACTCAGAGGGTGCATTCTTCAAACCAAAGGGCATAACAGTCCACTGATATTGGCCACTTGGAACAACAAAAGATGTTTTGTACCTATCTTTTGGATTTATACCTATCTGCTAGAATCCACTCTTTAAATCAAATTTACTAAACACATTAGCACCAGATATTTTTTCCAAGAGAATATATTTGTTAGGAAGTGGATACCTGATAGGTTCTAAAGCTTCATTCAACTCTTTGTAATTAATCACCAACCTCTTTTTTCCCCTTTTCTGCTCTGAATGTTTGTTGACGTAGAAGGTTGGGCAAGCCCATGAACTTTTACAGGGTTCTATTAATTTTCTGTCTAGGAGTTGCTTAATCTCTTATTTACATAACTTCTGCTCTGCTGGGCTCATATGATTGGAATAAGCCTTTTGAGCTCTGTGGTTATACCCTTCCTTAAAAGGAAGTGAGACAAAGTATTTTTCTCTGAACCAAAAGGCATTAGGGCGCTCGAATATACAATCTATCTTGACCTTATTTACAATATATTTCAAGACTTTTTGTCGAAAAGTTCTACATTCCTAATGATCTTGTTGATCTTAGATAGGTCTTCAATTGATTCATCAACAATGTCCACTTTATTAGGTTGAATTCTGATAGTATATGTATTTTTAGCAGGAACTGCTACCTTTTCATTTTGAACACTGAATGTTATCTGATCTTTATCAATGACCATAAGCATATGATTCTTGGCAAAATATTGTCCAATAAGTATGTCATATCCAATATCATAATTATACAAAGTAACATAAACCAAAGTTGAATCTAGCAATAGTGGGAAATCAGGGGCAACATAAGCAATTTGTATAAGTTTCTTATTAACAAATTTCAAAGTTATCTTTGTCGGTTGCTAGTAATAAGACATAATGGATTTATACTTGCAACAGATTCTCATGGCTATTGTATCTATTTGGGCATCTAGATGATACTTTTTATAGTCTGGAACTTTAATGGAAATTGGAATTACCATTATGTCTCCAATTCCACTGATTTATTTTACTACTAGTTTAGCTATTTGCTGTCTATCTTCTCTCATGATTTCTTCTATTCTTCTGATTTCTTCTAGAGTAGCGTCTTTGCTGGAGAGTTTCCATTCTAGTTTCTTGAAGATGGATGCTATAGCAAGCTTGAACCATTCATCTAAATAAATCTCCTCATCAGAATGAGATTCTTCATTTATTACTTCTTGAAGTTTGTCGATCTTGTCTTGGATTCTTCATTTGAGAATAATCAAACTGGAATCAAGAGAATTTTTCTGTTTTTGGAGGTTTTCTATTTGATGTTTCACATTTTGAAAAGAAAACATTAATCAATCTGATATATATGTACAAGAGTCTTCATTATCATTGATGTATGAAATAGTAATCTTCTGGAAATCATTTTCAAATTCTGTATCAGACTTAGTATTTACAAAGAAGTATTCACATTTTGAATCTGGCTCAGAAACAAGATCCCATTCAACTGGATCATATGAAGATTTAAATACTTCCATAATCTTGTTCTGAATTCCTTTCTTATTTTTCTTTAGACATTTGTTTTCTCAGTGGTATTTCTTTCCACATATGAAGCATTTAGATTCTTGGGAAGGTTTTGATATTTTCTTGAATACATATCTTTTTCTAGGAGATTTATTCGTTTGGCAATTTGGATTTCTAGATTTCTTATTGAATCGATACTTTCTCCCAGAACACTCACTCTTCTGACTTTGGGATTTATGAGAAACCTTATTAGAGGAGTTCTAAAAGCAACCAAAGTGGTAAGTTTCTGAAAAGGAATTACAAAGATTAAGATTGAAACTCAACTAATTTTTAAAATTCTTATGAGCTTTGTAGACTTCACATTCATTTCTTAAAATTGTAAGAATATGTTGCTGTAAAGCAACGAAAGAAAGAGTTTCAATATATATTCCTTGGTTGGACAATGAATGGTGTACTAACTCTGAAATTTTTCCTGGCATTGATACTACATAATGACTTAAATAAGAAACATTGCGATGATATGAGATTTTATAATACAAACTCTTCATGGTAAAATAGTAACCATTCAACAAATCTAGGCCACATAATTTTTGACTCATAAACATTTGAGCATAATGATTAGAGTCAATTGGTATAGTGCCTAGAAATTCATGAGATAATGCCATTAACGTTGCCTGGAGGGGATCTTCATTTTCCAAAATATCAACTTGTTCAGTCTTGTTTATTTTCTCCCACCATAGCCTGACATTTCCTGTAAGTGCCCAAGTTATTTGAATGTGACATCTTTCCATGTAGTTTTTGACTCGGCTTTCTTCTGTGTAGCCCATGCATTTATCTTCTGTAGTAAATTAATGTTTAGTATCTATCTAAAAGATAAAAATTGATGAAGAAGGAATTACCATGGTTGGTCATGTCAGGAAGAGACTCATCTCTAGGTTCTGTCGTTGACATTTGTCTAGTCCATTGAGAAAATGGACATTTATGGGATTGTGATGCTATATCAGAACCTGTAGTTCTTGGAGCTTTATGTGAAAAGCTAAAAGATTCATTTATTTTACGTTTGGTAGAAGATTCTATTGTATATTCTTGTCCTTCCATTTTTATTTCATGAACTTTAAATCCTTCTAGTTTGGATTTTATAATTCTAGCTTTTCTTCGGCTAGATTAGCTCCATTAACTATCTTTGTAAACTTTTGGGGATCAACAATTTCTTCAAAAAAAGATTTTAGTGATAAAATAGATGAAGACTAAGAAGCCTTGAGATATGTAAATTATGGTCCTTCATTCTCAGCCTCTTCATAATTTGGAGGAGACCTTGGTCTAGGTAGAGAATCTTTAAAGCTAGTCACAACTTTACTTATAACTCCTATTTGTGTAACAATTTCTTTCAGCTGATCATCCTGGGCATTTTGATGGGCATACTTTGTGTCATATGTTTTATGTGTAGTCTTTACATGCTGTTTGAGTTCGAGGATATCTTTTTCCAAGTCATCTAAATTTTGAGCTAGGTAGACAGACGATAATTGTTATAATTAGTAATTTTACATGCTCATCTAGCTCTGGCTCTGTATTTGATCTATAACGTAAAAATTGTAGATCACTATGTACTGATCCATTCATGAATTTTGGATTAAAATTTTCCAGATCTAAATTTCGTTAAGAAAATATGACTTCGTTGCTAGATTTTTCTCTGGGCAAGCTGTACATTTAGTTGTGACTAGCTTTA
The DNA here is from genome assembly GCA_031772625.1 of Pinus tabuliformis. NCBI lineage: Eukaryota > Viridiplantae > Streptophyta > Pinopsida > Pinales > Pinaceae > Pinus > Pinus tabuliformis. The sequence goes on from CM062811.1 coordinate 264,120,732, forward strand.
AATATTATTTGCCTAGACCGAGGTCTCCTTTGAATTATGAAGAGGTTGAGAATGAAGGAAAAAAATTACATATCTCAACACTTCTCAATATTCATCTAGTTTATCACTAAAATATTTTTCTAAAGAAATTGTTGATCCCTAGAAGTTTACAAAGATAGTTAATGGAGCCAATCTAGCCGAAGAAAAGCTAGAATTGATAAAAGCCAAACTAGAAAGATTCAAAGTTCATGAAATAAAAATTGCAGGACAAGAAGATACTGGAGAATCTTATACCAAACATAAAAGAAATGAATCTTTTAGCATTTCACATAAATCTCCAAGAACTACAGGTTTCGATATAGGATCACAATAGCATAAAAGTCCATTTTCTGAATGGACTAAACAAATGTCAATGACAGAAGCTAGAGATGAGTCTCTTCTTGACATGACCAGCGATGGTAATGCATTCTTCATAAATTTTGATTGTTTGGTCAGAGACCAAACATTAATTTTACTACAAAAGATAAATGCATGGGCTACACAGAAGAAACCTGAGTCAAAAACTACATGGAAATATGTCATCATTCAAATAACTTGGGAACTTACAGGAAATGCCAGACTATGGTGGGAGAAAATAAACAAGACTAAACAAGTTGAGATTTTGGAAAATGAAGATCCCCTCTAGGCAATGCTAATGGTATTATCTCATGAATTTCCAAGCATTATACCATATGACTCTGATCATTATGCTCAAATGTTTATGAGTAAAAAATTATGCAGCCTAGATTTGTTGAGTGATTACTATTGTACCATGTAGAGTTTGCATTATAAAATCCAAGATCATTACCATGTTGCTTATTTAAGGCACTATATAACATTAATGCTAGGAAAAATTCCAGAGTTAGTACAACAGTCACTGTCCAACCAAGGAATATATGTTGAAACTCTTTCTTTCGCTTCTTTACAACAACATATTCTTATAATTTTTAGAAATGAATGTGCAACCTACAAAATTCATAAGAATGTTAAAAAGTAGTTGAGTTTTAGTCCTAATCTATGTTATTCCTTTTAAAAAACTTATTGCTTTGGTTGCTTTCAAAACTCCTCTAAGAAGGGTTCTCATAAATACCAAAATCATAAGTGTGATCGTTCTAGGAGAAAGTATTGATTCAATAAGAAATCTGGAAAGCCAGATTACAAGACGAACAAATCTCCTAGGACAAGATATGTATTCAAGAAAAGATCAAAACATGCTCGAGAAAATAAATGCTTCATGAAGGACAACTGGGCAAACAAATGTCCAGAGGAAAATAAGAAAGGAATTCAGAACAAGATTATGGAATTATTTAAATCTTCATATGATCTAGCTGAATGGGATCTTTTTTCTAAGCTGGATTCAAAATGTGAATACTTCTCTGTAAATACTGAGTCTGATACAAAATTTGAAAATGATTTCCAGAATATTACTATTTCATACATCAGTGATAATGAAGACTATTGTACATAAATATCAAATTCCTTAATGTTTTCTTTTCAAAATGTGAAACATCAAATAACAAATCTCCCAAAATAGAAAAGTTTGTTGATTCTAGTTTGATTATTCCCAGACGAAGAATCCAAGACAAGATTGACAAACTTCAAGAAGCAATAACTGAAGAATCTCATTTTGATGAGGAGATTGATTTAGATGAATGGTTTGAGCCTGATACAACATCCATCTACAAGAAACCAGAACGAAAAATCTCTACGAAAGACATTGCTCTAGAAGAAATTAGAAGAATAGAAGAAATCTTGAGAGAAGATAGACAACAAATGGCTAAACTAGTAGAATAAATCCAACAAAAACTTCATAAGCTAGATGAATTGAACTCCCAGTTTGTCTCATCCATGTTTGACAAGACACAAACACCACTTGGTTTATGTACAAAAAAATGAGAAGAGCTAGTGAAAGAATTAAGTGGAATTGGAGACAAAATGGTAAATCTAATTGCCATTAAATTTCAAGGCTATAAAAAGTATCATATAGATGCCCAAATAGATACAAGAGCCATGATAAATTGCTGTACGTATAAAGCCATTCCGACTTATTATTGCAACCGACAAAGATACATTTTAAAGCTGTTAATAAGAAACTTATACAAATTTCTTATGTTGCTCCTGATTTCCCATTATTGCTAGATTCAACTTTGGTTTATGTTACTTTGTATAACTATGATACTGGATCTGACATACTTCTTGGACAATATTTTGTTAAGAATCATATGCCTATGGTCATTGATAAAGATCAGATAACATTCAATGTTCAAAATGAGAAGGTAATAGTTCTTGCTAAAAACACATATACTATCCAGATTCAACTTGATCAAGTGGAAACTATTGATGAATCAATTGAAGAACTATCTAAGATTAAGGATATCGTTAGGCACACAGAACTTCATGGACAAGAATTCTTGAAAGGTATTCTAAATAAGCTCAAGACGGATTGTACAGACGAGCACCTTGACGCCTTTTGGTTCAGAGGAAAGTACTTTGTCTCAATTTATTTTAAGGAAGGGTATAACTGCAGAGCTCAAAAGGCTTCTGCCAATAATATGAGCCCAACATAGTAGAAGTTATGTAAGGAAGAGATTAAGTAACTCATAGACATAAAATTAATAGAACCCTGTAAAAGTTCATGGGATAGCTCATCCTTCTACATAAACAAACATTCAGAGCAGAAAAGGGGAAGAAAGAGGTTGGTAATTAATTACAAAGCAATGAATGAAGATTTAGAACCTATTAGGTATCCACTACCTAACAAAGATATTCTCTTGGAAAAAATCTCTTGTGCTAATGTGTTTAGTAAATTTGATTTAAAGAGTGGATTCTGGCAGATAGGTATAAATCTAGAAGACAAGTATAAAACAACTTTTGTTGTTCTGGGTGGCTAGTATAAGTGGACTGTTATGCCCTTTGGTTTAAAGAATGCATCCTCTGAGTTCTAAAAGTGCATGGAAGACATCTTTCACAACGCTTATTTTGTTATTGTATATATTGATGATTTGTTGGTTTTTAGTATAGATGTACATGAACACAAAAAACATTTAAAATTATTCTATCAAGTTGTTTTCAAGCATGGTATGGTATTATTTTCTTCACTAGACAAATTCATTACTGCCCAATCTAGGATTCAGTATCTTGGTTTTACTTATATCTCAAGGGAAGATAGAATTTCAACCTCATGTTTTACAATAACTGTTGAGATTTCCTTATCAGATTCCTGATATAAAATCTGTCCAAAGTTTTTAGGATGTCTAAACTATGTTAGACAATTCTATTTAGAACAAGCTAAAGACACAAATATTATTCAGTAAAGATTGAAAAAGGGTTTAAAATGGACATTACAAATGATGGAATTTGTACAACGAATCAAGAAAAAAATACAATGTTTGCCATCCTTATGTCTCCCAGATCCAAACTTGCCTTTCATCTTAGAAACTAATGCTTCTGATTCCTATTGGGCTGCTATTCTATTACAAAACCATCATAAGAAGGAAAAAGTATGTGCTTATGCTTCAGGCACTTTTACATATGCATAGCTTAAATATCCTTCATCTCATAAGGAGATTTTAGTTGTAAAAAATGGGATTAAAATATTTCAACTATATCTTAAAAGTGTACACTTTACAATCAAAACAAATATGAAGCATATGAAAGGCATGTTGCAAAACAAAATATTGTTAGAATAAGGAAACTCTCGAGTTCTTAGATGGCCACTCTGGTTAGAAGGGTTTGAATTTGACATCATCTATAAAGCAGTCAAAGAAAATTACCTTGTTGATATGTTAACCAGAGAAAGGGCTAAAGAAAAAAAACCATTCCAATCAAGAAATTTTAAAAGGGATAAATCTATAATAGGAAATCCCAAGTCTAATTGTGTTCATCATGCCATTACTCTTTTTGTTGGGATTGTTTTTTAGAAAAAAATTAAGTTTCTACAAATTGAAATTCAGAGACTCATCTTGGAAAAATGGTTTAATTCATCAGAAGGCCGACACAATTACGATATTAACTGACATCTTATATAAAAATGATGATGTTTACTTTGGTTAGGCAAGAGCTCCATATTCTAGGATAATTTATATATTTGACCCAAATCTCAGTTGGATTGAATATTATGGTATTCACTAGTATGCCAGAGCCTTTGAAAGAATCTCTGTCATTATATATTGTGAGGATATTCTATTTCCATTTTGACATTGGAGTAAATGGATGGATATATTAATGGTTTCATATGTCCCAAGAAACGAAGATTTTGATTGCAGGAGTCCATACAAAACATTATCAATCTTACATAAAGAAATGGAGGAGAGAGCTCTCATATATGATATTTTTGAGTTCGATCTTCTGTATAGAGGCACAATAGTTGAAATCAATCATGATAACAATTCTCCATTTGGCCATAACTTTACAATTAGTATTGAGTATTTTGGAGAAGTTGGAATCCCTCTAGATAAGCTGGATCCTCACATGTCATTTTCACCTTTCTTTGCTTGTTTTGGTCATGAACCTCCATGGTTAAATCAAATCATACCTGGCATCAATTTGGACTGGCATGCCTCATATCATGATGAAAGTTTTAATGATTCAGATTATGATTCTGACAGGAGTCCTAAAGGATCTTATTGATTAAATCCTCAGGACAATAATTCAGAACCTTTTCTGGCTTTCGAGGGTTCTCCGTAAATGAACATCCTCTTTGTACAAAACTTTAAGTACAATTATGCATGCTTTCGTGGGTTCCTCTAGGTGGAATCTCCACTGTGTATTTACTTTTACTTTACTTTTATGAATAGTTTTTTACTTTAAGGACAAGAACATGTTAGTTTCGTGGGTTTCACTTAAAAACACCCTCTGTGCAAAATATTCTTGGTATAAAATTTAGATATCAGATCTAGCTTTTATGATCTGGTATTGATAGATGGAATCTAGAGTTTTTGTAATTTCTCTATATAAGGGAGAGGGGAATCTTCCCAAATCACTTGTTATTTTATGAGAGTTTCTATAATAGAAAATAACCTCTATGTCTGAAGACTTCCATTTCTGTGTTTCATCTTGTGATCTATGTTTGTGTGTATTTTATTATTTTGCGTACTTTGGTAAATTGTGTCTCCAGACACAGAGACTATTTTCTATAACACAAACTCTCAGAAAATTACAAATGATTTGGGAAGAGTCCCCTCTCCCTTATATAGAGGAATTACAAAAATTCTAGATTCCATCTATTAATACCATATCATAAAAGCTAGATATGATATCTAAATTTTGTACTAGGAATATTTTGCACAGTGGATGTTTTCATGAGAAACCCACAAAACTGACATGTTCTTGTCCTTAAAGTAAAAAAATCTTGTTGGTTTCCTCAGTTTGGGTTTCCAGGCTAAAAGCTTTGTGTTAAACGTGTCTTATATATATATTTTGAAAAATCTTGTATATACATACATACATATATATATATATATATCTTTATATCTTTATATGTATATATATATATATATATATATATATATATATATATATATTTATATGTATATCTATATATATATATATACATATATATTTATATGTATATCTCTATATATATATATTTATATGTATATCTCTATATATATATATAGAGATATACATATAAATATATATATATATATATAGATATATATATATATATATATATATATATATATATATATATATATATATATATATACATAGATATATCTATATATATATATATATATATACATAGATAGATATATCTATATATATATATATATATACATATATCTATATATCTATATCTATGTATATATATATATCTACGTATATATATATATATATCTATGTATATATATATACATAGATATATCTATGTATATATATATATATACATAGATATATCTATGTATATATATATACATAGATATATATATATATATACATAGATAGATATATCTATATATATATATATATATATATATATATATATATATGTCACTGCATCACTAAACTAAAAATCCATTAACCATGGATTATATTACAATTGTAGTTTATTAACCAAAACTAAAATTCCATGGGAAAAGTCATAATGCACCACAAAACCTCATTTAGCAAAAAACAGTGTGTTGAAAATTCCAAAAGCAAGGATTATATATATATATATATTATTTTATTTTATTTTTTCTCAGGGGAAACAGGGGGCGGCTTCGCCCCATTGTGACCCCCTTTCTTTGCCCAAAACAACACAAAATGCATGCAAATAATGATGAAAATAATATAACACGTACCCAACATTCTCCCACTTCTTGTTTTCTTTGCAATAGGGAGTCACTGAAGTACATGATAAACAATCTAGGGACATAATACCCATTATTTCTCTACACCAAGAGAACTTCTCAGTGCTCACAAATTTTGTTAATGAATTTGCAACATTCTTCAAAGTGTCCACCTTTTCCAATAACATCTTCTTGTCTGTCTTCAGTCATATCTCTCACAAAGTGATAATGAACATCAATATGATTTGTCTTTGAATGATAAGATAGGTTCTTTGCTAGGAATATTGCACCCTTACTATCACACTTATCCTCACAATGTTGTACTAAACCAATAGCTAAACACAATATTTGTAACCATATTGCTTCCTTGCTTGCATGAGTGGTTTTTATGTATTCAAATTCTATAGTTGAGTGTGCCACCAGAGACTATCTCTTGCTCATCCAACAAATTCCTCCTCCAAATAGGTTAAACACATACCCACTTGTAGATATTTTGCGATCCATATTTCTAGCCTAATCTACATCAACAAAGCCATTTATGTCCAACACTCTATCCAATCCTAGTATTTCTTGGTGGCACGATCCATATCCAATAGTGCCACACAAATAACTAAAAACCCTCTTTACTATTGTCCAATATCCACTCCTTGGTTTTTGACATATACCTACACACTACTCCCACTACATGTGCAATGTCCGGCATAGCACAACCCATTACATACATTAAGCTTCCCATTGCACTGGCATATGGAACACAAGACATATCCTCTTCCTCTTCCAGTGCCTTGGGACATTGATCCACAAATAAATATACACGTACAAGAATAGGCACCTTTACCGGTTTACATTCCTGCATATTAAAACTCTGCAATATTGTCTCAACATACTTCCTTTGACTTGACCAAAGTTTCTTGTTTCCTGCTCTCTCATGATTTCCATGCCCAATTATGAAATATGCAACATCAAGATACTTCATGTCAAGTTTAGAGGACAATTTAGTTTTCACTTCCTTGATGATTTCCCTATCGTTCCCAATCAATAACATATCATCCAAATACAAGACCGAATAAATAAGATGAAAACAAAATTATTTGAAATACATATAGTGATCCACTTTTCTCCTTGTGAAGCCAAGTCCCAATATACAACGATCATTTTTTTTATACCACATCCTTTGTGGTTTCTTTAACCCATACATTAACTTTTTTAGCTTGCATACTAGCTCTTTCTTTCTTTCCACAACAAAGCTTTATGGATGTTTATGTAGATTTATTCTTCAAGATCCCCATGTAGAAATGTTATCTTCATATCCATCTATTCTACTTCAATATATAAAGTAGAAACAATAGATAAAAGAGATATAATAGAAGCTAACTTGGAAATAAGAGAAAATATATCACCCAAATCAATTCCATCTACCTAGGAATAACCCTTTGCTACTAACCAAACTCTGTATTTCTCCACTTTGCCTTCTACATTCAACTTCTTAAACACTTATTTGTGACTAAATGGATTTATCCTAGCCAAAACTCCATTAGATCATAAGCCTCATTCTTGTCCAAGGCTGTGATTTCTTCAATCATGGCCTTTTCCAAAACTTTCCATCCTCTAAATCCATTTCTTCCCTGGCAGTTCTAGGTTCATCACCAACACTAAAGAAAGAAAAATTTAAACTAAAATAAGGTGGAGTATACCTTTTTGGTGGCCTTCTTTCCCAAACTATTCTCCTCAATACTAAAGCATGTGGTTTTTATTCTTCTAATTCTTGTTCTTGTTTAGAGTTTGACTCATCATCCTTCATTTCAAACTCTATCTTTTTTGGTTCTTTCTCCCTTTGTAGGACTTCTTGTATGACATCATCTTTTACTTCTCTATGTACCACATCTTGATTATACACTACCTTCTTAGTTTATGGGTTCCAAAGCTTATAACCTTTCAAACCATCTTTATATGCAATAAATATACACTTTTTAGCTTTGTTATCTACCTTGCTCCTATTCTTCTTTGGAACGTGTACATAAGCATCACACCCAAATACCCCGAGATGTTTAAGAGAGGGTTTCTTAGTAGTCCATACCTCATGTTGTCTTGTCATCTAACGTTGACAGTGGTGATCTATTTACTGGGTAACACACAATATCCACTGCCTCTGCCCACAAATCCTGATCTAACACGACACCACTAAGCATGATCCTTGCATTCTCCATCAAGGTCTTGTTCATCTTTTATGCAACTCCATTTTTCTAAGGTGTGTATGGTGTAGTATTATACCTTGCTATATTACACTTCTTATAGAATTATTAAAATTATCTCCTACAAAATTTTCCACCATTCTCTGTTCTCAACACCTTAATTTTCTTCTTTATCTGATTTTTCACATGAGTCTTAAACTCTTTGAATTTGTCAAAGAATTTAGATTTATTCTTGAGGAAGTAAATCCATTGTTAGAGATAAAAACAATACGAGATAAATAATGATAAAAATCACATACACACCAACAATACACATAAACTATGCACACCATGATTTGCCCTGGAAAACCCCAACTAAAACCAAGTGCTTGAAACCACCATTGTGGAGCTATCAACTTTCACTCTTTTAATAAGTCAAGTACATTCTCCCATTTAAAATTGACTAGGGAAATCTACATGTCCGCCGCCCCGCCCCCCCCGCCCCCCCCGCCCCCCTATCACTTAGTTCTACTCCAATACTTTATCGATAGGGGTATGCATCCCTAACTAGGTCTTACAGTCATACGCCCATATATATGTAATCTAAAAATTTCACCTCCAAGGTAATTTTTTTTGGATATTGTTGTCTTGAAACTTATGCTAGTATTCTCTCGCTTCCACACACCTATTCACACCAAGTGTTCTCCTCACTAGATTTGGATTTTGTGGTTGCATCTCACCTTGCTAGACCTTTATTTCTTTTCAGGAAATATTCATGTATGCAATCATCATCTCTTTCTATAGGCCATGATCCCTTGACTTAGATACCAATGTTAGAGATAAAAATAATATAAGAAAAATTGTGATAACATTCACATATACAACCAATACTTTAAGTGTAGATATTGAATCCTATATGTGCAGGAACAAGTAATAATGAAACTCTATGTCTTGAGATAATCCAAATTTTTGGTAAGAAGAGTTTTGTTTGTCATGTATATATCTTATTAAAGTGAGTATGCCCATATGAAATGAATTTTGCAGTGCATTGATGTTTCTTTCAATTTGCCTAGTAAGCAGTTGAACATGATTAAACAATTGACTATGTGATGGTTTTGAAACAAATTCAATAATTGTTGTAAATGATATATTGAAATGATGTTATGGCAAAGAAACTAACATTGTTTGGTTAAATGTGAATGCAGATTTCAAGTAGAGTTCCTTAAGCATGGAAATCAATGTAAGCCCATGATACAAGGTAAAAATATTATCACTTGCAAAGGGACCAATATTATGACAAGAGTCTCCTAGTTATGAGACTTGGATTCTATATGAAGAAAGTTTGGAAAATAAATTTTATGATTCAAAATTTCATGATAAATCTCATGGAAATTGCATGCATGTGATACACATGAGATAACGTATCTATCTAGGAAGGATATATGATGTTGCAAATCATAGCAGCATAAGAAAATACTTGGAAGTATTCCATGTAATTCCTTAGAAGGATATGTTGAATGCCTTGGTTGGAAAAACTGAAATATGTAAGTTGGAGGCTTAGGAAAAAGGTCATTGTGGTGACATCAGACCCTATGGTATGCTTTGATCACCATGATCCATGACATGTGAGATGAGTTGTGAAAAGTTAAGTGTAATGTAAAGGGATGCCCTGGCTGTAAGACTTTATGAGTCTTTTTGACCTTCCTATGTAAGAAAGTTTTAGCAAGGTAGATCACTTGAGGGACAATATAAAATAGAAGATGATTACTTGAGCCTAGAAGGGTGAATGACTGCAAGAAAGAGGAGACTCAATGGAATTATGATGAAAAAAATAATTGGGTCACATGCTCATTGGAATCATGAATTTATTTGTGTTTGTCTGAGCCATAAGTAAGCTAAGCTTGTTACATATGGAAGTATGATGAAGTGAAAATAATCATACATACAAGTATTATGGTTATGTAAATATTTTTATACGGATTTGAGTAAATTTAGGAAAATTCTCATACTTAGAAAAATATTTTAATACACCTATTTGCTAATAAGTGTTATAGGAATGCAAAAGGCTTAAAAGTGACCACTTTGTGAAGAATAATTCCATCACTAAGGTAGTGGAAACAATAAAGAACGTGAAGAATGATGTTGAGAAGAAGGAGTAAGGATACTGGTGTAGCTAAAGGGAAATAGTCCATAGTTTGCTATAATGAACAAATAGCACCTGTAATAGTGTAATGTTTCCCAAGGTGACACCTGAAGGGGGTGTGAATACCGAGGATGGCATCCCTTTAGGTGGTAGGCGATTGTAATTTCCCCATCACTTAACCCCCATTGATATTGTAATTATAATCATTATATTATTGATCCTTGTATGGGCATGTAAATGTAAATGGGCAAAAGACCCAACATAATGTAATTATAATCTAATACTAGTTGATGAGGAGGTGAAGCCTTGATATAATATGGACCATGAGAAGCCATGGGGAGGAGTGGAGCCAACAAAAGGGAATTGAAGAATTAAAAACTACCATTGTGTTATTTGGATAAACCAAATGTTCACAAGGATCAAGATTGTCAACCTATTGTAGCTGCTACAACACCCTCCAAATTTAGCCAATATTCAAATTTTGGAGCCTCCTATTGATTATGTGAATTGACATTACAAGTTATTAAAGTTTTTCTAGAAACCTATCGAATTTCCAGAGCTAGAAACCTATCGAATCTCATATTTCTAAAACAATGTAGAGATGAAAACCTCACTCCAAATTAACTATTACTAGCTCCATAATTTCATGCTCTCTCTTCTCAAAATACAAATCACATTGCCCTGATGATGGACTCACTAAGCTAGTCCGAAACGTTGGTTTCAAAAAACTGTTCACAGGTTTTTCCAAAAAAATAAATTTTTCTATGCTTGTTCCCTAAGGTTTTCTAAGTGTTCAAGTTCCTTTCTAAAGAAGTCCGAAGTGTCATCTTTTGTTAAAGGCAACTCTGACGCACTCTCATGAGATAACTCCAACACACTTTCTTATATTAGTTGATTCTGTTTAACATTAGAACATGTGCTGGGCACATTTGTAGGGTGTAGCACACCTTTTGATTGCAACTGACACTTGAGTCGTAAAGACATGCATCCTAACTGTCACACTTGGAAATTAGTGTAATTTTATTGTTGTTTTGATGTATATATGTTGATTTTGAGTATTGTGCAAATTCTTGTCATGTGTTTGATCATGTATGTGTGTGATCATGTTCAATACTTGTTATATTCCCTTACTCTTACTCTCTTGTCTCATTGATCTCACACTTAGTCAATTTTGGAGTTCATCCTTGTCCTCACATTTTGTGCAAGTCATGAGCACATTCATCCTATAACCAAGTGATGATTGCATTACACATTCCTAAACCTTTGTGTTGAAACCCTTACCTATTGTACCTGCGAACTGTACCCATCTTGATTACAACCTCCTTCATTGTGCATTAAGCAACCTTAGAGCACAATCACTCAACCCTTACTGCTTACAATTGCTCATTGTGAAAGCCTTGATCGACCCTGCCTTGTTCTACACATTGCACACTCCTAGTGGAAAATAGGGCCATCTATTGACCCCTACAGTGTAAACCTATGCAATCCATGGAGCCTCCTCCTCAAACATTGCACACTGTGCAGTCACAATGCCCAAGCTTGTCACCCTTGTCTCCTCGACTTGCCCTCTGCACCCAAAATTTATCTCCTTTCTCTTGCCTTTATGCACTGCACACTTCTAGTGCCTAGACATGTCACCCTTGCCTCTTGAATTTACACTATGCACCCAATAAGGCCTCTCTCTTAGTACTTGCACAATGTCCCATCATAGTAAGCATCGTATATGAGAAAACAAGGTAGACTAGTTGATTTCAGGATTGATATTGTCTTGCCATGAGTGAGCTTCACTTGCAAGTACTGCCATCTTAACATGGAAGATAATGTTCAAGGAGGTCATCAAAGAGATCTTGCAAACCTGATACTTGTGGACGTGAGACACAAAGAGACCTCATACAAGGAGATAAAATAACTATGGACTATGATAGATAGATTGAAACCAAGATGACTTGGAAGACTCTAATGCTATAACCAGACCCTTTGGAGGGTAAAGATGAAGTATAAGCTAGATCTATCCTGAAGGACTGAAGACATGGAAACAAAGAGAAGAGCTTGGCATTGGTACACTACAATGAAGTCTCATGTCATAGCCGCCAAATTATAGCTCTTTAAAGTGCCAACTCAAGAGTGTTGTTTTGTCTCATGTATTTTTCCACATTATTAGTGGAAATTAATTATGTAATTTCGAAAATTGGGAAATGTAAAATGTGTGGAAGCCCAAGGGTCACACATGGAATGTGAAGAGTCACTAGGTAGCTCAAGATTCATGAGGGAGGTAAAGAGTCACATGGGAGGTGAATAGTCACCTTATTTGCTACAAATTAACCCTTATAACTCAAGAAAAGGAGTTTACACCTTGGCTTCTCAAGCTAGGCATAAGAGAGAAGATCATTCTTTTGAGGAGAAAGTGGTGGCATAACGTTCCATTATTGAAGCTAGTGATGCAACAATATAATTGAGTATCTTGTAACTTTCACTTTCTCTTAGAGCCGACACACTTTCATGCATGTATCATGAATGTTGTAAGACTATTATTTCGTGTTTGTGATGTTTGTGTCTTATTTGTGCTAAAGAAAATTAAATATTTCGTTGGCCTTGGTACACATATTTGAATTGTGCATCCTTGCTTGATTTCATGATCATTGTTACTTTGTGAACTATTTCATAGACTAATTAACAATTCTTTCTACGTATATGTGTGTGTCTTTATTAGGATAGTACGGTTACTTTTCTTCTAAAGGCTCACTCGTTCTTTTCCCCTCTATGAAAGTACCTTGTACACATTGCAACTATTTATATCACAAAGATTACTTGCTTATCTCAAAAGTATATGCATGCTCTCTAATGTTGTAAATTGTAGCCAAGGAAAATATTTAAGAACATAATAATTATAGCTAGGCCTATTTCCCCGATGGGGCTCTTATCCCAAATAGTGTGAGGTCTAACTAGGACTTCATATTGGGGAGACCCCCTATATGTTGGCGGCTTCTAGCACTGTTAGCACAACCCTTACCAAGAAAATATGTAATGGGAAGGTGCGAAAATAATTGCCAACAATTATGAGAGGAATGACTAATAGTACCAAAACTACTCAAAGGTATGGGAAGGGTACTAGGCGAGGATTTATGGAGTCTAACCATAAGCTTTTGATTCAACCAATATGGGCAGATTTGACAAGAAACCCGAGAAATTTGACCCGTGAAAAGATGGAAAAGCATTCCCCATGAGGGAGGGGGAGGGGTGGTGTGGAATAAAAAACATTAGTGTGTGTGCAAGAGTGCAAGAGTGGAGTGAAGTGTAGAGCAGGGTAGGTGCAGAGAAACAAGAGACCAACACTTGGAGGAGGGCCATAATAGAGAAAAAAATATTGATGATATGACTGGATTAAGGAGATTAGTTTCAACACTCCACCCAAGATTGCTAAGTGTAACTTCCCTCAAGGATTCCTTATCTGGCTTGGGGTGGACAACTGAGAGAGAGATTGCAATGCAACTAACACTACGGTGGAGTAAAGTGCAACTCACCCTTCATTAATTGCAGGTAACATTTGATTATAATAATATAAGTGCACTTGGGAATTTTAATTTCTTCAATGTGATATTGTGCAAGAAATAGAACTAATGACTGTGTAATTACAAGTTTATTTTTTTAATGTGTATCACAACGTGTGTGTTGCTTGTTTATGCCATAAATTGGTAAATTTCCATTGATTCCTAGATGTGAGGGAAATCTAGTTTTAATGGCCATGATAGTTGTGTAATTTTCATATGGCTTCTTGTGTATCCTTACATGCTCTTAAAATGAGCTTGAAGGGAACAATATTGTAAATATATATAGTTCGAGTCATTGCTAAGTCTCTGGATGATACCAAATTCAATCAAATAAGTAACATGGCTAAGTGGATAGGGGAATTTAACCCCTCAATCTCATGGATAGCCATGAATATTGGTTGGATATAAGGAGCTCCCCATAAGTTACAAGTGAGCTTAGTTTACCTTAGGAAAGCTAGATGATTCATATGTTTGTTGTAGATATTAAGAGATATTGTGGTGTTATAGACTTAGAATATAAGGGCAATTTCCTTGGCAGTAAGATAAAGTCTCAGATGAGAAGAGTCTTTGCATAAAACTTCAAGATTCATATTGAAGAGTTCATTGAGAAATCTTAAATGGTGGAAGTATTGTGAGGAGATTAAATGGCCTTGAAGTGTAGGTGTTCGGTCTTTACTAGGTCATTTGAAGTTTTGAATAGCTACAATGTACACTAGCTGGGACCGTTGATTGGTCGTGAGGTCCTCAGTTTGGAAGAGAGGAGGTCAAAACACCTCATAAGAGGCAATTGTGTGTAATGTCCCTCTAATATTAATTGTGAAGTCCACTGGAAATTGGTAGCAAGGAAGAAGTGTTTGGGTGCTTTCATGGTTGGGGAGGACCTTGATAGTGTAGAAGTATTCTAGGCCACTTTAGTACCCTAGCATGGTTCTTATTAGATCTTGGGACAAGATGAGAGTCTCCATTGGCCAACATGCATTTATAAGGATAATTTTGAGGATTAATTGTTTTGTTCGGGCCAAAGAGAAATTAGGGAACATCCTTGGAAATCCTAGGGAGTTGGTGATCCAAGCTTTATCCCCTAGTCATATGGATGACACAAGGGCCATGACCAAGAGATAGTAGGAATGGGGCTTACCAAAATACCGAGCTACTAGAGGATTTAAAACTTTATGCTTTTGCATCTATATTGGTATTACAAACTATCACAAGTCAACAATAACTCTGTTAATTAGGCATGTTAACTAAAAACATCGAATACTAGAGTACCAAAAATTTTGAAGAATGATGTCATGATTATGTCACATATAATGACATGGTGATGCCACATGTAAGACACGTGTCACTTAGATTCAACATTTTTGGCATGCCAACTATGTAAATATGAGTGACATGTGGCAATAAACACATCAACAAATTGTCATGCGATAGCAAACACATCATCTTTTTCCATGTGTCAGATGTTGATTAAGTGTTAAAGAATGAGGTGGCATGCTGAACTATCACACAAACATATCGAGATATCAAGATCTTGTGAAGATTGTAATTATAGAAAAAAATTGATATCTTGGTATTCCAGTATCCATGTATTTCTATATGTAAAAATCTATTAGTTATTGAATAATAGTGAGGTACATTAGGATATCAGAACACTAGAGAGTTGGAAATGCACCTTTTATAAAAAAAAATGTATGCAAGGCTCCAATTAGATGGACTGTCAAAATATATGGATTAGTGCGAGAGTGACATGTGTCAATGCCATGGCGTATACAAATGCTAATGAGGCCCTTAAGGAGTATATCTTCAAATCCACATAACTTTTTCCGAGGAGATTAGAATGAGATGAAATTTATGTCATTGGAAAGCTCTTAATGAGTAGAAGATGATGGAAATGTCCAAAACATGATTTGAGGCAATGGAAGAAAGATAAATTTTGATAACTTCATCTTAATAATAAACCTTAAAGGTAGGGTCTAATTACACCCCACAACCCTAATAAGACATTATGGGGTTGGGTGTGTTATACTACAAACATCTATCCAAGCCACATATAGAGAGTTAGATCTCATCGGGCACAAGGAGGATCTCCTCCTTAGCTTCATTATAATCCAGAAAGACCCTCCCCAATAGTGTCTTTAAGTGCCATTAGATATCCATCGTGTACATATATTGGTTGAAGTGACCATGGGTGTGACCAACATTAGAAACCTAATCAACTATCTCATTGGCCACCTCAGTAACATTCAAGTAGGAACATTCACATGCAATCCCATTTTATCCTCGACAATTTCATCTTAGATAGGTTGGGGCATATGGAAATCATAAAGCCTCTCAGAGGATTCCACTCTCTACTAGGCTCTAATGCCAACGCGATACTTGTAATAGGAAACATCACACCAACTTCTATCATGTTGCCTTAGAATTGTTGCCATTGACCTGAGAACCAAACTCGACTCGAGATGGAAGGAAGAGATGAAGGGAGTGGCTATAGAGGGTAAGAGATGTTGAACATAGATGGAGGGAAGTAAAGTAAGATGAAATATAATGAGAGGAAAAGACTAGGAAGAGCCTAGAGAGTGAGGGGTGAGGAGAGAGTTAGAATGTTTGAGTAAGAGGGATTTATTCGCAACTAAGGACTCATAGTTAAAGGGATAAACAAAGACAAATCCAGACAAAGAGGAATGTTACCAACGAGCTTCTCGATTGGAGAATAGAGAAAAAAAATTCTCTTGTAAGGAAACAATTGAATGGAGCCAATGACCTTAAAAATTGGTGTAATTTAACCACGTGGATTCCATTGTCTACAATAAACGTAGAGTGCGAGAGCCGAGCACAATGAGTGGTCATAATACTTTCAAAAGTTGAGACCTATACTGTGAAGTAACCCTTGGTGTGTGTATAATTTCACCCTTGCTTAGATTGAGCATCCCACTTCGAGTATAATGAATGAGCGACATGAGAAGTAAGGAGGGGAATGAACTCACCAATTGTGCCTACAACTCACCACTCTCCATAACAAGTGCCATTAAACTGAACATGTAGCAAGACCAAATTGGATCATCCTATTATGTGAGAACATTGTCCTCGGATCCTCAATGTGATACATGTTTGATGACTACAGGGGGTGCATTACCACATCCATCACCATAAATACTTGGTGGGATGGTGGGCATGCACCCCTATCCATCTCCTTGTTGGCACCCCATCTAGGAGAAATTTTCATTCTTGTTCACAATTCATAGTTTTCATTTATTTAAAATTTGACACTTCATTTTGAATTTCCAAATAATCAATAGTATAAGGCATAAATTACAGAAAAAACATTTCAAAAGAAAATATGTTTTTCATATCTCTCCAAGATGCCTCCTCTTTAATTCCATGCAAATCTAATGAGAGCAAAGCATGTTGCAATCTCTTGGTAAAAAATGAAATGTAAGAGAGACAAAAAAACCTTGAAGGATATAGAAACCAAGAAAGAAAGCCTTCAAGGGAAGGGTTAGGGCCTACAATTCGATTATTAGAAGGATATACTAAAATCCCCAGAGGAGAACAAAAGGAAAACCTTGTTGGAAAGATAAGAAGAGTGGAGAATAAAAAGTAGAGAAATTTTGTTACAAGCAGGTGATAAAAACACCACATTTTCCTAACAATTTGTAAATAATAACAAGACCATACACACTATTGGGGCCATGGATAGATCAAATGGGTTAAAAGACACATCCTTTGTTGATCTAGCTAAAGAAGGGACTATGGAATTTGGGAACCTATTCAAGGAAGACTCTAGAGTGACCATTTGATGCCATAAAAAATGTGGCTTCTAATTTCCCCAACTTTATTGACTAGGATGGAAATAATCAATTAATGGCTGAGGCCACAATGGAAAAACTTATGGGTGTCTTAATTAGTTTGTAGAAGGATAAATGCATTGGTCTAGGTGACATCCTTGTGGTATTTTGTATTGGTTGTTTTGACATCCTGCGAAATAATCTATTAAGGGTAGAAGAATACTCATTAGTGGCTTTCAATGTTACCTGTATCTTGCTCATCCTTGAATTAGACGATCTATGTACATTTGAATAAATTAGTCCCATTTCTATGTGCATCAACATATATCCAATCATAAAAAACTCATAGCTTGATAATTAAGAGACATTATCTTCGATCACATCTCACTTAAACAATTTAGTTTCTTCTAAGGGACAAAAACACTTGAAGAAATTGGACTCACCTGAGAGGGTCTACATTCCTTTCGCACTAGCAACCAAAAGACCCTCAATTTCAAGATAGATTTGTCAAAGACATTTAACAGTGTTAGGTAGTTGTATCTCAGGATGGTTCTAATTAATCCATGTTTCTACCACTCTTTTGTCACCTAGACCATGAATTGTGATTGCACCACCTCATTTTATTTGCTTATAAATGGTTTTTCCACACCATTTTTCGAAGTATAAATAGGCCTTAGATTTGATTTCCCTCTCTGTCCCCTCCTTTTTCTCTAGCGGAAGAAGGCCTCAGTAGAGCGTTAAAGGATGCTCTAGCCACATGCCATTTGAAAGGCATTGTAGGAAGACCCATAGGCTCAATTTCCCATTTGTTATGTGTAGGTGATATTCTAGTAGTTTTTGAAGGGAACATCAACTATGTTAAGAAATTGGAAGAACTTCATAGCATTTTCTCTAAAGCCATTATAATTCTCATAAATAAATCCAAATTCTCTATTTCTCTTGGGGCCTCTTAGACTAGGGAAAAAAATCCATATCTGAAACACTTTATCTCCATGTTGAAGACTTAAGGATAGGTTTCAAGTACTCGGGTTTTATGCTTAAATCAAAAGACTACCACAAAAATGACGTGCTCTGGATCCTTGTCAAGTTGGAAAAGATAACAAATCCTTGGTGCAACAAATGGTTACCTAGAGTAGGCCGCTTGATGCTAGTTAAGGTTGACGTAGAATCCATCCTAGTATATTATACCTCTCTTGCTTGGATATGAAAAGGTATTCTACGAAAATTCCACCAATTGCCTTATTACTTTCTTTAGGTCAACAATGTAGAATTTTTATTTTATTTTATTTATTTATTATTATTATTATTTATTATATTTTATTTTTTATTTATTTTTTATTTATTTATTTTTTTATGGTTCTAGCGTCATCAGGGAAATTGGCCATCTCCAAAGTTTTGGGTGGACGAGGACTAAAGAATGTCTTCCTTTTCTCCAAAGTGCCATAAGCAAAAAATGTGTGGAGGGTGATAAAAGGAATAGGGTCTTAGAAACAATGGAAACCAGGACACTACTGAGAGGGGTTGTGAATCAATAGTGTGGCCAAATTATACAACTTTTCACAAATTATACAATTTATCACAAATTATACAAATTTTCGCAAATTATACTTTTGAATCACTTTAACAATTGTTCATGGATCAACAACACAGCTCAATCATGTAAAACATAACATAATCAACAATCAAATGAGCAAGATATACACAAGACACCAATATTTCTTTTATTGCAAGCCTCAACTTGATTACATAAATTCCCCACAAGCTACTACTTGTAGGTTTATCAGCTGCTACTGAAACAAACTTCTATCCCTACTCATTTATCCGTCTTCATTGAAAGGGACTGCTACCCTTACTCATTTATTAACCTCTGTTGAAAGGGACTCTTGCCCCTGCTCGTTTATCAACTAATACTGAAAAAGACTCTTTCCCCTACTCGTTTATCAACTACTATTGAAAGAGAATATTGTAGTTTTTTCTTGTCAAAGGAAAAACTAATATATATATATATATATTTCATTTTTTTTCTAATTGATTTCTGGCCAGACTTTCAAGCACATCCAAATTTTTCAGAATAATGGTTCTATATGAATTGCTGGGTAATAAATTAATAACAAAATATATATATATATATATAATAAAAAAATAATATAATAAAAAAAAATAATATTTTTTATAAAATGGCTTATTTTTAAAATTGATTTTATGCAAAAATAGGGGGCCTAGCCCAATATTCAAGTTCAACAAAGATTGAAGGTCACAATTCATTGAACTCACCAATCAAGTCACATGTCATAGCATCGTTCGACACAATAGTCACTGAGAAGAGGACACACGAGACTATTAGTTCACTACGTGTCGAGAAAAAATGGAACTAGTGGCAAGCATACGTAATATTATGCCAAAACTCCGCATCAATGTGGGATTATTCCCATTTTTTGAAAAGGAAAGGTAAGCCTCACAATGCATAACTTAGAGACCAAACATTGCCCATTAGAATGTTTCGTTCTAATTCGCTACTCCTCATTAGGAATCTCACTCCATACATTGATGATGCCACAAATGAGAAAAGCACGGTGTACATAAAAATCATGAAATTCATGTGCCTGCTCAATAAGAAATAGCAAAGAACGATTGCTAATCCCCGTGATTGTCCAGGATTTAAAAAAATGCATATGAATAAAAATCTCGCAGTTTCGAATGGTCAAGATGACCACTTACAAATCGAAGGCCCAGGATGGATTGTGAGGTGCCTTGTCCATTTGAAATTTAATCTGAGGGTGTTGTTCCTCTAAGATGATAATGGTCAACTAATCATGCTAGAGAATCTAAGATATTTGTTTTGGGGTTTTGGTTTTGGTTTTTATGGAGGACCAATACATAGACAAACTGTAAGAATGATGTATTAACTCTTTTTAGATAGTACTAATAGATAATCAAAGGGCTGTTTTTTAACTTCAAACAATGATTTGAATTTATAAGGTGTGTAGAAAGAATTTTAAGGAGATATGATTAATTTAGATTTAAGACAGAAAGATAAATTATCATAAGTGGAAAACCTTTGTCCAATTTTCAAAAGTTAAACAAACAATGATTAAGGTGACATAAGATGCTGACAATTTTATGATATAGAGGGAGCCTTTCAGACAGATAGTCCAATATCTCAGTCTCTTTATGATAATAACTTTAGAAAGGACTTTTAAGAATAACCGTAACACATTTATTCTCACCTGATATCTCTATAAAATTTAAACACATGAAGAATAAACAAAATGAATGAAACAAATGAAAAACTAACAGAAGAAAATGAAACTGTATGAAACCAAATTCAGAATCCTTTGCTTTATTATCAGTGATCTAGAAACAACTTGTACATCAATGCCTTTACAAAATTTCTTATGAAAGGTATCACCTTTGCTAACTCGTAGAAGAGAGTTATTTATAGAAGTTGAGTGTTAAGAAAATATCTTAAACAAATTTACAAAAATAGCTTAATACAAAATCAGGAAAAATGAACTGATAGTCGATCTGTCACTATTTTGCTATTGAACTATTGATGACTGTTCCCCAAAATGATGAATGCTGTTGACCTGTTTATGTTTGTTCCCCAAAATGCTGAACGCTGTTGATCTTTATTTCAGTCAAGTAAATCAATTAACTGTTCCCAACGTTTATTATCTGGGATAGATAACTTAGTTACCCTTCGATAAACCTCATCCATTTATGTATATTTAGTAAAAGTAGGTTTTACTAAAAATATCTGTTTTATTTCATTAAGGATGAAAAAGGTATCTCGGAGGGCATTCAGCACAAGCCTTGGGGTCGCTGTACCCTTTATATTTGAAATTGTAGCTGCACTGGTCTTGACCTCTGTGAGCTTGTGGACATAGTCTTCAGTAGGCATTAACTGATCATTTATCACAAATATGGAGGGAAAACCCTTGCCGGTCAAGGGTTCCAGCCTACTGAAAAAACGTTGAACTATGACATTAACAATGCTGCACTTTTCCTCCCACTGAAGAATGTGATTTTCTTTGTAATAATTTTCTTCACTTCCAGTATGGCTTCTGTCATGTCATCAATACCCAATTCTTGAAGCTCATAACTGTCTTTAGAATTCAGAAACTTGATTATATCAGTGGCTATTTCTAGCTTGTCCTCAAGTTCATTTGAGATAGTTTCAATAGCTTCTTGAGCTTTTTCCAACAAGTCTTTTTGATCAAAAATTATTCTGATATAAGGGTAGATATCTTTGATTGATTCAATGATCTTTTCCCATATAATCTCGTTTACTAAACCCAGTGTATTTCTGAGGTAAGAGTCTTTTACTTCTTTCTGCAATACGTCAATTTGACTTCTTGCCCTCTGCAACTCAACTGCATGTGAGATGTCTGCAACTGCTTTCATGTGTTCTAGTGTCTTCAGTTGATCCTGTTATTTCTCGATTTCCTCTGCTTGAATAGACAGGTTTTGAACAACTTCAACAAGATGTTTAGATCCTTCTACTGTACCTATGGTTGCTGCTGTGCTTGAGGTAGAAACTGTAGTCATAGGGACTGCTGCAAGAGGAACTACATCCATTGGAATATTGGCCTTTTTCACAGCTTCATCTTTTTATTTGAAAAGTTTTTCCATTTGTTCCTCCATCTGTTTTATTTGCAGATTTTGTTCCATGATGAGCTTCATCATGTTAGATTTCTGAGTCTCAGTTTCTTCAATTTATTTAGTCATTGGGTCCTCTGAAGCTGGAAATTTGAGTTGCTTCCTTAATGCTGAAATCTCAACTTTTTCTTCTTGACAATTTCTTCTGCAACCTTTATATTAGAGGGATCATATCCCATCTTCAGCACTAGATCTTCCAAAGCTTTGATCTTGGTGTCTTTTGCCAATGAGGAAACTTTCTCAATCTTGAGCTGTGACTGTGTATTAACCAAGGTAACCTGCATATTTGACAGACTCATGACAATGTTAGTTAAAGTAGAAGCAACCATTTGGCTAGTCTGTTTGTGCGTCTCAGTTTGGTCAATTGGATGTACATCTTAACATTAAATTCAAAGGAGGTTTGCTTATGGTAATGTGCAGCAGTTCTGGGTTGTGGAATCTGAGCTTGTAAGAAAGCCATCTACATTTTACCCTTTTCAGAGTCAAATACTGAAAGAAGTCTGGCTTGAGAACTGGAAGAATGTTTCCAGAATTGAGTATAAGTGTTCAATTTTAAATCCTCATTCTTCTTCTTGATTTAAATGAAAACATGAAAAATATCATCTTATTTATCCTTATCACTGCCTTCACTAGGATGAATCACTTGCTGTTCATGAGATGTGGTGGAATGAGTGGGAGACTGAATAGACTGTCCACCAGACTGTGTGAAAAGAGATGTATGTGACTCATTAGTTGCATTGACCTTCAAGGAGATCTTAAGCCTCTTCTTTCTGTGCACAATTCTAAAGCCTTTACTTGATGCTTCTTCTGTAGGGGATGACTATTCTTCCCTTCCTCGTTTTGCTATATTTTCCTATGCAAGTGGATTTTGTATATTTGAAGTGGAGATTGCCATCTCTTCAACTTCTTGAAGGGTGTTTTCCTTCCATTCTAATAGATTTTTGTATTGTTCAATCTCAGGTCTGGCTGTGTGATGATATGGAGTAAATTTATTTTCTACTCTGAGTTTTGAAATCAATCCCATTGGGTCATAAGACTAAGTAAAGATGAGGCCAAAATTCATCTCTTTCAATAACCTGTCTGCTTCTTCTCCTGCTGCTCTAGTGTTACAGATGAATGGACCAACCCAGGCTTTTATCTTAAACTGTGATTTCTTCTTTGCAGCCACAAATGCACTTCATCTGCATTGAGCCTCTTCCTAATATATTCTAATGCAAAAATTCTCATATGGAGGTACTTAGGCAGCTTGTAAGGTGGAAGCTCGCAGCCAAAGACTCTGATCTCTGTATAGTTTTGGTAAAGATACCAATCTCCTATTGTGGCTTGATAACTAGATGCAAAAATTTTACAATTTCATCACTAATCCTTGGTTCTGGAGTATTGCTCAGAAGATTAATGGCTAGATGAGCAAACAATTCTATGAACTGTTTATATAAAAATTCTTCTTTCTCCTTCATTCACATAGAAGTCCAAAAGATAACTGATTGCTATTTCCCTTCTTCATCTAGCTTCTGCAAAGTGAATGGAAATGTGTCTCCCTGAAAATAGATAAAAATATATACAAGTATTGATGCATACTTGAATACTTCTTCAGTATTGAACTAGACAAATTGTTCATGAATGGCCTCAACTAGAAATTGACTAAAGTTAAAAAGAACAGTGGGTTTGGAACCAACAGAAAAGTTAGACAAGAAACTAATGATGGCTTCATCTACATATTGATCAGAATAGTAACCAAGGAGATAAGAGAGAATGGTGGTAATTTGCTTGGTTTTGTCTAGGAATATAGATGAATCATAGGGAGGGTTTCTTTTAGGTAGAGGGCTATCTATAGCTAGGAAAAGTTCTAGGGTTTGAGCTCTTTTAGTGAAATCCAGCTTCTGATAGGCTTCTTTTAGGCTTTCATGAGAAAAAGGAGTGGTTGGCACAATAGTTGGGGCCTGCAACATTTGGTCAATGGACTGGGCATTGATGGAGCACAAGATTTCTCCTGTAGGTGAGATAATAGCTCTTTGACTGGGGTCATAAGCTGCATGGAATTTTCTAACAAATTCAGGTGCTCTGTGGATCTGAGGGAAGATATAATGAGGAAGATGGGAATCCCAAAGTCCAATTTCATCAGTTTGATCGACAAATTTGTCCCCCATCCAGCAATAGATCTCAAACAAGTCGAATTCAGACAAGGACTCATGGATTTCACAATCTCTGTCAACCAAGGGAAGATGATGGAAATCAACTTGAGGAGGAATGAGAGGATTTTGGGTTTCTGCAACTTCCTTTCCCTTAGGAGGCATTCTGTGGATTGGATTACAAACTGAAAGTGACAGAAATGGGAAGGATTTGGCTAAAACACAGTGATAACAAAAAAAAAATGTAATTGGAAAAGATGAGTGAACCTGAATGCTGGCCTTCTTGGAACAGGAAAAAAAATTGGCTTGAATGGTGAACTTGTCATTTTGACTGTAAGCTGAAAGTATCCAGTGATCAATTGAGTTATGGGAATGAACTGTGTAATGGTTTTTATGAAAGAAAAGGGTTCATAAGGCATAAATTGGAGCAGGTTTGTTAATCAACGGCTAAATTCGTATTAACTCTCCAATGGGATTGAGAAACGAATTGATGGAATATTAATTTGCAGGTGTGGGGAATTAAATGGATAAAGGGCAGATATGCGAAAGATTGGTCCATGTAGGATGATGGGATAGATGAAGTGACAAGGTGTTGTCGTAGACGATTATGTGGGAGTGATGGTGATGGAAGAGATTGAAAACCATGTTCGGGAGTGAGTTCGGGCAGTAAGTGGTTTGGGATTTTAAGTCCTGAATAACTAGGAGTGGGGGTTGGCAGTTTCAGAGGGAAGTTTCTAAAACTACTGACTTTAGACACCCTCCCCCCCCCCAACCGATAATGTTCAGATGACAAGGGAGGGCTGAGGAACAATGTAGGCCGTCAAATCGGAGGGAGATGTGAGGGATGAGAGGAAAACAGGGGAGTTTAATTAAGTGAGGCGGAAGGTGATGGTGGGATCGAAAATATATGATGGATGTGATAGGTGTGGGGTCCGAAGGGAATCAATGGATAAAGTTGAATAACATTGAGGTTTAACAAATAGTGGTTAATTAAAACCATTCGTTATATACACATATATCCAATGATTTGACTTAGGATAAAAATCCTATCATGCTCCAATTTTATTTCATTTATTTACCTACCCTTAACTCTCCTAACATTTTTTGCAATCTTAGTCATCTGAGTGAACTTAGACTAGCAACTCAACATTTTCCTTTTAATGATTAATCTACTTCTATCCCTTATTTCTTCCATTGGCTCAGATTAAACTATTGAGCCAATTTTATTTGCTACCTATTAACAAATAATTTAAATCAAATCCAATCATGATTAAACTTTACGATTGGATTGTATGGACTAGTGTGGCATTTAAACAATTTGCACACGACTTTATTTGAAACAAAAATTGACTAAGAGTAGTGGCATTTGGATGTGAAACGCTTTCAGAATTTATTATTTTTTTCTTTTATTTCTAACCTAACATTTTATTTTTGCCTTCCTTTTTTAGGGCATCTATTCTAACATTTTATTTGATATGGACTTATTCATCAAAATATTCCTAACATTTTGTTTCTTTATTCTTTTTGTCCATATCTTAACTTAACATTTTCTTAAAATATATTTTCATTTTTTTTCTAACTTACCAAAATAAAAAAATGCTACAACAGAGGGGGTCCACAATAATTATTTTTTCCAAAACCACATTTGTGACATGGCAGCTCCAAGCAAATTGCAACACTCCCTTAGTTAAAAACCATTTTCAGCTATGGACCCCTCCCACAATCCATTTGTGGTTTCTGGGATATCGCTTTTATAATGTCAATGAGTCAACACGTGGGTATTTTTGTATACGCGGAATATGAAAAAATCTCCATGATTCGACAAGATAAAAAGGTAAATTTTTATTGTGCTAATTTTTTAGTTTCCAACAATACAAAGGATGATAACAAAGTGCAGATGCATGCAACTGATACTAGGTACATGTCAATTGGTTGTATTGTTGTAGTAGGTTATGTAGAACCAAAATCAAGCACCATATTTTGTGTACATTCAACTCTTGTTGAAAAGCATAGGGTTGAAGATGAAAAACTACTGGAGATTTCAGAGACATTCTCAGTATCCCAAATGTCATATTCATCCTCTTTAAGAATGTAAGAGTTTTATTCGTATGATCAACAATGGGTTAAAATTTCATGGGCATTTACAGACAGTGAATTTCGGGTTCAGATCCTAGGCAAACGGAGGCAAAATTCAAAATTTTGAGACATAGATATTTTGCAGGATGGGCCCAATTGGGTCCAGCGCGAGAATTTTTGAAAAATTGTCAGCATATAGAGAGATTTTTCTAGTTTCCTGAAGGGCATATGTTCAGTTCCATTTTATGCAAAACACCTATTAATGTGTACACAAATCACAGAGGTTTAAGCAGATGATTTTGGAAACTAGAAAATTTAGACATGATGAACCTATATTGAAGCTAGATAATAGAACAACGACTTTTCCAGACCTATAATTAGCCTTATTTAATGCCCATAAGCTATATTTGGATGCACAATGACTTGTCATAATTATTACAGTGTTACAGATTAGTGCTTGTTTCATTTGATATAAATTGAAAATTCATGGTGGATAAAATTGTTTCAACATATGGTCATTTTCTAACCACATGATTAAGAGAAAAAAATGTACACTTAAAGTACTAAGGGTTGATGTTTATGAAGATAGAGAGACTGATCTTTTTGCAGTCTATTGGCATCATAGAAATTATGAGATAATCATGAAGGGTTTGTACACACAGAAAGGTATAAGGTTTTAAGGGTTCCTTTCTCCTGGCATCCAATTTTGCAATTCAAATGGAGATTTTTTAGGAACAAGAATAAGTTGATTTGTATGTTTCTTCTCAAGTCGTTTTTGAAAATCCATGGTTGAGTGATAGTAAAATTGATTTGGATCTCAATGAGCTATGCTAACAAGGAAATGACCATTGTAGTTGAAAGATGAATTCTGCATCTTTATTGTCACTAAATAGCTTGGAAAGTGCTCTAGCTTCTTTGGGATCATCAAACTCAGTTTCGGCTACCTCAAGAACTTTAATAAATTGTTCTTGCCTGTTATACAATGTACTTGCATTATGGGACTAGGAGCAACAAATGTTAGTCCTGACAATTAAAATTTCAAAAGGAAGACCTTTATGGTAGATATTTATCTATCTATTCGTTGGCATAGGGAATTTTGCTTGATTATGGCACAAGTATAGTTATTGTTAAAACTACCATTGTTGAAAAAGATTCTTCACAAATGTAGGGGATTGAGAAAGGTGAAAATATGGAGGTAGCATAGGAACAAAAAATATCTTGATTCGATGAACTTAGTGGATACATTTATGTCGAGATTATAGGAAAATGAATATTGGGGAGTTTATTCAAATTCCAATTCCAATGCACATTTTGATAAAGCCAAAAGTGGGTGAAATATACTCTCCTGT
The DNA here is from genome assembly GCA_031772625.1 of Pinus tabuliformis. Lineage (NCBI taxonomy): Eukaryota > Viridiplantae > Streptophyta > Pinopsida > Pinales > Pinaceae > Pinus > Pinus tabuliformis. Next base: position 264,148,882 of record CM062811.1, read on the forward strand.
ATATTGCTAGGTAATTCACGAAGAATTCACTGAACATATACATTAGTTTTTTATCTTTGATTTCAATATCAAAGAGAGCAAGGAAGAAAGCATGGTAAACAACAATTTTCTATTAACAAATAAGGAGGTGCCACCTACCAGTGGCTACTCATTAGCCTAAATGAAAGAGGCACGCACCAAATTCCCATTTTGTAAAAACAACAGAACATTGTAAAATAAATTTTTATTGGTGGATCAATAGTCTTAATATTATTTCCAAATCCAAAGGCATGAATATAACAATCAAAAGGACATGATAAACAGATGGTATAACTTTCTTTATTTAAAGGGAAAATGAAAATTTTTGTGGAGATAACTTCAACAACTCCAGATTCCAAGGCAAAGATCCAACATCAGTAAATCAATTTTAGATTTTGAAGTAGTATTTGAGCAGTCATTGTAGGAATGAAGGCATTCAATAAACAATCAAGGGATCAATTTAAATTTTGAAGGAATAATATCAACAATCAACACCAAATTTCTTGCAAATATATCAGAGCTTCGTCTTTATTTTTAGTATATTGTTTAGATTTTTATTCCAGAAAGCTAAACACAATTAGCTTGTTATAATGTTCTATATATTATTTTGTTTTCATTGTAAAAGGGTTGGATTTTGATGCCAAAACCCTACCATTTTTGTAAAGACTTCTATTGCATAATTTTTAATTAAAGTATGACATAATTTTTTCCTCATGTATGTCTTTCCTTGTGAATTCATAATGTATTTATGTATATGTTCAAGGTAACATAGGAGCTAGGGCAAGACTAGGTTTGAGTATCGACCTCCCTGATAATCCACTGCAAAGTTATCATCATTATGGAGACTAGTTAATTGAATAATCCGTTTAAAACAACTCCTTTGCATCATTTAATTGTTGCCTTCTGTCATCTCTTGAATGTATATTTATTTGGATGTAGGATTTTTCTACACGTATATAATATATCTGGTTGGTTAAGTATTCAATATGAATGTTTAGTTATCATATATTCTCTTCTATTCCTCTACCAAACTCTTTAAAGCTATATTATTCAGTCGAAATTGGATGTTGGAACTTTGATCAAGTTTCAGCAAGAGAGGGATTTATTTTTGAGAAAATATTGGATAATCATCAACAACCACCTACAACAAATAATATATTTGGCCATTGTGCTTCATAGGCTGCTGTCTAGTGACAATGAACCATATTAAAAAAATCCTTGTAACACTTGAGGGAGCCCCCTCTAGTTCAAGGGCCAACTTGAATCTGAAGTTTGGTCGAGTTGGCTTCTCGGTGCAGTTTCATAGCCAAGAACTGCCTTTGAGAAGCAAATAAAACAGGGACTACTACCCCTAAAAATTTACCAACACCCATTAGAAGGAGCTACAACCCCTGATTTGCAAGCTACCACTTGCCATCCCTGTTGATCCTTCTTTCATCCATTTTTAAACTCAAATTAATAAACCTCTTACCTCATAAAAAACTAAATTTCACTCACTGCAACTACTCATCAAAACCACATTACAAATGCCTTCACCAATATGTGATTAATGATATAAACACCATTGCCTTCAACAATTTCTCATTATTGAACAAATCACTAAAATATATGCACCAACAACATCAACACCAAAATTCACCTTTGATAAACACTTCAAAGAAGTAATCACCAATTCATCATTCACCTATGAAATATAAAATATAATCTCTGATTCACCCTTGATGCATAATGCATCTTGTTGCACCAACAACCTCTCATCCACACACACTCTACTGCTCGAATTCTTCTTATAAATATTTTTAGCTGATATTTTTGGTGTGAGATTTTTGTTAAGTTGTTCATTGATGCTTGCATGAATTTATTATTTTTTCCCTTTCTTATGTTCAATTTAGTCTTCTAATGCTACTCTTCAAGTCTTCCTTTACTCCTCACCTGTTACTTCAAGAAATTCTGAGTTAGATTGCTATCTTCCCCAATTCTGGTGAGTTACAGTTTGGCAGTATCTTTTCTATTTTTGGTGAGCCTTGAGATTTTTCAAAACTACCAAATATGTCTCTTAATTGTCATTTTTCCATTCATCACTACTAATTCATTTAGCACTCCGAAGTTATGTTTGGCTTAACTGCCAAACTCCACCACTAAACTGTCACTTATGAAAGCTGCCGACTCATTTCGTCATGAGCCCAAAGGCTCTTTTACAAACATCATGTTGCCAAAAAAATTAACAATTCATTGCATCCAAGCATGTGCCCAAGGCACTTGACTACAGGCCTAAATCATTTTAATCTGTCACCACTGCCAAAAATAACTTCGCTACTGGAATCCATTGCCCTTTTAAATTGTATTAAAAATTGCTACAATTTTTTTCAAATTTAGTGTTAGTGCCTTTATCTATTTTCTACCATAGAACCAGGAGCTATGACCATTGGCTTAACCTTCAGGCACTAATCCTTTTTTTAGGCTTCTAGAGACTTATTTCCTTCATTAATCTCCACACCCTTGGTCTAGTTTACCACATGAAACCTCGTGCCAGTTCTTAGCCCACAACCCTCAACCTCGACGCTTAAAATATGCCTCCACGTAAATCTTCAAGGCTCTTTTTTACTGGGCCTAGCTATAGGTAGTGTCCACATTACTTCAATCTCATTGGTTGTTGACTATTTGTTGTTAGTCCGACATGTCCCAACTCCTGTTGTTGCATTTAAAATCATTTGGGCTCCTTATGGCAAGCTTAGTTGTCATGGTGGGGTCCTTCGCTGGTCTTGCAAACCAATAACATTGCTCTCGGGCAAGTCAACTTTGACATTAAGTCTCATCAGCCTGATGCCTCTTTCCTGGTGGTTTTGTTTTGCGTTGCTCTTTAATCTTTCGAGCTTTGACCAATGAGATGATGTCATGCTGATGTCACCTTTGTTATGTATTGTCCACTGATTGGTCCACATGTCACTAAAAAATGGGCCATTAAGGTACCAAAAGACACTGAATCTATCTGTCACATGTCACGCTCCCATTGGCTAGTTTCTGACATCATCCCCGACCAATAAAATGCCGCCTCCTATCCTACTGTCGGAGAGGAGAGAGAAAGGTGTGAGGTATTGTTTTTCTACATATTTCCTTTATAACAATTTTAAAGGGTCCTGACCATTTTTCTTTGTACTACCCGATCCTTCTGTTGGGTTGACGCTCTTGTGCACTCTGATTTGAAATCCTTCGGGGTCACCTTGGCACAAGTCTATGATCTTGCAGAATTGTGGAGGCGTCTCGCTGGAATATTTGCCAATCAAATTCCTTCACTGCACAAATTCATGACCACGTCCATCTGCTACATTCTCCTTGTGCGCCTTAATGTTTCTCCAGGGTGGTACCTTAGGGATACATCCACCAAGATGGAATTATTACCCACCACTTTGTGGGTGATATCCCTAGGAGAATTTTTTTCTCCAAGATGGTCCTCTACCGGCAACTAGCAGCCCCTTGCAGCCACTAGATAGCTCGATGTGTCATTTTCTCCACCACTTGATCCAGCCTTGTGGTCCCTGACCCATATTTTTTGATCACATGTTTGAAGGTGAGCCTTCCGACCCCAAAGGTATACATTTTCATTGGTTTAGTTGAGTAATTTTGTTTACTTATCATGGACACTTTTGGGCATGGATTGGTGGGGGGATTCAAAGGAAAGAGTGGCTAGGTTTGTATTCTTGTCTCCTTTTCCCAATGTGACATTTAGCCTTGTATCCTAGTCCCATGGGATCTCCTTTACTGACCATTAGCTTTAGGACTAGCACTAGATGGGGAATATTGATTTTGGTAGTGTGGTCCCGCTTCCTAACACCATATACATCACTCCCCTTCGCTCATTTTAACCCCATTCGTCACTTTTCCCATCCAGATCCATGTAGGGTTAGCCTCACCCTCCCCTTGTATACATTTTGGGTTAGGCATGGAACGATGCCCAGAGGTTGATGCAACTAAAAAGAAAGGAAAAATCATAACTTGGGCAATTACAACAAGAAATGTACCACAAAATGAAAAATATGGCTAGGACATACAAATTGAGCATGTGGGAAAAAGCAAAACAGGAGCTCTACCCCTCATTCAGGACCATCACTCTGGTTCCTATGTGTAGAAATTCCTTGTAGATTCAAACTGCTTATGTAATATGCTAAAACAAAAGATTTAAATCTACTCTATTAAGCAACAAAAACAATTAATTGATCAAGAAATCATGAAGCATACAAGAGAAATAATTCAATCAACACATTACATAATGATTTGATGGGGAAAGCCACAACTAAAAGTTCACGACCTCCTACTAGTTCTTCCAATAGTTGGAACTAGTGTAACTGGCTTTAACTCAGTTAAATTGAATTAATTAATTACAACTCAAAATAAATTCAACGAGGTCTCCTATAAAGTATGAGACACTATACATGACTCAACTCGAATCAACTGAACAAACTAAGTCAAATTAATTGAGTTAACTCGTACAAGTTATCTTATGATGTGGAATTAAATTTTTTCTCCTAATTTAATTCAAGGGAAAATTAAATAAGGATTTTCTTGTTGAATTTTCAACACTCCCTCTCAACAAGAAAGGGATTATCAAATGCCCCAATCCTACCTGTATGGAACTTGAATTTTCCTCTTGACAGTACCTTAGTCAAGATGTTCACATCTTGTTCCTTTATAGGAATGTACTCTAGCAACATGATCCAACTCTGCACACAATATCTGAGATGGTGATACCGGATGTCGATATGCTTGGACTGACCATGAAAAATTGGATTCTCAGAGAGTTTGATATAAATCTGATTGTCACAATAAATTACTGTAGGATCCATATGTTGACAAAATAATCCAACAAGGATCTTCCTCATCCAGATAGCCTCACAAGCTTCTTGACTAGCAGCCTGATGTGCTCTTCATGTCTGATGGAATCCCTACCCAATTTGAATCTCTGAAGCCTTGAAGCTTCACTCCTTCTATCTGTTTATAACAAAGACCAAACTGATGAGGTATCTCAACACATGTTTAGTTGTCATACAATAGAGTTTGGTTGGCTTAACCATTGCTTGACTAAGATGGTTAACTACACAACACATGTCCGATCGTGTTTTCACCAAGTACATAAGTGAACCCACAAATTGTCTGTAAATGGTAGCCTCTACCACTTCACATGAAGTAGCATCTTCCTTCCTCCAATTTCGTGCCAGAGAAGTTTCCATGGGTTTGCTGCTCTCCATGTGGAACTTATTCCGTATCTCATTGGCAAATTTACCCTGAGAGACAAACAATTCCTCATTTCCTTGCCATACTTCCATACCAAGGAAATAATGCATGAGCCCCAGGTCCTTCAACTCGAATTCTCTTGCAAGATACTCTTTGCAATATTTGACCAACTTCTCATCACCTGTTAGAATTAAATCACCGACATATAATACTATAATCAATAATTTGCCTTCAACCACAATATGGTAAAGATTTTCATTTGCTTCACTTTTGGTGAAGCCCAACCGGGTGAAATAGCTATCAATCCTGGTGTACCAAGCACATGGTGCTTATTTCAATCCATACAATGCTCGCTTGAGTCTACACACATGCGACTCTCTGTCGAAGGTCTAAAATCCTTCTAGCTACTCTATGTACACCTCTTCCCCAATCACTCCATTTAGAAACGCTCTATTTACATCCATTTGATGTATCTTCCATCCCATTTGTACTGAAAGTGCTAGAATATATCTGATTGAAGAGTACCTTGCTACTGGAGCAAAGGTCTCCTCGTAATCAATTCCCTCCACCTGAGAGAACCCCTTGGACACAAATATGGCCTTGTGTTTGTTGACACTCCTATCTGCTACTTGCTTCACCTTGTAGATCCACTTGGAACCTACCACTGACTTGTCCTTTGGCCTTGGGACAACTTCCCAAGCACCGTTCCTAATAATGGAATCATATTCCTCTACCATGGAATCAACCCATATTGGTTTCCATAGTGCTTCCTCAAATGAGGATGGCTCAGTTTTTACACTCTCACTCGTTAGAGACATGTAGCTAGTGTATCAATCTAGTGACCTCCTTTGCTTGCGCTGTGATCTGGGTGCTCCCACATTTTCTCTAGGACCATGCATCAATATGTCATCTTCTTTGATGCGCTTCCTTCCATCTCTGGATGTCTCTGCATGAGTGGGTGCTTTCATTCTCTGCTCCTTTGCTTGTGGCTACTCCACATCATTATGGGGTTCTTCCTTTGGAGCTAAAAGCTCATCAGCTGCATGTAACTGAAGCTCCCACTCAAGGGAACATCTCATGGCCTTCTCTTAATCGAACTTCACATCTCTACGAACAAATTTCGTCCTGTGAGATGGAAGGTACACTCGATAGTTGTGAGGTGTATCAGTCTACCCCACAAATATGCCCAACTTAGCTGTCAACTCTAGCTTTTTCCTTGCATCCTTGGTAACATGACAGTAAACTGATGAACCAAAGATGTGGAAGTGTGACACATCTGGTTTCTTCCTTGAAAAAGCTTCTTATGGTGTACTCATCTTGAGAATTAGATGAGGACTCCTATTCTACACATATACCACTGTGTTTCATGCTTCATCCCACAAGGGCAACGATAGGCCCTGATCATGCAACATCTCTTGTGTAACTCCCACAATATTTATGTTCTTCCTTTCAACAATCCCATTCTACTGTGGGTTATGGGGTGCTATTAACTCCTATCGAATGCCTTCTGATGCACATAATTTTTTGAACTCATTCAACACATAGTATCCATTGTTATCGCCCGTGAGAGCCTTCACTTTCCTTCCAGTGTCTTTCTCAACAATTGCTTTAAATTCAATTTTTTTTGAGAATGTATGGTCTTTATTCTACATGAAGAATATCCAACACTTATGTGATAAATCATCTACAAATATCACATAATACCTGTGCTTGCCCGTGGAGGCTGTCGAGAATGGTCCACACACATATGAGTGAACTCTTTCAAGGATTGCTTGTGCTCAACTATCCTAATCATGAAAGGTGTCTTTGGTGTACTTCACCAATGTACACCCTTTACAAGTATCTCGCTGATCTAGTGCACACTTGGGAAGTCCTGTAGAAATATGCTTCATGATATTCAATGCTCCATGGTGCAAATGGCCCAATATTCTATGCCATAATTCACCAATGTCTCAACTTTGCACCTTCTCTGCTTTCATGCTCAAAGCAACACAATATTCTATATCCAATTTGTAGACGCTCTTCACCCAAACCCCTATCCAATTCACTTGTCTTATGGCTATGTGACGCAAGAAATGCTTTTCTTAACTAAATATCACATAGTAGCTACGATATTCCAACGTAGAAATTGAAATTGAATTCTTCTTCAAACACGGAACACACATGCCATGTTTTAATGTGAGAGGAGAATCAGAATCCCTCTGAAAAGTAACAGTACCGATGCCGATTGCGCTATACCTTCCATCATCTCCCATCTTGATGTGCATTTAGAGGTCCTTCTCCTCCAAGTCACTGAAAAATTCTTTGTTTCCCGTCATATGGAATGAGGCTCCACTATCCAGATACCACACACTACCCATCACCAATGTCACCATGCATGCAATGAGGGTGAAATCCAACTTGAATTGTGAAGCTAGAGCTTCACCTACTGCTCCTCCTGAGGGCTTCTTGTCAGCCTTCTTATGCAGACACTTCATGGCATAATGTCCTAGCTCATGACAGTAAAAACATTTAATCCTTGACAAGTCCTTCTTCTTGCCACCCTAACTGGAATCCCCTTTGGATTGAAATTTCTATCCTTTCCCTTTCTTTTCCTTTCCATCCATGGCACAATTCTAGTCATCATCCTACTTGGATGAGGTTCCATCTCTGGTGTTCCACCTTATCTCTTCTTGCACCAAGTCAGACCACAAACACTCCCACTTTGGTAGCTGCTCCCTCCTTGTTGGGTCCTAGATATGTTATCATATTGACTATCCAAACCTTTCATTTATGAGCCATATTCATACCCTTACAACATATTTCATAACTATCATATTACCCGTTTTCCCTAAATGCATTCATTTTACCCTATGGTTAATTATTAATGATTTATTGTATTTTTAATGATTAAATGAGTTTTTAATGTGGTTTTATCATTGATGATTTACTAATGTGGTTATGTGTCCAAGGAGCATGTTCGATTATGAATATTCCTATCTCTGTATCAGTTCAACAGTTTGAAACTTAATGTTGCACTTGCACAAATGGAGGGAAAATAATTCAAAATTATAAAATATGTTTTTATTATCTCTAGCATCATAAATTAGGTTCCACATGGGCCTAATATTCTGGTACAAGCCTTGGAATATACCCAACCCACACATGATTTAAGTTACAACCAAAAAAAGGTGAAATTTTTGGAACTACCATGTTTTGCCTCGATTTCCATGCAAAAGGTGAAGAATTACAAGAATTTGGAAAACATGTTTCTAGAAAACATAGCAATTTATTTGTATATCAAACCATTTCCAAAAAATTAATACAATTTTAAAGTTATATCTAGTTCTTCGAAGTATTTTTGTATAAAATTTATGCAAAACCCAGATTGAAAAAAGATTAAAACAATCATCTTTGCGCACATTTTCCGAGGCCAGGGAAGCGAATCAGGAAATTCCAAGAGAATTTTTTGTTCATAGTATAACAAATTAGACTCCATAGAAACAAATTTCCAAAATACATCATGGTCGAGAAGATATGGTTAGTTATTTAACACCAATTTGTATAAAATTGCAAAAAACCAAAATTATGAGATTATCCTCTAAAATTATAAATTCATTTTTTGAGTTAAGGGGATTGGATCTTATCTTTCCCCAATGAATTTTATGTATAAATAATGTCTCAAATGATAGAGATCAAGAGGATTTTTTTCATTATTGTAATATAGGAGATCAATTCTTAGTTTTTGGAGAGATTTAGAAAGTTGATTTGTAACAAAGATTTTTGATGTGAATAAGAATTGATTATTGCTGAATTGTGGTACATCTTCTTAGCTTGATTTGAGATTTTATTAACAACACTAACTTCCTAGGAAGGGCCCCTTAGTGTGGGTAAGTGTTGCTATGCTTCATGTGTTTTGTAGATTAGTTTTACATCTAGCAATTTAATTTTATTTTGCAATGAATTTATGTTAGATAAAACTTTAGATCTATTCACTTTCATGCTCTCAATTTAGTGTTTATTATTGCCCTTTAGGTCTAAGAAGTGAATGCCATTTGATTGCATATTTTATTTGATGTTTCTTTCAATTTTCATTAGATTTGTATTTCACATAGTATTAGTATTTGATTTGTTTTCTTTTGCTTATAGTTGCCGACATTTACTTTTATGCAATTTAGTTTTTTGTAGTGTGTTTAATGGGTTTTCATCACTATAGGATTAAAACCACTAAAGTCTCAAGAGATAATAAGCTACATATATACAACCACATGAACATTGTTAATGAAAGATTGTGGTTCAAAACCTGATAAGCGTTAGAGTCCCATAGTCCAGTGAGAAGTGATAATCCTTAATAATTAGTCCTTTCTAGTGTTAATTGTTAGCATAGGCTTGAATAGGTTCTAGTCCTACATTTCTTGTGCTTGCATCTCTAAGTCTTACAAACCTAGATTCGATAACTAATTTTAGAATTAGAATAAATATAATTCCACTAACATTTTTGGCGCCACTGCCGGGGAGATGCTAAATGGATTATAGAATAGTTGCTTTCACAAGTTTTCTGTGTGATCTTAGTTGCAGGGAAACTAGAGGGAAGAGAAAGACAGTAAGACGTTTGTGAAGAACCACGTATCCACTTTGGTTTGGGGTCGATCCAAAGTCTGGTTTTCTCTAATTTATTTTCTAGTTTCCTTTTCATATGCATAGAATTAAAGGTAGGATCTAAAGCCTCATTTTTCTTTATTTTTCTTTGCAAGTGTGTTTTCTTTTAGATTGATTCATGGAAAGAAGAGAAGCCTAACTTGTGTGAACATATAACTTGGTGAAAACAAGGTCTTAGTAGCATGGTGGCACTTCGAGTACATGATTGGTTCGCTTGCCTTTGTTAAGTGTGTTTCCCTCTGATTTCTTTAGGATTTTTAATAAGAATTCCATCCACTAATCCATGTACATGTCATGGATTAATAATCAACAAAGCAATATTTAAGGATGATCAATAGTTTGGAAGAACTCTCTCAAATCCTAACAGTAGTTGGGATCTCTTCTTCTCAAGAAGAACAAATCTTGATAGTAGCCAAGAAATTATCTGCCTTCCCAGAATCGATAGAAGAACAACAACTCCATGAATCACATCCACACGAAGATCTTTACTCTTGAAAACTTGTTGAGGAAACTGAAGAATCATGGACTGAATCCGATGGAGAGAAAGCATTAGAACCTAAGATTGAAGAATTTTTGACATGCCTATCTACAGATCCTCTAAGCACACAAGAGGATAATCACCTAATGCTAGAAGATCTGCATGGCACGGTAAAGGAGGATATGCCAAATGAGCGAAATAAAGAGGTAAACCAAGAGCATTTTGATTTTATTGAAAGTTGGTTTCAAGAAAATATAAGGCCATACCACTCCTTCATTCTTCTTTACTTCTTGACATCATCATTAAAACAATTAGTTCTTCATACTCAGGTATACATTGAAGATTATATTCTAAACTTGAGTATAAATGCATTTTTATACTTGTTACGTACATGGTTACATTGGAAATACTCATATACTTGAGGAGAGGAATTTTTTTTTCTCAAGTAGAGTAGGATAATAAATAAATAAATAAATGTTGCATATAATAGTTAGTTTAGTTCTAAAATATACTGCAACATATTTCTCATTTGTTTTGTACAAGTAGGGATGTTAACAACGGAAAAGAAATTAGTTGAAAATGGGAGATCTATGTTCATATTGGATATTTTTGTTGGGGTCTCTTTCAACTTCATATTGTTTTAATGAAGATTGTCACAGTCTTATTTCAAATAGTAGCATGGGTCATCTATTACTTTTCTTTCCCACTTATTATTCTTTATGATAGTTAGATTTGTTTTTAGTTTTTCTTTTCACTAAAGTAAGCTATGACCATTATGTTTGTAATCTTATGTGAAGTTGGAAATGATTGCATTGCAACATTGTCTAGTATTGCATACTAATTTTTTAGTACCATATTTTATCTAACCAGTATCGAGAATTCCAGTACCAATTTGCTATTTTGCAAGAAAAAATAGGATTCAAGGATATTGTTCATTTGGGATGCTTAAATACAGGAAGAATATTTTCAAAAGCAAAAAAGACATCACCATCAAAACTTAGGGGAGTATTTGATGATATCTTTATGTTTTCCTTAAGTTGTTAAAAATGTTGTATTCATGCTTTTATAATTAATACATCTATTTCATGAAGATGATTGAATAAGTAATCCTTTTCATAAAAGTTGAATTAAATGATAATTCCAAATTATTCATAGTTGATATACCTTTTCCCTTTTTGGAATTTCATTTATTTTATTCATATAGATTTCTGACTATCAATACAAAAAAATTGCTCAAAATATAGTTACCAAAACATACTAAGGGGATTAAAACAAAGTTAAGAGGTCCATACAATGATACTGATGAAAAAGAAACTTGAATACTATAACCATAACACCAAAGCATGATATCTGAAGCATATTTATTAAGACTTTCAAGAGAGTTACTAAAGTATTTACTCATAGTGGAACACTACTTTAAAGGCAAAAGCACACATGGAAACTATGATTAGTAGGACTTTACGTGTCTTTTGGTTATTCTTTGGCAGCCTCATCCATCTCACATTAAAATGACTCATTCATGCTATGTCCTTTGAGTACCTATAAGTACCTTATGCATCTAAGACATTATGCAGGTAATATAAATCACTTTGAAAGGTATCATCCTATGCCTTTAAGAGGCTTTTTGAATCCACTCCCCCATCTACCAATTGCGAAAGCAATATCCATAATCTAAACCTAAAATGGTAGGAAGCACGAGACTAGAGCCTTCAATGTAAAATAGGTTTAAGAAGTTAACCCGTTGAGGCTATGGATGCCTGCTAGTAGTGGGTATTGACCTGTGATACCGCTAGGCAAACCGATCAGGGCTATGGATGCTCGTGAGAAATGGGGCATTCTGCCTAAAGAAGTGTCAAACAAACCAAGGCTTTTGTCTACATGTATGATGGCTAATTTATAGTGTTACAATAAAAGAATCATGTGTGGATGAAGTCAAGGGTAAAATCAAACTCCATAAATTTGCTGCCAAAGAATGGCTTTAAGGTAACCTCGAGTCCTCTATCATTGTTTTTTCATACTATATCTAATATTTAATTATCTTAGAAGTGGGATCTATGATCACAGAGAATTAATAAAATTCAACTAGAAAGCTTATCTGTAATACTTGGATAACTATAAGACATTTGGATTTGATTAGTAATAATTAATTTTACATTGGTTCATTATTTGTTGTGATCATAAAAGGCCTCCTACCTACAAAGAAGGAGAGTCCCTTAAATTTATAAAAAGTTTCGTTTTTGAGCATAAGTCTGTTAAAGATTGATGAAATCATATGTAATGAGTGATTTTGAATTTATTTTATGATTAGTGTTAGTTTTACATCATTTTAATAAATATGAGATGATTTATTTTTGTTCATTATTCATCTCATTAGTTCCATTGTTTTGTTTTTCAGGTTCCTTTATACTAGATCCATCTCAACATCCCTCCTCACTTCTTCAATACCTCACTTTGTTGCATTAGGACACACAAAACCTCAGGCATGGGGGAATTGTTGTTGGGTCCTTTTCAACATCTTCATTTCATTCTCTTTAGCTTCCTTCAACATATCATATTGGAACTCATCAATTCCAGCTATTCCAGACTCTCAACTTTACTCTGCCTCATGTTCCACTTCATACAACTTCCATTGCAGTACAAATCCAAGTTCAAAAGGTATACTTGAGGTAAAGCATGTTTAAAGGCTCTTTAGATCATTAAAATTTAAGGAATCTTGATGATTAATCACTTCCTATTTATTCACCTTTCTTAAACCACCATTTCCAAATCCATTAATGCATATTTTAGTTTCAAGTCCATATTTATTTAGTCATTATCTTCATTTGTCACCTTATATCATCCATCATTCCTTCCTAGTCCATATTTTGTTTTCATGAGGACATGAAAAGTCTTAGGCATGGGGGATGTTGGGCCCCAGATATGTTATCACATTGGCTATCCAAACCTTTCATTTACGATCCATATTCATACTCTTACAACATATTTCATAACTATGATATTCCCAATTTTCCCTAATTGCATTCATTTTACCTTGTGGTTATTTATTAATGATTTATTGTATTTTTAATGATTAAATGGGTTTTTAATGGGGTTTTGTCAATTACAGTTTACTAATGTGGCTATGTGGCCAAGGAGCAAGCTCAATTATGAAAATTTCTATCTTTGTATTAGTTCAACAGTCTAATACTTAATTTTACACTTGCACAAATGGAGGGAAAATAATTCAAAATTATAAAATATATTTTTATTTTCTCTAGCATGGCAAATTAGGCACCACATGGACATAATATAATGGTACAAGCCTTGGAAAATACCCAATTCAAACATGGTATCCTAAAACATGATTTAAGTTACAACCAAAAATAGGTGACAATTTTGGAACTGCCATGCTTTGCCTTGATTTCCATGCAAATGGTGAAGAATCAAAAGAATATGGAAAATGAATATCTATAGAACATAACAATTTATTTGGATCTTAAACCATTTCCAAAAAATCAAAACGGTTTAAAAGTTATGGCTGGTTCTTCGAAGCAGTTTTATATAAAATTTCTGCAAAACCTAGATTGGAAAAAGATTTAAACAATCATCTTTGGGCGCGATTACGAGGCCATGGAATCGAATTGGGAAATTTAAAGAAAAGTTTTTGTTCATAGTATAACAAATAGACTCCATAGAAACAACTTTCCAAAATACACCATGGTCGAGAAGATATGGTTAGTTCTTTAACACCAATGTGTATAAATTTGCAAAAAAAACTGGAATTATGATATTTTCCTCTAAAATTGTAAATTCGTTTTTTGAGTTAAGGGGATTGGATCTTATCTTTCCCCAATGAATTTTTTCTATAAATAAGGTCTCAAATGATAGAGATCAAGAGGATTTTTTTAATTATTGTAATAGAGGAGATCAATGATTAGTTTTTGGAGGGATTTAGAGAGCTAATTTGTAAGAGATATTTTTGATGTGAATAAAGAATTAATGGTTGCTAAATTGTGGTACATATTCTTAGCTTGATCTGAGATTTTCTTAGCAGCACTAACTTCCTGGGAAGGGCTCCTCAGGGTGGGTAAGTGTTTCTATGCTTCATGTGTTTTCTAGATTTATGTTAGATAAAACTTAGACCTATTCACTTTCATGCTCTTGATTTAGTGTTTAGTATTTCCCTTTAGGTTGAAGAAGTGAATTCCATTTGATTGCATATCTTATTTGATGTTTCTTTAAATTTTCATTAGATTTGTATTTCACATAGTATTAGTATTATATTTTTTTGCCTTTTCTTATAGTTGTTGGCATTTACTTTTATGCAATTTACTTTTCTGCAGTGTGTGTAATGGGTTTTCATCACTATAGGATTAAAACCATTGAAGTCTCAAGACCTAATAAGCTACATATATACAACCACATGAAAATTGTTAATGAAATATTGTGGTTCAAAACCTGATAAGCATTAGAGTCCCATAGTTCATTGACAAGTGATAATTCTTAGTGATCAGTCCTTTCTAGTGTTAATTGTTAGCATAGGCTAGAATAAATTCCAGTCCTGCATTTCCTGTGTTTTCATCTCTAAGTCTTACGGCCCAGATTGATAATTAAATGTTGGAATTATAATACATGTAATTCCACCAACACTCCAATTTATTGAATCCTAGTAACTGTGCCAGCTCTTGGGAAGGCCTAGAGGTGCTAGGCTGACCAAATCATCTTCAACAACTATAATACCAATGCTCCCAAGCTCATACCGACACTGGGTGAACCTACTCAAGTAATGTGGTATTATATTTCCCTTCTCCATCTTGATTTTCCAAAGTTTTTCCTTCAGTGCCAACTTCCTGTGGTTACTGCTATTCTGAAACAAGTCTATCAAGGATTGCCACATTGCATATGGAGTTTCCTTCCCGTGCAGGTTCAAGACAATATGATCTTGAACTCCTTCCAATATGATCCTCCTCACTTTTGCAACACACTTATTCCATTCTACTAGACCCTGAGCATTAGATGTTGGAGGTTTAGGAATATTAGTATCTAGAAATTCCTTTAACCTATTATCTCCCAACACTACCCCCATCTTGTCCTTCCAAGCAATATAATTCGAACTACCCTTAAGGGTATATTCATGTGTCAATCTGTAGAAGGTCATCCTACTATCTCTGAAGATTTGGTTCTGCAAAGACAAACTCGTATTCTTCTCTTCTATTGTGATTTCAGCTCTGATACCATGTATAAATTCCTTGTAGATTCAAACTGCTTATGTAATATACTAAAACAAAAGACTTGAATCTACTCTACTAATCAGTGGAAACAATTAATCAATCGAGAAATCACAAAGCATAAAAGAGAAAGAATTCAATCAACACATTACACAATGATTTCCTGGGGAAAGCCACAACTAAAAACCCCTACTATCTATATATTGCATTAGTCGGAAAATATGAGAAGATTACAATGCTTTGCTCAAGCTCGAGCAACCTCTGCATTATCTCTATCTATCTCACAGCTTCCTTCACAAGCTTTGACCAATTCTTAATGAATTTTCTGCTTGCCCAAGTCCCTATTTCCTTACACTGTTTCCTTTGGAATTAGCCCCTATTAACTAGGGAAAAACCTCAATTGGAATTGCGTAATCCATTATAAGCCTTCCTCTGACTGTGTGCACCACCCGTACAATTTGGATGATTATACAACTAATAGTACATTTCCCTTGAACTCAAATATCAATTTGGTAACTCATAGATCATACATGCATGAGTTATATATGGTTGAATTATCAGTTAAATGGTTGAACATTGACACTGCACCCCACTGCTAGACCTCCTACTAGTTCCTCCAACAGTTGGAACTAGTTAACTGACTTTAACTCAGTTAAACTGAATTAATTAATTGCAACTCAAAATAAACTTAACCAGGGCTCCTATAAAGTAGGAGACACTCTACATGACTCAAGTTAGACCATCAACTCAAATTAACTAAAAAAAGTAAGTCAAATTAACTTAGTTAACTCGTACAAGTTGTCTTGTGATGTGGAATTACAATTTTTCTCCCAATTTAATTAAAGGGAAAATTAAATCAGGATTTTCTAGTTGCATTTTCAATACTATGGGCCCTAGATGAGCCCCCTCCACATTAAGGAACCCATGATTCTCCCAACCCCTGATGGGAAATGAGCTGCCCCACCTTTATAAGGGGTTATCTACTGCTATATTCTACACATCATGCTGACATCCCTTGGAGCCCTGATCATTTATGAAGAAAAATCAATCAAAGGAAAAAAGGAATATGAAGAAGGGTGGAAAAAAAAGGTTGGGGTAGCTCATGTACCACGATTTATTCCCTCCTACACTCATATGTCCAAGTGTGGGCTTTCCTCATCACAGCTACCCTTGTACCATGACATGTTGCTTTGAGCCTTCCCCCGATCCCCACTCCATATCACCACTATATCACATGCCACCTACCCATTGATGGATATACCATGGACATGTTACCCCCTTTAAGGCTAAAACCACCTAATAGGGTTCTTGATTAACCCCCTTATTGAGCTTGGAGGCACCTGTACATGCCAAATCCCACTATGGAAGGGCATGCCACCATGAATTGCCCACCTGATTCCATGATTTGTAAGTTCTTTTATTTGAATAATCTAATGATTTCTTGTACTGGAGGGAAAGGGGATGCATTAGATCTTATGCATGATTGCAAGTGGGTCTCCATTTTGGGGTTTGGTCTCCCTATACGGGGTCCAAGCCCTCTAGAGGGCAACATTGGTATTTGTAGGGACAATGTTGAGAGCCATAGGCCTCAACCATAATAGAGAATACTTCATGGATCCCCAACACCATTTAGGGATTTCTCGTGTTCCACATTTTGGATGAGGATGATGCATATGGACCACCATACCCAACCAACTCCACATATGTACCACACATTTGGCAGATGTTCCAAGGTCCAGATGAGGATGTGTCTCACTTTAGGAGACAAAGGGAGGGCTTATGTCATCATCCTAGCCATTATAGATGGTTTATAGGCATTATAGATCCACTTGGAGACCCATGAGGATGTCCTTGTGCTCCCACACCCACTTCGGAGCACCACATGTGATTTGCTTGGAAAACAAGGGATCAACCCCTTGTCCACTATATTTGGAGCCTTTTAACTCAACTTGGAACATTTGGACTCCATTAGGCCTCCTCAATGGCCCAACGGCTCATCATATTCATTATTATTCCCATGCTATTCTTTGTATTGTTGAGCTATCTTGGTGGGCTTGTCACCAAGTCATGTCATTATTATGTATTATTTTATTCTTTGGGGCTAAATTAGGAAAATTAGGAAAATTGAATCCCCTTTAGAGTTATATAAATTGATGATAGGCTCATTCATTACTCTCATCATCACTTGTTTGGATTAGTAGCTCTTTGGAGAAATTTGCATTTCCTTTTGGAGGACAAGTTTGGTTTCATGGATGAATTTCACTGTTTGGATACTATTCTCTTGGTCTTGGAGCTTCAAATATTTCTTGGTTTTATGATTGGATATACTCATTGTACATGTAAGTGGTCTTTTTCATGTCTATTATTTACATTTATTTTGTCACATGAATACTGTATGGGATTTTCGCTCTATAGATCTGAAATTTTCCCTAATTTATGCGAAATTGTGGAAGTTTTGGACTTTTGAAGTGTTACATATATTACATGTGCCATGTATGATGAATGAATGTTCCTATAGGTTTAATTTCATTGAATACACCTTGATAAGTCATCAATTCTTGCACATCGAAGTATAAAATCCTTTGGAAGCTGCTCTCATGCCCTAATTTTCCATGCGAAGTTTCCTAATGATCTCCTTGATCGGGTTAAGTCTCTCCAAATCATAAATTCACCTTGACCATCTCTCCCAAAGGTAAGGCATTGATCTAACCATTGGTGATCACCTAAAATAATATTTTTCTAACATTTTCTTCTCCTTCTAGGCCTAACCCTAGTAGGTCACCTACGGTATCAAGCAATTTTATTTGTAGCCATACAAAGCCCTTGATTTTTGGTCCACTACTGCGCTAGGGTTTTCTCTAAGGTCTTGCATGTTTGAGGAAAATCTAATGATGGAATCTTGATATATAGCAAGCCCTAGCCATAAGACCATCTCTTTCCCTAGGTTGATTTGGGTTAGGGTCCTCATTTGGATAATTTCATCTAAAATCCAAAAGAGAATTTTTCCTTTGATCCTATTCTCCTCCCTAAACTAGTCAATCCCATCCTTAGTTGATCAAATCCATACCATTGACCTAGTTTGGTCCCACTTGGGTTCTTGGTGGTCCCACAACTCTATAACTTAGATTCCCTAAGGATTACATAGAATCCATTTGTCCACGTAGCCCTTAAGTCTAGGAAGGCCTGTGTCAAGCCATATCATTGAAATCTAGGCTCAACTGTCCTCTTAGCCCTTCCTAGACAGCATATCACCTTGCTTCTTAAGAAATTAAGCCATTATTTGAACCTCTCTTGTGAATAGGCTTTATGAATCACCATACCTTATCATTGATCCATATTTCCTTGTGATTCCTATCATATTGAGACTCCTCCCATCTGTGAAAGTCCATAAAGAGAAGGGAGGCTTAGCTGAGGTGAGAGTGGGCTATCACTCCATTGTTTCCCCTTGAACTAGTAGTTGCCCTATAGGATCCCATCCTAGGAGCCCTGCTAGTTTGAGCGGTAACATTTTGGCACCATTGCTGGGGTCACGCGACATGTGTCTTGTTCCCATACAACATTACTAATATATCCTTTTGGAAACTCCATTGGAAGAACGAAGCCCTAATTCTTCATCAAAATTAAAAGTCAATGCTTGTAGGGTGAAGAAAGCATCTCACAAGGCATTTCAAGTTCACCTTGGCGACTCCTACAAAATTTACATGTATATCTCAATAGGATGTCTTTCTTTGATGATTTTCCCACTTTGGACATCACTAGCATCCTTGGGCACCCTAATCATGTCACAAGAAGGATGGTACATGGGGTGCTCATGTTTGATGGTGATGCACTCTCCGCAATTGATAATGTTGAAATATTTAATGCACCTGCTTCAAAGGAGAAAGTGGTCCACTAGGATGTCCTTGTGTTGTTGTTCATGAGATCTGTTTGTGGTCATAACTCATGGTTAAAAAATAACGAAACTAGGAGCATCTCATTTATTGAGGAATTCTTTGATGGCTTCCTTAGACATTTTCAATTATGCCCCACATTAAACATTCAAAAGGAAGCCTTCATTGAACATCATCATGACCTTGGGAATTTAGATGATGAGCAGGAAAGGAGGTCCTCCCTAGGTCTACATGGTGAAAGATGGGATGATGATAATTTTGAAAGCGTGTGTGATAGGGAGGGTGAGTTTGTAGAAAGTGAAGTTAGGGTTAACCCTACCTTTCCCAATGATACTATCACTAATGATCTACTCTTTGAAAATCTTGGAGAAGGTGATCCCATAGCTCCTTAGAACATTGATATCATTGATTATTTACATATTAAAGAAGGAAAATGGGAAGTTTGTGGAAATCGTTTCGACAAGGACCCTATCTATGACACCAATATCAATGACATCGATGGGACCCTTGTCTTTCCTCATAATCATGGGGTTGTAGTTAAGTCTCATGTGGACCCTTTCCTAAACCCTTCTTACATTATCACTAATAATGAGGAATCCTCCATCCCTCCTAAGTGTGATCATCATGGGAAAACTACTTGTGTTTCTCCATCTCATTGATTTCCCTCTCCTACTA
Source organism: Pinus tabuliformis (assembly GCA_031772625.1). NCBI lineage: Eukaryota > Viridiplantae > Streptophyta > Pinopsida > Pinales > Pinaceae > Pinus > Pinus tabuliformis. Next base: position 264,169,017 of record CM062811.1, read on the forward strand.
ATCATGAACCTATGGTGGCCATAAAGCATGACATAAATGATAAGGACCATGATAGAAATGATATGCCTGAGGCTGCCATCAATCACAAGTTTATGAGCTTGATTATTGACATCTCTATATTTTGGTTAGAGGAGAGGATCCTATGGAGTAGATTACATCCATTTTTTCCTTCTTCTCTCGCGATCCTCCATGTGTGGGAATTCTTTTTTCCCACCTCCCACCCTGGTGAACCTCCATATGATTGTTCCTATCCTTGCTCTTGGATTTTGTACATAAGTAAATAATGGGAAAAATATTTTTATATTGATCCAGTGATGTCCTGGTTGCATTGGCTCTATGACTACACTTAGCACTTATATGATCTAATAGGCATATTAGGTAGGATGCATTACATGCTAATTTTCTCATTAGAACTAACATCATATGATATTATCATGTTAGATTAGTTACATTTAGATTAAGATTGCATTTGAAATGTTATTTAAATCTTATTTACTAGTTGATTTTTAGTGGCCTAATATAAGCATGTGCGATCAAGAGACGCCACAAAATCATACTACCTCGTGTGTTTCATTTGTGACATGTACAGGTGACAGGTATGAAAATCCAAGAGATTGCTGGAGTTCTGATGACCTTCGAATTCAAGTACATTTGTGCAGTCTCTAGAGAGATCATGTAGCAGTTGGAGCCAAATGTTACCTACCACTTTTTGGGCGATATACCTAGGAGAATTTTTTTTTTTTTTAATTTTTTTTATTTTTTTAATTTTTTTTTTTTTTTTTTCTGCAAGATGGTCCTTTGTCGGCAGCCAGCAGCCCCTTGTAGCCATTAGATAGCTCGATGTGCCATTTTATTTGCCACCTAAGACAACCTTGTGGTCCCTCACCTATATGTTTTGATTGAATGCTTGAAGGTGGGCCTCCCGACCCCAAAGGTATGACTTTTCATTGGTTTAGTTGAGTATTTTTGTTTACTTATCATGGACACTTTTGGGCATGGATTGGTGGGGGGATTCGAGGGAAAGAGTGGGCTAGGTTTGTGCACTTGTCTCCTTTTCCAAATTTGGTAGTTAGCCTTGTATCCTAGTCCCATGGTATCTCCTTTACTGCCTATTGGATTTAGGGCTAGCACTAAATGGGAAATATTGATTTTGGTAGTGTGGTTCTGCTTCCCGACACAATATACATCACTCCCCTCCATTCATTTTAACCCCATTCATCACTTTTCCCATTTGGGACCACATGTGTCCACTGGGTCCACATAGGGTTAGCCTCTCCCTCCCCTTATCCACACTTTGGGACGGGCCTTGAATGATTCCTAGAGGTTGATGCAACTTAAAAAAAGGAAAAAGCATAATTGGCCACTTACAACAAGATGTAACACAAAATGAAAAAGATGGTTAGGACATACAAATTTAGCATGTGGGAAAAGCCAAACATGATCTCTACCCCTCATTCATGGCCATCACCCTGGTTCCTATGGGACCTAGATGAGCCCCATCCACATTAAGGAACCCATGATTATCCCACCTAATAGGGTACTCGGTTAACCCCGTTATTGAGGTTGGAGACACCTATACATGCCAAAGCCCACTATGGAAGGGCATGCCACCATGAATTTCCCACATGATTCCATTATTTGTAAGTTCTTTTACTTGATTACTCTAATGATTTGTTGTATTGGAGGGAAAGGGGACACATTGGATCTTATGCAGGATTGTGGGCGGGTCTCCATTTTGGGGTTTGGTCTCCCTATACGGGGCCCAAGCCCTCCAGACGACCACATTGGAACTTTTAGGGTGAGTTTTGACAACAATGGGCCTCCACTATAGCAGAGAGTACTTCATGGATCCCCAACACCATTCAAGGATTAATCGTGTTCCAACTTTTGGATGAGGATGATGCACCTGGATCACCATGCCTAGCCAATTCCACACATGTACCACACACTTGGCAGATGTTCTAGGGTCTAGATGAGGATGTGTCTCACTATAGGAGACAAAGGAAGGGATTATGTCATCATCCTAGCCCTTACATATAGTTTACATGCGTTATCGATCAACTTGGAGACCCAGGAGGATGTCATTATGCCCCCACACCCACTTGGGAGCACCCCATGTGAATTGCTTGGAAAACAAGGGGCCAACCCCTTTTCCACTATGTTTGGAGCCTTTTCACTCAACTAGGTACATTTGGACTCCATTAGGCCTCCTCAATGTCCCAATGACTCATCATATTCAATATTTTGCCCTCTTGAGAGGCTATTCTTTGTATTGTTGAGCTATCTTTGTGGGCTTTCCACCAAGTCATGTCATTATTATGTATTATTTTATTATTTGGGGATAAATTAGGAAAATTAGGCAAATTAGGAAAATCAAATCCCCTCTAGAGTTATATAAATTGATATGAGGCCCATTCATTCCTCTCATCGTCACTTGTTTGGATTAATAGCTCTTTGGAGAATTGAACATTTCCCTTTGGAGGATGAGTTTGGTTTCATGGATGATTTTCAGTGTTTGGATACTATTCTCCAAGTCTTGGAGCTAATTTTTCATGGTTCGATGATTGAATATATTCATTATACATGTAAGTTCTTTTTTTCATGTCTATTATTTTCATTTATTTTGTCACATGAATAATGTATGGGATTTTAGCTCTCTAGATCTGAAATTTTCCCTAATTTATGCGAAATCGTGGAAGTTTTGGAGTTATGAATTGTTGCATATATTACATGTGCCATGTATGATGAATGAAAGTTCCTAGAGGTTTAATTTCATTGAATAAACCTTGATAAGTCATCAATTCTTGCACATAGAAGTATAAAATTCTTCGGTAGTTTCTCTCATGCCCTAATTTACCATGTGAAGTTTCCTAAAGGCCTCCTTGATTAGGTTAAGTCTCTCCAAATCATAAATTCACCTTGACTCCATCTCTCTTAAAGGAAAGGCATCGATCTAACCATTAGTGATAACCTAAAATAATATTTTTCTCACCTTTTCTTCTCCTTCTTTGCATAACCTTATTAGGTCACCTAGGGCATCAAGAAAATTTCTTTGTAGCCACCAAAGGCCCTTGATTTTTGGTCCACTATTGTGTTGGGGTTTTCTCTAGAGGTCCTCCAAGTATGAGGAAAATTCAATGGTGGAATATTGAGATATAGCAAGCCCTAGCCATAAGAACATCTCTTTCCCTAGGTTGATTTGGGTTAGTGTCCTCATTTGGATCATGGCATTTAAAATCAAAAAGAGAATTTTTCCTTTGATCTTATTATCCTCCCTAAACTAGTCAAGCCCCTCCTTGGTCGATCAACTCCATACCCTTGACCTAGTTTGGGCCCACTTGTGTTCTTGGAGGTCCCACAAATCTATAGCTCATATTCCACAAGGATTACATAGAATCGATTTCTCCACAAGGCCCTTAAGTCTAGGAAGCCCTGGGTCAAGCCATATCTTGCAAACTGATGATCCCCAGAAATGGGTAATTATATGGGCTCATTTTGCCTCTTAATTCAACTTAATCCACCATTCCCATTGGTTTATTGCATGTTTTTGATTATATCTATGCTAATAGAGTGAATTGGGTTAGTCATTATGCCATGAAGTCTAATGTGTGCTTTATGTAGATTTTTGGTCAATTTTGGACAAAGTCAAAGGATTAATGAGCATTTGGTAGCCAATATTTGAGGAAAACAAGGGAGAGGATTTGTAGGAGGGTGTCCTCCTCATTTATGACTCCCTACCTCGAATCATCCATCAGAAACTCGAAACAAAAACAGCCACATCGATGCATCCAAGGGGTAGCCAAGCAAGTCAAGAAGAACTGCTGTCTATCTCTAGTTCTGGGAAGCCGATCCCCTTGATTTTAGGAGGGATGTTGGGGGACTCCATTTGTATAAATAGGGGGGCTTATAGCCTCAGTATTTTAGCCAAATATTATTAGAATTTCCGCACTTTTGTGCTGCTCTTGTCCAACTCATTTTCGAGCTTATTTTTGTGAACAATTTATGTAATGTGACTTTTATTTTTATAATGGAGAGGAAATATTTTTTGAGCCAGAACTGATCTATTTCATAGGGCTGAAGCTCTTGGGTTAGGGCCCAACCCAAGCTACACAACATCTCTTTCTTTGTACTTATATGTTTTTGCTTTAGTTCATGGGTTAATTTCTGTTACATAGATTCATTTTACCTTATTTAGAATAGGTTGCTTTTGATGGTTTGCATAGCTGCTTTTTGTTTCAGTTGCTGAAGTAGGTTAATACAATGATAGGCTAAGATTCAAAAAGGCCAACAACAGGCCTTGATCTCCTTTCTCCCTTCCTGGGACCATGATTTGAGGTCAAGGCACCATTGCTGCCACCAAAAACATAGTTTTGCTTCTTCCATGCAATTTCTAGTGTGATGATTTGATTTGAAAAGTTAAAGGGTTGCTTTAGATTCATTTTTCCAAGATTGTTTCCTGTTTCTATAATAAATCTCTTTGCAATATTTTCTATTCATAGGGTACTGTTCAACACTTCATGTTTCTAGGTCAGAAATTAGGTTAACAAGAGATATGGTTCTATTTTCTTGGTGCAGCTAGTCCTTTTCTTGCTCAGTTTCAGTAGTTAGATGTACAGATCTCTTACAACACACCTCAGCTCACAATACGTCAATAAAGAAGCCAACATCATCTCATTTCTCACAAGTTTCACAAGTCATTCACAGTCCTTCACGAATCTGCCCTAATTCCTGTACTTTTTCCTTAAGCTTTCCTCTCGTCATTTGAACAAATCCAACCATCATTTTCTTTCTTGATCCTCCTTGTTAAGCCCCAGAAACCTCAACACATCCATCTAGTCTTCAGTTACCCTTTACCACCATTTTTATACTCTTAAAACCTCTAAAAAGATCTCTCGACATCCTCCTGTAGATCCCCTGCAGCCTCCTGTAGAATTTCCTGTGAGTGATTTTTCGAAGTCCGACTGTAGGGTAAGTCTTTAGAAGGTTACCAGAGGCTTCTTAGGACCCCTCCACACCTTCTTACACCTCTGCAAAAACCAAATCCTCCCTCTATCACCACCAACCCTTTACCACAGTCACAAACAGACAAAATCACATGCATAACAATTTCACATAAAACACATAAAAATGCAAAAAGATGTTCTTTTCTCATTTTCTTCTAGGAATAGCTTGAATAGATGTAATTGACCTTTTTATTAGTCAATGACATTCATTTCATCAGTTTTCATCTCTTTTTCTAGAAAAGTAGGGTTAGTTGGAAAAATTAGGGTTTACTTTACACTCCAGTCTTCTTTCTCTTTCTGCAGGTAGAATAGTCTTTGTAGAGTTAGATTTTTTTCATCACAGTTAAAAGATTCTTCTGGAAACTCATAGAAGTTGGCTTGAGCTCCTAGTGATCTTGTGCCAGCTGACCAAGTGACAGCCGGGAGTAAGAGCTAGTACTTGTGCATACATCATCGTCGCTTCCAAGTTTGTTTCGAACTACCGGGTTGATAAAAGTAAAGTAGGAAGCCCCAGGAGTTGCAACATTATTGCTACAATACTGGTGCTCACTTCAACACTTTAGTTTCTACTGGGGTTTCCCTTTCTTGCAGCTGTTTTCTTAACATTTCAGTTTCTACCGGGGTTCCTCTTTCTTACAACGGTTTTCTTAACATTTCATTCTCTGCTTCCAAGTGAGATCTTTTGATTGATTCTGCATGTTTTACAGTGGCTAGCTCTCTGCCCATCTCTCTAAGCTTGCTCTCCATGTGGCCAATGTATTCCACCGCTTTGGACTTTGCAATTTGCATCCATCTATGGCTCCTTACTCTTTCTTTTTCCAGCTCAAAGAAAAGAGGGACTGCAAACTTCTGTGGGATGATTTTCCCTCCTTCCAAAAGGTTGTAATAAGAGCCTAAACTAGGTTGTGGGTCAGGTTCTGGTATCCCTACTATTTGATCCTTCCCCTTGATCTGCTCTTCTGCCTTTTTCTCAAGTGTCTCAGTTTCCTGTAGCTTTGTCAAGGTCTCCTGTAGAGCGGTCTATGCCTCTTGTAGGATAGTTTTGGAGTCCTATAGTTTTATCCTTTCCCTCCAAGTGGAAGATCTAGGGATTCCTCTTTCATAGGTGATGGGAGTTTTGGATGGAGATTCCTCCTTTTTGGTAGTAGGAGAATCTTTAATGGTGATAGTCTCTTTTGAGGGTGGTTGTGGCTTCCCTCTTTTTATCCTGGTGCTCTTTCGAGCCTTGAAATACATGGATGGTTGCCTTTTTCTCTTTGGTTTGGGCTTAATTGGGGTGCTGAGTGCAGCAAGAACAACTGCTGCCTCCCTTTCCAGTGTTTCAGGAGACACTTCTGCCTTTGGTGCTTCTATTTCTTCTTCTTTTGTCTTTTCTGCCTCTGCAAGTTTTGTTTCTTCTATCCCTATTTTAATTTCCTCCTCTTCTTGTTTTGTTTTTGCCCTTTCTGCTGTAGTCTCTGTCTTCACTGATTTAGTCTTTTTCCTTTCTGTTTTAGTCCTTTTTCCTCTTGTCCTAGGTTCTTTCTTCTTCTCTGTTGTGGTCTTATCCTTCTCTGTTTCATGTTTTTCTTCCTCTGTTTGGGTTTCTTCCTTCCCTATTTCAGGTTCCTCTTTCTATGTTTGTGTTTTCTCTTCCTCTTCTCTGGTTTCCTCCTCATCTTCCCCTTTTTGTTCTTCTCCCTCACTTTCAGATGCACTGAAGTCATATTTGGGGGCGTTCACATAATATTCCCTTGTCATATTTCTAAAAATCTCCCAGGCTATGGGTATTGTGAAGGTGTGTAGGGCCTCTTCCACTAGTAGTTTAATTAGCCCATGGTGAGCCAATTGGTCTGGAACTCCTGCCTTCAATTTGATGCTAGATTCTATTAAGGATTGGAGGAGAAAATAGGGAACACTGAGTTTTTGGGGTGTAGGAAGGTCCATGCCATACCTTAATTCATGCAAAAGTATGAAATGGTACCCATAAACTATGTTGTACCTTCCTTCACAAGAGATGTACTTGATAATCTGATAGTTGACCTCATCCCAGGGTTAAGGTATGCTTGTTCTCCTGATGCCATTTTTGTCCTCTACAGGATGCTTATCTGGTTGGAAGAAGGTTTTCTTGGCAACTTGACCCAGTGGATTTTCTTCCTTGCTCCAGGGTAGTCCAAGTGGGAGACTAGTAACCCTGATGATGAATTCTGGGGTGATTTCTATAGCGAGACCCCTAAAACTAACAGTGGCATGAGTTTTTGAGTGAGGTGTCAAAGACAAAGCAAATTCCTATGTTACTTCTTCATCATACCCATGAAGCTTTTCAAAGAAGGGCATCCAATTTGCTCTAGTAAAAAGGGCTACCACCTCTGGGTGTTCATGTAGCTTGGTTGAGTTTAGAGGTTCCTTCCTCATAAATCCCCCTTTCATGATGTTCAGAGTCTTCTGGAATATCTCAGGTGAAGAGGGAGACAACAAATTTCAAACCCGAAAACAGAGAAAAAAATGAGGTTTTCTTTCAAGAAACAGGGAGAGTTTTTAATGCAATTTTCCTTCCTTCCAGGCTCAATTTTTCTAAACTTGCATTACTCCTTTGTATATGTAAGTATGAAGGTGGTGAAGGAGACAATATCTTAGAAACAGAGAGCAGATAAAACTGTGTTTTTTTCTTAAGAAATAGACAGACTTTTCAATGCAATTTCCTCTTTACAGGCTTAATTTTTTCTAAGATTGCATCAATCCTTCGTATATGAGAATACCATGGTGGAGAAAGAGACAACACTTCAACACAGAGAGAAGATAAAAAGACTGTGTTTTTTTTAAAAAGAAACAAGCAGACTTTTGATTTCAATTCTCCTTCCTTTTCACTCAATCCTTTGCTTGAAATCACATCACCCCTTGTATATACGAATATGCAGAGTGGGTTTACCAGAGCCTACCTCTTTGAGCTCGAATTTGCCATAAAACCCCAATTTTTCCTCTGCGAGACTGCTCACTGGCCCTCCTATAGAAAGGGCTCTTGTAGGATCTATTTCTGTTCCTGTAGATCCCGATAATGTTCCTGTAGAATCTGATAGGCAGAAGGGTTCTAAAAATGATAGAGAGCAATTGTTTCAAGGCTCTGGAGGTGGTAGGTAGCTTGTTGTAGTCGAGAGCACAACGATACAAATGAAAACAAAGGTGGTGAGTGTGGTCGAGAGAGCGTACTTAAGCTTACGGGAGAGGTTTGCGGTGATGAGATGAGGTGGCAGGAAGGGTACGTTACCCTCATTCGGACCATTGGTCCCCACTGCAGTGTCATCATGAAATTTTATGCCGCCTACCTGCAATCATTTCCATCATTCGTGTTGGAGTTCAAAATATTCACCACTATCTGTTTTGAGATTCTTATGAGTTGACTAGACACACATGCAGAGTGAACTCTGACTAAGCGCTGTTGAACTGGACGAGGGTGGCCAGTTAGCTGGCCACCGATCTAGTTTAATCTCAACCATCCCATTTGTTCATGTAGTTTTGGATCATACAGATGCAATAGAGGAACGGGTTTAGACACTTACCTGTAAGTTGAAATGTGCGTGCTATAGTGCTATTGCATGCCTAGACTTTGGTGCTATCCCCATGTATTTCTGCTGCCATATGCTCATGGCTTCTGGATAGGTAGCTCAGTTGCCTTGTACAGGTGATCTTCAATTAGGATCTGGCTTCTTATGTGTTTTACGTACCTGTGGCTACACCGATTCTGCTTCTGGAGCTTTATTTTTAAGGGGATCAGCTGCTATAGGAATCCTACAGGAGTTCCTGTAGCTGCTTCTCCCTCTAGAACTTTTAGCTGAGGTTTATGCAGGGACTTGGGAGGAGTCTATTGAAGATTTTGATGGTCATGGAGAAGTAGTCGGTAGGCTGTAGGTAAGTGGTAGGGGTGCTGTTTTTTTATTATTTCCTTTAAAAAAAAACAGGATTTCTGTGTTTTATTTGCAGGGAGGAAAGAAACGATTAGAAATGTGGTGGTGCAGGTATGGAATGGAGGGTTATGATGACGGATGGCTGTAGGATGGCCCACAGGCCTTTTGTGAAAGTTTCTAGCTCTTCAATCCCTTCTTTGACTTGACTTCGAGCTCTCTGTGATTTCTACAGGAGCCTCCTGTAGAACACACAGTGCCTCCTGTAGGATGCACAAATTTCAGAAAAAGCAATACCAGGGGATGGAAAAAGACAAAAACGATGGAAGAGGGTCTAGAAGAGATGTAATAGGCTTGTGGCATGTCCCCTGCAATGCACTCAAAAGAAGTTAAATTTTTTTTTTTTAAGAGGCAGCTAGGGTGCCTCCAGGAGGTTTTTACCCTACCTGCTTACCCTGGGCACCTCCAAGGGGAGGTTTTCACCCAGGGATCTTTATTCTCCTCATTTTTTTTTTGTCATCTCTGGGCTGCCTCAAGAGAGGTTTTCAGCCCCAGGATGGGACTCAAGCGCCTCATAGAGGTTTTCACTGGAGTCCTTTATATATATATATATATATATATATATATATATATATATATATATATATATATATATATATATATATATATATATATATATATATATATATATATATATATATATATATATATATATATATATATGAGTGGGTGAAGTGGAGGCAGAGGTTTGCTCCACTACCAACACTGTTTTACTTAGCTCTTTAATGAATTCTTGCTTGGAGAGGGGCTTCTTGTAGATTTTCAACCTATGCCCATTGAAAAGCATGGGGATGGCTTCCTCATCAATAGTCCTGATCAGAATTGAGCCATTTTCATTGCATTTTTCTATAATGTATGGTCCCAACCATCTTGTCCGCAACTTTCCTTTGAAATATTTGTACCTTGAGTCATACAGCAGCGTCCAATCTCCTTCTTGGAATTGTTTCTACTTGATGCTTTTATCGTGCCATATATTCCTCTGTAGTTGGATTACTTCTGTGTGGAGAAGGGCCTGCAATCTCTATTCATCCAATCCATTAAGCTAGAGTAACCTTTCCCTTTGTGCATGGCTGAGATCTAGGTCCAACTGAGTTGCCATCCTTAGTGTATTGCATTCAAATTCTATTGATAGCAGAGCCTTCTTTCCATAGACCAACTCATAGGGTGTGAACCCTGTGGTGGTCTTCCATGTGGTGTTGTAGGCCCAGGTGGCCTCAACCAATAGATCTGCCCAATATTTCCCATTGCTGCTCACTACCTTAGTCAAAATTCCCTCCAAAGCTCTATTGGTGACTTGCAGCTGATGGCCATGAGGAGAAAAGGGCAACGGAAATCAAGAAATTAATGGCAAAAGAGCTAAATGAACCCTTAATGATCTGAGCTGAGCCAACAGACCCCATGGCTCTCATCAGTGCCCACCAACACCTTGCAGATAATCCTCAAAGTGTCCCTAAGTATATCAATGAGCAGGCCCAGGCTATTGCACATTTTGAGGACATGGAGAGATTGTTTGGAGATGACTGCATTCATGCCTGCATGAGAAGGTGGAACACATTGCCACACAGCCTATAGATCAGGGAGTATCACTCCCCAAACAGGATGAGAGAAGCCTTGAGGAGAGTGCCATTGTATAAGCACTCTATGCAAAGTTTGAAGGCCAATTGGATTGGCCTCAAATTCAATCCTCCATTGCTGCTAGGACTACTGGAAGGTGTAAAAGAAGAAGAAGAACAAAAATAGTGGGAAGAGGTGGATAGAAAGGTAGGATTCCATGATAAGGAGGAGGATATCACATCAGAAGCATGGGATGTCAGGGAATCCATCAGGGCCATCAAGGATGAGGAGATAGACTAGTTGCTCAGAGGATGAGCAACCCATTCAGTAGGGGCGTGATGATGAGCCCTAGAAATGGGTAATTATATGGGCTCATTTTGCCTCTTAACTCAACTTAATCCACCATTCTCATTAGTTTATTGCATTTTTTTGATTATATTTATGCTAATAGAGTGAATTGGGTTCGTCATTATGCCATGAAGTCTAATGTGTGCTTTATATAGATTTTTGGTCAATTTTGGACAAAGTTAAAGGATTAATGAGAATTTGGTAGCCAATATTCGAGGAAAACAAGGGAGAGGATTTGTAGGAGGGTGTCCCCCTCATTTATGACTCCCTACCTTGAATCCTCCATTAGAAACTCAGAGCACAAACAACCACATCGATGCATCCAAGGGGCAGTCGAGCAAGTTAAGAAGAACAACTGTATATCTCTAGTACTGGGAAGTCGAGCCCCTTGATTTTAGGAGGGCTGTTGGGGGAATCCATTTGTATAAATACGGGGGCTTAGAGCCTCATTAGTTTAGCTATTTATTAGTAGAATTTTCTCACTTTTGTGCAACTCTTTTTCAACTCATTTTCGAGTTTATTTTTGTGAACAGTTTATGTAATGTGACTTTTATTTTGATAATGGAGATGACATATTTTCTGAGCCAGCACTGATTTCTTTCAGAGGGTTGAAGCTCTTGGTTTAGGGCCCAAACCAAGCTTCCCAACACCTCTTGCTTTGTAATTATATGTTTTTTCTTTAGTTCATGAGTTAATTTCTGTTACATAGATTCATTTTACCTTGTTTAGAATAGGTTGTTTTTGATGGTTTGCATAGCTGATTTTTGTTTTAGTTGCTGAAGTAGGTTAATACAGTGATAGGCTAAGATTCAAAAAGGTAAAAAACAGGCCCTGATCTCCTTTCTCCCTTCCTGGGACCATGATTTGAGGTCAAGGCACCATTGCTGCCACCAAAAACATAGTTTTGCTTCTTCCATGCAATTTCTAGTGTGATGATTTGATTTGAAAAGTTAAAGGGTTGCTTCAGATTCATTTTGCCAAGATTATTTATTGTTTTTGTAATAAATCTCTTTGCAAGATTTTCTATTCGTAAGGTACTATTTAGCACTTCATGTTTCTAGGTCAGAAATTAGGTTAACAAGAGATATGGTTTTGTTTTCTTGGTGCAGCTAGTCCTTTTCTTGCTCAGTTTTGGTAGTTAGATGTGCAGATCTCTTACAACACACCTCAGCTCACAATACATCAATAAATCAGCCAGAATCATCTCATTTCTCACATGTTTCACAAGTCATTCACAATCCTTCACGAATCTGCCCTAATTCATGCACTTTTTCCATAAGCTTTCCTCTCGTCATTTGAACAAATCTAACCATCATTTTCTTTCCTGATCCTCCTTGTTAAACCCCAAACACCTCAACACATCCATCTAGTCTTCAGTTACCCTTTCCCACCATTTTTCCACTCTTAAAATCTCTAAAAATAGCTCTCGACATCCTCCTGTAGATCCCCTGCGGCCTCCTGTAGAATTTCCTGTGAGTGATTTTTCGAACTCTGATTGCAGGGTAAGTCTTCAGAAGGTTACCAGAGGCTTCTTAGGACCCCTCCACACCTTCTTACACCTCTAAAAAAACTAAATCTTCCCTCCATCACCACCAACCCTCTGCCACCGTCACAAATAGATAAAATCACATGCATAATAATTTCACATAAAACACATAAAAACGCAAAAAGATGTTCTTTTCTCATTTTCTTCTAGGAATAGCTTGACTAGATGTAATTTACCTTTTTAGTAGTCAATGGAATTCATTTCATTAGTTTTCATCTCTTTTTATGCAAAAGTAGGGTTATTTGGAAAAATTAGGGTTTGCTAGGGTTTGCTTTACACTCCAGTATTCTTTCTCTTTCTGCAAGTAGAATAGTCTTTGTAGAGTTAGATTTATTTCATCACAGTTAAAATCTTCTTCTGGAAACTCATATAAGTTGGCTTGAGCTCCTAGTGATCTTGCGCCAAGTGACCAAGTGACATCCTGTAGTAAGAGCTAGTACTTGTTCATACAACACCGTCACTTCCAAGTTTATTACTAACTACCAGGTTGATAAAAGTAAAGTAGGAAGCCCCAGCAGTTGTAGAATTATTGCAACGACGCCAAAAAGTGGTGAGCACCAGTATTGTAGCAATAATGCTGCAACTCTTGGGGCTTCCTACTTTACTTTTATCAACCTGGTAGTTCGTAACAAACTTGGAAGCGACGGTGCTGTATGCAAAAGTACTAGGTCTTACTACAGGCTGTCACTTGGTCAGCTGACGCAAGATCACTAGGAGCTCAAGCCAACTTCTGTGAGTTTCCAGAAGAAGCTTTGAATTGTGATGAAAGAAAGCTAAATCTACAAAGACTATTCTACTTGTAGAAAGAGAAAAAAGATTGGAGTGTAAAGAAAAGAACATCTTTTTGTATTTTTATATGTTTTATGTGAAATTGTTATGCATGTGATTTTGTCTGTTTGTGACTGTGGCATAGGGTTGGTGGCGATTGAGGGAAGACTTGGTTTTTGTAGAGGTGTAAGAAGGTATGGAGGGGTCCTAAGAAGCCTCTGGTAACCTTCTGAAGACTTACCCTGCAATCAGACTTCGAAAAATCACTCACAGAAAATTCTACAGGAGGCTGCAGGGGATCTACAGGAGGATCTACAGGAGGATGCCGAGAGCTATTTTTAGAGGTTTTAAGAGTGGAAAAATGGTGGGAAAGGGTAGTTGAAGACTAGAGGGATGTGTTGAGGTGTCTGGGGCTTAACAAGGAGGATCAGGAAAGAAAATGATGGTTGGATTTGTTCAAATGACAAGAGGAAAGCTTATGGAAAAAGTGCAGGAATTAGGGAAGATTCGTTAAGGACTATGAATGAATTGTAAAACCTGTGAGAAATGAGATGATGCTGGCTGATTTATTGATGTATTGTGAGCTGAGGTGTGTTTTAAGAGATTTGCACATCTAATTACTGAAACTGAGCAAGAAAAGGACTAGTTGCACCATGAGAACAGAACCATATATCTTGTTAAACTAATTTCTGACCTAGAAACATAAAGTGCTAAATAGTACCTTATGAATAGAAAAGATTGCAAAGAGATTTATTACAAAAACATGAAATTATCTTGTAAAAATGAATCTGAAGCAACCCTTTAACTTTTCAAATCAAATCATCACACTAGAAATTGCATGGAAGAAGCAAAACTGTGTTTTTGGTGGTAGCGATGGTGCCTTGACCTCAAATAATGGTCCCAGGAAGGGAGAAAGGAGATCAGGGCCTTTTTTTGGCCTTTTTGAATCTTATCCTATCACTGTATTAACCTACTTCAGCTACTGAAACAAAAAGTAGCTATGTAAACCATAAAAAAAAACCTATTCTAAACAAGGGAAAATGAATCTATGTAACATAAATTAACTCATGAACTGAAGGAAAAACATATAAGTACAAAGAAAGAGGTGCTTGGTAGCATGGGTTGGGCCCTAACCCAAGAGCTTCAGACCTGTGAAAGAAATCAGTGCTGGCTCATAAAATATGTCATCTCCATTATCAAAAATAAAAGTCACATTACATAAACTATTCACAAAATAAGCTAGAAATGAGCTGAACATGAGCTGCACAAAAGTGCAAAAATTCTACTAATAACTGGATAAAATAATGAGGCTCTAAGCCCCCCTATTTATACAAATGGAGTCCCCCAATAGCCTCCTAAAATGAAGGGGCTCGGCTTCCCAAAACTAGAGATAGACAACAGTTCTTCTGGACTTGCTCGGCTGTCCCTTGGATGCATCGATGTGGTTGTTTGTGCTTCGAGTTTCTGATTTAGGATTCGAGGTAGGGAGTCATAAATGAGGGGGACACCCTCCTACAAATCCTCTCCCTTGTTTTCCTCGAATATTGGCTACCAAATGCTCATTAATCCTTTGACTTTGTCCAAAATTGACCAAAAATATGCATAAAGCACACATTAGACTTCATGGCATAATGACTAACCCAATTCACTCTATTAGCATAAATATAATAAAAAAAATGCAATAAAATAATGAGAATGGTGGATTAAGTTGAGTTAAGAGGCAAAATGAGCCCATATAATTACCCATTTCTGGGGCTCATCATCACCCCCCTACTGAATGGGTTGCTCATCCTCTCAGCAACTAGTCTATCTCCTCATCCTTGATGGCCCTGATGGATTCCTTGACATCCCATGATTATGATGTGATATCCTCCTCCTTATCATGGAATTCTACCTTTCTATCCACCTCTTCCCACTGCTTTTGTTCTTCTTCTTCTTTTACACCTTCTAGTAGTCCTAGCAGCAGTGGAGGACTGTATTTGAGGCCAATCCAATTGGCCTTCAAACTTTGCATAGAGTGCTTATACAGTGGCACTCTCCCCAAGGCTTCTCTCATCCTGTTTGGGGAGTGATACTCCCTGATCTGTAGGCTGTGTGGCAATGTGTTCCACCTTCTCATGCAAGCATGAATGCAGTCATCTCCAAACAATCTCTCCACGTCCTCAAAATGTGCAATAGCCCGGGCTTGCTCATTGATATACTTAGGGACACTTTGAGGATTATCTGCAAGGTGTTGGTGGGAATTGATGAGAGCCATGGGGTTTGCTGGCTCAGCTCGGATCATTAAGGGTTCATTTAGCTCTTTTTCCATTAACTTCTTGATTTATGTTGCCCTTTTCTCCTCATGGCTCATCCAAGATGCCATGGCCATCAGCTGCAAGTCTCCTAACATAGCATTGGGGTCGCATAGGTTCATATCAGTAAGGGCCATGTTGTGTAAATAAAAATTTTCCAACTTCGCCTTGTCCTCTGCTGAACTGTGGTCACATAGATCCATGAATTGTCCATAATCCTGAAAAGGTGTGGTGCCTCTCTGGGCCCAGGTCTTGATATGGAATTGTAGCCACTGATCTTTGAGGTATATTGCATATGATTTGGCTGGCTGCCTGCACTGTAGTGCCTCAATAGCCCAACTGGACATGCAGGCTAATTGGGCTTCTCTTTCCTGTAGCTGTCTCCTCAATATTAATATTTCATTTTCTACTTGGGGTTCCCTTTCTTGCAGCTATTTTCTCAACACTTCAATTTCTACCAGGGTTTCCCTTTCTTGCAACTGTTTTCTTAACATTTCAGTTTCTACAGGGGTTCCCCACTATATACTTGTTGTGCCTGTTTGTTATTCGTGTTCGAGTTCGTTTGAGCAGGCATTTGGGGTTGCCTTGGTGGAGCAAGAGGCAATGGTTGCGGTTGAGCAGGTGGTGGAGGCAAAAGAGCAGGAGGAGAGTTGTACTGGGGCCTCCACCCCTAATGAGGTGCATTCCACTGAGGTTGTGGCTGAGCATAGGAGTGAAATGAATGAGCAGCTGGTTGAGCATGATTTTGATATGGATATGCCCAAGGAGGAGGTGTGGACCAGGAAGGATGAGCAGGGGGGCCCAAAGAAGGCATGGAAGTGGATTGATTGGGGTTGTAGTATGTCTGGGATGTCCCTTGCATTCCCTGCTGGTAAGGTCTAGGTCCATGCGGCCTCCTTTGGTTTATGAAATAGAGTGGTTCAGTGGCTCCTTTGGCCCCTTGGTATACAACTTTAAGTTCGGGCAAGGAAGGGCACTTATTTGTAGGATGATATTCTTCACAGACTGAACACACCTCTATAGAGTTCAATGGGCATTTGTTCCTAGGATGCCTTCTGGTGCACCTAGGACAAAAAATGGCCAAAACCCTCTATGCTTCCTCTTGTTTCCTTTTGATATGCAAGGTATCCATTTGCATGGCAAGAGTCTGTAGCATCTCACTCTTGAAATATTCCAAAATTTTTCCGAATTCACCTTTGAGGGATGAACTAGAGGAGGAGGTACTGGCCATGGGTTGACTCCCCCTACCTTTCTTTTTGGCTACCCTAGAATGGTTTCTAAAGATAGTCTTGATGTCTTCATAAGGTAGCTGGTAGATGTCTCCCCCAGCCAGTAAATGGAGGGTGTCTAGAAGGTCTTCCGGAATTCCTCTAAGCAGGACCAACTTCAGAGATTCGGGGTCAAGTGTGCACCTAACCCTTTTATAACTGAGCTGGAATCTCTCTTCATAGTCCTCCAATGATTCATCACTTCCCATGGTCATTCAAAAGATTTCTTCCTTGGTATCTTTTGACCTACAGTAGTCTCGATATTTGTTATTAAAGGCTTGTTGCATCTGAGCCCAAGTTGTGATGCTGTTGCCAGGTAACCCCATGAACCAGCGCAATGCTGCATCCTTGAGGGTAGAAGGAAACAATTTCAACTTCTTCTCATCTTCTGCATAGTCATAGGTTCGACAGATAACAACAAACTCAAATAGGAAGGTGTCAGGATCTTCTGTAGTTAATCCATGGAAGTGAGGTAGGGCTGAAGGGCTTATGTTCTTCATTTTAGTGTCCCCATTGGTCTCTCAGATGGGAAAGGTACCCTCTACTCTTTCTCCATTCCCCCTAACATTTTTGTTTTCAACCATTGTCTCAGGAGGGATGGTTTCTTCCTCTTCTTCTCCTATAGGTTCTTCAAATATTTCAGGTTGTTCTCCTAAAGGATCTTTTGGATCACTACCACCGAAGAAGAGAGAAGGGTGGCTTTGTGATGTGGTGGGGGTGTTGGGTAGGAATTTCCCTGAATTATCTCTGTTCCTATGAGGCATGAAAGGGAATCTCTTTTTTTGGGTGATTTTTGTTTTTTTTCACTGCTTGTACTTGCAAAAATGAAATTGATTGAATAAACAAATTGCAACTACTGAAATGAACTTGCTGAAAGGTATTTGCAGATTTGAAATGAAAGCAGGGAAATGACTCCTACCCCAGAATAAACTGAACTTCTGGGAGAATTGAAACAATTATGTGTAAAGATACCACTTCTCCAAGCCATTAAGGATGTGCCTATATACAAAAAGATGATCAAAGATAAGTGCTTCAGGCATCCACGCAGGCGCAAGAGAGATGCCCCAACCATCAATGTCATAGGACAACTGTCTGACCTGATGTTGGGGCAGGTAATCTGTCCAAAGTATCTAGACCCTGGAAGCCTAGTAGTCGATGTCCACATCAATGGCACCATGATCCCCCATACCCTAATTGATCTGGGGGCTGCCATTAATGTGATGACCAAGGACACTATGCTCAAGCTCAACCTCCAGGGCTCCCTGAGAAAGACCACAACAGTACTGCAGTTAGCAGACCACTCCACCATGACCCCTGAAGGGATTGTGGAAGATGTAATGGTCTCCATCAATTCTTGGGAGTACCCTACTGATTTCTTGGTTCTCCAGCCGAAGGCAAAACTCACCGGGTATCCTATCATTCTAGGAAGACCCTGGTTGGCTACTGCAGATGCCTACATCAGCTATCGAGCTAGGAACATGACAATCAAGAATGGGCATATGTCTAAGCAGCTAGTCCCATACCCTCCTACCCAACCTTTGTTAGAACATGATCTACCTCTTTGGTTGGAGGAAGAAGATGAGGATGAAGTCTATTATGCACCACTGTGTGCAGTCGAAGCTGCCATGGGGGGGGGACCACAAACTGAGGATGATCTCATTGAAAACTTGATTCACAATCCACCCCCCAGTATGTTGCCATTAGAAGAGCTAGTGAAAGAAACCTAAGACAATCCTTTAGTTGATTTCTGTGTGGCCGACTCGACCTTTCTCTGAGTTAAGAATATAGAGTTCAGCCCAGAAAGAACCTTGAAAATCAACTCATCCCTATCCACCTCTCAGGAGAAGGAACTATGTAGCTTATTGAGAAACCATTTGGATGTCTTCGCTTGGAGCTATAAGGAGATGAAGGGAGTGCACCCTTCGGTCTGTACTCATCACATTTACATTAAGGAAGATTGCAAATCAGTCAGGTAGCCTCAAAGGAGGATGAATCCAGCCCTTAAAGACATTGTCAAGGAAGAATTGCAAAAGTTACTGGATGCAGGATTCATCTACCCCATCTCTGACAGTGAATGGGTCTCTCCTTTGGTGCTAGTGCCAAAGAAAAATGGTAAGTGGAGAATCTGTGTCGATTATCTAGAATTGAACAAGGCCACCAAGAAGGATCATTATCCTTTGCCTTTCATAGATCAAGTGTTAGATGGCCTAGCGGGGAAAAAGTGTTTCTCCTTCCTAGATGGGTTTAGCGGGTACAATCAGATCCAAATCAGCATGGAAGACCAAGGTAAGACCACTTTCACTTGTCCTTGGGGTACCTTTGCATATTGGGTCTTTCCTTTTGGTTTGTGCAATGCTCCCGCCACTTTCCAGAGAGCAGTATTGAGTATATTCTCTGAACTGGTTCATGATGTAGTGGAAATATATATGGATGATTTTACTCCTTATGGTTCTAACTTCCAGGAAGCTTTGTCTAACCTGGGAAAAGTTTTGGACAAGTGTATTGAAATGAACCTGTCCCTCAGTCTGGAAAAGTGTGAATTCTTGATGACTGAAGGGACCGTGCTAGGTCATGCAATCTCTCAGCAAGGATTACAGGTGGACCCCAACAAAATTGCCATCATCCAAAGGGTCCCACCTCCTCAAAAGGTGAGAGATGTCTGAAGTTTCCTAGGCTTAGCGGGATATTATAGAAGATTCATTAAATATTTCAGTAAGCTAGCCTCTCCATTGTTTGGTCTTTTGGGGAAAGATGTCGAGTTCATATGGACTGACAACTGTCAAGAAGCCCTAGATACCTTGAAAAGTAAACTTGTGACTGCCCCAATTTTGAGAGGTCCAAACTGGGCCCTACCTTTCCACATTCACACAGATGCCTCGAACAAAGCAATAGGAGCAACCTTAGGGAAAATTGATGAAAATTTACCTTATGCCATATACTTTATAAGTAAAAATTTGTCAAAGGCAGAGTTGAACTACACAGTAACCGAGAAGGAACTCCTAGCTGTAGTACATTCCTTAAATAAATTCAAACATTACATCATAGGTTATCAAACCTTTGTACACACTGATCATGCTGCAATTAGGTATTTAATGAACAAACCAGATGTGAATGCTCGCATTATTAGGTGGTTGCTTTTATTGCAGCAGTTTGATCTAACCATTGTTGATAAGCCTGGTAAGGAAAATGTTGTTGCTGACTTTTTGTCTAGAATAAATCTACCTGCAGGTGAAGAAGGAATGGTGGATGATCAGATGCTAGATGAACACCTATTCGCTATCTCAGTACTCTCTCCATGGTTTGTTGATATAGTGAATTACTTGGTTTCAACACAGTTCCTGCCACATCTGTCCTCAAAAGAGAAGAGCAAGATCGTGAGGAAAAGTGCCCCTTTCACTTGGATTGGGGGCAATCTCTTCAAACTTGGCCCAGATCAGGTTTTGAGAAGATGTGTTAGGGAGGAGGAAGTTTTTGACATTCTCCTGACCTGTCATGATGGGCCCTGTGGAGGCCATTTTGTAGCAAAGAGGACTGCCTTCAAAATTCTGCAAGCAGGTTACTATTGGCCCACTCTTCATCAAGATGTGAGGAGATATATCAGCCAATGTGATTGGTGTCAAAGGATGGGGAAACCTACTCAAAAGGATGAGATGCCCTTGCAGCCTCAAGTGACTTTTGATCCATTTGAGAAGTGGGGCATGGACTTTGTGGGTCCTATCAACCCTACTTCAAACCAAAAATAATACATCATTGTGTGCATTGATTATCTGACAAAATGGGCAGAGACAAAGGCAATCAAGGCAGCAGCCGAAGAAAAAGTTGCCGAGTTTTTAAGAGAGAACATATTCTATAAGTTCAGGTATCCAAGAGAACTGGTTATAGATCAAGGCAATTAGTTCACCTCCAATCTGATTGAAGACCTGCTCATCCATCATAAAATCAAGCACAAGACTTCCACCCCCTACCATCCACAAGCCAATGGACAGGTGGAAGTCACCAACAGAGCTTTGGAGGGAATTTTGACTAAGGTAGTGAGCAGCAGTAGGAAAGATTGGGCAGATCGATTGGTTGAGGCCACCTGGGCCTACAACACCACATGGAAGACCACCACAGGATTCACACCCTATGAGCTAGTCTATGGAAAGAAGGCTCTGCTATCAATAGAATTTGAATACAATACACTAAGGATGGCAGCTCAGCTGGACCTAGATCTCAGCCATGCACAAAGGGAAAGGTTACTCCAGCTTAATGGATTGGATGAACAGAGATTGCAGGCCCTTCTCCACATAGAAGTAATCTAGCTGCAGAGGAAGATATGGCACGACAGAAGCATCAAGGAGAAACAATTCCAAGAAGGAGATTGGGCGCTGCTGTATGACTCAAGGTACAAAGATTTCAAGGGCAAGCTATGGACAAGATGGCTGGGACCATACATTATAGAAAAATGCAATGACAATGGCTCAGTTCTGATCAGGACTATTGATGAGGAAGCCATCCCCATGCTTGTCAATGGGCATAGGTTGAAAATCTACAAGAAGCCCCTCTCCAAGCAAGAATTCATTGAAGAGATGAGTAAAATAGTGTTGGTAGTGGAGCAAACCTCTGCCTCCACTTCACCCACTCATTAAAAAAAAGAAAAAGAAAAAAGAAAAATATAATAAGGACTCCAGTGAAAACCTCTATGAGGCGCTTGAGTCCCATCCTAGGGCTGAAAACCTCTCTTGAGGCAGCCCAGAGATGACAAAAGAAAAAAAAATGAGGAGAATAAAGATCCCTGGGTGAAAACCTCCCCTTGGAGGCGCCCAGGGCAGGCAGGTAGGGTGAAAACCTCCTGGAGGTGCCCTAGCTGTCTCTTAAAAAAAAAAAAAATAGAAAAAGAAAAATTAACTTCTTTTGAGTGCATTGCAGGTTGCAGGAGGACCACAGAAGGAAAGGGGACATGCCACAAGCCTATTACATCTCTTCTAGACCCTCTTCCATCGTTTCTATCTTTTTCCATCCCCTGGTATTGCTTTTTCTGAAATTTGTGCATCCTACAGGAGGCATTGTGTGTTCTACAAGAGGCTCCTATAGAAATCACAAAGAGCTCGAAGTCAAGTCAAAGAAGGGATTGAAGAGATGGAAACTTTCACAAAAGGCTTGTGGGCCATCCTACAACAATCTGTCACCATAACCCTCCATTCCATACCTGCACCACCACATTTCTAATCATTTCTTTCATCCATGAAAATAAAACACAACAATCCCGTTTAAAAAAGAAGAAGAAAGAAAATAAAAAAAAACAGCACCCCTACCACTTACCTACAACCTACCAACTGCTTCTCCATGACCATCAGAATCTTCAATAGACTCCTCCCAAGTCCCTGCATAAACCTCAGCTAAAAGTTATAGAGGGAGAAGCAGCTACAGGAACTCCTGTAGGATTCTTGTAGCAATTGATCCCCTTAAAAATAAAGCTCCAGAAGCAGAATTGGTGCAACCACAGGTACGTAAAACACGTAAGAAGCCAGATCCTGATCGAAGATCACCTGTACAAGGCAAATGAGCTACCTATCCAGAAGCCATGAGCATATGGCAACAGAAATACATGAGGATAACACCAAAGTCTAGGCATGCAGCAACACTATAACGTGCACATTTCGACTTACAGGTAAGTGTCTAAACCCGTTCCTCTGTTACATTTGTATGATCCAAAACTGCATGAACAAATGGGATGGTCGAGATGAAACTAGATTGGTGGCCAACTAACTGGCCACCCTCATCCAGTTCAACAATGCTCAGCCGGAGTTCACTCTGCATGTGTGTCCAGTCAACTCATAAGAATCTCAAAATAGGTAGTGGCGGATATTTTGAACTCCAACACGAATGATGGAAATGATTGTGGGCAGGCGACATAAAGTTTCATGATGACACTGCAGTGGGGACCAATGGTCTGAATGAGGGTAACATACCCTTCTTGCCACCTCATCTCATCACCGCAAACCTCTCCCGTAAGCTTAAGTATGCTCTCTTGACTACACTCACCACCTTTTTTTTCATTTGTATCGTCATGCTCTCGACTGCAACAAGCTACCTACCACCTCTAGAGCCTTGAAATAGTCGCTCTCTGTCATTTTCAGAACCCTTCTACCTATTAGATTCTACAGGGACATTATCGGGATCTACAGGAACAGAAATAGATCCTACACGAGCCCTTTCTACACGAGGGCTAGTGAGCAGTCTCGTAGAGGAAAAATCAGAGTTTTATGGCAAATTCGAGCTCAAAGAGGTAGGCTATGGTAAACCCACTCTGCATATTTGTATATACAAGGGGTGACGTGATTTCAAGAAAAGGATTGAGTGAAAAGGAAGGAGAATTGAAATCAAGAGTCTGCTTGTTTCTTTTAAAAAAACACAATCTTTTTATCTGCTCTCTGTGTTGAAGTGTTGTCTCTTTCTCCACCATGGTATTCTCATATACGAAGGAGTGATGCAATTTTAGAAAAAATTAAGCCTGTAAAGAAGGAAATTGCATTGAAAAGTCTGCCTATTTCTTAAGAAAAAACACAGTTTTATCTGCTCTCTGTTTCTAAGATATTGTCTCCTTCACCACCTTCATACTCACATATACAAAGGAGTAATGCAAGTTTAGAAAAATTGAGCCTGGAAGGAAGGAAAATTGCATTAAAAACTCTCCCTGTTTCTTGAAAGAAAACCTCAGTTTTTTTCTCTATTTTCGGGTTTGAAATTTGCTGTCTCCCTCTTCACCTAAGATATTCCAGAAGACTCTGAACATCATGACAGGGGGATTTATGAGGAAGGAACCTCTGAACTCAACCAGGCTACATGAACACCCAGAGGTGGTAGCCATTTTTACTAGAGCAAATTGGATGCCCTTCTTTGAAAAGCTTCATGGGTATGATGAAGAAGTAACAGAGGAATTTGCCTTGTCTTTGACACCTCACTCAAAAACTCATGCCACTGTCAGTTTCAGGGGTCTCACTATAGAAATCACCCCAGAATTCATCAGCAGGGTTACCAGTCTCCCACTTGGACTACCCTGGAGCAAGGAAGAAAAACCACTGGGTCAAGTTGCCAAGAAAACCTTCTTCTAGCCAGATGAGCATCATGTAGAGGACAAAAATGGCATCAGGAGAACAAGCATACCTTACCCCTGGGATGAGGTCAGCTATCAGATTATCAAGTACATCTCTTGTGAAGGAAGGTACAACATAGTTTATGGGTACCATTTTAGACTTTTGCATGAATTAAGGTATGGCATGGACCTTTCTGCACCCCAAAAACTCAGTATTCCCTATTTTCTCCTCCAATCCTTAATATAATCTAGCATCAAATTGAAGGTAGGAGTTCCAAACCAATTGGCTCACCATGGGCTAATTAAACTGCTGGTGGAAGAGGCCCTCCACACCTTCACAATACCCATAGCTTGGGATATTTTTAGAAATATGACAAGGGAAGATGATGTGAATGCCCTCACATATGACCTCAGTGCATCTGAAAGAGAGGGAGAAGAACAAAAAGGGGAATATGAGGAGGAAACCAGAGAAGAAGAAGAGAAAACACAAACAGAGAAAGAGGAACCTCAAACAAGGAATGATGAAACCCAAACAGAGGAAGAAAAACATGAAACAGAGAAGGATAAGACCACATCAGAGAAGAAGAAAGAACCTAGGACAAGAGGAAAAAGGACTAAAACATAAAGGAAAAAGACTAAATCAGTGAAGACAGAGACTACAACAGAAAGGGCAGAAACAAAACAAGAAGAGGAGGAAATTAAAACAGGGATAGAAGAAACAAAACCTGCAGAGGCAGAAAAGACAAAAGAAGAAGAAACAGAAGCACCAAAGGCAGAAGTGTCTCCTGAAACACTGGAAAGGGAGGCAACAACTGTTCTTGCTGCACTCAGTGCCCCAGTTAAGCCCAAACCAAAGAGAAAAAGGCAACCATCCATGTATTTCAAGGCTCGAAAGAGCACCAGGATAAAAAGAGGGAAGCCACAACCACCCTCAAAAGAGCCTATCACCATTGAAGATTCTCCTACTGCCAAAAAGGAGGAATCTCCATCCAGAACTCCCATCACCTATGAAAGAGGAAGCCCTAGATCTTCCACTTGGAGGGAAAGGATAAAACTACATGACTCCAAAACTGTCCTACAGGAGGCACAGACCGCTCTACAAGAGACCTTGACAAAGCTACAGGAGACTGAGAAACTTGAGAAAAAGGTAGAAGAGCAGATCAAGGGGAAGGATGAAACAGCAGGGATACTAGAACCTGACCCACAACCTAGTTTAGGCTCTTATTACAACCTTTTGGAAGGAGGGAAAATCATCCCACAGAAGTTTGTAGTCCCTCTTTTCTTTGAGCTGGAAAAAGAAAGAGTAAGGAGCCACATATGGATGCAAATTGCAAAGTCCAAAGGGGTGGAAGACATTGGCCACATGGAGAGAAAGCTTAGAGAGATGGGAAGAGAGCTGGCCACTGTAAAACATGTAGAAGTAATCAAAATATCTCACTTGGAAGCAGAGAATGAAATGTTAAGAAAATATATGCAAGAAAGGGGAACCCCGGTAGAAACTGAAATGTTAAGAAAATAACTGCAAGAAAGGGAAACCCTAGTAGAAACTGAAATGTTGAGAAAACAGCTACAAGAAAGGGAACCCTAGGCATAAAATGAAATATTAATATTAAGGAGACAACTACAGGAAAGAGAAGCCCAATTAGCCTGCATGGCCAGCTGGGCTATGGAGGCACTACAGTGCAGGCAGCCAGCCAAATCATATGCAGTATACCTCAAAGATCAGTGGCTACAATTCTAGATCAAGACCTTGGCCCAGAGAGGCACCACACCTTTTCAGGATTATGGACAATTCATGGATCTATGTGACCACAGTTCAGCAGAGGACAAGGCGAAGTTGGCAGAGTTTTATTTACATAACATGGCCCTTACTAATATGAACCTATGGGATCCCAATGATGTGTTAGGAGACTTGCAGCTGATGGCCATGGCATCTTGGATGAGCCATGAGGATAAAAGGGTAATAGAAATCAAGAAGTTAGTGGCAAAATAGCTAAATGAACCCTTAATGATCTGAGCTGAGCCAGCAGACCCCATGGCTCTCATCAGTGCCCACCAACACCTTGCATATAATCCTCAAATTGTCCCTAAGTATATCAATGAGCAGGCCCAGGCTATTGCACATTTTGAGGACATGGAGAGATTGTTTGGAGATGATTGCATTCATGCCTGCATGAGAAGGTGGAACACATTGCCACATAGCCTACAGATTAGGGAGTATCACTCCCCAAATAGGATGAGAGAAGCCTTGAGGAGAGTGCCACTGTATAAGTACTCTATGCAAAGTTTGAAGGCCAATTCGATTGGCCTCAAATTCAATCCTCCACTGCTGCTAGGACTACTAGTAGGTGTAAAAGAAGAAGAAGAAAAAAACAGTGGGAAGAGGTGGATAGAAAGGCAAGATTCCATGATAAAGAGGAGGATATCACCTCAAAAGCATGGGATGTGAGGGAATCCATCAGGGCCATCACGGATGAGGAGATAGAGTAGTTGCTCAGAGGATGAGCAACCCATTCAGTAGGGGGGTGATGATGAGCCCCAGAAATGGGTAATTATATGGGCTCATTTTGCCTCTTAACTCAACTTAATACACCATTCCCATTATTCTATTGCAATTTTTTGATTATATTTATGCTAATAGAGTGAATTGGGTTAGTCATTGTGCCATGAAGTCTAATGTGCGCTTTATGCAGATTTTTGGTCAATTTTGGACAAATTCAAAGGATTAATGAGCATTTGGCAGCAAATATTCGAGGAAAACAAGGGAGAGGATTTGTAGGAGGGTGTCCCCCTCATTTATGACTCCCTATTTCAAATCCTCCATCAGAAGCTCAGAGCACAAACAACCACATCGATGCATCCAAGGGGCAACCGAGCAAGTCAAGAAGAATTGTTGTCTATCTCTAGTTCTGGGAAGCCGAGCCCCTTTATTTTAGGAGGGATGTTGGGGGAATTCGTTTGTATTAATAGGGGGGCTTAGAGCCTCAGTAGTTTAGCTAGTTATTAGTATAATTTTCAAACTTTTGTGCAGCTCCTGTCCAGCTCATTTTCAAGCCTATTTTTGTGAACAGTTTATGTAATGTGACTTTTATTTTGATAATGGAGAGGAAATATTTTCTAAGCCAGCACTGATATCTTTCAGAGGACTGAAGCTTTTGGGTTAGGGCCCAACCTAAGCTTCCCAGCACCTCTTGCTCTGTACTTATATGTTTTTGCTTAAGTTCATGAGTTAATTGCTGTTACATAGATTCATTTTACCTTGTTTAGAATAAGTTGCTTTTGATAGTTTGCATAGCTGATTTTTGTTTCGGTCGCTGAGGTAGGTTAATATAGTGATAAGATAAGATTCAAAAAGGCCAAAAACAGGCCTTCATCTCCTTTCTCCCTTCCCGAGACCATGATTTGAGGTCAAGGCACCATTGCTGCCACCAAAAACATAGTTTTGCTTCCTCCATGCAATTTCTAGTGTGATGATTTTATTTGAAAAGTTAAAGGGTTGCTTCAGATTCATTTTGCCAAGATTATTTCCTATTTCTATAATAAATCTCTTTGCAAGCTTTTCTATTCATAGGGTACTGTTCAACACTTCATGTTTCTAGGTCAGAAATTAGGTTAACAAGAGATATGGTTCTGTTTTCTTGGTGCAGCTAGTCCTTTTCTTGCTCAGTTTCGGTAGTTAGATGTACAGATCTCTTACAACACACCTCAGCTCATAATAAATCAATAAAGCAACCAGCATCATCTCATTTCTCACAGGTTTCACAAGTCATTCACAGTCCTTCATGAATCTGCCCTAATTCCTGCACTTTTTCCATAAGCTTTCCTCTTGTCATTTGAACAAATCCAACCATAATTTTCTTTCTTGATCCTCCTTGTTAAGCCCCAGACACCTCTGTTAGAGTCGGTCCTTACAGCCCTCCGTCAGAGATCTGTTCGCTTTTTTGCATATCATTCTTAGGTGTCTCGCTCATTCCACTTCGTTGCATTTCGCTAGGGGCATGCCATTGACTGATGAGAGGGTCTGGTCGTCTTGTCTTTCCTCATGCTTGTACCTACATAGCTAATTAGAATTCTTCAAAAAATCACTGAAGTTAAAAAAGAGTCTTTAGTCCAAGAGTCTAGGGTTTCAGGTCTTTGGATACACGTGATAAAAGCTCGCAGGCCATGAGCTTGGTTTCGAAAGTTTCCTATTTCATATTTTTATTCCCAAAAACATTTGAAGACATTTTTTAGTTCAAAACTCTGTTTTGAATTGGAAACTGTCAAATTTAGTTTTTGCAATATTGATCTATTTGTTTCACCATAAGATTTAAAGCAAGCCTCTGATTTTTGCCAAAGCCAAATGCCAAAATTCCTGCAAAAAAGTCAAGACAATCATCAGTCAGAGATTCAGAGAAAGAATGAAAAATCAAAGACAGAATTGTATTAAATGATAAAGTGCCAAAAGCCAAGCATTATAAAAGTGGGTTATGGTTTAATGAGATATTTTTTTTAACTCACTATAAAGCATGGAAACCAAATCATTTTCACAAAATTTCCTAAAGCAAGGCCAAAATAGAGTGTTGAAGATGAAGTGGAAACATTTCAAGGTTGTGGAGTTGAAGGAGAAGTGCGCGCTACGCACAGAGAGTGCGCGCTACGCATTGGGAGCGCGCTACGCATAGGGCTTCAGCAGCCTGTGTAAAAATACATGCGCGCTATGCATTGGAGGCGCACTACGCATTGGGTAAGTGCGCTACGTATACAAACTCAGAGCTAAAATTTTTTGCTCCTTCATCCAAATTCATGCAAAATTGCCTTCAATCTCTTGCAAATCGCTTCTTTATGTTTGTCTAGTGAATTTTAGACATAATTAGGGTGTTTTGAAAATGGAGTAACAAGTGTGTAATGCAAAACCCTATGTTTATTTCTAAATTCACTTCTTAGGGTTTGAAGCAAAGTTTAGGGACCCGGTGGGTTAATGTCATCTATTTTCAGTAATGCCCATGCTACCACATCCTCTCTTTGCCATTAAGCATACATTGAGATTTTTGCCTTCATTATACCTATAGCAACATACACTTTGCAAACAGTCTGATTCCAACACAATGTCAGAGATGGATTAAGATTATGAACATGAGTGTGACAGTGATTCCACAGCAGAAATTAATGTGCCACGAAGGTCTCATAAAAGTGGCAAAAGTGGTAAGAAACTCAAGGAGGAACCTACTTCTTTGGCTCAATTGCATGCTTGCCCGCTTGCAATGGATTGTTTTCACTATCAGTCATGCTACCACTATTGTGAGTTGATTTCACAAATTCAACATCATCATGAGCTAGCTCGTCTATTTGTTCTACACTTACATGATGGCCATGTAAATCTTGTCGGAGTAGATTTCATTCTCTCACCAGAAACCATTGCTCAGGCCACCGGAATACCAAATGTAGGAGAGGAATGGAGCAAGAGACAACAACTAGATAAATTCTACTATGAGCCATACATCAAACCTGGGTTTATAAGGTAGATAAGCACGGTATTTCCATTCAGATTTCTAAAGGATGAGTTTGCACCCTTGATGAAGCTTATCATTCGATATTTCAGTTGTGAGGGCAGATTCTCGCGCCTCTATACGTACCATATTCGTTTGTTGATGCATTTCATGAGGGTACGTATGATGAGCATTCCATACTTCATGTATCACAATATAGAGAGGATGACATATCTTGTACAAAGGAAGACCCCAACACAACAACATAGAAGTATATATCATTACGCGCTGATCAAAATCATTGTGGTACAGTAGCTCACACAGCAGGGCATCACTTGGGAGGATTTCATCTCCCGTGACTTCTTCACAGCGCTACAACCACCTCCCGAGGTAGTTCATGATGAGGGAGAGCCTTCAAATTAGTTTGACATTCCTGAGACCGAGCATATTAGTGCTCCAGTGTATGTGACATACCAGCGAGGCCACAGGGCCTTATTTGCAGCTACATGACGAGTACTATCTCCACATGGCATGGAAGGGGTCTCGCCTTCTTCTTCAGCACAGGTATAGGTTCATGGCAGAGGCAAGAGGCCAATGCATGAGGAGGGCTTGTTAGGAGGCCATGATATTGATGTGTCACTCAGTGATGTGGATGGGAGCTATACTGGCTCGGAACTGAAAGAGATCATCCAAAAGCAGAAGATTGAGATTGACAGCTTGAATGAGAAGTTGCTGAAGGCAGAATGTCTGATCAAATACTTGGAGCAGCGAGATAAGCAGCTAGAGGACCAGCACACACTTATAGAGCTGCGGCAAATTCGTGAAGACCAAAAGTTGGCCCGGAAAAGACCTGGTGATTTGACACCTTTTGAGTGGTAATTTTGGCTTGAGAAAATCAACCGACATCTGGAGGAGTTGTTGGTGAAGGCCAATAGAGACAAAGACATGCTCCGTCATATGAAACATCACTATTGGAATCGCATGCACGTCGGTAAAGCAAGGATAAATATTTTGAAAAGGAGGTTGAGCAGAGCACTAAAACGGTGAAAGAGGCCTAATCCACTTCGGATTTTGGCTGAGGCTTCGGTGGCTGAGCATGATACATGATTGAGGGTCTTCACTCCGAATTTGAGCAAATTCAGAGAAATTTTTGTCATTTTGAAATTTTTGGCTTGCAAAACAGGTTTTTCAGCCCAACGCGTAGCGCGTCGACGCGCTCGCTAATGATTGGGACACTTGCAGGAGGAAAACTTTACAGTTTTGGATTTTTCATGGTAAGTTATGCATGCTCTAGTATGGCCGAGGCATTTCATCAAGTTTTGGATGATCAAAAGGGTCAAAGAAACCATGAAAATCACCTTTCTGCCACCTTTTGCACCAGCAGGAAGTACTTGTGGGAGAATGAAATTTTGAAGGGGAAAATGAGCTCCAAATTGGGAAATTCCACTTGGGTTGGATAGCAGACATCCAGGGATTTCCAACCAGCTATTGTGAGATTGATTTTGATGTCGAGAAGTGCCCCAAAAACAGGCTGAAAGGTACACTACGCATAGAGCTCAGGCGCGCTACGCATAGAGGTTTTTTGTCAAATTTTCATCCTCCAGCTCAAGAATTCGGCCAGTTTTCACCAGTTTCACCTTCTGATGTAGTATGTGACTTATTTTGATGTAATTTGATGTGTATGATGTAACTTGGCACTTATTTACCATATTCTAGATGATTCATTCACAAAATAGCAAAAATTTAATGTAATGAATCAGTTTCCTTCTTTTTAGAGGCAGGTTGTTTTGGTCACCTAGATTCTTGCTCCATGTTTAGAATTGGTTCAAACTGCTCCTAGAAGGAGGAGCTCGACCCCTAGAGGTTAGGGAATGGGTTGGCTTGGTCTATATTATGTAAATTTTCAGTCAGTAGCAAGGGTTGGACTATTGGGAAAGTTTTGGCACACTATTGTACATATCTTCTGCATTTTGGCTAAGGAAAGATCAGAGGTTTTGCAGCACCTGTTGGGATTCATGTGGTTTTTAGTTTTGATGGTGTGTTCTCTCAGTTATTTGTAAGTTCTTTAATGTTTTAATGTATGCCATTCCCTTCTTTTGCTTCTGAAACTAAATGAATGAGTAAGTGAGGTTGAATCCATTGATTTCAGTGCTCTGCCTTTAAATTTGTTTAGTTTTATATGTTTTCACCAGTCTGGAGAGGATCCCTGTTTCCCCTTGCCCTTTTCAGCTCCTTGTCATTCTGATCCATCCATACATATGATCAAAAAGCATTAAAGCTACTACCTACCTTGCCCCAACTCGAATTCTGCAAATATCTGGTCTCATCCCCAAGTCCAAATTTGTTTTTTCCCTTTTCTCCAACAAAACCCAAAAAAATTTTAAATCAAACCTACCTATCCATTTACTAGCCTAAAATCAATATCCATTATAAGTTATCTCAGCTCCTTTGAAGACCTTTTTCCGAGATAGACCCGGAGAGAGCCCTCTCCTGTCCTCGTAGGGCTAGCTACGAGGCTGAGCTTGGTTTGATGTGGCCTTGAGTCTCGCCTTCCCTCAGCCTAAGGCAGATTCCAACGCTAACATAGTGGCGACCATACTGGGGAGGAAATGGTTTGCTTGTTGATGTCATTTGTTTTATAGCTACAGACAGAGCCTGAACTTATGCCAGGTAGCCTTCGAAACGCTTTTGCTTTGCATTAGCGGAAGTAGATAAACGCTGCTTCAGTCAATCTCCGGTCTAGCTTGTAATCGTGACATCTAACTTGTTAATTGCCCCAGTACATGTATCAAGTTCAGATCTGATTGTTGATGGTGGACAACGATCAGACACTGGCAAGGCTGAAATCATTCACCTGGCGACTTCATTCACTGAAAAATCCAGAGATCAATGCTTCATGGTGACTCCATTGCAGGAAGATTAGTTGCTTTGAGCTTTTCAAGATGGATCGGGTTGCAAGAAGATACGCTCCCATGAGATGAGATCACATTCCAGGCTTTTTAAATAAAATGCCCAAGGTAGATTGGTCAAAGAATTTTCCTGTGTTCAAAAATGTGGAAGGTAATGACGCTGCTCTTCATCTGGTGAAATTTCACATTCATGTGCATCGATTAAAGATCAATTTTCCGGAGGACTGTTTGATGAAAATGTTTATGGCTACTCTGGAAGATGAAGCCCGATCTTGGTATGAAAGTTTGCCATCTGCTTCTATTTACTGTTTAAAGGATTTTCATACCATGTTCTTTGAAAAGTATAAAGAATCTTATCCATCCTTGATTTTAGTTCAGAACTGTTGTAGCCATGTTCACAATTTTATTGAAAATCTTGAGAATTTTTATGGGGATAATGAATTGATGGATGGAGAAATCATGGAGGCTCTGTACGAGAATCCATTTCAGCAACATGAAGAGAACCTAGAGGATTCCCATCAAGATGCTCAGGAAACTTTGCAGCAGGATCAAGATCTTGGTACAATGGAAAATAATGAAAGTGAAGGTTTTGTTTCAGATCTGTCCATAGAAGAAGACAATATGCAGGAAAGTCAAGTTTCGATTTCAAAAGGTGATAAAATCAAGACAGCTATTTCAGATCTAGATTCAGATAGTGACGATCAAGAATACCTTGTGCTGAATCCCATGAAGGAGAGCTCTGCCATTGAGATCGTTCTCAGTTCATTAGAACACAGCCTTCATGAGGAGGTAATCCAGTCAGTTCATGAAAACCAGAATGAGATCCTTGTTCGAGTAAGTGATAAATCTTCTTTCAATAATTCAGTGATAAATGGTAATTTGATTGCCATGTCATATGAAGACAATTACTGTTTGAGCAAAAGAAAACAAAAAGCATTATCTCCTTTGTCTGAAGATGAGATAGATCAACTCTTGAAAGGTCATGTTACAGCCCAAGCTAAAGCAGATTTGCAGTGCACACATGGTCAAGAAAGTGTTGGTGAAACTTCTTCCTCTTTTGAAAATGATGACAGTCTTGTAATTAGTTTTATAGATCAGCAAATAGATAATATTTTCTTTCACAAAGATGATAAGGCTGTCATGTTTGATAATCTTGAAGATTGTTTTTTGTTTACGAATAACCTAGACTATGAAGTTGAGGAATATGAGTTTGAGAGAGACAATATGCCAAGATTTCTCATGGTCAAGGAACCTATAGCTAACACTCAGATGGCAGAAGCACATACCTCTCTGTGCATTCCTATCCCTCGGAAATCACTTGTTCTTTCAGATCAAAATGGAGGGAGTAATTGTATTTTTGCAATTGGATCTCAAGATAAGCCAGTGCTTCAGGATTTTCAAGATCCCTTCGGCATTCTTCTGCAAGCATTAGAAAAGATAAATATTGCCTGGTTCATTATCATAAGCGTTGGTTTCAGTGGTTATTTTGAGTTGCCTACAGGTTCATCATTCCGCCTGCTCGAGAAAAGTGAGAGAAGAAATTTGGTATGTAGCCATCTGCTGGATTGGTTACATTGGAAAGCTCATTACACATGATTGTACATGTTTCATTAGTATGCAGGTGGTTGTCATCATGATTTGAAATCTTGATGGACTGCTTCCCTTTAATAAGCTTTCTAAGTTATTGTTTTAGTTAAGTCAGTCATGAGTCATTTGTGAGTCAGTTTTCAGTCATGTTGGTTTCATAATTGTGTCGGCTTGAGTCAGTTTTCAGTCAATAAATATGTCAAAAGATTTTGTGTCTTCTATTGAAATAATGACTCCATAGCCCAATGGATGAAAGGCACTGTCTAGCTATCCCAGAGATCTGCCGTTCTTGGCACCTCTTTGGAGCTACCATCCCCATTGGAGCCAATGTTAGAGTTGGTCCTTACAGCCCTCCGTCAGAGATCTGTTCGCTTTTTTGCATATCATTCTTAGGTGTCTCGCTCATTCCACTTCGTTGCATTTCGCTAGGGGCATGCCATTGACTGATGAGAGGGTCTGGTCGTCTTGTCTTTCCTCATGCTTGTACCTTTAGAGCTAATTAAAATTCTTCAAAAAATCACTGAAGTTCAGGTCATGTCATCACGGTCATAAATGATTATTTTCGTTAAAAAGAGTCTTTAGTCCAAGAGTCTAGGGTTTCAGGTCTTTGGATACATGTGATAAAAGCTCGCAGGCCATGAGGTTGGTTTCGAAAGTTTCCTATTTCATATTTTTATTCCCAAAAACATTTGAAGACATTTTTTAGTTCAAAACTCTGTTTTGAATTGGAAACTGTCAAATTTAGTTTTTGCAATATTGATGTATTTGTTTCACCATAAGAGGTTTCAAAGCAAGCCTCTGATTTTTGCCAAAGCCAAATGCCAAAATTCCTGCAAAAAAGTCAAGACAATCATCAGTCAGAGATTCAGAGAAAGAATGAAAAATCAAAGACAGAATTGTATTAAATGATAAAGTGCCAAAAGCCAAGCATTATAAAAGTGGGTTATGGTTTAATGAGATATTTTTTTTAACTCACTATAAAGCATGGAAACCAAATCATTTTCACAAAATTTCCTAAAGCAAGGCCAAAATAGAGTGTTGAAGACGAAGTGGAACATTTCAAGGTTGTGGAGTTGAAGGAGAAGTGTGCGCTACGCACAGAGAGTGCGCGCTACGCATTGGGAGCGCGCTACGCATAGGGCTTCAGCAGCCTGTGTAAAAATACATACGCGCTACACATTGGAGGCGCACTACGCATTGGGTAAGCGCGCTACGCATACAAACTCAGAGCTAAAATTGTTTGCTCCTTCATCCAAATTCATGCAAAATTGCCTTCAATCTCTTGCAAATCGCTTCTTTATGTTTGTCTAGTGAATTTTAGACATAATTAGGGTGTTTTGAAAATGGAGTAACAAGTGTGTAATGCAAAACCCTATGTTTATTTCTAAATTCACTTCTTAGGGTTTGAAGCAAAGTTTAGGGACCCGGTGGGTTAATGTCATCTATTTTCAGTAACGCCCATGCTACCGCATCCTCTCTTTGCCATTAAGCATACATTGAGATTTTTGCCTTCATTATACCTATAGCAACATACACTTTGCAAACAGTCTGATTCCAGCACAATGTCAGAGATGGATTCAGATTATGAATAGGAGTATGACAGTGATTCCACAACAAAAATTAATGTGCCACGGAGGTCTCATAAAAGTGGCAAAAGTGGTAAGCAACTCAAGGAGGAACCTACTTCTTTGGCTCAATTGCATGCTTGCCCGCTTGCAATGGATTGTTTTCGCTATCAGTCATGCTACCACTATTGTGAGTTGATTTCACAAATTCAGCATCATCATGAGCTAGCTCGTCTATTTTTTCTACACTTACATGATGGCCATGTAAATCTTGTCGGAGTAGATTTCATTCTGTCACTAGAAACCATTGCTCAGGCCACCGGAATACCAAATGTAGGAGAGGAATGGAACAAGAGACAGTAGCTAGATAAATTCTACTATGAGCCATACATCAAACCTGGTTTTATAAGGTAGCTAAGCATGGTATTTCCATTCAGATTTCTAAAGGATGAGTTTGCACCCTTGATGAAGCTTATCATTCCATATTTCAGTTGTGAGGGCAGATTTTCACGCCTCTATACGTACCATATTCGTTTGTTGATGCATTTTACGAGGGTACGCATGATGAGCATTCCATACTTCATGTATCACAATATAGAGAGGATGACATATCTTGTACAAAGGAAGACCCTAGCACAACAGCATAGAAGTATATATCATTACGCGCTGATCAAAATCATTGTGGTACAGCAGCTCACACAGCAGGGCATCACTTGGGAGGATTTCATCTCCCGTGACTTCTTCACAGCGCTACAACCACCTCCCGAGGTAGTTCATGATGAGGGAGAGCCTTCAAATTAGTTTGACATTCCTGAGACCGAGCATATTAGTGCTCCAGTGTATGTGACATACCAGCGAGGCCACAAGGCCTTATTTGCAGCTACATGACGAGTATTATCTCCACATGGAATGGAAGGGGTCTCGCCTTCTTCTTCAGCACAGGTATAGGTTCAGGAAAGAGGTAAGAGGCCGATGCATTAGGAGGGCTTGTTAGGAGGCCATGATATTGATGTTTCACTCAGTGATGTGGATGGGAGCTATACTGGCTCGGAACTGAAAGAGATCATCCAAAAGCAGAAGATTGAGATTGACAGCTTGAATGAGAAGTTGCTGAAGGCAGAATGTCTGATCAAATACTTGGAGCAGCGAAATAAGCAGCTAGAGGACCAGCACACACTTATAGAGCTGCGGCAAATCCGTGAAGACCGAAAGTTGGCCTGGAAAAGACCTGGCGATTTGACACCTTTTGAGCGGCAATTTTGGCTTGAGAAAATCAACCGACATCTGGAGGAGTTGTTGGCGAAGGCCAATAGAGACAAAGACATGCTC
Organism: Pinus tabuliformis; assembly: GCA_031772625.1. NCBI lineage: Eukaryota > Viridiplantae > Streptophyta > Pinopsida > Pinales > Pinaceae > Pinus > Pinus tabuliformis. Next base: position 264,205,669 of record CM062811.1, read on the forward strand.
CGTCATATGAAACATCACTATTGGACTCACATGCACGTCGGTAAAGCAAGGATAAAGATTTTGAAAAGGAGGTTGAGCAGAGCACTAAAATGGCGAAAGAGGCCTAATCCACTTCGGATTTTGGCTGAGGCTTCGGTGGCTGAGCATGATACATGATGGAGGGTCTTCACTCCGAATTTGAGCAAATTCGGAGAAATTTTTGTCATTTTGAAATTTTTGGCTTGCAAAATAGGTTTTTCAGCCCAACGCGTAGCGCGTCGACGCGCTCGCTTATGATTGGGACACTTGCTGGAGGAAAAATTTATAGTTTTGGATTTTTCATGGTAAGTTATGCATTCTCTAGTATGGCCGAGACATTTCATCAAGTTCTAGATGATCAAAAGTGTCAAAAACACCATGAAAATCACCTTTCTGCCATGTTTTGCACCAGAAGGAAGTACTTGTGGGAGAACGAAATTTTGAAGGGGAAAATGAGCTCCAAATTGGGAAATTCCACTTGGGCTGGATAGCAGACATCCAGGGCTTTCCAACCAGATATTGTGAGCTTGATTTCAATGTCAGGAAGTGCCCCAAAAATAGGCTGAAAGCCGTGCTACGCATAGAGCTCAGGTGCGGTATGCATAGAGGTTTTTGGTCAAATTTTCATCCTCCAGCTCAGGAATTCGGCCAGTTTTCACCAGTTTCACCTTCTGGTGTAGTATGTGACTTATTTTGATGTAATTTGATGTGTATGATGTAAACTGGCACTTATTTACCATATTCTAGATGATTCATTCACAAAATAGGAAAAATTTAATGTAATGAATCAGTTTCCTTCTTTTTAGAGGCAGGTTGTTTTGGTCACCTAGATTCTTGCTCCATGTTTAGAATTGGTTCAAACTGCTCCTAGAAGGAGGAGCTCGACCCCTAGAGGTTAGGGAATGGGTTGGCTTGGTCTATATTATGTAAATTTTTAGTCAATAGCAAGGGTTGGACTATTGGGAAAGTTTTGGCACACTATTGTACATATCTTCTGCATTTTGGCTAAGGAAAGATCAAAGGTTTTGCAGCGCCTGTTGGGATTCATGTGGTTTTCAGTTTTGATGGTGTGTTCTCTCAATTATTTGTAAGTTCTTTAATGTTTTAATTTATGCCATTCCCTTCTTTTGCTTCTGAAACTAAATGAATGAGTAAGTGAGGTTGAATCCATTGATTTCAGTGCTCTGCCTTTAAATTTGTTTAGTTTTATATGTTTTCACCAGTCTGGAGAGGATCCCTGTTTCCCCTTTCCCTTTTCAGCTCCTTGTCATTCTGATCCATCCATACATATGATCAAAAAGCATTAAAGCTACTACCTACCTTGCCCCAACTCGAATTCTGCAAAGATCTGGTCTCATCCCGGAGCCCAAATTTGTTTTTTCCCTTTTCTCCAACAAAACCCCAAAAGTCTTTAAATCAAACCTACCTACCCATTTACTAGCCTAAAATAAATATCCATTATAATTTATCTCATCTCCTTTGAAGACCTTTTGCCGAGATAGACCCGGAGAGAGTCCTCTCCTGTCCTCGTAGGGCTAGCTACGAGGCTGAGCTTGGTTTGATGTGGCCTTGAGTCTCGCCTTCCCTCAGCCTAAGGTAGATTCCAGCACTAACAACCTCAACACATCCCTATAGTATTTAGTTACCATTTCCCACCATTTTTCCACTCTTAAAACCTCTAAAAATAGCTCTCGGCATCCTCCTGTAGATCCTCTTGTAGATCCCCTGCAGCCTCCTGTAGAATTTCCTGTGAGTGATTTTTCGAAGTCTGATTGCAGGGTAAGTCTTCAGAAGGTTACCAGAGGCTTCTTAGGACCCCTCCACACCTTCTTACACCTCTGCAAAAACCAAATCCTCCCTCCATCATCACCAACCCTCTTCCACAGTCACAAACAGACAAAATCACATGCATAACAATTTCACACAAAACACATAAAAACACAAAAAAATGTTATTTTCTCATTTTCTTCTAGGAATAGCTTGAATAGATGTAATTTACCTTTTTATTAGTCAATGGCATTCATTTCATCAATTTTCATCTCTTTTTCTGCAAAAGTAGGGTTAGTTGGAAAAATTAGGGTTTGCTAGGGTTTTCTTTACACTCCAGTCTTCTTTCTCTTTCTGCAAGTAGAATAATCTTTGTAGAGTTAGCTTTCTTTCATCACAGTTAAAATCTTCTTCTGGAAACTCATAGAAGTTGGCTTGAGCTCCTAGTGATCTTGCACCAGCTGACCAAGTGACAGCCTGTAGTAAGAGCTAGTACTTGTGCATACAACATCGTCGCTTCCAAGTTTGTTACTAACTACCATGTTGATAAAAGTAAAGTAGGAAGCCCATGAGTTGCAACATTATTGCTACAATACTAGTGCTCACCAAAAACCTAAGCTCAAGTGTCCTCTTAGCCCTTCCTAGAGAGCCTATCACCTTGTTTCTTAATCAAGTAAGCCATTATTTGAACATCTCTTGTGAATAGGCTTTAGGAATCACCATACCTTAACATTAATCCATATTTCCTCATGATTCCTATCATACCAAGACTCCTCCCATCGGTGAAAGTCCATAAAGAGCAGGGAGCCTTAGCTAAGGTGACAGTGGGCTATCGCTCCATTGTTTCCCCTTGACCTAGTAGTTTCCCTATAGGATCCCCTGCTAGTTTGAGCGATAACATGCATCATCTGCTAGCATCATCCTGCCCATTTTATTTAAGAATTATTTGCAAACCTCCAGGGTACATCCACCAGGGTGCCTCTGCTAGGTCAAGCTGTTAAGTGGGCTCTTCCAAGATCCAATAAGAATGCTTTCCGCTGCTACGCTATGGATTAGCATGCGCTCGATGCTCTTTATGGAAGTTTCACTATGCTTGCCACTGGGTTTGGCACTCTAGCCAACTTTAATGAATCACCAAAAAGGGTCTCCAAGCCTCTTTATCTCTGCTAACTTTGACTTGGGGTTCTCCAACTTTGACTGGATCTATCTTTCAATCCAGGAGGCCATTTTCAAACTTCCGCATACTATTAGAAATATCTTTCAGAGCTCTTCTCATCTAAGTGGGTTCCATCTACATTCGAGATGATATACTATGCTAGAAATGGCTCCAAAGTCTCAGCACTTATATCACCATGCATGTTGATCTTCATTCTTCTTATAACTGATCCTGAGCACTTGTGTCATCCTTTGCCATCCTCTGACATCTTTTCAATCCATTGCAAAAAACCATCACCAATGTTACGCAGTTGCCATGCTTTCCCTTTGCCATCAATGACAACATATTTATCAATGCATTTGTAGGTGCCATTGCTTTCCTTTGCCAATATTTTCCATTTCCTTTACCTTTGTCATCAAAGACAACATATTTACAACAATCCCCCTTTGGCATTGATGGCAACACCATGATAAAACAAGACAACACCAACAATGATCAAGCAAAGACACATGTAATTCTCTTCTTTGATGTTTCTTTCTGTGTTTTTCTTGAGGTCCTTCTCCCTCTTTATATGAGGTTATTTTACATCTTTTGTTTGATCACAAATTACTTCTCCCCCTTTGGCATCAATGGAAAATATACTAACATGCTCTCCTTGTTAACAATATCCATCTGTCTTTCTAATCATGCAGACCTGTCAATTGGTTCTTCTTATGTTGAAGACCTCGGGTACCTCTGATCTAATGCAAACAACTTCCTCTCTGTCTTGTGAATAATATTGAGTTTAAAGAAGAGGATTAATTACTCCCAATATCTGCCTCAATTGGTCAAGTGGGATCTTAGTTTGTGCAACTAATCCATGAGAAAAATAATTACCGCCGATCTAAGTCTGAGATAGGATTGCATTCAGATGCATATACTTGTTCTCTAGCAACAAGTACAACCTTTCCTATGCATGACACTATCCTTTTTTCAACTGATGAACAACAAGGTACAACAATTTTGACAAACATAGAGGGACTTTCATCAATGCAGGCCCAGACCAATAAATTAACTTGTATTTCACCTGGCAGACTTCTAATGACAACAAAATCACCATGATACATTTGAATCATTATGAACAACATTCATATAAATCAAGACTTGCCTACCAACACTTGGACTTAAAGTCTCATATTGATAACATGAACACCATACTTTGAAAAAAATATAACGAATGTAAATACCAATTGATAGTACCTTTGATACCAAGTGTTGAAATGATGCAAATTGCTGAATTTATGCCACTGGTAGTAATTGTTGAGCACTTGATAATTGATGATCTCATCCACTGCACCTTTCACCACAAATTTTATGCTTGATACCAATTACCAATAGAACAACATCACAACATCAATCCATTTTGCAACAAACACCATTAGCCTTTGTCTTGCAACAAACAACTGATACCGATTAATGATACCAAGTGTCAATGCACAATCTGATACTCAAATATTGACATCAGTATTCTCTCCCCTGTGGCTATGCTCCCCCTTTGCATTAGGAATATGGAAACAATACTTGAAAAATAAACTTTAATAGTAAACATAACATCAACATATATATATACACACACACACACACACACACTCATATTACCAATCTAATTTGACAACAATATTCAATACTTCCCTTGTCCCTTAGATGCATTCCTTGGCATGTTCCTTTCTTCTCCTTGCATCTGACCTTTCTGGCTTCTCTCAAAGCTACCCTCTTCTTCTTAATGAAGAGAAATAAGAGATCTATACCCCCTGAGTAGATTATCTCTCTTTTTCTTCCACGCCTGTAAATGTTGAGTTTGGTTAATATCATAAGTTGATTGTTGGTTTGCTAATTGGGTGACTTTCTTCCAAACCACTGATGTTTCCTCTTGTTAGCACCAATTAAAGCCAATTTGCAATTTTCCTCTTTCTCTTCTTTCTGATTGTGTTCCCTTAGAGATCTATTAGGGTTGATGTTGCTACTTTTCACTGATTTGAGTCTTTGCATGTTGCAAGTTATATAAGAGAGATTAACTATAGGAATTTGAGACTTTGATATATTAAATCTATGCTGATTATCTTCAAAATCAAACAATGTTCTGTGCTGTCTCCATACACCAATTGATCTGCCTTTCTTTTGAGTGCTCAAATAACTCTTGAGCAATTCTCTTTGTTTGCACTCCTCATGATCCATACCTTAGTTTGTGGTGTTATAGAAAGAGGTTTTATTGCCAAATTTTCATGTAGCTAATTTATGCCCATACTTCTTAAACCATTGACATTCATCACTATTAAAAATTAGGGCAAAGGAATTATTCTTCTTACCGAAGCTTCCGTCTGTCCAATTTCTTGGACTGATTCTCGCTCTCTGTGCATATCAATTCAATTTTCCCTTATGAGGAATTCATGGTTGTAGCTGAAATAACATGTTCCACCTCTGCTGCTGCACCTTCTTTTTCCTCTCTGGACACTTGGAGGAAAAGTGCCATGTGTTACTATAATAGAAACATATGTGGGGATTCATACCATTGTTTTGATTCCTGGAGGTATTTTGGTCTCCTTGATGTTGCATTCTTTTCTCTACCACTACAGTGATATCAAATATCTGTTTAACCAAATTTGTGGGTCCCTTTAACGTTTCCACTGGGTCATTGTCATTTTCTAATAATGTCTCGACCTAAGAGGAACAATGGTTGGTTTGAATCTCCTTCAACACTTCAAAATTCTTTGCATGCTTCTGAAGATTCATCGACTGCTCATTTAATGTTCTCTTCTCTTCTTCCAGCTTCGTATTTATGGATTTGAATCTCTTGATCTCCTCAAGAGCTGATATAAGCTGCCTCTTCAAATATATCCTTTCTTCAAGATATTACAAGTCAATAGAGGAGAAACTAGATTCATAGCAAATGTCAATTTCACTCTCAAGAGTTTGTTCCCTTGATGACTCTAGGGATTCTTTTGCTAACACATGAGATGCCCTTTCTTCCTCTTCACTATAGGTGGACCCATTGTCTTCTTCACAAATGTCCATTTATGTTATTTCTATTAAAGTAACTCCTTCTTCACCACAACTAGATGAGAAACTCTCACTTTCACCAGTACTTGCACTCGAGCAGTTTGAAGACAAATAAAATATTGCTCTACAATAACAAAAAAAAACTTAATTGCAGGTTACATCTCCTTTGAGTGTTGATCAACAATTTGGCCTCTTATTATTTGAGAATCATCCTCTGATTCATGATCTTCAACACTCTTTAATTTTTTTATTGCTCCATCCTCTAGGGAAAACTTCTTGAAACCACATGTATGTTGCATGTCTATATCGTAGATGGACTACAATTTATCCCATATGTCCTTGGCGGTCTCACAATATGTTACTTTCTCAATATCTAACTTAGACAACCCTATCATGATTTTCTTCCTAACTTGTTTATCAAACTTATCATTTATTACTCCACCTTCCACAGATAACCATACATCCAAATCAAGAGCTTGCAAGTAGATCCTCATCCTTATATTGAAGGTTGTATAATTTGAGCCATTCAAAAATGAAACTCCTTCTGAGGTAATCTGGTCCTAATTTTCCATGATCCTTTATCTTCCTTCCAACTATTAAACTGATCCTGAAGGAACCCACTCTGATACCAATTGTTAGAAATAATGGAAGCCAAGACACTACTGAGAAGGAGGGTGAATCAGTAGGGAGGCCAAATTATACAAACCTATCTCCTAGTAGTATTCGTATGGAATTACGTCCAATCCTACCTGAAATATGAGTCATAATCTAACATCCATTATTTGTCAAAACTCGAAATTTCACAAATTATAATTTTCAATCCCTTTAGCAATTTTTCATGGATCAACAACACAACTTAATCATGTAAAACATAACATAATCATCAAACACATGATAAATATATACACAATACACCAATATTCCTTTTATTACAAGCCTCAACTTGATTACATTAATTCCCCACAAGCTACTACTTTTAGTTTTATCAGCTTCTATTGAACGAAACTTCTATTCCTAATCGTTTATCAGTCTTCACTGAAAGGGACTGCTGCCTTTGCTCAATTACCAGTATCTATTGAAAGGGACTCTTGCCCCTGCTCATTTATCAACTAATACTGAAAGGGACTCTTGCCCCTTCTTGTTTATCAAATAATATTGAAAACAATTTATGACCCTAACAATTTACCAACACCCACTAGAAGGAGCTACAACCCCTGATCTGCAAGCTACCACTTTCCATCCCCATTGATTCATCTTTCACCTGTTTTCAAACTTAGATGAATAGACATCTTACCCCATAAACATCTAATTTTTTCTCTCTGAAAATACTCAGCAAAACCACCTTACAAATACCTTCACCAATTTATGGTTACTGATAAAAACACCATTACCTTCAACAATTTCTCATTACTGAACAAATCACCAATTTATATGCACCGACAACGTTAAAACCAAACGTCACCTTTGATGAACACATCAAAGCACTAATCACTAATTCATCATTCACCTATTAGATATCAAATCTTGTCTCTGATTCACCTTTGATGCACAATTCATCTCGTTGCACCAACAACTTCTCATCCACATTCACTCTGCAACTCGAATTCTGCTTATAAAGTTTTTTGGCTGATATTTTTTGTGTGAGACTTTAGTTAGCTTGTTCCTTGATGCTTGCATGAATTTCTTATTTTTTTCCTTTCTCCTGACCAATTTATTCTTCTAATTCTACTCTTCAAGTATTCTTTTACTCTTCACCTGTTACTTCAAGGAATTCTGAGTTAAACTGTTGTCTTCCTTAATTATGGTGAGTTACAAGTTTTGGAAGTATCGTTTCTATTTTTGGTGAGCCTCCATATTTGTCAAAACTGCTAAATATGCCTCTTAACTGTTGTTCTTCCATTGATCACTTCTAATGCGTTTAGCACTCTACTGTTATGTTTGGCTTAACTCCCAAACTCCACCACTAAACTCTCACTTATCAAAGTTGTCGACTTGTTCCATTGTGAGCCCAAAGGCTTTGCTAAAAACGTAATGTTACCAAAACAACCATTGATTCATCGCATCCAAGCATGTGGCAAAGGCACTTTACTATAGGCCTAAATCCTTTTAATAGGTCATTGTTACCAAACATAGCCATGCTATGAGAATTCACTACCCTTTTAAATTATATTAAAAACTACTGCCAATTTCATCGAACTTAGCATTAACACCTTTTCAATGGCACCTTTATCTATTTTACGCCATAGAATCAAGTGTGGTGGGCATTGACTCAACCTTCATGCGCTAACCATTTTCTTATGCTTTCAGGGGATTATTTCCTTCGTTAATCCCCGCACCCTTAGTCTCATTTACCACATGGAACCTCGTGTCATTGCTTAACCCAGGGCCCTCAATCCCGATGCTTAAAATATGCCTTCATGCAAATATTTATGGCTCTTTTTATCAATCCTAGCTGTAAGCAGGGTCCACATTACTTCAATCTCGTTCGTTACTGACTGTCTTCTATCAGTCCAACATGTCTCGACTCCCAATGTTACATTTAAAATCCTCCGGGCTCCATATGACAGGCTTAGTGGCCCCGGTGGGGTCGTCTATTGGTCCTCTGAATAAATAAAATTTCTCTTGGGCTTAGTCAGCTTTGACATTAAAACTAGTAATCCCGAAGCCTCTTTCCCAATTCTTTTGTTTTTTGTTTCTCTTTAATATTTATGGCTTCGACTAGTAGGATGATGTCACACTGACGTCACCTGTGTTATGTGTCATCCATTGATTGGTCCATGTGTCACTAAAAAAAAGGCCATTCAGGTACCCAAATACACCAAATCTACCTGCCTCATGTCACACTCTAATTGGTTGGTTGCTGATGTCATCTCCGATCAATAAAATGATCCCACCTGTCCTGCTATCAAAGAGGAGAGAGAAGTGTTTAAGGCCTTGTTTTTCAGCATATTTCCTTTACAAAAATTTTAAAGGGTCTCGACCATTTTTCTTTGTACTGCTCAATCCTTTTGCTAGGCCAACACTCCTATGCATTCTGCTTTGAAATCCTCTGGGGTCACCTTTGCACCGGTCTAGGATTTTTAGGATTCGCTCTCAATCGTGGGGGCCTCCCGCTCAAACCTCTGCTAATCAAATTCCTCTGCTGCACTATGTCATTTCCACATCCACCTATTGCATTCTCCTTGTGCACCTTAATATTTGTCCGGGGTGTTACCCATGGGCTACATTTTCCAGGATGACATCATCTATTGGCGTCATCCCATCCATTTTATTTGAGTGTTCTTTGCAAAGCTCTAGGGTACATTTGTCGGGGTGGATTTTCCAAGTCAATTTGTTAAGTGGGCTCTGCCAAGAGCCAGTAAGAATGCTTTCTGTTGCTATGCTGTGCATCCGCATGTGCCCATTTCTCTTTATGCGTTTTTTCTATGCTTTCCATTAGGTTTGGCACTTTTTCCAACTTTAAGGAAGCACCAAAAGGGGTCTCCAAGCCTCTTTATCTCTGCTAACTTTGACTGGGGGTCTTGCAATGTTGACTAGCTCTATCTTTCAATCCAGGAGGCCATTTTCAAACTTCTGCCTATCACTTGAAATCTCTTTTAAAGCTCTTTGCATCTTAGTGGGTTCTATCTTCATATGAGATGATATCCTATTCTAGATCCTGTGTCATCCTTTCCCACACTTTGACATCTCTGCCATCTGTTGAAAAACACCATCACCGGCCTGAATTTTCCATGATTTTCCTTTGCCATTAATATTTTCCCTTTCCATCAATGACAACATATTTATCAAAGCATTTGCAATTTCCATTGTTTTCCTTTGCCAATCTTTGCCATTTCCTTACCTTTGTGATCAATGAAAACATATTTCCAACAAAGGGATTTTATTCCTAGGTTATCAAGGTAAAATATTCCCCCCCAAGATAACATACTGGGGTGGTTAAGGAAGTTAGAGAAGAAGGTTTAGAATGGTCCCATTATTTGGAAATCTATCTTAACTCTGATAGGAAAATGGTTAATTTGGAGGATCAGAAATGGGTCTCAAGTCCTTATAGAAAAATATTTTGGAATATGTTATCAAGCTAATCATTTAGTACCTATTTACCTTGTCCATAAGCTCAACAAGAGTGGATTTTATTTTTCAAAGAAAATTCTAAGAAGAGATTATGTGAATAGCGAAATCATGTGGATGAGTTGTGGGGAGCTAGGAATTGAGGGTGAATATGCTCCTATGTGGGATAAATACATCAGAGCAGTTAAACATTTCTTTGTTTCCCCCTTTTATCAAGATGATTGATTACTTTGGTTCCTCAACTCTTTAGGAGGATATGATATGAAACTCAAAGACTCAACAATAACCTAGGAAACTAGACTTGATCTTTCACCTTGGTGAGGGGAAAAAATTTGGAAACAAAATATCTCAATAAAGGCAAAACTATTCATGTGGTTTCTATTGCATAGAAAACTTCTCTTACATGGGATAAATTGCAAAGAATATCCTTTCATGGTCTTGGTAGAGGTTTCCTTTGTTAATAGGATATTTAGCTATAATTTTTCTAAAGATGTTTGTGTAGAAATTTAAAGGACCTTAGGATCCTCTTATTTATGGGAGGGTGCCTCAATTGAGAAGGCCTTGAAAATATGTCTCAATAATAAGGATACTTCCAAAGAACACCCTTCCCCTAATTGTATCTTGGATAATATACATAAATTAAAACCACTTAATTTTTTTATGACAAGGATCATTCTCCACAACTCTTTGCTATCAAAATCATAACCATTATGCCTACTTACTCTAAATATTCTTAGTGTAAACATTCCAACAAGCACAAGGAAACAAATATTCAAATATACATGCCATAAGCCCTTTTTAATGGCAAAACCTAAGGGACCCCTCATTAGAAGGGGTTTATGGGGTTCTATATCTCTCAAGAAACCATTATATATCCTTTTCAGTAAGATTTGGGACTGGCACCAAAAATTTTAGTGAACTTATGGCTCTTAAACTCCCCATTCGACTAGTTTGTGAAAGAGGAATAAATTAGCTTCATAGTTATGGAGATTCTAAACTAGTTATAAAATGGATGATGGGTATCACTCCTTATAGAATTGTGCTCCCATGCCCCTTTTTCAAAAATTCAAAAAAAGTCTTCAATATTTCACTCACCTCACTTTTGATCATGTCTACAGGGTCTTAAAAAGGATTTGGATCACCTCTTTAATGTTGGATTGGTGATGGATAGAAGGTTTGGAATGTGAAATTTTAAGACTGTTGCAATTACTAGTTATTATTCACCTATCTGATTAGATTATTTGTCTTTTTCAATTAATTCGTGACAAATACTGAATAAAACACAACCGCAACTTCACTGGAAATAAATAACCACAGGAATTGAGAAAATAATGCACACACACAAATAATGGACACCAATATTTTTTTACAAATGTCCCTAGAAAAACCCCAGTGTGGGGAAAACCAGTTCTGCAGATGAGTTATTTTATTATTCTTCAAAAAATTTGTGATGGAGAAAATTACAAAATTGTTTACCGTAATTTAGCAAACATCCAAAAAAATATTTTGATCATGTTTGCAAGTTAATATGACCTCCAGGAAGCAACTCAACTCCTTAGTTCAAATTTTGCCTCCCTCTAGTTATTTGATCTAGCTCACATGTGCGGCCTAGAAGATGAATTTGAGCCTCCTAGCAACTCACACTAGTTGAGAAATTAACTCGGCTCCCATTGGAAATTATAAATTCAACTAACTAATCGATATCCATGTGTAAATTGATCTCTCCCGAAAGTTTCTCTTTTCCTCAACACTTCGCCCTCTCTAAGAAATTCACACTGACTGCTAGGTTAATTCACACCCTTGTCTGGAGAAACCTGCACCACTGGAAAATCAACCTCCTTTTGTAGAAAAATCGATCTCCTTGTCTCCCTAGAAATCATTTTGAGGAATCTCTCTAGTAATCTCATCTCCAACCATTGCTAATCTCTCTCTGTTGATGCCCTTGTGCCCTTGCTATCACTGCAATTCTATGTCTCGATGTATTCTCCAAATGCCCTTCAATTTCCTCTTATAATCTCTCGTTGATGAATCAACAACCATGAACTAATCAAAATCTATGGCTAAGATCATCTTGACCCCTTCTCATGAATTTTTCAGAAATATCTATAGGAAAATAAATTTACCCTAATTAACACTGATTAATTAAGCCATTTCCCCATGTTAGACTTAGGAAAATTAATTAATTTCTTAATTAATTCTAATCAAGGCCTTTTCTCACGAAACCTTTTTTGGGTATTGGATAAAACGTGTTCCCTAGCTTCATAAACACAATATGAGACTAGAAAACCTATCTGAGCTACACAAACTAACACTCCCTCTTAGCGAGGAAAGTGTTTTGCATAACACCCAACTTGTATCTAAAGAAGATGAATATCGCCTTCACTAAATCCTTTGTCAATATATCCACTACCTTCTCATCTTTAGGTATATATTGTAGCCAGATAATCCTGCAATGCACACAATCCTTGATGAAGTGGTATCTGATGTATATATTCTTGGAATTGTCATGAAACACCAAATTCTCTAACAACCTGATGCAACTTTGATTATCATAGTGTATCACCATCATCTTTATGCTCTGACCAAACAAGGCTACTAGAAACTTATGAAGCTATATAGCCTCGCATGTAACCATGCTGCATGCTATGTACTCTACCTCTGTAGATTTCAGTGCCACAAACTTTTTCTTCATGCTGTACCAAGAAACAAATCATAATCCCATGCTAAAGCAACACCAAGAATTGCTTTTTTGATCCACTATGTTACTTTCTTAGTCTGCATCAGTATGACCAACCAACTTGATACCATCAACTCAATCATACCTGATCGTATACTCACTATGGCACAAAAATACCTCAACAAATGTTTTGAAACTGTCCAATGCACTCCCTTTGGATCCACCATGAACTAATTGAGAGGGTTTACTACATAAGATATGTCAGGCCTGGTGTTGACCAGATACATGAGAGATCCTATCATCTACTTGTACAAGGTGGGTTACACATCTTTCTCCCTAGATTCATATATCTTTCTCCATTAGTGATCATGGGAGGAGACATGGCTCTACAATCCTCCATCCCAAGTCTCCTCAGGATCACGATGTAATATTTCCCTTGTCCGAGGAAAATATCACCATATGTCTACCATAACCCCATTCCTAGAAAATAAGGCATGAGCCCATAATCATTCACCTCAAACTCAGCTGCAAGATCCCTCTTACATTCCTCTATGAGGCCCAATGAACCTATCAAGAACAAGTCTTCCACATATAGGAAACGAATGCAAGTATCTGTCGATGCGCTCATACCATGCCCTAGGAGCCTACTTGAGCTTATACAAATCTCTCTTCAACCTGCACACATGGGTCTCTTTGATGTGTGACACAAATCCCTCTGGGTGTTCAATGTACACCTCCTCCTCTAGTGTGCCATTCAGGAACACCATATTGACATCCATGTGATGGATCTGTCATCCCATCTATGCTACTAATGAGATCACAACTCATATAGAAGTGTACTTGTCCACATGAGAAGTTATCTCCTCGGAATCTGTTCCCTCCTTTTGAGAGAACCCCTTGGCCACAAACCTATCTTTATATTTATCAGTTCTGTGATCTGCACCATGCTTGATCTATTAGATCTAGAGTGATCCAACCAATGACCTATCTCTCCATCCGGGTACAACCTCCCACACATAGTTCTGCATGATTGAGGAATATTCCTCAACCATTGCATCAAACCAGACTTGTTGGTTATGTGGCTTCTCGATAACTAGAAGGCTGACTATCTATTAATTGACTGACCAATGCCATGTAGCCAGTGCACCTTTATGGTTGTCTCCACTCTCTTTTTCCTATCCTAGGAGTCCCCACAAACTCTTGAGCATCCATGATTATTTACTGAACCTTGTGGTACTTCTTGCCAATGGTGGAGTTAGAAATATCCACCTCCTTATCTTCTTGAGGCATCTCCTTGATCTATTACATCTGATGCTCCATGATTTGTGAAGCCTTAGGAACACTCACACCTAAACTCTTGCTTGTACTAGTGACTGTACTCATGCTATTATACCCCTAATTATATTGCTCAACTCTAGGAGCTTCTACTGGATGCTCACTTTGATCTTCAATTGCTTGAAAATCTATGGATATCTTGAATGCCTTATCCTCTATGAACTTGACATCTCAAATGAAAATAATTCTCTTGGCCATTGGGATGAAGATCTTGTATGCCTTTTAGGTTTAGCTGTAGCTATTGGCTTGTTGGTGCCTGATCCAGGTTCAGAGGCAATAGTCTATGGAGTGCGGACTGAGGTCTCACCCAAAGTAGTATGGGAGGGTGCTAGAACCAGGTTTCTGCACCTTGGAGATGTCTAATGAGTTCAAGTGGTCCGCGGTTCGATCCTATGCACACGTCACTACGTGCACTTACCTGTACCTCGCAGACTGAGATGCTACCTTCGTGCAACCCTACTCGGGGACAAAACGCTGTTATTACCCAAGCCTTTACTAGTATTCCACTATTAGTTGATTAACTTAGCTTACTTGCATGCGTAAAGTATACTTAGAAATATAAATCATTCATACAAGTGCATGGAGTAAATAAACAATATATTTTCAATTTATATCAAACATGTAATAACCCAAGAACAGATACATATAATTAAGATAAAACTTCTCTCTACTATTTTCTTCCTTGGTTATAGACTCGATTCCACCCTGCGCACTTAGCTGTAGGGGTCCGCGCACTCAGCTGTGGACTACTAGGCCTCTGCGCACTCAGCGGTAGAGCCTTCTCCTACTCTACGACCCAACACACCCTTAGACTCTTGCTCTTCACTTATACTTTGCTATATATTCCTTAGTTAGTTATATTTTACACTTAGAGCCTCGCTCTATTTATACAATCCCATGGTCCGCGGACCATGGGTAGGTTGTCATTACATTACAAGACTAGGGTGGACAACCCTATGACTCTATCATACATTTCACGCTCTGTGCCCATAATTCGCGGAGTCTTTACAACAATATTGGGTCAAAATTTGGGCTTTGAGCCCCAAAACATGCCTTGGGGGGATTCCATGCCCAACAGGCCCCCAACACAAACATCGTGACTCACAATAAAGTCACTCTGTCAGCATGAAAATCTTAGTGTGGAGTCCCTCCAACTATTCTTGAACCATACTGAAGTCCGCAACACACAGAGCTACTACTTGCTATATTTTCTCCATACGCTATTCTGAGACCTATGATTCTGGGGTGTTTCTTTGCATTAATGTGTGCATCCCCTGTATGTGCACGAGCTTTCCTTCAATGTTCATCGTGATAGTGAAGGCCTCATCGATCCATGGCTACACACACGCTTTGAGAACTGCCTCCTTGTGGCATGCCGCATCCACCTGTTCCTTTAGTGCTTTAGCTTGTTGCATCCTCGCAAGCCTCTGGGTGAGGACCACTATCTGCGCAGTTCCTTGGACATTGTCGTATTGCTGCTAGAGTTTTCGCGCTTCTGTCTCCAAGCGCTGCATGTTGGGGTCCTCCTGCAGAGTCGTGAGTACCTCAAGTGCTTCTTCCAACATGTTGGTACAGTCTCACACTGCACCTCCGATTTCCTCCAGTCCTGTTGTGATAGCACTAGTGCGATGTTCTCTAACTTCCAGGGGAGTGGATGGCCGTGCCTTTAACCATAGCTTGGTGATTTGAAGATTCAACTCTAGCTGAACCTTGGTCGTTTCTTCCCTAGCCTCGTGGAATCCTGTAGCTAACCTATGGATCTGCACCTCTATTGGTAGGTCTACTATGATGGCTAGCTCCAGGACGCATCAGCAAGCGTCATCTACCACCTACACCAATTGTTGATTTTGCGACACCAATTCGTCCCGCTGTAAGCTGAGTTGTTCCATGTTTATCTTTTTCTCACCGAGGACTTGGATCGAGCAACTCTCCCTAGCATGCATCTCTGTTGTTATCCCATCCTGTAGCAGATACAGTGTCTCACGCGGTAGGGCAGCCAGATTAAGGCAAAGGCCTTTCATCATGCTCACCGAAAATCTATCGGCCTCATTCGCTACTACTAGGTCCCCTTCCGGCAACAATATTGTGTTTGCCATCCATGCACGCAACATTTGCTCTGATGTCGAGAATCCTGTTGTGAGGTGGGTTGAAACAGTCCTCGCCTGAGGGGGGTGCACCTGTAACTCCTACAACTGGGCTCTGAGGGCCCCCAACACAGTCTGGTGCTCCTGCATGAAATCCTGAAGGGCCTCATTTGTGACATCGCGTATAATTTTGCCGATGTCATGCAGATCACCCTCGGTTAGGGTGATCAGGTCAATGGCCAATTTCGAGGCCTTGACCTTCTTCCTTGACCCTGCTTGTTCTACCTTGTGTGGGCGCGGTCCCGGGGTCCACTCTCCCTTCTGCTGTTTCTATTGCCTCTACCTCCTACCCCTGCGTGGGTGTTGCTTGGCCCTTGTCCACCTTATCGGTTGCTTCCTCTACCTCCTATGCTGCTTCTGTGGCCTTTTTCTGCTCGACGGATTTCTGTGCAACTATCCATGCTGCCCGTTCTTCAGCTGCTGCTGTTTCCTTTCACCTTTTCTCGGCCAATTGTGTGATGCACAACTTGGCATCGTCCTTCTTCTTTTGTGCTACCACCCTCTCGAGTTCTGCAAGATCTGGGGCGTGCCATTCCAGGGGCCATGCCTCCAAGATAGTGAAAATGGCGTCATCAGTGGCTACAAAAGGTAGCTTCATCCATTGCTTCACCAATCCTTGCGCGCCCTGATAAAGATGTTGTGCATATCAGCCTTAAAGTCTGCAAAACTCTGCAGACTGTTATACATCGTGGGTGACAAGCACGGGTCTGGTTGATCCACATCCAAATGTTCATTTCAATGAGCACCCAGAGGATCTTGCTGTCGTGTATCCTTTTCGCATCCTTCGTGGTCCAGAGAGAAGTGTACTTCGCGGCCTCCGATAGTTCTCTGTCAATGCTGGGGAATTGTCTGTCCTTCGGTAGTTCCCCCGCTACGAGCACTATGGATAGCAATAACCATGAATAGTGGAAGGTTTTACCCTACTCCTCGGCTTCATGACAATTCTTCAAGAATTCTATGCAGAGGAATTCAACCTAGTTAAACTAGAACCCCTTCGTGCACTGCTCGGCCAGTGCGGTCACCAATGCAGGTACCTCATCTGCGCGACATTTTCACATGACTTTGCTGGCTAGGATTTGGGTAGCTATGCATACCACTTTGTCCTTGATGCTGGAGATAGTGTAGCCCCTCTACTTCTTCTCAAGCTTGTACTTTGTCTTGATGGCCTCCGTGAGGGCCAAATCACTACCCTTCCCTTTCGATATGGTCGTGAGGTCCTTTCCTTTGTATGGTAGCTGGGAGATGCGATGGATTAGGTCTGCCATGATGGGGATAGGCTCCTCTAGCCATAGATGCCCATCATGCACCAGGAAGAGCAGATGCCTCATGATGAAAATGGCTATTGGGGCACAATGGAAATGCGACACCCATAGCAGGTTTAGTAACCCAACCTTTTCCACTCTGTGCAGCCACTTCTGCAGCTCTAACATTGTCACAACCCCTGCACTATTTTTCTTCATGAGATTCCCAGTCTCTAGGTGAGGGAACTTCTCGCAGTCAGCGAGGTCCCAATCTTCAAACTTCATGGTTGGCATGCGGCCCAGGTGCATGCCTTCAAACACAATGCCGTCTGGGAGGAGTGGGGTCTGGAGTGAACTCTTGGTTTCGTCTAGGTCCTTGGGCACTTTAGCCTTCCTTTTTCGCGGGAGGACATATGCGGGCAGTTTCGTCACAACGTCCTCCCCCATGCCTTCATCTTCTTCCTCTGCGATGATAAGTGCCTACAAATCTTATTCCTTCTCATCTCTTTCTATTGTGACAACTTTCCCCTTTTCTTCCATTGATAGTTTGCTGCGCAGCGGGTTCCTCGTGGACACAAATACTGGAGCCATTACTTGTTTATCCTTCTTGGGTCTTGGTGTATGCGGTGATTTGGGGATATCTACCACAACCTTGGCACCTTCGGGAACATCCTCCATAATTGGGGTCTGCACGGCCTTACCAATGGTTACCTGTTCTATTCCCAGACCATCCTTAGTTGCTATCATCGTATCTAGGTTGTAATATGTTACTCACGAATTCAGGGGCTCAATCAACACTCAGCTCATAATGCTTAGGGCTCTGCTTAATTGCTCAATTCTCAAATGACCAAGTGTTGTTTTTTGGGTAGCCCTTTGCATTTTATGGCACCTTTTGAATTCAAATTCTACCGTTCCCCCCAATTCTGAGTCATTAATGCTTTCTTGGCGGTAGATTTTCCTAAATCTTGCCCATAATTCGAGTCTTAAATGTCCGCCGCCCACTCCATTTTGCCTTAAGTTGACATCCCATCGTGAATAGTGACTTCAATGGTCACTTTCTGGCCAATCTGCATGGTAGCACAGTCCCCTGTGCGCGGTCGCGGACCTTGTGACTCTCTACTTCTGCGTGCATCTCCAACATCGCACAGCTCCTAGGCAGAATAGTTTATAGTCCTACGCTCCCTTCCAATTGCCTAGAGCACTAAGACTATCCTTCCCTTGGCTAGTCAAGTGGTCGCACCACCCGTGTGGAGCACCATCCTATCCTCTATCACAGTTCTTGGAGAATCCCCACCTTCTATGGTTGCGCACTTCCTCATTTGCAACGCGCTACCCTGGTCACTACGCTTGACGATATGCAGTCCAAGCCAAGGCATTAGACTAAGAAATTCACGACGATAGTTCTCAAACTTGTCAGTATGATTGTTCACACCTTGCCTTATCATCCTAGTTTTCTCGGCGAGAAACTCTTCCTTTATCTTGTCTTCCAGCTTCTTGACCTCCGCGTCCATCAAAGCGCTTTTCTCTCTTAATCGTACCCTTTCTTTTTCAAGTTCGCAAAGTCTAAGGTTTCCCTGTTGGATTTCTTCCTCAAGTCTCATGTGTTCTGTCTCTTGCGGTTGTGTGATTCCTTCTTTCCAGGCTTCGCTAATCCATATTTAAACAGGAACGCAAAAAATTACAGAGATAACCATAAAAACAGAGATGCAGCAGAAACAATACTTCATTTCATTAATGTAAAATTTTAAAATATGCTTACAAACAACAATGGAAATAAACCAGCTAGGGCGATGGTAGCTTATCTCTGAGAAGAGATGTGGTGGCTACATGCCTCTGAACTGTGTTACAATGAGGCTCGAAGTCCTATTTATTGTTGTGAAACAATGGAAAACCCTAAACATCCCAAAACCTAACTCTAGAAGATGAAACGCCAAACTATGGGCCCCGTTTGGGTAAATTGGTACATCAACTTCCCGGGGTCGTGACTTTGGCATATGATCTCTATTTGTTGCGCACAATATCCCGTTAGAAAGATCTATCTATGAAATATGAATTTGGGAAGAGAAGCATTGGTCCATGTTGCTCCTATTTTTCCCAAAAAACATCGTTTAGGGCCTCAAAACGGCTCCAAAAGTTCAAAACCTGAAAAACTGCAAAAAATAGTAAACTGTGCTACAATTATGGAAACCGAAAAGCTAAAAGAAACAATGGATGAGGTGCAAGTGGACTTGGCAAGTGGCCACAAATATCCACTTGGATCATTCCTCCCCCCTTAGAAAGTAATGGTCCCCATTGCGTTGAGTTCCTCCATGAGATGAGGAAACTTTTGCTGAACTTGGTCCCTGCTGAGCCACTTGCCGTGGTGAAGGAGTTGGCCTTCTTTGACAACTCGATACAGTTGGATATTCTATTGGTGAGTGTGCTTGATCTGTGTGTCCATGATCCGATCAGTTGCATCTTGTTCCATGCAATCTGGATTTAACTTTGTGGGTGTGAGCTATTTTGCAATGTCGGATATGTCTAGTAATGGTGGAAAGTATGGCCGAAGGCGGTCCACATTGAACACTGGGTGCAGGCCAAGGAATGGGGGAATTCTGAGCTCAAATGAATTGTCTCCCACAACCTTGGTAACGGTGTAAGGACCATATCGGAGTGGTCCGAGTTTTCGATAGGATCCGGTAAGGCATTCCTTTTGCAAATGCAACCAGACTTTGTCGCCCACCTGAAACTTATGTGGCACCCGATGTTGATCATGTCGCTACTTGTACTTGGCATTTGATTTCTCCATAATATCATGGACCTTTTGGCGAATATGTTGGATTTGCTCAATGAAGTTGGTTGCCTTATCTATTTCGGACTAGACATGAGCCGAATCTACATGAGTAGCCGCAAATGGCATGGCCACATCAATGGGACATAGTGGTTGGAATCCCAAGCCCACCTGAAAAGGGCTGTGGCCACTCGAGCTGTGAAGAGCCCAGTTGTAGCTGTGTTGAACATAAGGGAGGGTCTCATCTCATGTTTGTGGATGCTCTGAGTTGTACATGCATAGAATGTGTATGATCATCCTATTGACAACCTCTGTCTGGCCATCAGTTTGAGGATGGAAGGCTGTGGACTTAGTGAGTTTGGTGTCCAACATTGACCAGAGACTGGACCAAAATGTACCAAGGAACCTGCTATCAAGATCTGAGATAATAGATTATGGGATCCCAAAGTGTACCCACACTCTTTCAAAGAAGAGTTTAGCAGTGGATTCTACTGTGATATTCTTCTTGCAGGCCACCATAATGGCCATCTTCAAGAACCTGTCGACGACCACAAAAACACAGTTGTTTCCATGCTTAGTGGAAGGAAGGCGTGACATGTAATCCATGGAGATGGATTCCCAAGGTTGAATAGGGGTAGGCAGCGGGGTATAGAGGCCTTGCTTCTTGATGGTCAATTTGGCAATGGTGCAGGCAGTGCATGACTGATGTACTTCCTGACATCCTGTCGAAGATTCAGCTAATATAAATACTTCTGCAGTACTGCCACTATTTTCTTGACCCCGAAATGCCCGACAAACCGACTGTAGTGTGCTTCTCAAAGAATCTTGGCATGCTCGCTTGAAGGAACACAAAGGTGACCTAGGTGGCATAACAGGGCATCCTAGAATGTCTAGTATGTGGGGCCGAATTCTCAGTCGCTTTGGTAGAGAAGTGGCCAATCAGAAGTCTCATGCCCACAAGATTTGAGCACAGTGGTTAACGCCATGATCTGTGGTTGACTGAGGCAATCTACAACATTATTGGTGTTGCCCTTCTTATACTTGATATTCAAATGGAATTGTTGTAGGTATGTGGACCACTTCTGATGGCGATCCTTCTGAAATTTCCCTTGGGTCTGTATGAACTACAGGGGTCGATGGTCTGTGTGGATGACCGTTTCCTTCCCCAAAATGTAATGCTTCCATTGTCGGCAGGCCTGCATAATGGAATACACCTCTTTGTCATAAGTGGGATACTTCTGAACTATGTCTGAAAGTGTCTCACTGTGATATGCCACTAAATTCCTGTGTTGAGTAAGGACTGCCCCAATAGCATAGTCAGAGGCATCTGTCTCGACCTCAAATGGTTGTTGCAAGTTTGGTAATGCGAGCACTGGTTCCGTGCAGAGGTGATCTTTCAACTCTGTGAATGCCTTCTGTTGAGATTCAGACCAAAATAATTTTTCTTTCACTTCTTCCTTGGTGACTTGACTCAAGGGCCAATTGATATGAGAAAATCCCAACACGAACTTGCGGTAGAAGTTGGCAAGACCTAGAAAGCTGTGGAGCTCTGTCAGAGTGGTTGAAGATGGCCAATCCCGAATGACTTGGATCTTGGCTAGATCCACATGCACCCCTTATTCATCAATAATGTCCCAGATACTAAACTTGGGTCATGCCAAAAGTGCATTTCTCCAAATTGGCACATAACTTGTGTTGTTGCAGTGTTTGGAGAACCTGTTGGATGTGGTGGAGGTGCTCTTCCCAACTCTGGTTGAAGATCAGGATGTCATCCAAGTATACCACTAAAAATGAGTTGGTGAATGGCCGCAAGATGTCATCCATTAGCCTCATGAAGGTTGCAGGAGCATTCGTCAATCCGAAAGTTATAACCAACCATTTGAAACGGCCCTCCTTGGCTTTGAAAGCAGTCTTTCACACCTCAGAGGGTTCGATTGGTACCTAGTGATATCCTGACTTCAAATTGATCTTGCTGAAATATTTCCCCCCCTTCAGTTGGTCCATGAGGTCATAAATTTGTGGGATCGGGTACCTATTATGGACATTGATCTTGTTCAGTGCCTGATAGTCAATATGGAGTCTCCAAGTCTCATCCTTCTTCTGTACCAACACGATCGAGATCCCACAGGGCGATGAACATGGATGAATGTGACCTTTCTGCAGTAGCTCCTGGATCTGCCTCTTGATTTCATCATTCTCTAGAATGGAGCATTGATAGATTGTTCCATTGGGCAGCAACTCACCTGGGGTCAGATCGATGGAGTGCTTGACCTGACAGTGCAAAGGAACCCCTGCAGGGGAGGTGAAGATGTCCTCATACTCCTCCACGACCTTGTCCATCTGTAGTTGTTGTGCGGAGGGGCCCTCTCTGGAGGTCGTGGCCACCATCTTCTTATTTCCTTGAGGGTGTATCATCAGGAAAACAAATTTCCAGGTTTTGGAAATGAGCTTACTGCATTTTTTTACAGTAACCAAAGAGATGATGGTAGGCAGTGCTACCTTTGGTATCCTATACAAATTATCTCCCAAAGTAACAATAACAACATGGGGCATTGATTCATACACAACATGTCACTTCCACAAGTATGGTTGTCCTAATAATACATCACAAAATTTAAGGGGAGAAATGTCACACAATACCTCATCCCTGAAGGGCTTGATGTTGTATGGAAGGCGACACTGCTGGCTCACGCGAAGATCCCATCCTTGGTGAAGCCACCCGATGGTGTACGGTTGTGGATGTGCTATGGTTAGTAAGCCCAACCACTTCACGACCTCTGTCAAAATGAGGTTCTTTTGGCTCTTGCTGTTGACAATGAACTGTAACAGGGAGCCCTTTACCCACATCTGGGAGTGGAAGAGACGCTCCTCCCCCTCTGGATATTCAGGTTCCTCCTTCTGTATCTTCATGGTGGAAATAGTGGCGTTGGGCTCCACATCGATAATCTGATTCCCTTTGTCATTCCCCTTGTCGGGTTCCAAATCAGAGTCGGAACATGCATCTAATTCTGAAACCTTCAGCTCGGCCACCAGTGACTGCTTGGCTGGACACTCACTTGTGTTGTGAGTGGAGCTCTTATGGAACTCACACCACTTTCCCATGTCCTTTTTGGGCTTCATGGCGTTGTTCTTTGCTTGCATCTTTGGCAGGTTGTCTTGGGCCACCCCGCCTTGGCTTTGTACTTTGTTCTGTGGTTTGGGGGCACCCTTCCCTTGCTTCGGATTTGCAGATCCAAAGTCTCGCTTCTTTTGTTTAAACTTTTGCTCGACCTTGACGACATATCGGTATGCCGTGCTAAGCAAGGGGATGTTCACGAGTTCTATTTCTTCCTGGATGTACTTGTGCAGGAAATTGCAGTATTTGAGTACCAAATGCTGCTCTAAATCCTTGATACCCAACTTTGTGCGAAGGGTATGGAAAATATTGCTAAACTCTGACACATCTTGGTCCCTCCCCTGTCACAGTGTGGTCCACTTTATGTATTGATCCTCATAGCTTCTGACAGGGTAGTACTGCTCCTTGATGGCATCTTGGAATGAATCCCAAGTGGGTGGGGCTGAAAATAGTGAGCCCGTACTTTCATCCTTCTGCTCGGAGTAGGTTTCCCACCAGTCTTTGACGTGGGTGGTTGCTTTGAGAAGAGCGAAAATAATCTTTCCCGACTGGAAAAATCATGAACAGAAAAATAACCCTCTAGTAGATTTAACCATTTATTGATGACATATGCATCTATCTGACCCTCAAATATGGGGATTTAAAAATTAGCTTGTACCTTAAATGGTGTGGCATTCCCAGAGTAGCTGTTGGAAGCCGATGCATCGCCCCTAGGTAGCCATTGAAGGATCTGGGAAAAGTTTTCCATCATCGCGTTCCTTTGTCACTCGAGGGCTTCTTCGAGCAAGATTTTGATAGGATCTCCTACCCCCTCATCTTTCTTTTCATTTGCCATGGGACGCCATTGGGATTTGTGAGGATGGTCTTGCAAAGGTTTGACCAGTTCAAGCCCTAACTCCTTATATCTCGACCTCGTTGGGGACATGCAAAGAAAAACAGAGAAAAAGCAGACGACTCTGATACCATTGATCCAGATTTAAACAGGAACGCAACAAATTACAGATAAACCATAAACATAGAGATGCAATGAAAATAATACTTCATTTCATTAATGTAAAACACTGAAATATGCTTCTAAACAACAATGGAAATAAACCAGCTAGGGTGATGGTAGCTTATTTATGAGAAGAGATATGGCGGCTACATGCCTCTGAACTGTGTTACAATGAGGCTCGAAGGCCTATTTATTATTGAGAAACAATGGAAAACCATAAACATCTAAAAACCTAACCTTAGAAGATGAAACGCCAAACTGTGGGCCCTGTTTGGGTAAATTGGTACATCAACTTCCTGGGGTCGTAACTTTGGCATATGATCTCCGTTTGATGCACACAATATCTCATTAGAAAGATCTATCCGAGAAATACAATTTTGGGAAGAGCAACATTGGTTTATGTTGCTCCCAGTTTTCCCCAAAAAACGTTGTTTAGGGCCTCAAAATGGCTCCGGAAGTTCAGGACCCGAAAAACTGCTAAAAATAGTAAACTGTGCTACAATTAAGGAAACTGAAAAGTTGAAAGAAACAATGGTGGGGGTCCAAGTGGGCTTGTCAAGTGGCCACAAATATCCACCTGGATCATTAGCGAACTGTTGTATCTATGGGTGCTGTCATGCATGGACTAGGCTTTGCATGTTCCATAGGGATTACAACATCTGCTTCATACTCCAGCATCAGAAGTGTCCGTGCGGCTAGGGTTTGCACATGGTCCTATAAGCCCATAGAACTGTTGGTATGTACAGATCCCAGTCAGTGCGTCTCACATGGTGGACCGTGTCCAGTACTTTGCATACTTTTTCAAAGGCTTCCACGCGGATAATCTACGGTGCGCTTGGTCTTATCCTACTTCATTTTTCACGCCATATTCTTGCCCACTCCTACTTGTTGGTCCCGTTTCCTATCGTAAGGGTGGTGTGCATTCGTGCAGGTTGCATACCATATGCCTGTATCCATCTGGAGAGGTGGTCGCGCATGCTGTTTTGTCCATCACACATGGCTTTCATCTTCATCTAAGGCTTTCCAAATCATATGAGCATCATCCTTCTAAATTTATGCCAGTTCTCAAAACTTTTTTGATGCGTACCCCACCATCTTGCAGGCATAGCGCGCAGTTCCCATTTCAGAGTGTTAAAACGTTGTTGTTCTGACACCTCTCTTTCAAATTTGTTCAGGAAATCATCCACTACTTCCAACCCGTC
The DNA here is from genome assembly GCA_031772625.1 of Pinus tabuliformis. Classification (NCBI taxonomy): domain Eukaryota; kingdom Viridiplantae; phylum Streptophyta; class Pinopsida; order Pinales; family Pinaceae; genus Pinus; species Pinus tabuliformis. The sequence continues at coordinate 264,231,192 of CM062811.1, forward strand.
ATACATAGGCAGATCTCTTACCTCTATTGTCACGCAACGCAGTGATCTTACCATCATGTTGTAATTGAGCATGGTTACCTCGTGTAATAGGTTCTACCATCGTTCTATTTCCTCATCTGAATCTGAGGTGCATGATATTTCATGCTCCCAAGAAATCCTACCATCTACTGTTGGATTCACCCAATCCTGCTCCTGTATGGTTATCTTGTAGATACAGTCCAGATCATTTTCACTCTCATCATTGTGCACTGGCTCCGTGTAGCGCGATCCTTCTGCAGGGTCTAAAGGTACCACTATATATAGTGATTTTTTCTAAAAAATCATCTTGCGCTTCCTTAGATTTATCACTCCATTCATGTTAGTGGCCCAATCTATTCCAAGTAGCGCGAGATAGGGATTGCTGTCATCAACAATCTCTATCACTTCGAAATCTGCAAGCACACAGGCACCTTCGATATCTACCATTATTCCCTACAATATTCCCATCAGTAGGATCTTTTGCTGGTTCGCCATTCACAATTGAATAGGAGACCATTGCAATGTGGGTCTACCCATGCACTCCCATGTCTACTTTGGTAGGATATTCGCATCCGATTCTAAATCCAAATCACTTGATCCATCTCATATTCCCCGATTTGCGTAGTCAATGTCATCTCCCTTCTCGTTCGTGTTGTGTGCTTCCTGAGCTTTCGGACTACGCGTAGTTCTCGTGACCCAGCGCACCTAGTGATGAGTTCTTGCAGTCCCTTCATAGCCTTCCTGTCACGCAATAGCTTCATGCATGTCTCCAGAAAGGTAGTGAGCATTGATGGGTCCATCTCCGGTTCTAGTTTGTCTTTACTACCTGAAGTGGAGGCCTTCGTGAAGCTCTTCTTAGCTTCCATGAATGTCTCCTTCACGCGCTCCATGTTGAACTCTAGTTCCTTTGTTGGAGCCTTGCGAACACAAGCACTCTCTTTTGGCTTTTTACCTTTGTTGTCTCCGGTCATAATACCACTGCGGAGCATGATATTTACATTCGGGTCCTCTTCACGCGGCTCAGACCTCATCATTTGTAGGTTCTGAGTCAGTGGAGGTTGGAGTGTTCCTTTATTGCGCAACCTCGCTATCAGTGTGGGGAAGTCCTCCATCTCATGATCAAAATAGGTATAATATAAACATGATGCTCTCGTCGGATTTGTACAATCGTGGGCATAATGCCCCGGTCCTCCGCAATTGTAATAAATCAGCTGTCCGCGACCCCTTCCTGGTCCCATCCCACCTCGATTGTGTCTATGCCCCTAAAATCCAGTGCGTGCCATCCCTGTATTTTGATCGAGGGCTCGCATTTCGGCTTGAACTCTGTAGGTAGGGGTACGATCCATAATCAGTTCATAACTTCTACAGGTGCACTCATCATGGCCTACTAATCTGTGGAGATTACAGAACAACTACTGGGACATCTGCATATACTTCTGTAATAGATGGCAGTTTTCTGTAGCATGCTTTCCTCCTATTTCACAAATCACACACCATAATGCAGGTGCCGCGCTCGGTCTGGCTTGTGCCTCTGGTCTCAATGGCATTGGCCCTCCTCTCGCCAGGTAATTCGCGAAAACTGGACAATGGTCCTTGTCATGTCCCTGGCCTTTGCACTTTATGCACCATACCTCCTCGTGTGCTTCTGGGTGAGTTGTCCTGTCTTGTTTCAAACTCTGCATCTCCAGACATAGGTTTTTCAACTGCACGTGGATCTGCTGGACTCCCAGACTAGGATCTTGTATTTGGGTCTCGGGCAATCTCATTGCAATCTCCAAAGCTTCGGCCTGGGTGGATAGCTTTTGCTATGATAGCACGGTCCTTAGATGTGGCATTAGTGATGCTACAAACCATGCACAGTGCTGCCCATCTATCGAGGTCATGTTGGCTTTGTGAATCATACCCTTCAGTCTTTGATCTAGCTCCCAGGGGGTCTCATCTAGAAGCATCAGGATTTCCTTAAACCCGATAATCCACTGTGTCTCTGATTTTGGCCTACTAAATTCCATGTTTAGCGCAACTAGGATATCCGCGATCCCTGTGTTTGGATTGTCATTGGAATGATTAATGTACCACATTAGTGCATGATCCTGCAATGCGCTTACCAGTATCGCCTTATTTCTATTGTCATCCATGACTCCTTGTGCTTCCCATACAGCCTTTACCATGAACCAAAATTGGTCTGGATCTTCGTTCCCTACTCCTTTGAACACCGACAACTTTATTGCACTCGCCATATTTAACTGTGGTGGCGGCGGAGGTGGTGTGGGCAGAGATGGGGGTGAAGATGGTGAAACTGGTGGTGGTGTAGGTGGGGGTGGTATGCGCGGAATTGGCTACCTTATCAGACTAATCGCAATTCTTGGTGAAACTTTTGTGAGCTCTTCCTCGATTTCTTGTCGAGGCGAAATCAAGGGGCTAGTTTCTATCTCTGCACTACCTTCATTTCTATAGATCCTCCCACTTCACGTAGCCGCAAACATCAATTTATTTGCATAACCTGCTTTTCACACAGTAGAATTTTAATCCAAGTGTTCAAAGATTTAATGTACTTACCTTGCGGTCCTTTGAGGAAGCGTCGTTCCGCCTCCCTCTAGCTGACTAAAGTATCTATAGTGAACTCGGTGTTAAACCCTCCAATAATTCGATCAAGCAAATGGTCCATAGCGTGCGCGATCTTACCTTCCGATGCTTCTAGTCTGCGCACCAACTCTGGAGTCCACGCAATGGGTTTGTCGAGCCTACACCTTCCTTGACTGTCTGCTAGCTTCACGATCCAATCGTACAACTCAGAGGGAAAGGATGTAAAGAAAATTTCATGGATTTCCGTATATAAGTAGTGCTCTAACCATTGTTCCTTCGATACTCGTGGATTCCTATTTTCCTGTGCCGCGAATTCGTGAATCTTTCTATCCAACCACCCTTCAATTTCTTTCTTTATCGGATTCTAGTGACACGACATCAAACATTTCTTATGCAGATCCTAGTCCCGACAATGGAACCATTTGTTGGATTGTTGGGGCCTCACCCAGGTTCAGAGGTGATTTAGCCAAACAAATCCTGGTACTACTAGCCTTTTTGGCAACAGTCCGTGGAGCACGGAGTGAGGTCTCACCCGAAGTAGTATGGGAGGGTGCTAGGACTAGGTTTCCACACCCTGGAGATGTATGATGAGTTCAAGTGGTCTGCAGTTCGACCTTGCACACACGTTGCCACGCGTACTTACCCTTACCTCGCAGCCTGAGATGCTGCCTTCGCACAGCCCTACTCGGGGACTGAACACTGTTATTACCCAAGCCTTTACTAGTATTCCATTGTTAGTTGATTAACTTAGCTTACTTGCATGCGTAAAGTATACTTAACAATATAAATCATTCATATAGGTGTGCGAAGTAAATAAATAATATATTTGCAATTTATATCAAACATGTAATAACCTAAGAACAGATACACATAATTAAGATAAAACTTCTCTTTATTATTTTCTTCCTTGATTACAGACTCAACTCCACCTTGCGCACTCAGCTACAGACTATTAGGCCTCTGTGCACTCAGCTGCAGAGCCTTCTCCTACTCTATGACCCAAGACACCCTTAGAATCTTGCTCTTCACTTATACTTTGCTATCTATTCCTTAGTTAGTTATCTTTTACACTTAGAGCCTTGCTCTATTTATACAATCCCATGGTCCGCGGACCATGGGTAGGCCGACATTATATTACAAGACTAGGGCAGGCAACCCTGTGACTCTCTCATACATTTCGCGCTCCGCACTCGCAATTTGCGAAGTCTTTACAACAATATTGGGTCAAAACTTGGGCTTTGAGCCCCAAAACATGCCTTGGAAGGATTCCATACCCAAAAGTAGCCAATGAAGTAATCTTAATTTGCAGTCTCATATAACTTCAAACATGTCTCCCCTAGAATGTGGCAATATGTTAGGCAACCAAATATCCTAAAATAACTGACATTTGGCTTCTTCTCGGTGAATGCCTCCTCAGATGTCATCTTGACAAGCACTCTATGTGGGACCCTATTCTAAATATAAACCACAATACTACATGCCGGTTCCCATAAATAGCATGGGATATCTTGGTCATACAACATCGCTTATGCTACCTCTGAAATAGACTAGGTCTTCCTCTCAACAAACCCATTCTACTGTGGGTTGTAAGGAACCATCCACTTGTTAGGAATTAAATAAAAGAGTAATGGAACACATAAAATATTGTGGAAACCAAAACACAGAAATGCATAAAACAAGAGAGACACAGATATACGTGGTTCACCCATTTTGTGCTACGTCTATTGTAAATTTTTCTGAAACCTTTAAAAGTTACATTTTTTTTGGAAAATTTCCAAAATTCGCCACACCTTCCTTCAATCTTATCCTTGCATTGGAAAATTCCTTCCTTTAAATATCATTCCATTTAACCCTTTCCATTGCTAAAGGATGAATTGTCTGAGGTTTTTATAAATGTTTCTGAGTTATTTTTAATAGTTTTGATTTTAAATAAAATTTAATTTTATGAAATCTATATATATATATATATATATATATATATATATATATATATATATATATATATATATATATATATATATATATATTATATTTATTTAAAATATTAAACTTACATTAAAAATATCGAGTCATCCCCATCTCTAAGTATAGAACCACATTTGTTACCACGTATTACGGGCAAAGTCAATGATTCAAATAAAACCTATGACCCTACCCCACATTTCAATCATTAAAAAACCATTATATAAACTGCTCGAGATGTGTGAAATGTTAAATCAATGGTTTGTTGGGGATGTCTATTCGAATTTTAACTTAACCCCCCTCCGCAAAGTTGTTTCACTTTTACTGCCTTTTACATGTGTTATCATTTCATATATTATGGACGCACTACCTAAGCCAACAAATGGTTCCGTTGTCGGGACGGGGATCTGCATAAAGAGATGTGTGATGTCGCATCACTAGAATTCGACAAAGAAAGAAATTGATAAGTGGTTGGATAGAAATATTGACGAATTGGCGGCGCAAGAGAAGATAAATCTGTGCCTGACAAAAGAACAATGGCTGGACAGGTATCTATACACAAAAATACATGAAATTTTCTTCTGCACCTTCCCGATCGAACTGTACAAGTGGATTGCTAAATTGGTAGATGATCAAGGAAGGTGGAGGCTTGACGGTCCAATAGTGTGGACCCCAGAACTAGTGTGAAAATTGGAAGCTTTTGAAGATAAGATCATGCGCACTGTCGATCACTGGCTTGATCGAGTCATAGGAGGATTTGTGATAGAATTCGCGGTCGATACCTCAGTCAGCTACAATGAAGCAGAGCAATGTTTTTTCAAAGGCCCGCGAGGTAAGTATTTGAAATCTTTGAATACTTGGATTAAAATGCTCGTGTGAAAAGCGGGTTATTCCATTGCCTTGTTGTTTGGATCTACACGAAGTGGACGATTCTTTAGAAACCAGGAGAGAGTAGGTCCTAAATATATCCCATTGATAAAACCTCCTTTGAGTGATGACGAGGGAGTGGTACAAGCCTCACCATGAAGCGCTGTAAAATTGATAAAGCAAGGTTTTCCGTGAATACCTCATCCGCCCACACCACTTCCACCTTCACCTCCACAAAAAACACCTTCACCCACACCAACACCACCTCCGCCACCGTTTAATATGTCGAATACCATGAAGTTTCCTGTTTTCAAGAGCTTGGGAAGTGAGGACCCAGATCAGTTTTGGTTAGTTGCGAAGGTTGTATGGATGGCACAAAATATTACAGATGATCATATAAAGAAGGCGTAGTTGGTTACTGCTCTACAAGATTGCGCGTTGACATGGTACATTCAGTACTGCACTGATAACCCATTGGCATTGTTAGCGGACACTCAGACTACTCTGAATAAGGAATTCAGGAGGCCCAAGTTTGAATTGCAATCAGTCATTGGATTCAAGGAAATCATGATGAGGCCTGGAGAAACACCCTGGGAGATGGATCAGAGACTGAAGTGCCAAATCCGCGAGGCTAACATGAATTTCATGAATAGTTAGCACCGCAAATGGTTTGTAGCCTCGCTCTTGCCCCACCTAAGGTTTGATTTATCATAGGGAAAGATAGGGACCTAGGTGGAAGCCATGGAAATTGCGATGAGATTGCATGAAACACCTATTCAGGACGCTGCTTTGGGATTTAAACAGATTCATGTGGAGTTGTAGAACCTCTGCTTGGAGTTGCAGAGCTTGAAGAAGGAAAAAGCTACTTGGTTGGAGGTGCACAAAGAAGTTTGGTGCCTAAAATGTAAAATCCAGGGGCATGATAAAGATCACTGCCCTGTCTTTGTGAATTATATTACAGGGGGAGAGCCAATGCCCTTGTTTAGTCAATTTAGTGTCCTAAATTGCTACATAAATTATCAATCTGGGCATCGTAAACTGATGAAGTGTAGTGCACTATATGTGTTAGATGACCCTTTCTTACCTCATTATTTTTAATTTTATGTTTGTTTTGGGGTTTTTTTGTTCTCTTGATTCCTAATGTTCTGCAATGTAATTAAAATCTTAATCTACTGCTGCTAAGAACCTAGAGAAATGAAGTGAGATCTAAAAGTGCTTTTAGGCCAAATTTGGAAGTAAAGTTTTTAAACAAGAAGGTGAAAACAGAGCTTCTCTTCTTGCTGATTGTTTCCAAAACATGAACTGAAAGGACTCTTAAAACTACTATCTACTTAATTACAAAACCAAAACTTAAATGAGAAATTGGGATTGCAGCTATCTATGAGAAACTGAAAATGGAATTTTGGAAACAAAGTTACTTCTACTGTCTAATCTACTTGAAAAATTAATACTTGTGGAACCATTGAATATGAGACTGCAGCTAAACTAAGTAAAAAGAAACAAAAATGAAATTGCAACTATTCTATTTGTGAAAGCAAGACTAAATGAAGTATTGTTTTCACTCTGCTACATAATTCAGCGAGAACTACCTCCTTATGATAGCAATATTTGAGAGATTTCATTCTTCATCATTCTAAGAAAAGTAAACATGAAAGTGCAAGGAAAAACTCAGTCATAAATAAAATATTTCACCACTTAGTCTTAGGATTAACCATCAACAAAGGGCTTTTGGAAATATCCATTTAAATCATGAGTTACTAAACTGATAGTAAAATGGCAATGAACTACTTAAATCAAAAACTAATGAACAACAATTGTAATAAAAGACTCATTCTAAATACAACATTTCACAATGTATTTGAGGATTAACCATCAACGAAAGGCTTTTGTAAACATTCATTTATATCATGAGTGACTACACTAATTAAAAAAAGGCATTGAACAACTTATTTTAAAATCTAGAAACTAAGGAACAACAGATGAAATAAATCGAATTATTCTACTAACATCAATTTCAAAACTATAGTTAAGAGACTAGAGAGCAATGAAAACTACAGGACTACTCTACACTGGAATACAACTACCCTGAGTTAGTGGAAACAAATGACACAAGCGGAAATATACACAGTGTTAGAAAACGATTATGAACATGATGAAAAACACAATAAATGTATAATTAAACTAAGAAAGACAAACATAAATAAAATGTACAGTAATGAAATGTACCCTTGACCACGCAGGGGCCCTCTGCAAGGTCTAGGATTAGCAATGCAGAATCAACACTTCACATGCTTCATGTATCCATTGAAAAAAACAGAGTTTCTATATTAAAAACATAGCACTGGGTTTCTCACACTAAAAAGCGGAAATTGCACTATTACATCAGCAAAAACATGAACTTGTTCTGCATTCTAAATGCAGGTATTTATAAGAAAAATATACAATTGTTTGAAGAGAGAAGTCATCTACAACAAACACATAGACAGGTAATGTATCCAGAAATTTTGTCTTCGGTTGCCTTGAAACATAAATCTTCGAATAGTGGCTATTGGATACTGTTTGTGTAGGTGGCAAATGATGTCCTTGGCTTCAAGAGACTGCCTCGGATTCATTCACGAAGAAACATGCAAAAACAGAGTTCTACTTGCTGTAGGTTTCTTTAGTTGACTCCCCTTTGACCAGGGTCCTCCTCATCGATCTTGGTCAAATGGATAGGATACCATCCATGCTCGGATGTCTTCCGAGCTACCCATATGATCCGTTTCCTCTCTTGACACCTGTAACCTACAAAAGCATGAAGATGGCTGCGGAACAGCTAGTTAGCTGTGGTATGTGGCTACGTTCTGTAGCCGAAAAACAAAAACCTATTCAAATAACAAACATAACAATATAACTTATAAATCACTGAAATACACTCCTTGGGGCAATGTGCAATGGATTTTGATGATTTAGGATGCATTTTCCATGGAAAAGCAAATGAATAAGGATGAGAAAGTTGCTCAAGAAAGAGGTAGTTTTGGAACTCAACATACCCCCACTACGAGACTATTGCATGTCCCCATGCAATCAAAATTATAACACCCTCCTTCTACTGCATCTCCTTTGAAACTTCAGCTAGAACATCCAACCTTTTCTTGCTTCTCTTTGTTGCAACTGCCATTCTAGGCTTTCTCATGAAGAATCTATACTTAAGGTTAATGAGAGCCCCTCTTAGCTTCCTGTTTTTCCTCTTTAATTTTTTGTTCTTCTTATGCTACAGACCCAAATGAAGCATGGTGTTATCATGAATGATCTTATCTAGCTTGTTTTGTTCTTTTAAAGTTCATTCTCCTTCTGAATATGCCTATTTAGGACCTCTAGCTCATAGATTTCCTGCTTAAGTGAGCTAATCAAAGCCTCTTGTGATGTAGCTGGCTGCTCAGGGTTAGATGAAGTCCCCTGATCTACTGATGTATTCTTCTGCTCCAGTGACTCAATATAATCATAAATATACTGTTGAACTAGGTCAATCCCTGGAGAGACTCTCCTTGGGCTGCTTTCAAAGTTTTGGTGAGGAGAATGTTGTGGACTTTGCTCAAATGAGATGTTGTCTTGGGATTGAGTTGGAGTTTCCTCTCCCAAATCTATGAACTGGGTCTTTTTTGACTTTGTTTCCTTCATTTTTCCCTTTAGCCTAGAACTTCTCCTCAAACTTTGTGAGCCTATGTTTCCTTCCTCTATAACCTGTATTCTTTTCCCCTTCTTCTTCTCTTTCTTGGATTGTTCCTTGATGTTGACTAATTCCTTAGAAAGTAATTTCTCATCTTCTGATGAAGGTTCAGGAGTAAGTTGATAAATTTCCTCCACTTTTCTTTTCATTTTTCCCCTCTGTTTTATTTGCTTTATGATCTCTGTTAGAGTTTCAGAGAGAGACTCTTCTTCACTATTTTCTTTTGCTGAAGTTGTAGGAGTATTTTGAATTGTAAGATTTGTTTTTCTCCTCCTATTCTTTTTCACTGAACTTCCTTAAGGTAACTCTGGTAGATCTTGGAAAAAGTTTTTGATCAGAAAGTTTTCCCATGTATATCCTACATTCTTTAAGTGATATTCAACTAGAATTTTTATGAGACCATGGTGATAACTATGATGTTCTTTGTCTTCCATATTCTTCTAAACAATAGTGGACATTCTACTTAAGCTATTCAACAGAAAGAATGGGAGATTGATGGTTCCGTTTTCAAGAAAATTCATCAACAGTCTTATGTGATACATATACATGGAACCATATCTACCCTCGCATGTAATAAATTTTTATATAATTAGTAACATGCTACTCCATTTTCCCTTAAGTGAAGAGATGGGGATTCCTCTTTTAAACATTGAAGTGTTCATACTTGGATTTTGGAGAATGAATTTCCAAGTTTCATCATGGAATTCTTTATTCTTGAACCACCTCTCTCCAACTTTTGGTAGTTTGGTTGCAGCTACAATGAAAGACTCAGTCACAAAAAACCTTATGTCGCCAATCTCCACATCCATCCCATCAAACGATCTAGAAAATGATTTGGCGATTTCTTTATGTCGGCCATCGAATTTCTCAATGAATCTCAGCCACCCAAATTTCTTCAACATCCCTTTCAACTGAGGATATCCTTCCATATATTTCACTCCTATAGATTCTGTTCTTACAATAGGACCCATCACTCCTTTTCTCTGCGTTTCTTCAAATTTACTTCACTGTCTACGTGTAGAAGACTGTGTAAACATTAGTGGTATATGGAAGCAAAAATAGTTACTGATACGGGAATGAAATATCAGATTATGTGGAAGGAAAATGATGGATATGGGAATGAAGCATATAGGGCATATGGAACAGGGAAATCACTTGCGTGAAATAGTGTGGAGGATGTATGGAATGGAAGTGCTGCACACATAGACTGTATGGAAAACAAAGTATTGCTTATACATAGAGATAACCGAAAAATGAATGAATAATCCAAGTGCTCGTATACATAGGAAGGTTGTGGAAGTAAAAACGAGGAACTCGGTGTAATAAAGGAACAGTAGGGTTGTGAAGAGCCGTATCCAATTGGGTTAAGTCATATAATTATCCATTAAACAGGTGTATGGAGAAGTATAGTGAAGTACGAGTTAAAATCGGAGATCAAATCATGAGACCGTTAGGCATTAAAGTCAGAAGGCATGGTGTAATAATCACCACAATCAAATCACATGATGAAAAGTCAAGGAGTAGTGTGATTATACAAATTATACAACTTATGTTTTATATTGCTATTTGAAATTTGTTTTTATTCTCACCTCTAGAACCATACCTTTCCACTTGCTAACCTTTCGTTGTTTGCTTCTTCAGGTGCTTAGATGCTGATGTGTCTTCAAAAGTTGTTTTCTCCTCCAATACCTGCATATGAAATTTATTATGAATTGGACTTTTATTTTTTAAGCTAACAATCAAACTGTTACTGCAAAGTCAGATTGGCTGCAGAACAAAAGTAGATGTGGAATGTAAAACAGTGAATAAAATATTACTTTATGAATGAATGAAAAATGGAGATGACTGTGTGGATGAAATATGGTAGAATGGAAATGAAAAATGGATATGGAAGAAATGCTGAAGAAGAAAAATTTATTGGTGAAATATAGTGGTGGAGTGGAGTGAAACTTAAAGAAATAAAATAGAATGAATTGAAGTAAACCATGAACTTTAGAATCTACAATGAGTCACTTTTTTTTTGGAAAAATATAGGGTGTCAGAGTCTTTTGATTTTCACCCTGCATTTTCTGTATAAGCAGCCAATCAATGATTGGTTTTCAACCTTATACAATTTTTTTTTTTTTAGATATGATGAAAAGAACAAAGACTAAGTTGGTGGAGAAGAAGGATTCTTCTTCACCAACTTCATTTCAGAATTATTTTGAAAGATCTTGATGAAATCCTCCTTTGAGATTGGTTTTTGATAAATTTTCAACCTATGACCATTCACAAGGAGAGGAGTTTGATTCTCATCTATTGTTTTGATTCTTACTGCTCTATTACTGAATTTTTTTTCAATCTCATATGGCCCAAGCCAATGAGTTTGAAACTTTCCTTGAAAATCCTTAAACTTTGAATCAAATAACAGTGCCCAATCTCCCTCTTGAAACTTTTTGTCCTTGATGTACTTGTCATGCCACTTAGCCCTTTGTTGCTGAACTAAACCAGTCCTTTGAACAACCTCTTGTCTGATTTCATCAAGTTCATTTAACTGCTCCAATCTATGATTTTGAGCTTCTGATAAATCCATCCCCAACTTGACCACCATCTTGAAAGTTTTAACTTCGAACTCTATGGGGAACATGACTTGCTTTCCATAAACAAGTTCATAAGGTGTATGTCCTATTGTGTTCCTCCATGTAGTTCTATAGGCCCACAAGGCTTCAGGAAGCCTTTCTGCCCAATCTCTTCTATGTAGATGCACAGTCTTGGTGAGGATTCCTTCAATAACTTTATTTGTAGACTCCACTTGACCATTTGCTTGTGGATGATAGGGAGTGGATTTCCTATGCTTGATCTTGTACTCTTCCATAAGCCTCTCCATCATTTTGGATGTGAATTGAGTTCCCTGATCTATCATAATTCCTCTTGGAACACCAAAGCGAGTAAAAATATCGTCAAAAAGAAAACTAACTGCAGATTTTTCGTTAGCAAAAAGTAATGATGTACCCATTTGGTGACATAATCAATGCATACAAATATATACTTTTTCTTCTTGGATGGAGGATTAATAGGTCCAATAAAGTATAAAGACCATTTTTCAAAAGGTTCAATAAGTACCTGAGGTTGTAATGGCATTTCATTTGAGGGAGCAGGTTTCCATACCCTTTGGCAGTTGTCACACCTTCTGACATATTCTTTAGCATCTCTGAAGATGGATGGCCAAAAATATCCTAAAGAAAGGATTTTATAGGTTGTCCTCTTGTCAGAAAAGTGTCCACCACACAACTTATCATGACATGCTTTGAGAATATTATGCATTTCATCTTCCCTGACACACCTTCTGATCATAAGATCTGGCCTTGTTTTATACAATTCGTTAGAGATCCATGAATATTTTGCACTATTTTGAATAATATTTCTTTTCTCTCTAGGAAATAAATGTGAAGGTAACTTTCCTGTAACCAAATAGTTAGAAACATCTGCAAACCAAGGAGTTTGAGTAGTTACTACAAATAGATATTCATCATGGAACTTATCCTCAATCAGAGAGTCTTCTTTGATATTCTGAATCCTGGACAAGAAATCAACAATTGTGTTTTGTTTTCGAGGTCTATCTAGCACAGTAATATTGAATTCTTGCAAAAGTAAAAGCCATCTTGTAACTCTGCCATTAGTAATAGGTTTATTCATCAAATATCTAATTGCAGATTGATCTGTATGAACAAAAGTTTCATAGCATGTTATATAGTGTCTAAACTTGTTAATTGCATGAACAACAACTAAGAACTCTTTTTCAGTCACAGTATAATTCAACTCAGTGGGAGTCAAATTTTTACTTGTGTAGTAAATGTCATAAGGAATCAAATATTTTTGTCCCAATACAGCTCCTAGAGCTATATATAAAGCATCTGTAGAAATATGGAAAGGAAGTTTCCAATTTGGTCCCCTTAAGATAGGTGCTTCAGATATTTTTTCTTTAAAGGTTTCAAATGCTAGTTGGCAATCAGGATTCCACTTGAATTCACAATCTTTTGTAAGCAACTTGAAGTGTGGAGATGCTATTTTGGTAAAGTTTTCTATAAACCTTCTATAATATCCAGTAAATCCCAGAAAAATTCTAACATCTTTTTGGCAATTTGGAATTGGTAACTTATAGATGACTTCAATTTTTGATTTGTCTACTTTAATCCCATCTCCTGAAACGTGATGTCCTAAAACAATACCTTTTGTAAACATCATAAAGAATTTTTCATGGCTTAGTGAAAGGTTTGTTTCTGTACATCTTTTAAGGACTTTTTCCAAATTTTCCAAGGCTTCTTCAAATGTGTTAACATAGACTGTAAAATTATCCATATATACCTCTACACAGTCATGTATTAGATCAGAAAAATTCCTAGTATTGCTCTTTGGAATGTTGCGGGTGCATTACATAACCCAAAAGGAAGCACTCGGTAGGCAAAAGTTCCCCATGGACAAGTAAATGTGGTCTTATCCTGATCCTTAGGTGCTACCTGAATTTGATTATAACCACTAAAACCATCCAAAAATGAAAAGTACTTTTTACCTGCTAATGTATCTAATACTTGATCTATAAAGGGCAAAGGAAAGTGATATTTCAAGGTTGCTTTATTCGATTCTTTGTAATAAATGCACACCCTCCATTTACCATTCTTTTTAGGCACAATTACCAAAGGAAAAACCCATTGGCTAACTGAGATTGGGTAAATGAAGTTTACATTGAGTAGTTTTTGGAGCTCTTCTTTCACAATCTCCCTAAGATTTGGATTCACTATTCTTTGAGGTTGTCTGATTGGTCTACTATTTTCCTCAATATAGATATGATGGATACAAGTCTTAGGATCAATACCTTTCATGTCAGCATACTCCCATGCAAATGCAGCAGAATATTTTTGTAATATTTTGGTTAGCTCTTCTTGTTGCAGTTTCTCCAAGTTTTTGTTTATGTTCAAAGTCCTACTTGGAAAAATTTCAATTGTATAGCTACCAAACTCTTCCATAGAATAGAGAGACATCTGCCTAGATGAAAAGTATTCAACATTAGATTTTTCTTGAATTTGTGCATGATCATATTCTGAAGTTGTTTCAAAATTTTCCAATGTGTTCAAAATTTGACTATCTTCACTAATTTCTGATATAGTAAAGACAAGCTGAATAACATCTTCATCATCGATCCACTCCTTGTCATATATTTTTGTGATTACTTTTGCTAGAGGATACAAAATAAATTTCTTTGTTGAATTACCATCAGAAATGTACATGTCACTAGATCTACAACTAATAAAAGCATCAGCTGTGGCCAACCAAGGTCTTCCTAAGATGAGTGGGTGTCCTCCTAAGTTATTCTTGGGAGTTAAAATCATGAAATCAATAGGATATTCCCAAGAATATAAAGAGACTGGAATTTATTCTAGCACACATTTGGTTTGATTACTGATCTATCTGCAAGTTGCAGTAAGGTAGGTGTGTAAAGAAGGTTAGGAAGTTTAAGTTGCTCCATAGTCTGTCTACTCATAATGTTTATTGTTTCCCCTAAGTCAATCAATGTGTTTGGTATTTCAATCCCATTTATGTGTGTTTTGACAATTGGACTTCTTGGATCCACGTATTTCTGCATGGCAATCTTTCCCATCATGATATCTGCTATTTTTCCTACCAAGTGAATTCTTTTTGTGTCTCTTGGTTTTCTTCTTGGTCTTTTGATGCTCAACTCCTTTATTGTTTTTGCTAGAATAGGAATTTATCTAATGGATTGTAACAAAGGAATATTGATAAAAACATTCTTCAATTCATCTAGGAAGTCATAATTTGGCAACAAGATATGTTTTTCCACTCCTATGTCAATTTGTAATCTCTCAGGAAAAGGAGGTGTAGAAGTAGATGCTGGTTGCTCAATTATAGGAGTTGTGTTTATTGACTCTTTTTGTTTTTCTTTTTGAATGTTTTGGTTTTGAAGGGATGTTCCCTCAAAACTTTTATTGACTTTCAGAGAATCCTCCTTAGAAGCATCTTGTTCTTGAATATCTATATAAGGTTTTTCCTTTTCTAATATCCTACCAGATCTAAGTTGAACATAATTAAGATCTAGAGGAACAATCATGTAAGTAGGAAATTGTTTTCCTTCTACCATATAAGCATTCTGAGGGTTTTTATTATTGGGGTTTGGCAATGATTGGGCTGGTAGTTGATTTGGTTTTTGTTGAAATGGAAGGAAGAGTTGAGGATTTTGAATTTGTTGTGGAAATGGCAATGAAAGGTGAGGGCTTTGGTTTGGAAGTTGTGGTTGCTGATTTTGTGGGGGAGGATAGCTTTGATAAGATGGAGGATATTGATAATATTGAGCAAATCTACCATAAGGATTTTGTACCCCTTGTGCCTGTTGTTGAGATTGATACTAAGATTGAGGTTGAGGCCAAGGTTGCTGCCAAGAATTTCAGTTTGGTGGGGGCTGAAAATTCATTGGATTGTTAAATCCTTGATTTTGTGGCCCTTGCCAAGGTCTTCTTGCAACAAAACAAAGAGGTTATACAGAATTTGGGACTATTTCCTCTTGAAAGACAGCCTTAAGACTTGGGATTGAAGGACAACCCTTTGTCTCATGACTTTCTGAACAAATCATACAAGTTTCTACAATTTTTGCATCTAAAGGGCATTCCCTTAGAGCATGTTTCTTTCTGCATTTTGGACAAAAGATGGCCAAAGCATCAACTTTTGTTTTTTTGCTTGTTTTGGATTTTGAGGGTGTTTAGCTGCTCACTAAGGCTCCCTAAAATATCAGTTTTAAACTCATCAAACATATTGCCAATTTCTACCTTACTTACAGATCCAATTGCAAATTTGTTTGCTCTAATAAGAGAATGATCTCTTGGTCCTTTCCCAATTTTAGATTTCCCTCTTGAGAGATGGACACATAGTTCTTCTATGTCACTCAATGGAAGTTGAGAGATGTCTCCCTTCCCCATCATGTTAAGGATATCTATCCATTCATCTCTAATGGCCTTCAATAAAAGAGCTCTCAAAGTTTCTTCATCTAAATTGTTCATTTTTGCTCTTTTCAAATTGTAGTTAAACCTCTCAAGCAAATCCTCTAAGTTTTCATCTTCCTTTTGAATCATTTTGAACACTTTATCCTTGTGATTGGTAGGCATATAGTAATCCAAGTATCTATCCAAAAATGCCTGTTTCATGTCATTCCAAGTTCTAAAGGATTGAGTGACTAACCCCATAAACCATTTCAAAACAGCCCCTTTTAGTGTTGAAGGGAACAATTTTAGTTTTTGAGAGTCTTCTAGATGGTCATAGGTTCTGCATAAGACTTCAAACTCGAACAAAAATGTTTTAGGATCCTCACTTCTCAAACCATAAACGTTTGGGAGCACAGATGGTGAAATGTTTTTCATTGTTGTATGTGTTTCCTAATCTACTATAGGGAATCCAAATGAGTTATCTCCTTCCCTATTTCCTCTACCTCCTCCATTGTTACCTCTACCTCCTCCATTGTTACCTCTACCTCCTCCATTGTCTCCTCTACCTCTCCCTCTACCCCCTCCTCCAAATAGTGAGAATTATCTGTCTTGTTCTTCTTCTGCCATGATAGTTTCCTCAGAATCTTCTGGCTCTTCTATTAATGGATTATGGGAGAGAGTTTCTACTTCTTCCTCTTCACTAAGTATTCCTACTTCTTCAACTACAATAGGCTCCCTTGTAGAAGTGAAAAAGGTTTTCTCTCCTAGGTCTGGTTTAGTAGATGAAGTGGGAGAATCTTCTAATTGAGTTGTCGCCCCTTGAATTCTAGGAATCCTAAGGCTAGGAGTATGATTTTGGGATGGAGGTGTGTCATTTCTAAGCCTTGGTGGAGTAGGTGGAGTTGTGAAAATCGAATTTCTGCCCCTAGCTATAAATCTACCTGTAGAATCTCTTTCTCTATGCATGTCATTGTTTTGTTTTGTTGTTTTTGATTTTTTTTTTGAATGTAAGAAGTAAGGCTACCTAGTTACACTTCCTCGGCAACGACGCCAAAATGTTTAGTCAATTTAGTGTCCTAAATTGCTACATAAATTATCAATCTGGGTATCGTAAACTGATGAAGTGTAGTGCATTATATGTGCTAGATGACCCTTTCTTACCTCACTATTTTTAAGTTTATGTTTGTTTTGGGGTTATTTTGTTCTCTTGATTCCTAATGTTCTGCAATGTAGTTAAAATCGTAATCTTCTGCTGCTAAGAACCTAGAGAAATGAAGTGAAAGCTAAAAGTGCTTTTAGGCCAAGTTTGGAAGTAAAGTTTTTAAACAAGAAGGTGAAAACATAGTTTCGCTTCTTGCTGATTGTTTCCAAAACATGAACTTAAAGGACTCTTAAAACTACTATCTATTTAATTACAAAACCAAAAATTAAATGAGAAAATGGGATTGCAGCTATCTATGATAAACTGAAAATGGAATTCTAGAAACAAAGTTACTTCTGCTGTCTAATCTACTTGCAAAATTAAGGCTTGATGAACCACTGAATATGAGACTGTAGCTAACTAAGTAAAAAGAAACAAAAATGTAATTGCAACTATTTTATTTGTGAAAGCAAGACTAAATGAAGTATTGTTGTCACTCTGCTACATAATTCAGGGAGAAATACCTCCTTACGATAGCAATATTTGAAAGATTTCATTCTTCATCATTCTAAGAAAAGTAAACATGAAAGTGAAAGGAAAAACTCAGTCATAAATAAGATATTTCACCACTTAGTCTTAGGATTAACCATCAACGAAGGGCTTTTGGAAATATCCATTTAAATCATGAGTTACTAAACTGATAAGAAAATGGCATTGAACTACTTAACTCAAAAACTAATGAACAACAATTGTAATAAAAGACTCATTCATAAATACAACATTTCACCATTTAGTTTGAGGATTAACCATCAACGAAAGGCTTTTGGAAACATTCATTTATATCATGAGTGACTACACTAATAAGAAAACGGCATTGAACAACTTAATTTAAAATCTACAAACTAAGGAACAACAGATGAAATAAATCAAATTATGCTACTGACATTAATTTCAAAACTATAGTTAAGAGACTAGAGAGCAATGAAAACTACAAGACTACTCTACACTGGAATACAACTACCCTGAGTTAGTGGAAACAAATGACACAAGATGCAATATACACAGTGTTAGAAAACGATTATGAACATGATGAAAACACAATAAATGTATAATTAAACTAAGAAAGACAAACATAAATAAAATGTACAGTAATGAAATGTACCCTTGACCACGTAGGGGCCCTCTACAAGGTCTAGGATTAGAAATGCAGAATCAACACTTCACATGCTTCAAGAATCCATTGAAAAAAACAGAGTTCTAGATTAAAAAAAGAGCACTGAGTTTCTGACACTACAAAGCGGAAATTGCACTATTACATCAACAAAAACATGAACTTGTTCTACGTTCTAAATGCTGGTATTTATAGGAAAAATATACAACTATTTGAAGAGAGAAGTGATCTACAACAAACACATAGACAGGTAATGTATCCAGAAATTTTTTCTTCGGTTGCCTTGAAACATAAATCTTCGAATAGTGGTTGTTGGATACTATTTTTGCAGGTGGCAAACGATGTCCTTGGATTTAGGAGATTCCCTTGGATTCATTCACAAAGAAACTTGCAAAAACACATTTATACTTGTTGTAGGTTTCTTTAGTTGACTCCCCTTTGACTGGGGTCCTCCTCATCAATTTTGGTTAAATGGATAGGATACCATCCATGCTCGGATGTTTTCCCAGCTATCCATAGGATCCATTTCCTCTCTTGACCCCTGTAACCTAAAAAAGCGCGAAGATGGCTGCGGAACAGTCAGTTAGCTGCGAAATGTGGCCGCGTTCCGTAGCTAAAAAACAAAAACCTATTCAAATAACAAGCATAACAATATAACTTATAAATAACTGAAATATACTCCTTGGGGCAATGTGAAATGGCTTTTGATGATTTAGGATACATTTTCCATGGAAAAGCAAAGGAAGAAGGATGAGAAAGTTGCTCAAGAAAGAGGTAGTTTTGGAACTCAACAACCCCTAAGGTAGGAGGCTGCCGCGGGACCAAGTACAGGTCTTGTGTTGTGGTGCGCTATCTGATAGGTAGTTGGAAAGCATGTAACAGACAATTGTCACTTGCTGCAAAAAATTGTACAGACGCCGCAACAATTATTCTGCAATTTCTATAAATCAGTGGGCCATGATGAGCGTAACTGTCATAGCTATGAATTGATGATGGAAGGAACACCTGTGTATTGAATGAAAACATAAACTCGGCCTCCATATCAAGGCGCGGGGGGAGCGCGTGAAGGATATCAGGGGCATGGATGAGGAGGACCTGGTAGAGGTCGAGGGCAAGTTATTTGCTATAATTGCGGAGTGCCAGGACACTATGCGTGGGAGTGTACGAGCCAGACATGCCCATCGTGCCGATACTGTACTCAGACCACACGATATAATATTTCCCTATATTGATAGCTAAGATGTAGGAGAAGAAGGCACAACCTCAACAACCTACCCAGAATTTACAGATGATGAGGGCTGAGCCTCGCGAAGAGGATCCCAATGTGAATATTGTGCTGTGAAGTGGAATGATGACTGGTGATGATAAAGGAAAGCAACCTGAAGAAAGTGAGTGGGTTCACAAGGCTCCAGAAAAGGAGGTTGGGTTTGATCTGGAGCATGTGAAGGAAACGTTCATGGAAGCAAAGAAAAGCTTCGTTGAGGCCTCTACCTCAGGAAGTCAGGACAAGCTATCTGAAGAGGTTGACCCCTCCATGCTTACCACTTTCTTGGAGACTTGTATGAAGCTACTGCATGATAGCAAGGCCATGAAAGGGCTACAAGAATTGATAAATAAGTGTGTTGGTAAGGAAGGTGCTCCTGAAGGACACCGCACAGTCAGAAAGATAGGCAAACACAAGACAAGAATAGGGCACGAGATGAGGCTTACCGCGCAAATAGGAGAGTATGAGATGGATCAAGTTATTTTGGATTTGGGGTTAGATGCAAATTTTTTTCCTAAATAGACATGGGAAAGAATGGGGAGACTTGCACTGTAGTGGTCTCCAATTCAATTGGGAATGGAAAATCAATAGAAGATAAATAAGGTGCAATTGCATTGGCCGATTTTAAAGTGATAGAGATTGTTGATGACATCAATCCATACCCTGCGCTCCTGGGAATTGATTGGCATATCGACATGAATGGGGTTATTAATTTGAAGAAATGAACTATGTCGTTTGAAAGAAAATCACTCCGCATAGTAGTACCATTGGACCTTGCAGAAGGACCATGCTATAATGAACCGATCCACGATTATGAGGAAAGCGATGATGATTTGGATCAGATCTATAAGATAACAGTGCAAGATCAAGACTGGGTTAATCCGATAGCCGATGGATGAATTTCATAGGACCGTGAAAGTTCTTGTACATCATATTCAGATGAAGAGTTGGAGCATTGGCATAATAGGTTGCACGAAGTATCTACATTGCGCTATAATATGACGACTAAATCGATGCACTGTGTGTCATCGAAGGTAAGAAATTTACCTTATTATGATTGTTTGACTAATGTAAATAAATTTTTGGACGCATTTGAAAGGGAAGTATCGGAGAAGCATCACTTCCAAGCGCTGGATTTGGCGTTGTGTGCTACGCCTGCATGGTGCTAGGGTACGCATAAAGACAATTTTGATGAATGGTGTGAGTACATAAGAATGATGAGGTTATGGTTTGGTCACCTGAAAGTTCAGCTAACTTAAAAATACGATGGAAGAAATTATCCGTGCAATCATTTAGAAAAATGGACTAAGGTCTATGGAACAGAGCCGTAGCCAGAGTGGGTGCATATTTTCTGTCACACTTTGGACATCACTCCTATGAATTGGTACTTGGAAACGGAGCTCCACCATGACATTGCGAAATGGGATATTTTAAGAGAGGGATTTTTGATGACATTCAACTTTGAGGATGGATTCGAATGCATTGATGAGGCACTGCAGGAGGTTAAGGAAACAATATTTAGAATACCGTAGGATCCTATGGAATTGATTCAACTAGATTGGAGTACCCAGCTGCACCATGTGCTAGAGTGCTATAATGTGACTGTCGAAGAAGATGATGAGGATCCAAGGAATATTAACATCCTAGAGGCATAAGGCCACCGCAAAGTCGAAGGACTGCAGATAGAGAATACATGTATCATCGCGCCACTGAAAACTAGGAAAGTAAACATTGGCACAAAAGCGAAGACGAAGTTTGTGAAGATTGGAGATTATTGGGATGATGCAATAGTACATAAGGTCATTGAGCTGCTCCACAAATATCAGGATTTGTTTCCTACAAAGTTATCAGACCTTAAAGGTATCATAGAAGGTTTGGGCGCAATGAATATTACCTTGAAGCCGGATGCGAAGCCAATTAAGGAGAGGCCATATTGCCTTAACCCCAAGTATAAGGAAAAGGTCTGCTTAGAGTTGGATAAGATGCTTGAGGCAGGCATTATTGAACCAGTGGAGTTGTCTGATTGGGTGAGCCTAATGGTAGTCCAAGAGAAGAAGCAGAAATGGGAGACCCGAATTTGCGTAGACCTTAGGAAGCTCAATGATGCCTGCATTCATGATCCTTTTTCGACGCCATTTACAGATGAAATGCTGGATAATGTTGGAGGGAAAAAGGCCTATTCATTCACTGATGAGTTCTCTGGATACCATCATATTAATATTGTGCTAGAAGACAGGAGTAAGACCACATTCACGACCGAGTGGGGATGTTTCCAGCATACAATAATGCCTTTTGGGCTTAAGAATGCACCGAAGATATTCTCGTGCGAAGTCATCGCGACGTTCAAAGAGTTCATTCACAAATTTTTGGAGGTATATTTTGATGATTGGACAGTGTTTCAGCTGGTAAAGTGCCATGTATCTAGCTTGTGCTTGACGTTGGATACACGCCGAAGGTATGAGATTGTGCTAAACCTAAAGAAGTGCTTGTTTTATGTCCCTTTTGGGATCTTGCTAGGTCATGTGGTGTGAAAACAAGGATTAATGGTGGACCCTACTAAGATCATTGTCATAATTAATTTGGAGGTGCCAAGAAGTGTTAAATAGTTGCGCGCAACACTAGGCCATACTGGGTACTATCGAAAGTTCATCAAAAGTTATGCTCAAATTACCACACCTATGGAAAAGCTACTGAAGAAGGATGCTACATTCTGTTGGGATGAAGAATGTTAGTGCAACTTGGATGTATTGAAGGAGAAAATGGTCACCGCACCAATCCTAGTCTTCCCAGATTGGAAGAAGGAATTTCATGTACATGTGGATGCTTCATGTATTATGCTAGGAGTAGTGCTAACACAGGCTAGCAAAGGAGAGATCAATCATGCTATAACATTTGCAAGCAGGAAGTTGTTAAAGGCTGAAAATAATTATTCGACAACAGAGTGTGAAGGGTTGGCTATGGTATATGTGCTCCAAAAATTCAGACATTACCTGCTAGGCGAACATTTCAAGATGTACATAGACCATTCTTCATTAAAATTTCTAGTTAATAAGCCTGTATTGGGGGGGAAAATATGCATATGGCTGTTGTTGTTTCAAGAATATGATTTCGAGGTAATTGTGAAGCCAGGGCGATTGAATGCAGGGCCAGACCATCTATCGCACATTGAAACAGGAGATGAGCCTACTAATTTGGAGGAAGGGATGCACATATTATCACTCCGTGGATATTATCCATTTCTTGACCACAGGAATAGCTCCAAAAGGATACAATAGTTATCAAAAGAAAGAATTGGTGGTGTGCGAGACAAATTTCTCTGTGATCGCAAGCCATTTGTATAAGATGGGATTGGATGAGATACTTCGATGTTATGTGCATAATTTTGAATGAACCAGTATCCTTGCTGAAGCTGATGGAGGAGCCACAGGAGGGCATTATGCAGGAAAAGAAACAACGTAGAAGATTTTGCGCAATGGGTTGTGGTGGCTGACGTTGCATAAAGACTCTAAATCAGATTGTAGGGCATGCGATGCATGTCAAAGAACAGGTAGGCCATTGCAGAGGGATGAGTTGCCTTTGAATCCGGAAGTGTCATTGCAGCCATTTGAGAAATGGGCAATTGACTTTGTAGGACTAATTCAGCCTCCAGGCAAGAAAATTGGTGCGCGGTATATCATCACCGCGACCAAATATTTGACCAGATGGGTGGAGGAACAGCCTGTGAAAAACAGTACAGGGGCCACAACAAAAAAAATCTTGTTTGAATATGTGTACCAGGTTTGGTTTCCAAAAGGTTTTGATGAGTGATCGCGGTACACATTTTCTAAATGAAACGATCAACATGCTGACAGAAGAGTTCCAGGTTTACCATTAGAAGAGTACACCATATCATCCTAAGGTCAATGGAACGATTGAGGCTTTTAATAATATATTGGAAAATGCATTGATGAAGGTTTACAACACCCAGCCGAATGATTGGGACGTGCGTGTACCAACAATGTTATGGGCTTACAGAACTAGTAAAAATCTTACTGGACAAACACCTTTTAGGTTGGTCTATGGTATGGAAGGTGTCATGCATATGGAGTATATAGTGCCTAGTCTACGCATTGCGACTTTCACATGAATGGCAAACTATAGAGCCTTAGAAGAAAGGCTCGTGTAGCTAACAGAGCTTGAAGAAGATAGGTTTTTGGTTGGATTCCATCAGCAGGTTCAGAAGGAGTGTGAAAAATCTTGGCACGATCGACACATTAAACTGTGCACCTTCAAGGTAAATGATTTGGTTTTATTATATGATAGTAAGTTTGATAAGTTTCCAAGAAAATTTCAGATGCACTAGTTGGGGCCATATTTCATCAAAGAAATTACCGACGATGGAGCAGTTCAACTCGCAAAGTTGAATGGAGACCCATTTTTGAGAAGGGTAAATGGAAGCCGATTGAAGCCATACACCGAGGATCTAGCCCAATGACTACACGACGGTAGCATAGTGTTAGCACTCTAGGCAGCTGCAAGGAGGTGCAGGACTATAAACTACATTGCCCAGTTTGTAGGACTATGTAACACGGGGGCTGCACGAAAAAGGATGATGTCACAACACCAGAAGAAGCGCGAAGGGAGCTGCAATATAGGGGGAGAGACCGTGCAACACGGCTAGAAAGTGATTGTTACAGTCACTGTTCATGATTTGACTGCCAGAAGATGGTTAAGAGAAGTGGGGGAGCAACATTTGAGGCTGTATTTAAGAGTGAAATCTTTGGAAATCTGCATCCAACTCAGCAATTATAGACGTATTTTAGGGGGAACGGTTGAATTTGAATTCAAATTTTCCTATAAAATATGTGTGGCTGTCTAGTGGAAAACACTTTTCACCCTTGGAATTTTTGAGTTGTGTTGTCTATTGCACATGAATCGTGAGTTCTTCAAAGCTTTGATCGCAAGCCCCGTGTTCGATAGATTTTTGGAGTTAGATCGAAAACTAATTACTGACATCATGTTAGGACTAGGTCCCGCTGAAACCGCTAGCACTAGAGGAAATATCACCTCTGAGGAGGATACTACGGAGGTTGTGAGTATGGAGGCTCCAGCTGTTGTGCCTATGACACCGAGGTCGCCTAGGCTGAAGCCTACACTAGTGAGAGAAGTCCCCAAACCCAAGAAGGACAAATAGAAGAAGTCCATGCCGGTGCACGAGTCACCGAGGAAGCATGCTGCTACACAAGCCTAGAAGAAAGACAAACCATCCGCAAAGGATAAGGGGAAAGTGGTGGATTTAGAGGCTAAAGAGGGCATGAAGGACATAGACACCAAGGGGGTGGATCCTATATCCAAGTTGCCAGATTATATCCCTCCACGCAAGGGAAAAGTAAAAATCACCAAAGATCCAGACGCAGAGAATTTCTTGATCCACACACCCCTGTTACCGGAGAGCATTACATTCGAAGGTCCGTGCTTGGCACAGATTCCACATTTAAAGATGGAAGACTGGGATTGGTGGACCATGAGAGGGTCCCCCACCTTGCAACAGAAAACTATATGAAGAGGATATTTTACAAGGAATCAGGTGGCACCGCGTTGGAGCCCGTGGAGTGGATTCGTGGAGCGAATTAGTCAGGATTGTTGAACATGTTGTGTGTGCCCTACTACCACCGCTCATACATCAACTTGATTGTTATCAAGTAGTTGCTGACCCTGGTGCATGACAGCTGTTTGTGGCTAAGTGCTCCAATCCTTATTAATCATAATCTGATCCATCATATCACGCTATTTCCACACTTAGGGTTGAATCGAGCCAAGGAGTTCGGCGGAAAGACGAGCGAGCATGACCTCGCTAAAAATATGAAGGAGAAGTTCAAACTAGTAAAGAAGCCATGCGGGTATTCGATCATGTCTATCATCGACCCCACTGTGAAGATTTCCACAGATATCCTTGTGGGAAAAGTCATGAGAAAATGCTGCGCAGACGAGGTTCTGGTGCCAGTTATTTCATTGGCTTTACAGTGTGTGGAGGGAATGCAGTTGAATTGGTCGCACTACCTCTATAGCGAGTTCCTGGTGAATTGTTGCGAGGTGCAGGATGAGAGTAAAACATTCCACTACATGTGGTTGTTACTCTCTATGATATTAGTAGCTTGGGATCTGCTGGAGGACAGTTAGTTTCCTCCTGTGGACAAGGGATTGCCGAAGGCTACCCAGTTTGCATCCCTTTGGGCCACAAAAGCTGCTGCATAGGTCACAGAGACCAAAGTCTTCTGGGTGCCGATGGAGGCGAGCCTTCAAATGGGCATCAACTAGAAGCCATGGTTGTCATGAATTATGTTTGAGAAATTGTCACAATGCGTAGAATTCAAAGCAGATTTCCATCATTTGTACATTAGAGTGCAAAAGGATCCACAACAGAAATGGTTCGACCTCGCTTACTTGGTCATGGACGAAATCATTCAAGAAACCATCAAGCGCTGGCCGACAGATTGACATTCTCCATCCAATCTGGTTGCAGGCACCAGCAAGTCCGCTGAGAAGAAAAAGAAGGAAGCAACCAAGTAGAAGGTCCAGAAGTTGGCTAAGAAGCGCAGAAAAGAGGCTAAGGAGAAGGCCTTAGTGGAAGAGGAGAACGCCACAAAGAAGCAGGCTAAACATGAAGAGCGCGACTTCGAGCAGAGTTGTAAGTCCCCTTCGCTGCAAACATAGGAGGAGGAGCAGTCAGAGCAAGATGACGATGGTCAGGAGGAGTAGAGCACTCCCTTCTAGATCAAAAGGTATAGGGAACAAGGGAAGGAAGGGCCACGAAAGAAATCAAAAGCGACAAAGTCGTCGCTAGACCCAATCATGCTCACAGAAGGCAACCTTGTTGAGATTGGAGACAAGGTGTGCTATACCACAGTGGAACTGCTCTAGCAATTCGAACAACAACAACATCAAGTGCTAAGTACCATTCAGAAGGATTTGCGCGAGCTGTAGATTCAGACGAGTAGGATACAGGTAGGCACAGGGAAAATCAACGTTGTATAAACTAGTTTGGCACTAGGGATTACTCAGGCAGCAGAAATGGTTCGATCATTGGATCTCTAGGCTTTCGCTCTGCCAGATGGATCCTTGAACATGGAGGCGGATGATGACAAGGTCATCGTGAGTTCTCTAAAGAACATCGGCCTCAACGTGGCCGTGCTCCCCAATGAGTACCTTCACATGCTGTAGGTAGGTGTGACAACAGAGTTCAGAGCTCGAGAGCAGCGCGCACTAAGCCTCATAAGTGAATATAGAGTGAACAACGAACATATGTTCATTGAGAAGTCAGAGGCATTGTAGGCCAAGGAGAAAATCTAGGCGCAGAGAGCCAAGCTAGTAGCTGTAGTGGCAGAAGCATGTAGAACGATGCTAGAATTGCATATCCCAAAGGAAGCGCCATTGGAAGCAAAGATCAGAAAGCTTGCTATGGGAATGCGCGACACCAAGGCCAAAGTGGCTAGAGTTCAGTTTAGGTTAAACATGAAGATAAATGAACTGGAGTTGAAGTCACAATATTCGACCCCACCAGAGGGAAGGGAACATTGTGAAGCCACTGTGAAAGATGGAGTCGCGATGGTGGATCCCACGGTGGTGGACTGCACCACGTTATTTGAGTAGGCTATGGAGTTAGTTAGGGCCTTGTAAGAGGATCCCACCCTGCAGGTCTTAAATACAAAAGTCAGCAAGCTCTAGCAGAAATATGATGAAGTGAGGGCAACAATGCGCACCATTGCTACAACACAACGCCTTGCCAAGCTGTAGGAGGCAAAGCAGCTGCTTACATAGGTGGAAGCAGCGCAGAAGAAAGAGGTTGTTCTTAAGGCTAGATTAGGGCCCTGGTTGGATGAGGCCTACATCATCTCTAGAAAATATTTAGGAGAAATTGGCGAACTTGCAGAGTACACAACAAAAAATCAAGCAAGACAGTGCAGGACCAACCACAAAGCAGTTGGTGGAACAAATCAAGCAGGTAGCCACGCAGAGTGTGGTTGAGGTAGCAGTTGCACAAGTGGAGCTAGGGCATATTTGCAGTAATATTTCTGCGCCAATCGAGTGACTCGAGGATGAGTCACGATCTTTGTGTTGGGGGGTTGTTGCGATGGGATCCCTGGGTCAGTTTTGGGGCAAAAAGTCCAATTTTTGATGTATAAAATATAAAGTCTCCGCAAATTGTGGTCGCGGAACGCGTATATAGTTAACGAGTCATAAATGGTTTTACCCTTCTTTATGTAAGTTGAGTCAGCTTTTTGAGGATCTACCCATGGTCCACAGACCATGGGATTGTATAAATAAGTGTGTCTTAGAGAGTCTAAGGCAGTAATAGAAGATGAAGACAAATGTAAGGGGTCAGTAGAAGGAATATCATAGAAGTCTTAGAGTAGAAGGAAGGCTCTGCAGCTGTGTGCGCAAATTCTTAGAGTAGAGTCCGCAACTGAGTGCGCGGACCCCTGCAGTTGAGTGCGTAGGAAGTCTTGAGTCTATAAGATGAAATGAATATTAATAAAGAAGATTGTTGCAGAAATACACGTGTTTATATCTTTACTTTTGTTTTATATGAATGTTGTGATGGGTTTATGAAATAATGATGCATTGATGAGAAAATTTACATGATTTATATTGTTATATGAATGCAATTGATGTTAACTGTTTACGCGAATATTATCTTGTTGTATGTTAAAGTTATCGAACACTTAGGCTGATTTGAGTAATTTTTGGGTTAAGAGTAATCTTTGATGCACATAAGTAGCTAATTAGCCTATTCAAGGTCCACAAAAGCTAGTCATAGACCTTCGTGGAGGTCTAGAGGCCGATTCAAGGAAGTTATATCAATAAGCCTTTAAGGCTTATCTATCTATGCAAAGGCAAATTTAGGGCATAAAACGACATCACACTGATCTCTAGGTGCAAAAACTTGGTTCCAGCATCTCCCCATACTGCTTCGGGTGAGACTTTAGTCCGCGCTCCGCGGATTGATGCTGAAAGGGCCAATAGTGTAGGGATTTGTTTGGCGCAACAAAATCTGAACCTGGGTCAGGACCCACTAAGCCAACATAAGACTTTTACAATTGTATTTTTCTGAAATGATCTTACGGGTGAAATATTAAAGGAAGAAGAAGCTAGGTAAACAATTGAAATATATCCTCATGCAGGTAAAAAAGAAAATGCATGTTTCAGAAGTAGATTTAAAAACAAATCATTCCAATGTTATAAAGAGATTTTCTCCGTGTGAAATAATTTTATAAAATTGAAAATAAATTTTTGTTTTTGCTATGTTATAAGAAGGAAAATAATTATAAAGAGGAAAAGTGTGAAATAATTTTATAAAGGTCAAAATCAAATTTTTTTTTTCTATGGTATAAGAAGGAAAATAATTATAAAGAGGAAAAATGTACACGAAGAGAGAAATTGGATAAATTCTTATCCAAAGTTTTTACAGAAGTAAAAAAAGGGAGTTGAAAAGGGAGACATAGTTTTCAAAACCATGGTGAAGCAAAATAGTAGATGGTTTCCAGATAAAAATGAGAATTATTTATGAAGTTTTATTCATTCATTGTTAGATGATCCAAAAATAAAATATTATCATAGGTTATAAAGTTGGAATAAAATAAATATTAATTTAAGATATTATATTAATAATTATTATTCTAGAATGTTTAATTATTTAATGGAGACATTTAGAATTAGTATATTGCTGTAACAAGATATGACTCTCCAAATGTGTCATATCTTAGGCTCTATGTTAGGAGATTTGTTAGCTAGTTGTTTTGAATAGCATTTATTGTAAATGGACACTTGTTATTTAATAAGTGATCCATAATTAAAGGTAGTTAGGACATTGAGCTTATAAATAGCTCATTGCAAAAGTGTTTGGTTGTTCGGGTGTATACTCTTGCAAAATCAAATATGTAATTGTTTTTTTCTAATTAATAAAATTACGTGTCTGAGGACACTTCTTCCATTATTCATAAGTGTACCAAAATTGGCCAAAACTAAATATGAAAACAAGGAATGGTTTGGGTAAATTGTTTTTAATTTCATTTATGAAATTCACAAACAAATAAATCCTACAATGGAGAAGTATTACACGACATGGTTTTCAAAACCATGGATGGGTTTACAGAGCAATATTTTTGGATTTGATTTATGAAATTCTGAGGAACAATTTTATAGGTCAAAACAAGACATGAATTTCAAAACAATGAATGGTTTTACGAGGGAATATTTTGAGTTTTCATTTATAGAATTCATGGAAATATGGAAATATGATTTTATAAAATTTTGGGAAATATTTTTATCAAAATATCTTATTCCAAAAAAATTAAGATTTATATTTTTGAAAATAAAGTGATAAGAAATCAATGATTTCCAAATCATTTTCAAATTTCTTGAAAATGATTAAGCACATGGAGGATAAATAAGATAAGTGAATTATCAAATAATTTTATCAAAGGACAAGGGATTAATCAATTCTATGAAAATGGACCAGTCAACCATATTATGGGCATGTTAATTGAGTTTTAGGGAGCTTCTTCAAGAACCTCTAGATTCCTAGGTAAAAGATCAACATGCAAAAGCTTAAGGCAGATTTGTGACAAAAAATGGGCAACCAGTTGCAAGAATAAAGGCAATCAATCAACAATCAGTAAGCCAATTTCTAGATTTGAAGGAAAAAAATCAGCAATCAAGCAATCATTTAAGCATTTACAGGGAAAAATCTTAAACAACTTCAGATTTCTTAGCACAAGAATTAGAAACTAAAGGATCACTCCTAGATTTAAAGGCAAAAGACTTTCTGCCATTTCCATATTTTCTACAACATATTGTATTTTTAGTTTATTTGATAGGATTTGTTTCTTATAGACTAGTGACAATTTGAGGAAGATGTTTTCCTATATATTGTTTCATTTTCATTGTATAAGGGTTGGATTTTGATGTTAGAACCCTGTCATTTTTGTAAAGACTTTTATTACAAGAATTTAATTAAAGTATTTTGACTTTAGTTTCATGACAAAAAATGTTTCACATGTATATCTTTCCCTTTTATTCCATAATATGTTTCTGGATATGTTCAAGGTAACATAGGAGTTAGGGCAAGGCTAGGTTTGAGTATTAACTTCCCTAAAAGCCCACTACAATTTTATCATCTACACTGATATTAGCTAATTGAACAGTGTGTTTAAATTAGCTCATCTGCATCATTTAATTGTTTCCTTTTGTCATCTCTTGAATGTATATCTATTTGGATGTAGGATTACTCTACACGCATATACTATAGTTGATTAATTAAGTATTCAATGTGAATACTTAATTTTCTGATTTCTCTTATCTTCCTCCACCAAACTCTTTAAGCTATGTTTTCTGTCAGAATTAGACGTTATCACTTTGATTAAGTTTCAGCAAGAGAGGGGTTTATTTATGAGAAAATATTGGATAATCATCAGCAACCACCTACAACAAATAATAGATCTGGAAATTGTGGTTCAAAGGCTACTGTGTAGTAACAGTGAACAACGTTAAAAAAATCCTTGTAACACTTGAGGGAGCCTCCTATGGCTTGAGGGTCAGCTTTGTTATAGACATTTTTGGGCACTACAACCCCAAGCATAAAATGTCCATAAACCAAGGGCTCCTAAGTCCCTAAAAGTGGTGTTCCAACCCTTAAAGGAACAAGGTCAACTGATTACAGCTTCTCCCAGAAGTTCTCCATGAAAAACTACTCAGAACTGGTCAAAACATGATCATTTCACCTGCTCCATAGGCAAAGTGCGTTGCATCTCACCTAAGTACACTCTGTGGCTGCGTTGCATTTCAAAAAGCCCTTCTATGGGGTGCGATGGGCGAGAAGAGACAAATGGCAGTGTCAATCCGTGAGGTGGAGAGGCATGGAATCTTCTAGAAACTTCTCCTGTGACACTTGCCTCTCTGAATTCAACCAAGGATGAGTAAGAGATCATCAATCTCCAAGTGGAAGCAAGAACTATCAGAGGGAAGACACTAATCAAATCACAAGCTGACTCATCTCCCTTACAGATATCTATATATGGATCCCTCATCCCAGAGATCCAGAGGTTGGAATTTTGCATCTTGTAAGGAGTTGCTGTTGGTTTCTTGAGGCAACATCATAGTGTTGGGTGATCTAAGCTTTGCATGAGGTGAAGAAGGGCTTACTTGCTGAGAGGATGATGCTGGGTCAGAACAACTGGTTGTAACTCTCTTGGCTCTTTCTTGATTATCAATAAAGCTATTCAAGTTTTCCTCCATACTCTTGTGTAATCTATGTTTTGTGCATTTGTATGGTCAATTTACATCTGATCCTAGATTGTTTATGATAATAGATCCATGTTCTTGTATAGTATTATGCTGCTTTGATTCTAC
Source organism: Pinus tabuliformis (assembly GCA_031772625.1). Taxonomy (NCBI): domain Eukaryota; kingdom Viridiplantae; phylum Streptophyta; class Pinopsida; order Pinales; family Pinaceae; genus Pinus; species Pinus tabuliformis. The sequence goes on from CM062811.1 coordinate 264,263,262, forward strand.
AGGTACTCTGTAAAGCTGGGTATACAAGGAAGCAAGTAGCAAAGGACTATCAGAAGAGAGAGGAATCGAGCAAGGAACCAAGCGCAAGACAGAGGTTGGTCTCCTTTATTCTTCTCTCATCTATCTTTCATAAAGGGAAATGAGAGTAGTTTTACTTTGTTTGTTTCTAAGGTAGCTACCACACCTTAGTGGGATTAGCAGTTCTGCATAGACACTTTTCCCTGTAACAAGCTTGAACCTAAATTTTTGTTGAGTTGGTTTCTCAGTGAAATTTTGTAGCGAAGGACTGCCTTTGAGAAATAGATACAACAATGTCCATGGAGAAATAACCAGTCCTTCCTTTATATTATCTAACAAAATGATGAGATACAACCTATAATAGATCCGCTGTAATTTCCTCTTCACTCTCACACAATATCCTCCCTCTTTCTTGCTCAGAATCATAATAAATAGTTGCAAAACAATTCCCTCATATAAATCAAGGTTTGTGTTCTAGGGAAAAAACCCTAAATTAACATAACTTCTATTGTCATATCATCCACCTGATGAATGACCTGGCTTGACTACGAAATAACAATATTTTACAAGAAAATTTTCAACTATTTTTAGATCGGGGGTGCTACCCCTGAACCCCCATCGAGGGCTTGCTATCCCTTGGAACGGCCACATGGAGGGGTGTACAGTCTTTCTGGGCTATGCACTCAACTAAAACAAGAACTATGAATTAAGAAGATAATCAGGCTCCACACCCAACACCACTATCTCTTGATTCCTGCCCTAGTACATAACTCCTGGAACTATTTACTTGTGTACTCACTTCCATTATCTGTTAGAAGATTTCAGATATTTCTACCCGTTGCATTTTCTTTTAGAGCCTTAAACTCCTGAAAGCGACTAAAGACCTCATCCTTGGTCTTCAAGAAAGATATCTAGGTCTTCTTGGAGGAATAATTGATAAAAGTAGCAAAGTACTCATATCCCCTATGAGACATTTTCTACATCAGAAGCCCACATATGTATGAATGCACAAGGTCAAGTATCCCATGCAATCTATTGTCACTTCTCGTAAAAACTATTTTTGGAAACGTCCCCAACACATATCCTCTGCAAATATCATCATGCTCTGTGCTCACCTCTAGAACACTTGTCACCATCTCACGAAGTAATATAAGTGCTCCATGATGAATATGGACCATCATCCTATGCCATAGATCCCCCTGATCTCTCAGACTGCTGCTACTAACTAGTGCCTTAGGAATGTCTATCTACAACTTATACAACCTATCTTTCGTGACTCAAAATGCTAGAGGTGACCCCTAATCCTTGTGCTTCAACCACAATTGTTCCCATATAAAGATAACATCATGTCCTTTGTACTAAATGACTTATATAGAGATCAAGTTCATCCCTAAGCCTAGAACATGCAACACATCATGAATAGGAATTTCCATGCTATGCTCCCTCTAAAATAGAACGATACCTATGAAAACTGGGTTGCACTTGGACTTGTTTCCCATTTGAATATGGAACATAATTTTTACCTCCTTGTAGCTGGAGAAGTACTCTCTAACTTCTGTCATATGGAATGATGCTCCACCATCTATATACTAGATACCCTATAAAGTTGAGATATATAGGAAAGCTATCAATACAAATTCCTGTTCCATCCTGCTGGAGAGCTTATCTACATCTATTAAAGCTGCAACTTGCTTCTTTCCCTTCTTCTTCTTGTGAGTAAAATCACTGTCATAACGGCATAACTCATGATAGCTATAAACCTTGACCTTTGATAGGTCATTCTTCTTCTTCTCTCCTTATGAATTAGATCCCTTGCTGAAGCCATTCTTCGCCTTTCCCTTTCTTGCTAGGGAAACAATTTCTTGCTCCTTCTCCACCTTTGATGCCTTGTTGTTGCTACCCATGCCATTGAACAAGCTGAGCCTAAGATCCTCCTGAGTGAAGTCGCTCTATAAGCGATCCCATCCTGGAAGTGTATCTTGCCCAAAAATCATTTGGGAAAACATATTTCGTTCCTTGGAAAACCCATTGAGTGTTATGCACACTAGCTCATGGTAATTTGGGTTATCTCCTATTATAGCTAACTCATCTATGGAAAATCAAATTCTGGTGATACAGGAAGCCATGTCTTCTCCTTTCCACTATTTGATGGTCGTTAACTTCTCTTTAAGAAACACCTTCTTATTCTATGAAGGATTCTGGTATAATTTTACTATGGTGTACCACATCTACTTCATTGTGTCTATCTTAGTGATATGCAGAACAATATGGTCCTTGACTCCATCAAGGATAATTCTCTTTGATTTGGAATTTTATTTCTTGTAGGTTTCCATCTTTTTTGGATATGTAGGTATAACAATAATGTTTTTTGCATACTATTTCAATCCAACTTGTCTAATAAGATTGCCATTCTATATTTCCACACTTAAAAATTGGAGGCTCAATCTAACCTGTCCTCATCTCTTAATCCTGTTGCAGCCATCTCTGGAAAATCTGGAAATGTAACAAACTCAAATAAACTAGAGATGTAAATGACGAATTAGAATTGGGTTAAAAACCTCAGCTTTTCTCTTCCTGTGGCTGTGCATATCTTCCTTCTGCCCTCAGATCCACTCTGATACCATGTGAAGTTTTAAGATTTTTGCAATTAATGGTTAGTATTCAACTATCTGATTATATTATTTGTCTTATGCAATTAACTTGCGGTAAATACCGAATAAAACACAACTACAATTTCACTGAAAATAAATAACTAAATGAACTGAGAAAATTATGCACACAAATAATGGACATCGATATTTTTGGACAAATGTCCCTGGAAAACCCCCAATGTGGGGAAGCTAGTTATGTAGATGAGTTATTTCATTATGCTTAAGCAAATCTATGATGGAGAAAATTTGTTATGAAACCAACTCACAAAAATATAGAAAAGATAGACCAACGACTTAAAAATCAGCCTCTTCGAGGGGGCAACCTCCTTTACGTTACACAAATGAACAATTCTTGGATGATACAAATGACAAGGCCTCCTTTATATATATAGGAGTCTAAGGGGTCATAATATAATCAGAGCCGACATAACAATAATAATGTAAGGGCACAACAATAACAATAATGGGATTCTATGGGGCACAATAATAACAATATGGGGACTACATGGGCACAACAATATAATAAGGAGGTTGTCTTGGGTGTGGTTTTTATACCTATTTCCTACACTTTCTTTCCCCAGTTTTGATCCTCTTTCCCTCCAGGCCAATGAAACTTCACATTTTAATCACCATTTTTCTCATTATATACAACCTATTTCGCCGTCATGTTATTTTTCCATGTTTTGCTGAATATAACAATGCAATATTCCTTTTTGTGGCTAACTGGGTAAGCATGGGAGAAGTTTTTTGGATCCTCTTCTCTTTTTCAGGTGTTTCTTGTGAGAACGAGTTTATGGAGTGAACAAGTCACGGTAATCGGTCTCAGAGCAGGGTAGAGCAGATTGCTATTACACTCTATATGCTGTTACAAATTGTTGTTACAGGTGTTGTTGTTACACCACATGTTGTTAAAGATGACCGCTATTACACCTCAGATTTTGTTACAAGGATGTTGTTACCCAGTGATTGTTGTTACATCCCAAACTGTCATTTGACCGCAGGATGTTGTTGCACCATAGCTGGCAAAGTCATGGGTACTATTCCATGCAAAAACTGTCGGAAGTTATGATTTTTTTATTTAGAAATAACAGACCCAAATGGTTACGATATTAACCAATGTATCTGAATAAAATTTGTATTTAGGAACACATTATAACAATTTCTATTTTATGCTCAACATGAGAATCATGAGATTCTCATGACTGATCTATTCTTGATTTTGGTTATGTAATGACTATAAGATAAACTCAATCTCTCATGTACGGGGATGACATAGAAAGCACTGTTATTCTGATCTTGTAAGTTTTAATTATTTTTAATATTGAAGACACTACGGTGATGCTGTTATTGTTTCTCATTTGATTCTTTAACTAATCTCGTGTTCATTCCTGCGCCCTTTCTAGGGAGGAAGGGCCCTCCTCTTTAGTAGGGATTGGAGTGGTAGAAGTAGTTGTATATTATTGTTTCTTTTATTTTTGTATGGTTTTCTGCTGTTTGTGTATATATTATAGAATATATCCGCTTCAGTTCCAGAATTATGTTATGATGTTACACTGGTTTGATTAAAGCAGTATGGTAGTTGACCAATTGGTGTAGTTATTAGTTCAGTGTGTGGCGCGCCCTTTCTCTAGTAATTGTGAAGTGTGATTTCATTTCTGTAGAGTGTTTTAATTCCTACATGAATGATTTAATTTTTGTAATTGATTTAACAACATTCTTTACTATTTTTCCAGTTTTATTCTTGGCTGTAGTGTATCGGCACAGATAGTGCAAACTCTATTGAAACAACAAGACATACCTTGGGTTGACAATTAAATGGTTGCAATCTTGGTCAATTAGGATTGATTAAAACAACACTACATTTTGGCGCCATTTTCGGGGATGACAGTTGACGACATAGTCAACCATTGTTTGTTTAATGATAGAGTGTTGCTAGTCCACAATCGTTGGGCAGTAAGACGAAAGGTAAGAACTTGCACATCGCTCTAACATACCTGAGCAGGCTCACCCTTGTGATTACTAGGGCACTTAGGGTGTGGCATTTTGGTGTTTTCTTAAAGCGTGTCTTCAGCTCTTTAGTTGTTGGGCCGTAAGACGAGAGGTAAGAACCTGTGCATCACTCTAACATACTTGGGAGGGCTCACCACTGTCAAAGACTGAGACACTTAGGGAGTGAATTAATATACATAGGGTCCATGTGTGCAACTGTACAAATTATAGAAATACCAAAAATACCCCTCCATTCTAATTAGTTACAGGAAAAATGGGTTGTAAAAAGAAAAGGAAGAGTGTAGATTTGGGAAGGAAAACATTTATCCAGGAATTGATCTCAAAGATAGAAAAAGAGCAGTTAAGTTCTCAAAGGGATGCAAGGAAAACAGGGCCACAAAATGTTGTTACTCCCATAGCAAGGACAAAAACCTTTGATTTCTCTATCTCAAGCCCATACCATTATAAAGATAGCGAAAATACTCCCAAGATTAAGCATCTAATTCAGGAACAGCAAGGGGAAACTAGTAACTAGGACCGAGGGACCGAGGGACAAGGGGAAATTGAAGGGGGACATAAAAACCTGAAACAGGAGAACACCTATTGGTTTATCAATATCCGGATTCAGGTAGTGCAGTGAAACAACTAGCCCTGAAGTCGCCTGAGCCATCAATTTCACCTACAAGACAATCACAAGAACGGTTTGAGAACGTCTGTTACAACAAGGATTAGAAGGGTTAGCAATGGGAGAAAACCATGAAAACAATTCTAAAATAGATGCTACTGTCACCACCTTTGAGTTCTCAATTGGGGATATCAAAGGCGAGGATCCGCTGAAAAATATTCCTTTATCATCCTTACCATCCTTTCAAGGAATGACTATAGAAGACCCTGACACCTTCTTATTCAAATTTGATGTCTTATGCAGGAGTTATGACTATGTTTTAGATGCTCAGAAATTAAAATTATTTCCTGCTACTCTAAAAGGAGCATCCCTAAGATGGTTCATGGGGTTAGGTTCTGCTTCTATTCGAACATGGAGCGATATGAAGGAGACATTCTTATCAAAGTATCAAGACTATTGCAGAACTAGGGACTTAAGAGAAGAAGTATTCAGGATGACACAGAAGGAGGATGAGAGCCTGGAGGACTACGTAGAGTGGTTTCACTATAATTTACAGAGGTCTAAACACAATGATTTAGATCACGATATCTTGAAGACCATATTTATAAAAGGAATGAGGGACGACTGCCTTGATACCCTGAATCTACTAGGAAAAAGTGACATATCTTAGGAACCATTCGCCGAAATTGTAAAGCTCTATCTAAGATACTCTAGAGGATCATCGAAGGGAAAAAGCAGAATCTGAGAAGCCTTTTCCCAAATACAAAAACTGCAAGTGGAGGAGTAACCAGAGCAAAGATCGGGAATTTATTCGAAAATTTCAAAACTGACATCCTCAATACTCTAGTTGACGAGATAACGACAACACAGATAAAAAAGACACAAGGAGAAGCTGATACACCTTTGGCTGTGTTTTGTCCAAATTGCCGGAAGAAACATCCTTTGAGGGAGTGTGAAATAAACAACATCAGCTTGTTCAATATTTGTGAGCTGGAACATTCTACAGGTCAATGCCCAGAGCTTCCCAGTGATCCAGGTGGATATTGGTGGCTCCACTTGGACCCCCACCATTGTTTCTTTTAGCTTTTCAGTTTCCTTAATTGTAGCCCAATTTACTATTTTTAGCAGTTTTTCGGGTCCGAACTTCCGGAGCCGTTTTGAAGGCCTAAACGACGTTTTTGGGAAAACGGGGAGCTACATGGGACCATGGACCAATGTTGCTCTTCTAAAAGTTGTAGTTCTTAGATAGATCTTTCTAACGAGATATTGTGCGAGTCAAACAAAGATCGTATGCCAAAGTTACGACCCGGAAAGTTGATGTATCAATTTATCCAAACGAGGCCCATAGTTTGGTGTTTCATCTTCTAGGGTTAGGTTTTGGGATGTTAAGGGCTTTCAATTGTTTCTCAACAATAAATAGGCCTTCGAGCCTCATTGTAACACAATTCAGAGGCATGTAGCCACCACATCTCTTCTAAGAGATAAGCTACCATCGCCCTAGCTGGTTTATTTCCAATTCTGTTTGTAAGCATATTTTAGTATTTTACACTAATGAAATGAAGTATTATTTCCACTGCATCTCTGTGTTTATGGTTATCTCTATAATTTGTTGTGTTCCTATTTAAATCCGGATCAGTGGTATCAGAGGGGTCTACTTTTTCTCTGTTTTTCTTTGCATGTCCCCAACGAGGTTGGGATATAAGGAGTTAGGGCTTGAACTGGTCGAACCTTTGCAAGACCAGCCTCGCAAATCCCGATGGCCTCCCATGGCGGATGAAAAGAAAGATGACGGGGTAGGAGATCCTATCAAAATCTTTCTCTAAGAAGCCCTCGAGTGACAAAGGAATGTGATGATGAACAACTTTTCCCAGATCCTTCAGCAACTACCCAAGGGCGGCACATCGGCTTCCAACAGCGACTCTAGAAACACCACACCATTTAAGGTACAAGTTAATTTTGAAATCCTCATATTCGAGGGTTAGATAGACGCAGATGCCATTGATAAATGGTTAAATCTGCTAGAGGCTTATTTTTCTGTTCATGATTTTTCCAGCCGAGAAAAGATTATTTTCGCTCTTCTCAAAGTAGCCCCCCACGTCAAGGACTGGTGGGAAACCTACTACGAGCAGAAGGATGAAAGTATATGCTCACTATTTTCAGCTGCACCCACTTGGGATTCATTCCGAGATGCCATCAAGGGGCAGTACTACCCTATCAGAAGCTATGAGGATCAATACATAAAGTGGACCACACTACGGCAGGGAATGGACCAAGACGTGTTAGAGTTTACCAATATTTTTCATACCCTTTGCACAAAGTTGGGTATCAAGGATTCAGTGCAACATTTGATACTCAAATACCGTGGCTGCCTGCACAAGTACATCCAGGAAGAAATAGAATTCCTGAACATCCCCTTGCTCAGCACGGCATGCCGATATGCCGTCAAGGTCAAGAAAAAGTTTAAACAGAAGAAGTGAGAATTTGGATCTGTGAATTTGAAGCAAGCGAAAGGTGCCCCCAAACTACAGAACAAAGGATAAAGCCAAGGCGGGGTGGCCAAAGACAACCCACCAAAGCTGCAAGCAAAGAACAGTGTCGTGAAGCTAAAAAAGGACACAGGAAAGTGGTGTGAGTTCCTCTTGTGGCCACCAACAACCCCCCTCCTTATTTAGTATTAGCAATAACACTATATAAGTGGGGACCCTTAGTCAAAAAAACTTAAAAAAAATCAATTATTGCTTATATGTCACTCCTTAAGAAATATCGCATCGCGCTAAGAATGATAGGGAATTTTATTATGAGTCAAAATGATAAAATGCGAGATTGCGACGCGAACTCCATCGCATCACATGCATTAATAAACACTCACGTTGGAAAACCTTAAAATCACCGATATGCGATATCGCATATCGCATATTGCAAAATCACATAAAATACACATAACAATTAAACGATTAAGTGATCTGCGATCTTGCGATATTGCGATCTGTGATCTTTGCGATAGTGCGATCAAACAACCTTGTGATAGAACAACACGATAAAATTGCGGTAATGTGATACAACGAAATGCGATACTGCGATGCAAATCGCAGAAACATTCCATTGCAGATTTTCCTAGCTCAAAATTCAAGAAAAAGTTTTTTTTCATAAACCAAGAACTAGTTACGTGTTTTAATGATAATTAATGAATTACACACCAGTTGTTAATAAAATATGGTTTTGTGTTTTTCGAAGCGCCAGTTCACGTCAGATGGCATGTTTTTGCATATCCGTGGCATTTAAAGCTTTCCTGTCATTATTTATTATCATTACTCTCTCCTCACTTGTGAACTGCAGGAACGAAGAACAAAAGTTACACAAAGCAATGTGCAGGAAGTTATGGGGAAAAGGGGTAAGGCTCCAATGTTTAAAGATAGAGAAAAGGTGCCCTTATAAACAGATACCGCATGCAACAGAGCCACAGATTCACAAAATGCTGCTGAGCCATCCATTATAGATCTTTCATATACAGCCATGGTTAAATGGGTACTAAGCGATGCTGATATCAGAGATAGACAGTTTAATGCTCAGGGTCGAGAGCTCACAAGATCATTATTTTTATAAATTTTGAGCTTTATACCCGATAAGAGAAAGAGGCGCAAAAGGCAAAAAACACATCAGAGAAGCCCGGATCAAAGAACGGAGGCAGTTTCCAATGCGCGATTAGCGCATCGCTGAGAAAATTGCTCGAGAAGGAAAGCCTCTAACTGCTCAGTCACCTATAAGCCCGAAAATTGCAAGAAAGCAATGATAAAAAACAAACTGGAAACAGAAAGCTAAAGAAAAGGCAGAAGCAATCCAAAGGGTTAACCAAGTTGAACTAAGATTATTACTGGGCATACACGGTAAAGCCACATAGTCAGTGGATGACTCTCGAGTATATCATCAATTTTGCTGAGAAGATGGTGCCAGCTCTTGCCAATTCTATTTTCTTAGCTCAACCAAAAGAGGAAGACAGTCAGCCGACTCTACTCAAGCAAATACTAAATGCTTGCAACGTTAAGGAGCAAATGCAGAAATAGTTAGATATTAGATTTAATTTTTAGAAATAGTTTTGCTTTATTTTTGCTTAGAAAAAGGGCGGTCATTTAAACCGCATCCTGAATCTTTGTAAATAAGTTATTTAGTTAGTAGTATTTAAACCCTTCTCATGCATATAGAGAAGGGTCCAGAAATTTATCAAAAACTTGTCCTCAGAACATGCACTTTTGCACCCTCCGAGGAGGTTTTGATGAATGAATGGAATAGGATTTGTTGATGTTTGCATTTGATATCTGCTATTGATGTTGCACTTCTGTACTCTTAGTGGATGTTAGAGCAAAGAGAGATAAATCATTTGCTTGAAGCTCATGAGTAGGACTAGTTATAAATGGTACTTTTATCTCTTAACCATTTCTGCTTATGTGTTAAAGTTATATACAGTTTTTAGTTGTTTATGTATTATTGCATGAATCATTTGGCACTTTTGTATGGTGATAGCTATTTATTTATGCTTAATGTATGAATAGCTCATTATGCGATATGTTTCACAACTGTTTCGTCTAACTTTTTATGTGAAGCGGTTCATCCTTATTGATTTCTTTTCTCATAATAGCTGAATGATCTTTATTACCAGTTGTTATTTGAAATCTTTTTAGATCGCATAATAGAAGAATTACATCTCGGGTTAGTATAGACTTAGATGTTGCTGCTTATTAGATTACAATAGCATAGCATTAGATTAAAGTTAAAATTAGAATATCTCAATTAGGAACTGTTAGATCAGGAACATCAAGTTCTACACACACACGCACACTCATAGATTGGGAAACTGGTCCCATATCCCCAGTCGGACCCGCTATACCAAACGGATAAGGAGCTGCCAACCAAGGTCCGGACCAGGTGGGTATCCCCCTTGTTGTAGACCCGATTTTCGGGGCTTCAACATATTTGGCGCTAGAAGGAGGGCCTGAACTATGAATGGCAAGTAAATCTAAATCTGAATACCATTCTGAGAGTAAATCGCCCTCACCATCTCCCCCGACTTCTCCATTACACTTAAATCCAGAGTTAGAAGTCGCTGGAGTATCAACCGCTGCTACAAACCCTGACATTTCAGAACAATCTACCATTGAACCTCCTGAAGTCGAATCTCTGATTCACAAACTTCAGCGATTTTCTATTTCTCCTCAAAGGTCTGATAAATCTCAAGGCAGTGTGACTTCACAATATAACCCTGCTCATCCCCTGACCAGATTAAAGAGTGAAAAGTTTGGTGTTCAACCAACCGAATTACCTCTTCCCACAAGGAAAAGAGCAAGGAAATCACCTAAGGAGTCCGATAGCGAGACTCTTTCATCATCATCATCCATCTCAACTTCTTCACCGTGAAGTCAACCATCCACTCCGCCACTTCAGATCATTGTCCATCCGTCCACTGGAACCCCTACAACTCCTCCTCAATCATCTGCAATCGTAGTATCCTCATCTTCCCAACCACATGGATCATCTTCTGCACTTTCCTCTGTTAGTAGTTCAGCAATGGCCTAATCTCCATGGAATAACCCTGGGGCAGTCCTAATGCCTGCACCCTTGAGTCAAATACTGGCCCATCCTGAGAAATGGCTGCTTAAGTTTAATCCCGAGGCAGGCATGCTAGCAGAAGAGCATATAAACAACTTTATGCTATCCATTAATCTCAATGGGGTTACTAATGAAGATGTTGTTGTTCGACTTTTTCCTTATACTCTGCAAGGAACAGTTGGATCATGGTATTTCTCATTACCCTCTGGATCTATCACTAGTTGGGACATCTTCCAAGAGCAATTCCTGACCAAGTTTGGTGATGACAGGTCTATGGCAATGCTAATCAACGACCTATCTAACCTTAGGGCTAAGTCGAGAGAGCCTATCAAAGATTTCAATTTACGTTTCAATAAAATCCTAAAGAAAATTCCTACTGCTTCCCAGCCCAGTGAAGAAGTACGAAGTGAATGGTATATCACTGCTCTACCATCAAACATAGCAATCTTCGTGGATAGGGCTAATAAAACAACCTTAGCCGAAAACATGAAAGAAGCAATAGCAGTAGAGAAATGTATAATAGCCCTGGAAAAGAAATCTGCGATAGAGGAACGAAAATCCAAGAAAGTCACCTTCAAGGAAGACTCTAAGAAGAAATAAACAAAAGATCCATTCGATTTGGAAGGACTGCAGAAAGTTCTGAAGACCATGTCCAATGAAATGGTCGACATCAAGAAGCAAGTAGCAGAAACTTCTTCAAAAAAGCCCTACAAAGCTTTTAAAAGAGGCCCTTCAACGGATTCAAAGCCACCCAATGCTATTTCAAATGCTGAATCTGAAGAAGAGGAAGAAGAAATTGCCACTGAAGGGAAAAATGATGAAGAAGAAGTTGTAGAATTACAAGGAATGTGGGATTTCATCCTCCCACAAGAAGAAGATCAAGAAGTATTCCCAGTTAGCACACGAAGTAAAAATCAGCTTGATCCTCCCCAAACTATCCGTAAGCTAAAGAGCACAAGCTCTGCAATAAAGGACAAAGTCGTAACAAAGAAAACGACATCTAAAGCGACTCAAACCAGCCCAGTCCAAACAAATGCATCAACTCCATCTAAAACACTGATTGTGTCAGATGAAATGGAGTACAATATTATAGAAGATATGAAAAAGACTAGGGCCAACATCACTCTTTACGAATTGAGCAAGTTAAAGCATCAATAGAAGATAATGTTGAAAGAATTACATGCTGTGCCAGTTGCACCTTTGCCTGCCGCTGTACTTTCTCAAGCTTCTCATAACATGGGAAGACCTCCAACTAATGCGATCAATAAGATTGATCCAAATGACATGGCTCTAATTGGAGGAATATCGAGATCTCATACTCCCCCGTTTCTCCTTACTTATGAAATTTTCAATAAAAATGTGCACAATTGCTTGGTGGATTCTAGTGCCTCATCGAATATTTTACCAAAGTCCATATGTGCCAAGTTAAACGTTCAACCACAGAAATCCACTGTGCGCATAGTTCAGCTAGATCGATCTCAAGTCGAAGTGATTGGCGAACTAAATCAAGTAACCATAAGGTTGTCATCCAACCCAAAGGTATGTCAAGTTATTGACATTTTAGTTGCTGATATTCCAGAATTTTATGGCTTAATTCTTAGCAGGGATTGGTCAGAAAAACTTCATGGATACTTCGCAACTGACTGGTCGCACATGTGGCTGCCCTACAATGGTAAACCAAATCAAATAAAATTTGAACGAGAACTACATCAGAAATACATAGTAACGGAGCTAGAAGGGGAAAATGAACCGATAGCATATAACAATAGCATTATTGGAAATTACTTAGTAGATTCTTTCCTCAACAATTTCAATGTTCATATGTCACCCTATTTAGAACACTCCGTTTTGTCCCAATTCGAAATTTTTTCTCGAACTGATAGTTCAAAATGTATCAATTTTTTAGATAGTCCTGTAAATAAATCTTTGTTTTGGAAATTATTTTTTGATGGTTCTAAATCTAACGAAGGAGCAGGAGCAGGATGCGTTCTAATTAGTCCGGAAGGAGATAAAATTATGCTAACATGCAGACTCGAATTTGATTGCATCAACAATACAACAAAATATGAGGCTTTGGTCCAAGGGTTGTACAAAGAAATCGGGTTAGACGTCAAGTACTTTCAAGTTTTCAGAGACTCTAAGATTGTGGTCAGACAAGTACGTAATAATATACATTGCTTATCAGGTCATTTAAAACATTATCAATCCTAAGTTCAATATCTGACTGAGCATTTTATAGCATTTAATATTTCTTCAATTCCCAGACTCCAAAATGCAAGTGTAGACCTTTTGGCTAACGTAGCTTCTAAGCTTATTCCTTCAGAAGATTTTAGTCCAGATAGATTCTCAATAGAATTAATCTTTAGACCATCTATTCCTGATAACATCGCAAATTGGAGAGTATTCAACGACGATCCTGATATCGTAAATTTCCTCACATCTGAAGGATCCTACTCCAATCAAATAATAGACGAAGACCAACATTATCGACAATTGCAACAAGATAGCACTAACAATGCTATACCTAAGTCGGTAGTCAAGTTAGAAGACTTGTACGATTTGAAAGATCGGTTTAAAAGGTCTACCAATTCAAAACTCCAAAGTTCAACTTTGAACTACGGATTAGTAAACCTAGGAACTGATTCCAAACCACAAAACATTAATCTAGGTCTCGACCTAGCCCCTGAAGAAAAATTAGTGTATATTCGTCTTTTGAGACAATATAAAAATGTTTTTTCTTGGAATTATGATGAACTCAAAGCATACGACACTTCCATCATCCAACATACTATTCCCATGATCGATAATGAAAAACCTGTCCAACAAAAGCTGAGAAAGATCCATCCCAATTTAGAAAAATCAGATAAAAACTGAACTCAATAAGTTATTGAAAGTCGGAATAATCTTTCCCGTCAGACATTCTAAATGGGTTTCCAATATGGTACCTGTTAGAAAGAAAAACGGAGATATTAGGATTTTCATTGACTTTCGAAAGCTTAACAAGGCCTGCCAAAAAGATAATTTTCCTTTACCACCTATGGAACAGATATTGCAGGCAGTGGCGGGCTCAGAATTAATGTCTTTCTTGGATGGATTTTCAAGATACAATCAAGTGTTGGTACATCCTGATGATCAATTAAAAACCACATTCAGAACTAAATGGGGCGCATACGCATATCAAAAGATGCCATTTGGTTTGATTAATGCTGGTGCCACATTCCAGAGAGCCATGGACATCACATTCAAAGGTTTAGTCAATAAACCTATAGTAATTTATTTGGATGATATAACCGTGTATTCCAAGAAACGAAGCGACCAACTTAGAGATTTAAAACAAATCTTCCAACGGTGTTTAAGGTATGGAATTTCACTTAACCCGAAAAAATCGTTTTTCGCATTAAGTGAAGGGAAACTTCTAGGATTCGTAGTGTCAAAATCTGGAATTCACATCGACTCCGACAGAATCAAAGAGATTTCTGAAATATCCTTACCTCACAACAAAAAATCCATGCAATCTTTCCTTGGTCAGATCAACTTTGTAAAGAGATTCGTTCCAGATTTTTCACGAATCGTGTCTCCCTTGCAAGCCATGATTAAAAAGAACTCAAATTTTAAATGGGGCCAAGATGAACACGAAGCATTCAACTTGATCAAACAAGCTATTATTAATGCTCCATCTTTAGCAACTCCGAATTTTTTAGAGCCTTTTATTTTATATACATTTGCCTAAGATAGGTCATATGCTGCGATACTCACTCAAGAAAATCAAGAAAATGCGGAAGCCCCAATTGCTTTTTTCAGTTCAAATTTACAGGGCGCTGAATTAAATTATTCAGACGTGGAGAAACAGGCTTATGCTGTTTTCAAAGCGGTCAAATACTTCAGACCTTTTTTGCTCAAAACCCATACTAAAATTATAGTACCGTTTCCAGCGGTAAGGAATCTTCTAGTACAGAAGGATGTGGGTGAGAAAAGGGCCAATTGGGTTACTGCCTTACAGGAATATGACATTGAGATTAAACCAACAAACATTGTAAGAGGCCAAGGATTTTGCAAAATGTTGGTTGGAGCATCGCAAATTTATGAAATTCCATCTGCAGAGGTACAAATGTGCGAGGTAAGCCTAAACGATGTAGAATCATTATACGCTGATATCATTTATTATCTTAAGAACGGGTATGCTCCTTCACACCTCGATCATACTAAGAAAAGAGCTCTAAGGTTGAAAGCCAAACAATATCAGCTCATAAATGATATTCTTTTTAGAATAAATTATGATTCTGTTCTTCTTAGGTGTCTTGAGAAATCTGAAGCTGAAAAAGTTTTGCAGAAACTCCATGATGGGCCAGCAGGCGGACACTATGCTGGAGATGCTACTGCACATAAAATCTTGCACACAGCGTATTACTGGCCCACGTTATTTAAAGACTCGCACAGTTACGTGAGGAATGTCAAGTCTGCCAAACTACTGTTGGGAGACAAAAGAAGACATCCTTGCCACTACAGCTGGTTAACATTGAGCAACCTTTTAGTCAGTGGGGATTGGACATAATAGGTGAGATCGTTCCTCACTCTTCCAAGCAGCATAGATATATCCTTACAGCTACAGATTATTTTACTAAGTGGGTAGAAGCAGTTCCACTCAAGACAACTAATGCTGAAAATATTATTGAGTTCATAGATCAATTTATAATCACCTGGTTTGGATTGCCTTCCGATTTAATGTTTGATAATGCATCATACTTTTATGGAAATGCAATGACTGAATTTGCACTTAAAAGAGGATTCAAACTTAAATATTCGGCCAATTATTATCCGCAAGGCAATGGGCTAGCTGAGTCTACAAATAAAAACCTAATCAGGATTATCAAAAGAACAGTTGACCAAAATCATAAAAATTGGCATAAGGCTTTGATATATGATTTATGGGCAGACCGAATAACGAAAAAAGCTTCTATCGACACTTCTCCCTTTAATTTAGTTTATGGGAAAGAAGTGGTTCTTCCGACTCATTTGGAAATTCCCTCTTTGTCTCTAGTTCAATACATTGATGAAGTACCCACTTCCTCCTTACAACTAAGACAAATGGAAATAATCAAATTAGAAGAACAACGAGAACAGGCTAAGAAAACTCATGCTCATCATCAAGCACTAGTAAAATCCTCTTTTGATTCAAACATAATGACCAGAAAATATTTTCAGATGGGAGACTTAGTTTTAAAATGGGACAAGGCTCATGATGAGAAAGGAAAACATACAAAATTTCAAAGAATGTGGCTTGGTCCTTTTCAAATTGTAGAAGTCATAGGTCCATCAACGTTTGTGTTACAGGATTTAGTAGGTAAGAGAGCCTCTTTTCCTGTTAACGGACACATTCTCAAGAAATATTTTCCATAGAAGATTATTCTTCTATTTTTGTAGAGTAGTCGTTTTTCTTTTTCGTAATAAAACCCGTTGTGAGTGGTTACATTAGGCATTTATGAACAAGACACCAATTCTCTTTCAGATTTTGATTTTTCGCTTGTATAAATAGCAAATCTTTTGGAAAATTGATCTTTATTATTGATAGATATAGTTAAAGACTCTAGCCTAGATATGATACTAGTTTCAACTTCATAAAGTTTGATGAAAATAACCTCTTGTGAAGAAATTGTCTTATGTCAGTACAATGAAAGGTATCAATAACAAAATAAAGATTCTCTGTAGAACCGTTGTTTCCAAAAAACTCTACTATCGTCGTCCAGATCTATCTTAAGGAAACAATGACTTCCTCTCTGCTAAAGAGATCACAACTTTCAGAGGAACAACCCAAGGATACACTTCATCTTGAAGAATAAGAGGTCTCATCACGAGCCGACTGATCATAATCACAGATATTATAAACTTGCTGACTTTGCCAAATACTGTACACCACAACTGGGCAATGACTCAAGATTGTTGCAATCAAAAGACAAGGGGTCTCATCACGAGCCAGCTTGTTCAACAAAGTTATAAATCAAGTGAATGACTGTGTCATAAATTGGCTATCAAACCAAGAAATTGTTCTTTAAGAGTAAAAAGAAAATCAAAGCAATAAGTGTGGATGTGGATTCTTCTTTGAGAGTTGTAGGTTGCTTTAAGTAGGATACAGGATCATTGCTGGGTAACAGGTAACCCTATCGAGGCTATAAAATCCTGCTGTCAACAGAGGCTCTACCTACGACAAATGAGCATATTTAAAATTGGTTTACAGAGAAGACTTTGTTTTATCTTTACAAGACCAAGTAATGACTGATGTAAATACAAGGGCTAGCTTGAGGAAGCAAATAATCAAAGTTGAAAATAGTTGAAACAAAATGGCATTAACAGGTTAGAGCATAATGTACTTTATCTTTCCATAATAAAGTTTAACTTTTTGAAAAATTTTCTGTTTTGGAAGTTTAGAAAATTCAATAGAAAAACAGAGATAACTGGTTCTTCCAAGTAAATCACCAATTGTTGTGGCCACCAACAACCCCCCTCCTTATTTAGTATTAGCAATAACACTATATAAGTGGGGACCCTTAGTCAAAAAAAAAAAATCAATTAGTGCTTATATGTCACTCCTTAAGAAATATCGCATCGCGCCAAGAATGATAGGGAATTTTCTTATGAGTCAAAATGATAAAATGTGAGATTGCGACGCGAACTCCATCGCATCGCATGCAATAATAAACACTCACATTGGAAAACCTTAAAATCGCAGATATGTGATATTGCATATCACAAAATCGCATAAAATACACATAAAAATTAAACGATTAAGCGATCTGCGATCTTGCGATATTGCGATCTGCGATCTTTGCGATAGTGCGACCAAACAACCTTGCGATAGAACAACACGATAAAATTGCGGTAATGCGATACAACTAAATGCGATACTGCGATGCAAACCGCAGAAACATTCCATCGCAGATTTTCCTAGCTCAAAATTCAAGAAAAAGTTTTTTTTCATAAACCAAGAACTGGTTACGCACTTTAATGATAATTAATGAATTACACGCCAGTTGTTAATAAAATATGGTTTTGTGTTTTTCGAAGAGCCAGTTCATGTCAGATGGCATGTTTTTGCATATCCGTGGCATTTAAAGCTTTCCTATCATTATTTATTATCATTACTCTCTCCTCACTTGTGAACTGCAGGAACGAAGAACAAAAGTTACACAAAGCAATGTGCAGGAAGCTATGGGGAAAAAGGGTAAGGCTCCAATGTTTAAAGACAGAGAAAAGGCGCCCTTATAAATAGATACCACATGCAACAGAGCCGCAGATTCACAAAATTCTGCAGAGCCATCCATTACAGATCTTTCATATATAGCCATGGTTAAATGGGTACTGAGCGATGCTGATATCAGAGACAGATAGTTTAATGCTCAGGTTCGAGAGCTCACAAGATCATTATTTTTATAAATTTTGAGCTTTATACCCGATAAGAGAAAGAGGCGCAAAAGGCAAAAAACACATCAGAGAAGCCCGGATCAAAGAATGGAGGTAGTTTCCGAATCGTTGAGAAAATTTCTCGAGAAGGAAATCCTCTAACTGCTCAGTCACCTGTAAGCCCAAAAATTGCAAGAAAGCAATCATAACAAACAAACTAGAAACAGAAAGCTAAAGAAAAGGCAGAAGCAATCCAAAGGGTTAACCAAGTTGAACTGAGATTATTACTGGGCATACACGGTAAAGCCACATAGTCAGTGGATGACTCTCGAGTATATCATCGATTTCGCTGAGAAGATGGTGCCAACTCTTGCCAATTCTGTTTGCTTAGCTCAACCAAAAGTGGAAGACAGTCAGTCGACTCTACTCAAGAAAATACTGAATGCTTGCAACGTTAAGGAGCAAATGCAGAAATAGTTAGATATTAGGTTTAATTTTTAGAAATAGTTTTGCTTTATTTTTGCTTAGAAAAAGGGCGGCCATATAAACCGCATCCTGAATCTTTGTAAATAAGTTATTTAGTTAGTATTTAAACCTTTCTCATGCATTTAGAGAAGGGTCCAGAAATTTATCAAAAACTTGTCCTCAGAACATGCACTTTTGCACCCTCCGAGGAGGTTTTGATGAATGAATGGAACAGGATTTGTTGATGTTTGCATTTGATATCTGCTACTGATGTTGCACTTCTGTACTCTTAGTGGATGTTAGAGCAAAGAGAGATAAATCATTGTTGCTTGAAGCTCATGAGTAGGACTAGTTATAAATGGTACTTTTATCTCTTAACCATTTCTGCTTATGTGTTAAAGTGATATACAGTTTTTAGTTGTTTATGTATTATTGCATGAATCATTTGGCACTTTTGTATGGTGATAGCTATTTATTTATGCTTAATGTATGAATAGCTCATTATGCGATATGTTTTTCACAACTGTTTCATCTAACTTTTTATGCGAAGTGGTTCATCCTTATTGATTTCTTTTCTCATAATAGCTGAATGATCTTTATTACCAGTTGTTATTTGAAATCTTTTTAGATCGCATAATAGAAGAATTACATCGCGAGTTAGTATAGACTTAGATGTTGCTACTTATTAGATTACAATAGCATAACATTAGATTGAAGTTAAAATTAAATATGTCAATTAGGAACTGTTAGATCAGGAACATCAAATTCTACACACACAAACTCATAGATTGGGAAACTGGTCCCATATCCCCAGTCGGACCCGCTATACCAAACGGATAAGGAGTTTCCAACCAAGGTCCGGACCGGGTGGGTATCCCCCTTATTGTAGATCCAATTTTCAGGGCTTCAATAGTTCCATAAGAGCTCCACTCACAATACAAGTGAGCGTCGAGCCAAACAGTCACTGGTGGCCAAGCTAAAGGTTTAAGAATCAGATGCATGTTCTAACTCTGAGTTAGAGCCCGACAAGGGGAATGAAAAAGGGAAGCATATTATCGATGCGGAGCCCAATGCCACTATTGCCACCATGAAGATCCAGAAGGAGGAACCCAAATATCCAGAGGAGGAGGAGCGTCTCTTCCACTCCTAGATGTGGGTAAAGGGCTCCCTGCTATAGTTCATTGTCGACAGCGGGAGCCAAAAGAACCTCATTTCGGCAGAGGTCGTGAAGCAGCTGGGCTTACCAACCACATCACATCCACAATCGTACACCATTAGGTGGCTTCACCAAGGACGTGATCTTCGCGTGAGCCATCAGTGTCGCCTTCCATACAACATCAAGCCCTTCACGGATGAGATATTGTGTGACATTGCTCCCTTGAAGTTTGTGATGTATTATTAGGACAACCTTACTTGTGGAAGCAACATGCTATGTATGAATCAAGGCCCCGTGCTATTATTGTTACTTTGGGAAGTAAGTTGTACAGGATACCGGAGGTATCACTGCCTACTACCATCTCTTTGATTACTGCAAAAGAATGCAGTAAGCTCATTTCCAAAACCAAGAAATTTGTTTTCTTGATGATATGCCCTCAAGAAAAGAAGAAGATGGTGGCCACATCCTCCAGACAAGGCCCCTCCACACGAAAACTACATATGGACAAGGTCGTGGAGGAGTACGAGGATATCTTCACCTCCCCCACAGGGGTTCCTCTGCACTATCAGGTCAAGCACTCCATTAATCTTACCCCTGGTGCGCCGCTACCCAATGGAGAATGAAAAAATCAAGAGGTAGATTCAGGAGTTGCTACAGAAAGGTCACATCCATCCAAGTTCGCCGCCCTGTGGGAGCTCGATCGTGTTGGTACAAAAGAAGGATGGGACTTGGAGACTCTGTATTGACTATCGGGCGCTGAACAAGATCAATGTCCATAATAGGTACCTGATCCCATGGATTGATGACCTCTTGGACAAAATGAAGGGGGAAAGATTGATTTGAAGTCAGGATATCACCAGGTACCAATCGAACCCTCCAATGTGTGGAAGATTGCCTTCAAAGCCAAGGAGGGCCTTTTCGGATGGTTGGTTATGCCTTTCGGATTGATGAATGCTCCTAAAACCTTCATGAGGCTAATGGATGACATCTTGCAACCATTCTCCAACTAATTTGTAGTGGTATACTTGGATGACATCCTTATCTTCAGCCAAGTTGGGAAGAGCACCTCCACCACATTCGACATGTTCTCCAAACACTGCAGCAACACAAGTTATGTGCCAATTTGGAGAAATGCACTTTTGGCATGACCCGGGTTCAGTATCTGGGATACATTATTGATGAACAAGGGGTACATGTGGATCCATCCAAGATCCAAGTCATTCGATATTGGCCATCTCCAACCACTCTGACAGAGCTCCGTAACTTTCTAGGTCTTGCCAACTTCTACCGCAGGTTCGTGTTGGGATTTTCTCATATCACTTGGCCCTTGAGTCAAGTCACCAGGGGAGGAGTGAAAGCAAAATTATTTTGGTCTGAATCTCAATAGAAGACATTCACAAATTTGAAAGATCACCTCTGCATGACACCAGTGCTCGCATTACCAGACTTGCAACAACCATTTTAGGTTGAGAGAGATGCCTCTGACTATGCTATTGGGGCAGTCCTCACTCAACATGGGAATACAGTGGCATATCATAGTGAGACACTTTCAGACACAGTCCGGAAGTATCCCACTTAGGACAAGGATATGTATTCCATTGTGTAGGCCCGCCGACAATGGAAGCATTACATTGTGGGGAAGGAAACGGTCATCCACACAGACCACCGATCCCTGCAGTTCATACAGACCCAAGGGAAATTGCAGACTGATCGCCATCAGAAGTGGTCCACATACCTACAACAATTCCATTTGAATATCAAGTATAAGAAGGGTAGCACCAATAATGTTGCAGATTGCCTCAGTCGACCACGGATCATGGTGTTAACCACTGTGCTCAATTCTTGTGGGCACGAGACTTCTGATTGACCACTTCTCTACAAAAGTGACCCAGAATTCAGCCACACATACCAGACACTCCTGGAGGGTCAGCATGTTCCATATTTTCACCTCCAAGATGCCCTGTTATGCCACCTAGGTCACCTTTGTGTTCCTTCAAGCAAGCGTGCCAAGATGATTTGGGAAGAACACTACAGTCGGGCTGCAGGACATTTAGGGGTTGAGAAAATGGTGGCAGTACTACAGAAGTATTTCTATTGGCCGAATCTTCAACAAGATGTCGGGAAGTACATCAGATCATGCACTACCTGCGCCGTTGCCAAACTGAACATCAAGAAGCAAGGCCTCTATACCCTGCTACCTACCCCTAGTAGACCTTGGAAATCCATCTCTATGGATTACATGTCAGGCTTTCCTTCCACTAAGCATGGAAATGACTATGTTTTTGTGGTCGTCGACAGGTTCTTAAAGATAGCCATTCTGGTTGCCTATAAGAAGAATATCACAACAGATGCCATTGCTAAAATCTTCTTTGAACGAGTGTGGGTACACTTTGGGATCCCACAGTCTATCCTCTCAGATCAGGATAGCAGGTTCCTCAGTACATTTTGGGCCAATCTCTAGTTGATGCTTGAAACCAAACTCACTAAGTCCACAACCTTCCATCCTCAAATTGATGGCCAAATGGAGGTTGTCAACAAGATGATTGTACACATTTTGTGCATGTACAACTCAAAGCATCTACGCACATGGGACGAGAGCCTCCCCTATGTTCAACACAACTACAAGCGGGCTCTCCATAGCTCGACTGGCCACAACCCTTTTCAGGTGGGCTTGGGATATTGATGTGGCCATGCCATTTGCAGCTACTCACGCAGATTCGGCTCATGTCCAGTCCGGAACAGATAAGGCAAACAACTTCATTGAGCACATCCAACATATTCACCAGCAGGTCCATGACATTCTGGAGAAATAAAATGCCAAGTACAAGCAGCGATATGATCAACATCGGGTGCCACATAAGTTTCAGGTGGGCGACAAAGTCTGGCTGCATTTACAAAAGGAATGCCTTATCGGAGCCTATCGAAAACTTAGACCACTCCGATATGGTCCTTACACCATTACCAAGGCTGTGGGAGACAATGAATTTGAGGTCAACATTTCCCCATTCCTTGGCCTGCACCCAGTGTTCAATGTGGACTGCCTTCGGCCATAATTTCCACCAGTACTAGACACATCCAACATTGGAGAACAACTCACACCCACAGATTTAAATCCATATTGCATGGAGAAAGATGCAGCTGATCAGATCATGGACACACAAATCAAGCACACTCGCTGGCAGAATATCCAATTGTATCGAGTTGCCAAAGAAGGCCAACTCCTTCACCAGGGCAAGTGGCTCACTATGGACCAAGTTCAACAGAAGTTTCCTCATCTCATGGAGGAACTCAACACAATGGGGACCATTGCTTCCTAAGGGGAGAGGAATGATCCAGGTGGATATTGGTGGCTCCACTTGGACCCCCACCATTGTTTCTTTCAGCTTTTTAGTTTCCTTAAATGTATCCTAGTTTACTATTTTTAGCAGTTTTTTAGGTCCTGAACTTTTGGAGCCGTTTTGAGGCCCTAAATGATGTTTTTTTGGGAAATGGGGAGCAAATGGGACCATGGACTGATGTTTCTCTTCCTAAAGTTGTAGTTCTCGGATATATCTTTCTAAAAAGATACCGTGCGCGTCAAACGAAGATCGTATGCCAAAGTTACGACCTCGGGAAGTTGATGTACCAATTTACCCAAACGGGGCCCACAGTTTGGCGTTTCATCTTCTAGGGTTAGGTTTTGGGATGTTAAGGGTTTTCCATTGTTTCTCTACAATAAATAGGCCTTTGAGCCTCATTGTAATAGAGTTCAGAGGCATGTAGCTGCCACATCTCTTCTCAGAGATATGCTACCATCACCCTAGCTGGTTTATTTCCAATTCCGTTTGTAAGCATATTTCAGTATTTTACATTAATGAAATGAAGTATTATTTCCACTGCATCCCTATGTTTATGGTTATCTCTATAATTTGTTGCATTCCTATTTAAATCCAGATCACCCAGACTGAATGCAGTACTTAGAGAATCAAGTGAAGAAGTTTAGTCAACTTATTTCATCACACCTAAGAGACCATGGAAGCCATGACCTCTAGGCATATCCCAATAATTTTCTTCTTTTAATTTGTGGAATAATGCATATAACACTCATCAATATCCATGGCAATGCTCTGCTCCTTCTCTAGCACAATTTCCTTTTCCCTGGAACTAGTGGTCCCCCTCTCCCTCTTTTCAATATCCTCCATCTCAACCATACCCTTGGAATCAGAACTGGAGGGGGAATGCCCAAAGTATAGCTCCACCTGGATTACCAATGTAGAAACAACTACAATTTCCCCCTTTCCAAACTCCTGTTCCTACATAGCCTGTACGACCCCAACTACCTGTGCAACCTAACCCTAAACCAATTAATAAAGAAACCCAGAGCATAAAGGCTCTAACTACCTTCCAGACTTACCTTATTACTCCCGTCAGACTTAATCAAATTAAAATATGGTCAGGTAAGGTAATTCATCCAAATCACTCCCCTATCATTACTAAGGGGGAATGTGAACCTTTGAAAGGAGGTACAGTAGATCTTGAGGTGGCTGTTACACCTGTAACAGCTGATACAAAGCAAAATGTTACATTTGTAACAACCAACCTGAGAAGAACTGTTACTCCTATAATAATCAACTCGGGTAAGGCTGATACACCTGTAGTAGCTGATTCAACTGTCATGACTCAAAATCCTCTGTATCCTCAGAGATTAACTGAGACTAGAATGACCTAACAACCCAAACCTGATTTCCTTAGGAAGTTGCAAAATCTGCACATACAAATTCCTCTGTTGCAAGCTCTTAAAGAAGTACCTATTTATGCCAAAATAGTACGAGATTTGTGCATTAAGAAACCCGGAAGGAAGCCTAAAGACCCTGCTACCATACACATGATGGGGAAACCCTACGATTACTGTCTATATTAAATGCTAGCCCATAGCTAATACATTGATCGATCTTGGGGTTACCATTAATGTGATGACAAAGGACCTCTTTACCACCCTGGGGCTACATGGGCTTAGACATATTCCTGCTGTACTTGAATTAGAAGATAGGTTCCATGTTAAACCTGAGGGGGTACTAGAAGACATGGTAATCACAATAGCTTCCTAGAGCTATCTAGCTGACTTTCTTATCTTACTGACCAAATCCAACTTAGGGGGACATCCTTTGATTCTAGGGAGACCTTAGCTGGCCACTGCAGATGCATTCATAGGATGTAGGTCTGGATCTATGGTGATCTCAGATGGATAGATTACAAATAACCTTAATCTTTACCCCCCAAAATCAAACATGGATTTGTACAATCCCTGGTGGGATGAATTTGAGCCCGAATTAGATCTTTTCCTACCTCTCCTCACTCTGGAGAAAGCCCAGTATTTCAAGGATGAGACAAAAGATGATATCATTAATGGATTTATTAGTAACTCACTTTATGTCGCTTCCATTGAAAATTCAAAGGAGGAAGAGAAGGTAGAAGATATAAACTTTGAACAAATGAGAACCACTCTGCATACTGACAGAAGTTCAATCGAAATAGAACCATGAAAGTTTTTAAACATTAACCCCAACCTAACTGCTGAGAAAAAACAACTAATGTTACAACTATTACAAAAATACAAGAAGGAATTTGCATGGGACTATAAGAATATGAAGTGGATTCATCCTAACTTGTGCACTCACCAAATTTATTTTAAATATGGCTGCAAACCAATTAAACAACCGGAGCACCACATCAAACCAGCATTGAAGGAGGTAGTGAAGGAAGAATTACAAAAACTCCTGAGTGATAACTTTATTTATCCGATATCTGACAGTCAGTGGGTGTCTCCACTTGTCATTGTCCCTAAGAAGAATGGCAAGTGGAGAGTCTGTGTGGATTACAAAGAACTCAATAAGGCCACTCAAAAGGACCATTTTCCTTTACCATTCATAGATTAGGTCCTTGACACCCTTTCTGGGAAAAAGTTTTTTTCATTTCTAGATGGGTTTAGTGGCTACAACCAGATACAAATTGCCCCAGAGGATTAGGATAAAACAACCTTTACTTTCCCTTGGGGAAATTTCACATACAGAGTACTCCCTTTTGGACTCTACAATGCGCTAGCAACTTTTCAGAGGGAAATACTGAGAATTTTTTTTGATTTGTTGAATGATTGCCTTGAAATCTTCATGGATGATTTTACACCTTATGGTGATGCTTTTGAAACAACATTAACTAATTTAGAAAAAGTACTGGAACGTTGTGTATAGACTGATGTTTCTTTGAGCACTGAAAAATGTCACATCATGATGACTAAAGGGGTCATGCTAGGACACTACATCTCTGCTGACGAGATCAAGGTAGACCCTGCTAAAATAGAGGTAATTCTGAAAATTCCAACTCCCAAGACGCAAAAAGAGGTACGTAGTTTCTTAGGACATGCAGGGTATCATAGAAGGTTTATAGAGAATTTTTCAAAAAATGCATCGCCATTGTTTTCTTTGCTCATGAAATATGTTGACTTTTTGTGGACAGGAAATTGTGAGCGGGCCTTTTTGAAGCTGAAATGTTGTGTATCAGCAGCTCTAGTTTTACATGGACCTAATTGGGAAATGTCGTTTCAAATAGCTACAAATGCATCTGATATTGCTGTAGGTGTTGTTTTGGGCCAACTGGAGGACACAAAGCCTTATGCTATTTACTGCATAACCAAGAAGTTGGCTCCGACTGAGCTCAATTACACATTGACCGAGAAGGAATTCTTAGCAGTAGTGCACGCCATCAATAAATTTCGAAATTATATCATTGGGTATCAAGTATTTTTACACCCTGACCACTTTGCCATTTGTTTTCTAATGAATAAGACAATTACCAATGGTAGAATTAGACACTGGTTATTGCTATTACAAGAATTTGATATCATAATTATCGATAAACTTGGAAAATATAATGTAGTAATTGATTTCCTTTGTAGGTTAACTATTGATGACAATTTCATTCCTACTGAGGATTCTTTCCATCTCTTTGATATTTCTACTTATTCACCATGGTATGCAGATATAGCCAATTATCTTGTTGCAGGGAAGTTTCCACAATATTTTTCCTCCAATGAAAAGAGAAATATCATACAACAGAGTGCTACCTCTACTTGGATAGATGGGAATCTCTATCACATTGGACCATATTTCCAAATCATATGTTGTGTTAGGGAAGATGAGATCTTTGACATCCTTAAGGCTTGTCACGAGGAACCTTGTGGAGGGCACTTCACAGACTAGCGGACATGATACAAAGTCCTTTCGCTAGGATATTATTGGCCAACAATATTTCAGGATGCCAAGAAGGTCGTGAAGGGATGTGATAATTTCCAAAGAATGGGCCAACCACTGCAATCAAATTAGATGTCATTACAACCTCAAATCGTCTTAGAACCTTTTGAGAAATGGGCCTTGGATTTTTTGGGACCAATTAATCCTTCATCTAGACAGAAATCCTACATTTTGGTCTGCATCGACTATGTCACAAAATGGGTTGAGGAAAAAACACTAACCGAAGCCACGGAGTGGGCTGTTTCAAACTTCTTGTTTGAAGACATCTTCATCCATTTTGGTATACCCAAGGAGATAGTGACAGATGGAGGGCCCCAGTTTACATCCCATATGATCCAAAAGTTGGTTGAAAAATATAAAATCCATCATAGAATCAAAACAACTTATCATACACAAGTGAATGGCCAAGTGGAAAGCACCAACAAAGTCTTTGAGGGGATTCTTACCAAGACCATGGCCAATCATTGAAGGAATTGGGCCGCTAAAATTCCAAAAGTGTTGTGGGCATACAGAACTATGTGGAGGAATACCATGAGATTTTTAGCATATGAACTTGTGTATGGTAAAAATCCCTTTTTCCCTATTGAGTTTGAAATCAAGACATTGAGAACAACATTGCAGGTGAATTTGGATCTGGATACAACACAAAAGCAAAGGTTGAACCAGCTCAATGAATTGGAGGAGAAACAACTAGCTGCTATTCAAAAAACATAGATTATCCTGTAGCAGAGAGCTAAGTGGCATGACAGGTTCATCAAGAAGAATAAGTTTTAGAAAGGATATTGGGCTCTCTTATATGATTAAAGATTCAAGGACTTCAAGGGTAAGCTCTGCACGAGATGGCTAGGTCCCTATGAGGTAGATGAAATCTTTGACAATGAAACTGTGAATTTGGTTACCATTGACAATGCAAGGACACCATTGCTTGCAAATGGGCACCGTCTTCAGTTACATCATAAACCTGCTTCAAGGTATTCATTTTCTTAACATTGTCATGAATTCGGATCTTCAGATTACAGGAGCAGGGGAAAACCCCCCCTGTGTTGCGAAAATTCTAATTTTTCAATAAGTGTAGCAAATGAAAACCAACCTTTGTCGGCGACTGTTACACTTGCTATATATATATATATATATATATATATATATATATATATATATATATATATATATATATATATATATATATATATATATATATATATATATATATATAGATATAAGGAAATAAAACAATCTCGCTATGAAAACCTTTTCGAGCGCAGATAGACAATTTCTGTAGCAGTTGAAAACCACTCTGTGGTGGCTGTTACACACTCTGTAACAACATTTTTTATTTCAAGCATATCCTAAAATAATTCTGTTACACAACTTTTTCCTTTGCCTTTATCTTTTGTGGAAATCAATAATACATAACAGTTGTCTTGGCTGTTACATCTGTAACAACCGACGACTTCTAGAAATAATCCAAGTAAATTATTTATTGTGATACACAACATGCATCACCATGATTTGGGAGCAGTTGCCTTGACCGCCAGAATTAAATTCGCACTCCTCATCACCAACGTCTTCTCTCCACATCACACCAAGTATGTCATAAAATGGTAATATCACTATCCTCTTTTATTCAGTAATTATGACAATCTAATGCGATATCCCTTTTGACAGCCAAGGTCGGCTGTCACATTTAAGCCACGGGGGGGGACGAATTATATGATGACATGAACTTTGCATGACCTGTGATCTTTTAAAAACCACAACCAAAGCATGATGATCTTGTATCATTGTCATTTAATGATCAATCATGCCAAAAAAGGGAATTATACCTCAGACTAGACCTCCCATAACTTAACATTAATAATGAAATATTACTACTCAGTACGAACCATGATTTGAAATTCTTGCTTGCATCACCCTACCATTTACCCACTACTTAAGCATTGCATCCTCATTCAGAGTGCTTAGAGAGAAGAGAGGAGAACAGTTGCAGGGCTGGAGTAACTGAGTATTGTGCCAACTGCTTCAGAACTTCTCAAGGGGGAAAAGAGAGGAGAACAACATTGAATTTGTGTAGCGATGGGTGGAGCAGAAATTTGACATGAACCAGGATCAACAAAGGCTTTGTAAAACTGCCCCGAAGCATGCCAAAATTTTAAAGATGCAGGCTGGTTTGAGTTTTTCCAAAGGTTGGAAGGATCAGATGGGGAAATGGCTATGGAATTCGCGAATAATTTAGACAGGAATCAAATGGAGGTCAGGGGATTAAAGCTGGAAGTTATAGAAGAATTAATTGCGTGAGTGACGTCATTACCAATAGAGGGTGAAAGGTGGTTTAACAAAAAAATTAATGATCCTTCCTTGAAGGAGGATTTTCTCCAAGGGGAGGAATGATTGGTGAAGAAAGGAAGGGGGATCGATAGGTTGTCATTTCCCCAGCCATGGGCCAATGTCGCCATTTACCTAATAAAGTATATTACATGTGAGGGAAGGGCAAAAATTGTATTCAATTACCACTTACCTCTGACATTGACAGTTGATAAGCCTCCCCTACTTTTTTCTGGAAAATATCAGGCATATGGCCGCCACCGTAAAGATTGTTGCGCATACAGAGACATGCATCACAAACCACAACCTCATGAAGATAATTTTACTAGATGCCCTAAGTCACTAGGGTAGGAGATGGGAGGAATTCATGAGAAATAAGGATAGGACTACCTACAGGAAGAAAACTGGGACACCTGAGGAAGCTCTGACAGAGACCAAGGAGCAACCCCAACCCTTGAAAGTAAGGGTTGGAAAGCAACCAGTTGACAAGCCAATTGGTGATAAGCGACCAAAATAGAGAATAAGGGTTAGTGGGCACCCAAAGTCCCCATCCATGTCTAAGAATAATAAGGAGGAAACAAGGCATAAGGATGAAGAGCAGGCTCGGCCGGAGGAACCTTCCTCACCAGGTAAGAACGAGACCCAATCCTTGCTGCTTAAAATTGAAAGTTTAGAAAAAGAAAATGAAAAGATAAGGAAGAAGTTAGCAGAGGATAAGGTAGAGGCAAGGGCCTCAAGGTTAGATACTTTGGCTAAGGCTGTAGATAGGGTCGGGAAGGGAAATGTTCTAGGTGCTGTGTGCATGACCTGTGCTAAGGAGCTAGTGGCAGCGGGGTATAGAGTCTGTGTAGTGGACACCATCTCGAGGGAAACATAAACTGAGTCCTGGGAAGCTGACACACAAAAACCCATTGAAGACGTTGTTGTTACACAAGAACCAGCAGCTGAGATAGAGCATTCCACATAAAGTAATTTGGTAGCTGATACACATGAACCCTTGGTTGACATTATTGTTACACAAGAACCAGTAATGGAAACAAAAGCTAACCAAGGGGAAAAAGAAGAAGCTGATATCCATGAACCTGTGGTTGACATTGTTGTTACACAAGAACCAGCAGTGGAAACAAAAGCTCACCAAGGGGAAAATGATACACAAGAACCTGTGGATGACATTGTTGTTACACAAGAACCAACAGTGGAAGCGAAGGTTGACCAAAGAGAAAAAGAAAATATTACACAAAAGTCCATTGATGACACTACTGTTACACAAGAACCAACAGTTGAAATGGAGCAGTTTCACCCTCAGGAGGTTGTTACACCTTCAATTGTTAGTGTTGTAAATAATACTGAGAGGGGGGGTGAATCAGTATTATCAAATCAATTATTTTTCATTTCACAATCAGATTTGTATATGCTACTTCAGTTATGGGAAACTGCGTATATACGCTATAGTGTCTAAGGAACCAACGTATATTAGTAAACTTATGATTCATTAAATGTTGATCTTTAATCAGTGCATCAAACCTTCATTAACCATAATAACAGTAAATAGGTGTAGTAAAATAGTACATATCATCACACACATGGACACAAGATATAAGGTGGAAACCCAATGTGGGTGAAAACCACCTGTTGCAATTTGTCTCTATCTTCTTTTAATAAGAAACTTATTTTTACAATAATTTTGTACTGGTGCAGTCTTATACCATTACGTAGGCTTCTACCTGTAGAAGGCTACAACCTTCTCTCGTTCTCTAGCTTCTCCTGGAAGGGAGCTACAACCCCCTTAGATCTTGTACTAGCTGATGTACTAGTACGTAGGTGCTGACCTACATAAGGCTACAACCTTCTCTTTTATTCCAGGGACCATGTTTCATAAATTTTTAGACTGGATTCATCAATAACAATAATCAAACATCAAATACATCTGCATCAACCACTCTCCTTTGTTGAATCAAACAATTACTTCTCTGAATGCTGTAACCAGAATACATTAACAGTAACCAGAAACCAATCCTGAACCTAGAACACTGCAGCAATAAACAGAAGTAGCTAAAACATATTTCATGAGACGTACGCTACTTAAATATGTAGAACCTATGTGCATATGCTTCTGTATTAAGGCCAACCAATGTATACGCCGTTTTGACTTACTGAACCTGCATGTATACGCGCCTCTCCTGTGTACAAATATATAAAAGATAATTTACCCTTTTCACTTATTCAGACATCAGTTATACCCAGATTATCAGATTTATAGATCAAGTCATGCGCCAAATATAATAGATGAAAATCACACAAAGCTACTACTATTCAAGCCTTAAGATCTTGACCCAACAATAGAACTTATCCTTCTTCTAGTGCTCAGGTTCCTCCTTGGTTCAAATCCAGCTATGCACCATAACCCAATTCTAGATCTTGCTCTTCATAAGATATTCAATGCTTGAGTGAATTCCTTTGCCTAATGATCTCTTCCCCCTTTTTATAGTCTTAGGCCTTACTCAATACCATGGTCCAAAACCATAGAGAACCAATACCATTGACCCAAGACCTGGGTTCAACACTTTGGACGAGATACCATGGTCCAAAACCATAGGTCCAAATACCAAGGACCAAATACCATGGACTAAAAATACGTTTTCCCACATGTACATGCTTTTCCATGCATGAAAGTGCGTGCATACGCATACACGACTTTTGATCAGCAATCCCTCCTGTATACGCGATCTGGTTAAGAGGAACCTGCGTATATCTCTTTTCTTTCATTCTGAGAGCCTGAACTGTAATCTGCTATCTGAGTGAGTTGCCATCAAGGACAACACTTGTGTCATAGTGCCAAACCTGTGTCATAATGCCAACAATCTCCCCCTTTGGACTTGATGGAAACCTCAAGTCACTGAAGGTCATTCTCCCCCTTTGTCATCAAGGGCAAAGGGTTATGCTCCCCCTGAGTACATGCTGAATTCTCTGCTCTGCTGTGCTGTCCATGCTCCCCCTGACTATAGGCAAGGTCTGCAAAAAGATGTTCTAAAAGAAAGAACATGGCACTATACATCATGAAAGACCTTCCTATCACTAAGGAATCATACATACATCCATCTCCCAACCAAGTGGGGATATACCAATATTGACTCATCCACCCAACCAAGTGGGGATACACCAAACACATGATAAAACAATAACATTACATCATCCATCCCAGGCATAGTGGGGAAACCAAAGTAGGCCGTTATATGACCTTGACAAGAAATACATGACATAGAGATGAAATATCTACAACAATACTATGATAGTCATCAACAAGTATCATTAGCAGCATCTATCAATCATCATTCATACCAGCAACCATGTTCTCCCTCAACACCTGTTCCACTTGAAACCAAAAACAACTATGAAATTGAACCAAGATCTTCTAAGATAATGCCAACAATGCATTATTAGAAGTATATGCTCCCCTTGAACTTATGCCAGATGGTCTCTGTCAGACCCATATCAGACTCTTTTCATACTGAGTTTGGCCCACTGATTTCCTTCAAACCAACATATACGCGATTATATCCACAAAAACCGACATATGTACGCTGATGCTCCTCATTAAACTCGCGTACAACCACTTTTCTCTGAAACAAATAAGTTTCAATAGCAAGATGATGCATCAACTACTCCCAGCTTCTTTCTGAGGTATTCAAATGTCTCCCTGGGCAATGGTTTGGTGAGTATATCAGCAACCTATTCCTTAGAGGGAACATACTCCAATTTGACCATTTGTTCAAGCACTTGTTCCTAGAGAAAATGATATTTGATAGGTATGTGCTTGGTCTTTGAATGCATGACATGATTCTTTGAAATACTGATTGCACTTGTATTATCACATAAAATGGAGATAGGTGGAGTACAAGTGATTTGAAAATCTTGCAAAGTTTGCATCATCCAAAGGAGTTGTGTGCAGCAAGATGCAGCAACCACATATTCCTCTTCAGCTGTAGATAAAGCAATAGAACTTTGTTTCTTGCTGAACCAAGATACTAATCTGGAACCCATAAAGAATGCACCACCACTAGTGCTTTTTTTGTCATCCACGCTTCCTGCCTAATCTGCATCTGTATATGCATGAAGTGTGAGATCTGTATCTCTAGGATACCATAAGCCATAGTTTTGTGTTCCTTGAAGATATTTGAAAATCCTTTTAACTGCTTGAAGGTGTGCTTCTTTTGGATTTTCCTGGAATCTTCCAATTATTCCCACTGCATGCATGATGTCTAGTCAGGTACCTGTTAGATAGAGCAAACTACCAATCATGGATCTATAGGTTGGTTGATGTATTGTTGTTGAATCATCATTTGTGCTAAGGCTGCATCCTGTTACCATAGGGGTACATATTGGTTTCGACTCTTCCATGCCATATTTCTTCAAGATCTGCTTGAGGTACTTGGTTTGTGATAGAAAGATACCGTCTTTATTTTGTTGGACTTGTAAACCAAGAAAATATGTTAGCTCACCAAG
Source organism: Pinus tabuliformis (assembly GCA_031772625.1). Taxonomy (NCBI): domain Eukaryota; kingdom Viridiplantae; phylum Streptophyta; class Pinopsida; order Pinales; family Pinaceae; genus Pinus; species Pinus tabuliformis. Next base: position 264,297,273 of record CM062811.1, read on the forward strand.
TAGGGACATTTCAAATTCTTTCTGCATCACCAAATCAAAGTTTTGACTCATGGCTTCTTCGTTGCTACCAAAGATGATATCATCAACATACACAAGAAGTATTAGCAATTTATCGTTATCAATTTTTATATATAGATTGCTATCTGCTAATCCTTTTGAAAAGCCTTGTTGATGGAGGTATTTGTCCAGATGATAATACCAGGCCCTTGGAGCCTGTTTAATACCATAGAGTGCCTTCTTAAGTTTGCATACAAGTTTTGGATCATTTCCAAGAATGAATCCATCTGGTTGCTCAATATACACTTCTTCTTCTAAGTCTCCATTTAAAAAGGTAGATTTCACATCCATTTGATATACTTTTAACTTCTGAAAGCTAGAAAGAGCAAGGAACATTCTTATGGCTTCAAGTCTGGCAATCGGAGCAAAAGTTTCTTCAAAGTCTATACCTTCTTGTTGAGCATACCCTTTACAAACAAGTCTGGCCTTGTTTCTAATAACATCTCCATTTTCATTCGGCTTGTTTTTGAATATCCATTTTGTCCCTATGACATTCTTATCATTTGGTCAAGGAACCAACTCCCAAGTGTTATTCTTTTCAATCTGCTCAAGTTCTTCATTCATGGCCTTGAGCCAGCATTCATCTTTGCATGCTTCACTTACATTTCATGGTTCAGTGGAGGAGAGCAATTCTAGATAGCTTGAAGCTTCTGAAATAGTTCTTCTTGTTTGTAAACCTGCCTCTTTCTGCCCCAAAATTTGAGTTTCTGGATGATTCTTTTGAACGTACCTGGATGGAGTCTTTTCTTCTACCCTTATCTATTCTTCTGGTGCCTCATAGGTTTCTTCTTCATCATAAGTCTGATTTGATGTTGAAGGATAGTCCTCATCATCTTCGAAATCTTCGGATTTTACCTGCCTTGGATTGTTTCCTTCTTCATCAACCACTACATCAATACTTTCAACAATTTTTCCAAGTCTTTTATTGTAACACTTATATCCTTTGCTTTGGGAAGAGTAACCAAGGAGAATGCCTTCATCTACTCTAGGTTCAAACTTGCCAGGGTTTTCATCAGTCCTTTTGATGTAACATTTGCTTCCAAAAATTTTGAAGTATTTTACCGTAGGAGTCTTAATATACCAAAGTTCATGAGGATTTTGAGTGCTACTCACCCGGACATTTGTCTTATTGAGAATAGTAACTGCAGCAAATGCAGCTTCACCCCAGAAGGTCGCAGGAGTTCCAGACTCATCAAGCATAGCATGAGCCATCTGTTGAACTGTTTTGTTCATCCTTTCCACTACTCCATTTTGCTGAGGAGTCCTTGCAGTAGAGAATTCCCTTCTTATTCCATGTTCTTCACATAAATTGAAAAATTTGTCTGAGGTAAATTCCCCTCCTCGATCAGACTTGAGGCATTTGATTCTCTGATCTGATTCGTTTTCAACCAAGGCTTTGAATGCTTTGAACTTTTTGAAAGCTTCTTCTTTATGCTTCAGAAGTCCTATCCAACACATTCTGGAAAAGTCATCAATGAACAATATGAAGTATTCTTCTCCTCAAGGTGACCTTTTCCTGGATGGACCACATACATCAGTATGGACAAGTTCAAGTGGCTTACTAGCTGATCCTTCCTTCTCAGGGAAATTAGTTCTGGTTTGCTTGCAAAACTGACATGATTTGCATATTGTATTGTCTGGAATTCTGATGTCAGGGAGATCACGAACAACCTAATATTGCATGCTTTCCTTATCTGAGAGAAGCTCAGATGCCCCAATATTCTGTGCCATAGCCAATGTTCATCATTTTTGCTTAGATAGCATTGCTGTTGTCCTCCCTTGAGTATGTATAAATTATTTGGAGTTCTTATGCCTTTGATCACTGTTTCTCCTGTATCAAGCTCACGAACGATACATCCATTTGATCGAAATATTACCTCATTTCCTTGATCACACATTTGACTGACACTCAATAGATTATGCTTTAAGCCATCAACATACATAACATTTCCAGCTTTGACCTTTTCTTTCAAAAGAACAGAACCTTTACCTTTTATGAGTGCAGGGGTGTCATTTCCAAATGAGCCTTCCTTTCCTTTTCTAAGGCACTATATGACTGAAGTTTTTCTTTATCACCTGGCATATGTTTCGAGCATCCACTGTTGATGTACCATTGATTTTCCTGTCCTTCCGCATATAAGGCTATACCACATATTTCTGGTAGTGGTTCTTTATTTCTCCATGTTTTGGGACTCAATGAAGCTTTCTCCTTCTGAGTTGTTTGTTGAAACCTACTCTTGCATTCAGAATCTTCATGACCAAAGTTGTTACAAATAGAACATTGTATATCATTTTCAAGAGCAAAAAAGCTATTGTAGGTCCTTTTCATGATCCCAGTCACACTGCTTTGATTTCGTGCTTCTCTAGTCATGATGGTCTTGTAGGCAACACATTGAGCAGCTTTGTGTCCAAAGTTATGACAAGAGAAACATTGGCCATTGAAGAAATTCTTGCAATTATCAAACCTACCGTCCAGGTGATTGTAGTTTCCATAGGCAAATTGAGAATTATTTACCTTTTGTTGGTTGTAACTTCTGTTCATCCTTGAAGTAGATTGCTCATGATTTACTTGGTGATCTCTGTTCATCCTTGAAGTAGATTGACCCTGATTTACCTGGTGATATGCTTTATGCCTTTTTTGTCGATTGTCAACCTATTCGCTTCTCCTTGCTACATCTAGATAACTTTTGGAGGTGGATGGATTTTGTGCTTGAGATGCTTTTTCAAAATATCCAAGATCTGTCTTGGTTAGAGGAGAACGCTGCACTTTGATAATCTCATCTAAAGTTTTAGATCCTTTAGCAAATCTAAGATTAAGAGCTTTTGTTTTCTCAATATCTTTTCTAAGTCCCACAATTTCACATTCTAACTTTTCATTGTGTTTTTCCCTTTCACCAAGTTGGAATGTCAGAGTATCTATGATCATACTCTTTTCTTCTAAACAGATTTTAAGTTTAGAAATTTCTCCATAGAGATCATCTTCATCTATAACATCCAAGAAATCATCATCTTCAAAAGCCATCAAAAGTTTATAATCATTACATTGTTCATCTTCATCACAAATTGAAAATACATCACTATTTTCATGTGTGTAATAACTCTTCTTACTTACATTCTGTTTTCTGTTCCATCTAACTGGTTCCTTACCTTTGTCAAGCTTATCTTTATGAGGGCACTTGGCTGCATAGTGACCGACTTTTCCACAAGCAAAACATTTGAAAGGTAGCTTACCTCTGAATCTTCCAGAACCCCGTTGAAGGTTCTTGACAAAGTTTGATTCTTCCTCTCCTTCTGACATATGTCTTGACTCATTGTAATCTCCTTTTCCTGAAGCTTTGAATGCAACTTCTCTCCTATCTGATGGTCCCCCTTTTCTCATTTTGAAAGCAGTTAGGATTCTGTGTAGTTGTGACATGGTAATGCTTTGTAGATTCTGCTTTTCTTCTATGGTAGAAACTTTTGATTCAAACTTAGAAGACGAAGATCTTAGAACCTTTTCAACCAAAGTAACTTCTTTTATCTCTTCACCCAAGGTTTTCATACGATTAACAATCTCATCTATATGTAAGAAATAATTAGCCACACTTTCATCATTGTGCATTTTGAGATTTTCATATTGAATTCTGAGAGATTTTAGTTTTGCATGTTTTACCCGATCATCTCCTTCATAGCTTAGAATGATATTGTCCCATATTTATTTTGCGGTTTTGAGCTGCATAACCTTGACGAATTTTGATTGAGATAAACTCCCTAATAGAGTATTGACAGCCTTTGCATTTGTTTCATACTGCTTCTTACCAGATGTATCTATAGGAGCTGCTGATGGAAATGTGTATCCTACTTCCACGATATCCCAAACCTCTGTACCAAGAGATTGAAGATAAGCTGTGATTCTTACCTTCCAATAGACGAAGTTGCTCCCATCAAAGATTGGTGGCCTGATAGATGCCTCTTTTCCGTAGTTGCTCATGATGATAGATCTTCCTTCAAGTAATCAAGCTTCTTCTAAAGGACTTGCTCTAATACCAATTGTTGGAAATAATACTGAGAGGGGGGGTGAATCGGTATTATCAAATTAATTATTTTTCATTTCACAATCAGATTTATATACACTACTTCAGTTATGGGAAACTGCGTATATACACTATAGTGTCTAAGGAAACCCGCGTATATCAGTAAACTTATGATTCATTAAATGTTGATCTTTAATTAGTGCATCAGACCTTCATTAACCATAATAACAGTAAATAGGTGCAGTAAAACAGAACAGATCATCACACACATGGACACAAGATATAAGGTGGAAACCCAATGTGGGTGAAAACCACCTGCTGCAATTCGTCTCTATCTTCTTTTAATAAGAAACTTCTTTTTACAATAATTTTGTATTGGTGCAGTCTTATACCAGTATGTAGGCTTCTACCTGCAGAAGGCTACGACCTTCTATCATTCTCCAGCTTCTCTTGGAAGCGAGCTACAACCCCCTTAGCTCTTGTACTAGCTGATGTACTAGTACGTAGGTGCTGACCTACAGAAGGCTACAACCTTCTCTTTTCTTCCAAGGACCATGTTTCATAAATTTTCAGACTGGATCCATCAATAACAATAATCAAACATCAAATACATCTACATCAACCACTCTCCTTTGTTGAATCAAACAATTACTTCTCTGAATGTTGTAACCAGAATACATTAACAATAACCAGAAACCAATCCCGAACCCAGAACACTGCAGCGATAAACAGAAGTAGCTAAAACATATTTCATGAGACGTACGCTACTTAAATATGTAGAACTTGCGTGCATACGCTTCTGTATTAAGGCCAACCAGCGTATACGTCGTTTTGACTTACTGAACCTGCGTGTATATGTGCCTCTGCTTTGCCAAACCTACGTACAGATCTATAAAAGATAATTTACCCTTTTCACTTATTCAGACATCAGTTATACCCAGATTATCAGATTTATAGATCAAGTCATGCGCCAAATATAATAGATGAAAATCACACAAAGCTACTACTATTCAAGCCTTAAGATCTTGACCCAACAATAGAACTTATCCTTCTTCTAGCGCTCAGGTTACTCCTTGGTTCAGATTCAGCTATGCACCATAACCCAATTCTAGATCTTGCTCTTCATAAGATATTCAATGCTTGAGTGAATGCCTTTTCCTAATGATCTCTTCCCCCTTTTTATAGTCTTAGGCCTTACTCGATACCATGGTCCAAAACCATAGAGAATCAATACCATGGACCCAATACCTAGGTTCAACACTTTGGATGAGATACCATGGTCCAAAACCATAGGTCCAAATACCAAGGACCAAATACCATGGGCTAAAAATAAGTTTTCCCACATGTACACGCTTTTCCATGCATGAAAGTGCGTGCATATGCATACGCGACTTTTGATCGGCAATCTCGCATGTATACGCGATCTAATTAAGAGAAAACTGCATATATCTCTTTTCTTTCATTCTGAGAGTCTGAAATGTGATCTGCCATCTGAGTGAGTTGCCATGAAGGACAACACCTGTGTCATAGTGCCAAACTTGTGTCATAATGCCAACAGTTAGTGCATTTGGGAGAACACCAAGTCCTCATGAAGCATGGTGTTCTGAAAGAATGTTGTTGATACCAGAGTTATAGAAATGGAAGCAATAGGCACTCTCTCTACAAGAGGGAATGATCTCACTCAAGGCAAACAAAAAGATGATGGATTCACTTAGGGAGAAATGGTTAAAGGAAGAATGGGAGAGAGAATAGGAAGAGAGGAGTGATAAGGAAGCTATGAAGAAGAAGGATGAACAGCTGCGGCTATTACAACGACAGGTTCTGGATCTAACAAATGATAAGACAAAGATTCGTGAGCTTGCCTTGAACCCGCGAGGAGGCAGGTGGCCTTCCCCATCATATCTAGTGTTCCTCTAGGAACGTTATCATTTGTTTAAGTTAAAAGCAGTCTTTGAGACCGAACCTTATTTGGGTTCTTCTACCCATACTTTTCTTGAAATTTTTTGTACTTGTGATTTTGATGAACAAAGCTTACTTTGTGAACTATTTTGGCATAACATAATGTGTGAATATATCAGCACAAATATGGTGGCAATTGTTTTCTCCTATATGGGAGGTTTGCAGTTGCGGGCCTTCCTTTCTTTTATGAGGAACCAAATTGAATGGCATCTAGCCATGAAATCAACTGAGACCAATGAAGAAAGGGAAACATTATGGGTCAGAGAAGAGCCATGAATGGTTTATGAACTAAGACGTGAGTTTCGGTTGTTCCTGAGTACCCCAAGGGTCAGGGAATAGTCAGCCAATTATAGAAAAAGGATTGTGGGGATTTGCCTCAATTTATATGCACAAATGAAAAGTCGAGCGTTAGCAGGGTGCCTTAAGTGCACCGAGGCTTGTAGTGCTGAATTACGAGAAGGAGATCCTTTTGAGCACATGAATTTTGTGGATGTTGTTACAAGGGTACCTGAATATTCCCGAGTGTGCAGACATTGGGAGCATTCTGGATCGGACTTAGATTCAAATTTCCTCTAATTTGGTTACTGGCAGAATAATACCAGCCGAATTACCACTTGTGTGACTATGAAGAAGAATCCTGGCCATGTTAGCTGATGGCTACTCATGGGTACATGGCTCCTGGTGAAGACACTACTGGTGCCTATAATTTTATAGACTTGCATCGGGGGTATAACAGAAGAAGCTGAGGTTCTACATGGGGACATGCAATTTCTTCAGTTGGGGGGAGATGTTGGGTGTGGTTTTTATACCTATTTCCTACACCTTCTTTCCCAAGTTTTGATCCTCTTTCCCTCCCGTCCAACAAAATTTCACATGTTAATCACCCTTTTTCTCATTATATACAACCTATTTCGCCATCATGTTATTTTGCCATGTTTCGTTGAATATATGCAATATTACTTTTTGTGGCTATCTGGGTAAGCATTGGAGAAGTCTTTTGGATCCTCTTCTATTTTTCAAGTGTTGCTTGTGAGAACGAGGTTATGGAGTGAACAAGCCACGCTGATCAGTCTCAGAGCAGGGTAGAGCAAATTGTTGTTACACTGTATATTGTTACAGATTGCTGTTACACACTGTATGCTGTTACACCACATGCTATTAAAGATGATCACTGTTACACCTCAGATACTGTTACAAGGATGTTCTTAACCAGTGATTTATGTTACATCCCAAACTGTCATTTGACTGCAGGACGTTGTTGCACCGTAGTTGGCAAAGTCATGGGTACTATTCCATGCAACAACTGTCAGAAGTTAAGAATTGTTTATTTAGAAGTAACAGATCCAAACAATTGCGATATTAACCAATGTATCTGAATAACATTTTTGTTTAGGAATAAGTTATAATGATTTCTCTTTTATGATTAGCATGAGAATCGTGAGATTCTCATGACTAATCTATTCCCGATTTTGGGTATGTAATGACTATAAGAGAAACTCAATCTCTCATGTATGGGGATGACATAGAAAGCACTATTATTCTGATCTTGTAACTTTTAATTATTTTTAATATTGAAGACATTATGATGATGCTGTTACTATTTCTCATTTGATTCTTTAACTAATCTTGTGTTCATTCCAGCACCCCTACAAGGGAGGAAGGACCCTCCTCTTTAGCAGGGACTGCAACAGTAGAAGTAGTTGTATATTATTGTTTCTTTTATTGTTGTATGGTTTTCTGTTGTTGCTATATAAATTATAGAATATATCCGCATTAGTTCCAAAATTATGTTATGTTGTTACACTAGTTTGATTAAATAAGTATGGTAGTTGACCAACTGTTGTAGTTATTAGTTCAGTGTGTGGCGTGCCCTTGCTCTGGTAATTATGAAGTGTGATTTCATTTCTGTAGAGTGTTTTAATTTCTGCATGCATGATTTAATTTATGCAATTGATTCAACGAAATTATTTACTGTTTTTCCATTTTTATTCTTGGCTATAGTGTAACGGCATAGATAGTGCAAACTCCATTGAAACATCAAGACCTACCCTGGGTTGAAAATTAAAAGGTTGCAGTCTTGGTCAATTAGGATTGATTAAAATAGCACTACAAGTTGCACTAATAACAATAAGGGGTTACACTAGTAGTATAGGGACCTAATATGCCCCTCTCCTTCAAAAAGTGTTGTACTCAATGCTTGAGTAGTTCTGGGTGCTTCTGTATAAAATTATCATCCTCCCATGTGGAGTCTTCAGCGGGTAAGTTCTTCCACTTGATGAGATACTCTAAAATTGATCGATTTCGTAACCGTTGATTTCTTGTTTTTGTGACATCTTTCGGTTCCAATATGATTTTTCGTTCCTTGTCAAGTTCTAGCAATATTGTTTGAACTCAGATCTTCTCACCTATGACCTTATTTAAGCATGAAACATGGAAAACGCGGTGCACTGAGAAGATGCAGGAAGCTCCAATTTGTATGCCATAGTACCAATATTTTGTAACACCTTGTACAGACCATAATACTTTGGTGATAATTTATTGTCCTTCTTAGCTTGCTTGAGGGACATTTGTTTGTATGCTTGTAGTCGTAGAAATACCCAGTCACCTACATCTAAACTTCTTTCGCTACTATGTTGATCTGCTTGTTGTTTCATTCTATTCCGTGCTAAAGTGAGGTTATGCTTTAAGAGTTTGAGAACTTCTTGTTGATGCTTGATGTGATCTTCCACTTCTTGAACCTTAGAATTTTCTTTTAAAGATGGTGTGATGGATGGTGGATGATATCCATAAAGTGCCATAAATGGGGTCATTTTTGCTGCAGTATGGAAGGAAGTGTTATACCACCATTCAGCCATAGTGTTACAGGGAAAAGTGTCTATATAGAACTGCTCTATCCCACTAAGGTGTGACAGCTGCCTTAGAAACAAACAGAGAAAAACTACTTTTGTCTTTCCTTTGTGAATTATAGATAGAGAGGAACAGAAATACCAACCTCTGTCTTGCGCTAATCCTTCGATTCGATCCCTCTCTTCTTTGATAGTCCTCAGCTACTTGCTCCCTTGCACGCCCAGCCTCACAAAGTACCTATAAGATCACAGAAGCATAGCACTATACAAAGACATGGATCTATATTCATAAAAAATCTAGGATCAGATGTAAATTGACCATACAAATGTAACAAGCATCAATGATACAAAAGCATGGAGGAAAACTCAAATAGTTTTTATTGATAAACAAGAAAAGATCCAGGAGGAGTTACAACCAGTTGTTCCGACCTAGCATCAACCTCCCAGCAAAGAAGCCCCTCTTCACCTCAAACAAATCATAGATCACCCAACAATATGATGTTTGTCTCAAAAAAAACCAACAACAATTCCTTACAACATGCAAAATTCCAGTCCCTGGATCTCTAGGATGAGGGATCCATATATAGATATCTGTAAGGGGGATGAGTCAGCTTGTGATTTGATTAGTGTCTTCTCTCTGATAGTTCTTGCTTCCACTTGGAGACTGAAGGCCTCTTACTCATCCTTGGTCAAATTCAATGAGGCAAGTGTCACAGGAGAAGATTCTGGAAGCTTCCATTGTCTCTCCACCTCGCGGAATGACACTGCCATTTGTCATTTCTCACCCATCGCACCCCACAGAAGGGGCTTTTGAAATGCAACGCACCCTCACAGTGTCTTTAGGTGCAATGCAACGCACCTAGCCAGTGGAGCAGCTGAAATGATCCCATTTTGACCAATTCTGAGAATTTTCTCATGGAAAACTTCTGGGAGAAGCTGTAATCTGTTGACCTTGTTCCTTTAGGGGTTAGAACAACACTTTTAGGGACTTAGGAGCCCTTGGTTTATGGACATTCCATGCTTGTGGTTGCAGGGCACAAAAATGTCTATAACAGTTGCCCCGTAAAGTATGAGGCCGTTAACCTTTTGCTGTCAGGTGAAATGCTTTATTATGAGGATCTGAAGTTCTTTCAATGCTGGGAGGAGACCTGTAATAAGATACCATACAATACATTATCTTCATACTATTTTCATGATCTAGCTGAGGCAGGCATTCCCATGCTCAGCTTTATAAATTCATTTTCATGTACATAGGACAGACAACCGTCTGAGTGTAGACTGGTGATTCTGATAGAGCCATCATCCTTTTGAGTGGATGATTATCTGTGTAGCAATGATGTACATTTAATGCTTTTATTTCCCTGAATATATATCGCAGCCTGGATGGATGAAACTAGATCCGGGGTCTTCAATCTTGTTCGATCTTCACTCGGAGTACAAGTCGATCCATGTGAGAAATGTTCTGAAGTCGAACATGGAAAGACATCGCTTGATTACCAGTCGATGATGTAAACTGTTAACAAGTGCGAGAGGGATCACCGATAATGATAATGACCCTCAAGGTACTGCAGTACAATTCACGTGGTGTGAATAAAAGACTTGGCGTCAAACACCACGCAAAATCTTTCGATCGAAGGCCATTGATGTAAACCTGTCGCCGGAAGTGAGAAACTTGCCATTGAGGTATGCAAGCTTCAAGGTACTGAATGGGGTGTTCCTAGATCAACTTCTTGGATAATGAGCTGATGTCGACAAGAAGTGATCCATCACAGGAGGGCCTTAATGAATCCCACATCAATGACACGGAACGGAGCAAATGATTTTAATGGAGGTGAAAACGATCTGGTGATATAAGGTTCAGGGTGGCGGTCATGAAAGAATGGAGTATAACGTATGGTAGTGGGTGAGACACAGGTGAATTCTCTGAATGACTTCTCTTGAACATATTGGCGACACTGATGTGATGGATTGGTAGCATTAACCCCAAATGTGGATGGTATGGCGTGACCATGGTGATGTGACCGGTGAATGAAACAACCCAACCCGACTCGGACACGGAGTGGAAGTGTCATGTTCAAGAGCGACTTGCTACCAATAAAGTTTCTTTGAGTTTTCTTCCCAATTTTCCCCAGTCATTGCTGACCAGTACATCTTTATTTTTGTCAAGCTTGAGGAGGATAACATATTCTTGTTCTATAATTTGCCCTTCGGGCAAACCCATCGCTATGTTTTAACGAGCCTAGCGATAGTGAAACTCGTTCTCGTCTATAGACAAGTTTGTCGCTATTAATCTTTTTAACGAGTTTAACGACAAAGATAACTCGATCCTTTTCAATTTTAGAGAGTCTGAAAAGGAACGTAAAGGTAACTCCAAAATTCTGTTTTCGTCATCTAATCCCTTAAGTCCGAAAAAGTATAAAACAATACAGAAGGGATGAATTTTCGATACTTTTAACGAGCTGAACAAAACAAGCGCTCGATCTTTTTGTGTAATAATCCCTCAGGTCCAAAAAGATTAAAATCTAGAGGAGGGATAGCACTTCCTGTCCCTTTAACGAGCTGGAAAGGCCAACGGCTCGGCAATCTTTTCATATTTTACGAGTCAGTTGAAAAGAGCTTAAAGGAGACTCGTCTTTTGAGGAACGAGTGATAACATGGGTAGTAGCTGATTCCAGATAAGGTTTGAAATTTTCCAATCACGACAGTGTCACAAGGATGGCTAGTGAGATCACTCTTCGCAGCTGTTCCTCAAAATGGGTAAACAATCAAATGGAGGTGAATGATCGGCCAATGAAAAAGTGGAGGTGACGGTGCAAACACGACCAAGGCTTTAACGGCTGAAGTACTACATTCACGATGGTTATTTACCGGGGAATAGTTCATTTTTTAATGAGCTTAAACACGAGTGGAAACATTTGCTCATGTCTTATGTTTATTTTTTAATGAGCTTGAACTATGTGCTAAAACTGCTCGATTGAATGGTCCCTTTTTGATTTTACCATAAATAGCTTAGTTCTTTCAATGATTGTACTGTATTTTCAACTCTCATTTTACCATTTCATTTGAACTTTGGTTTGTTGGAGATTTGGAGGTGCTTTTCCCCCTTGATTTTCATCAGCTGATTTCGGGAGATTCTGTGGACGATTCTCGGCGCCGTCTCGACCAGGTAGGAGCTAAACCTGAGCTCTTTCATTTCATGGTTTCCATTTTTCATTATGAGCTTGATTCCTAGTTTTTCTGAGCCCCTGGGGTTTGAAAAACTCGTTCTGCCTTCAGCGCACCCTCTGTGTATCGAAAGGTGCGTTGAATGTTGGCCAGTATAAAGGCCATTTGACATGCAACGCACCCAGAGTACTGCTGCAGGTGCGATGGGCGCAGAGAAGGAATTTTGTGCACAATTTTTAATGGAAATTTTGCCTGTTTCTTACCAAAATCAGGATCTAACTCTTCTCTTGTTTGATTTTCAGAGATCATTGGAGTAAGATAACCATTACATGGTGAGAACATGAGCATGAAGAAGAGGACATGCTTGCCCTTCATGATCCAGTTACAGTAAACGCACTGCGGAACTGTGGCTTGCTGAAGTTTTTCTGCATTTCTAGCATGAGACAACAGATTAACTTACTGCAGTATTTGCTCGATGCTTGGGATCCTACCAACTAGGTTTTCTAGATCAGGGGCAAATCTATTTCCTTGACTGTAGTAGACATCTATTTCTTGACTGGCTTGTCGAGGCGGGGTGCCCCCATCTCTTTATCAGGTTCGGCCCGAGGAGGTGACTCGATGAGAGATTATGTTCGCCGGTATTGCAGAGAAGGATCTCAGCCAAGTAAACACGACAAGATCATCATCCGTGATGTCACTGACAGGTCCCTTAGGACTATTCTGTTTACTTTTGGTAGGATGGCTGGTGGTGCGGCTCTTCATGTAGCCAACCGATCTTATATGCATTATGCCTTGGAATGCCTCCAACCGAAGGTATTCAACTGGTGTGACGCAGTACTTCTTGTGATGAAAGAACAGTTGACCAAGATAAAGAGCGGGAGGTTGAAGAACTTTGGGTATGGTTCTATTTTGACCGCCTTTGCCTTGGAGAAGATACCACTGATGCAGCCGCAGTACATTGCACTCGATTTACCTTCTCCTACTGAACCATGTATGCAGAGATGGGTTGACCACATGTCTAGGCATGCTAGACAGTCTCAGATTTCATTTTCTGATACCTTCTTCAGGTGGTTTGATCGTTAGGAGATGGTCTATTCCGAGTATCCATACGCTGGCATGGACTTCCGGGGTGATCCAGATTTGGTACTCCCGGATGGTGAACAGTGGGGCGCCATTGGTAAAATCTTTGACCATATTCCTGTTTATCATTTTTTTGTTTATAATGTCCTTGTGCTTTATTCTATCAAGACTTTAATCAAACTCATGTGTACACGCAAATGTTGGTCCTGTTCGTCCAGCAGTTCGCCTGAGAGTACCAGCTGCTGCCCCAGCAGGAGAGGCCGTCAGAAGGGCTATCCTTCGTGACCTCGACGTGGCCGAGACTCTCACAGCATTACAGGAGTAGGTTGAGGCCCTCACTCTTGGTATTCCAGATGTGAGGACTGACGAGCTACCCTTGAGGTTACAGTGGCATACTACTGGTGTTCCTAGACGATGGACTCGTCTCTTACGCATGATCGCACAGGCTGTGACTTGCTATCACGAGCATCATTAGACTAGGGTGCCCCCTAGAATTTTGAGTTTTTTGATCATTTGACCGATTTTGTCTTGGTTACAGAACATTATATGTAAACCATAAACAGTTATATATATTTTTGATTTTCGGAGTTTTATTTTGGTTATGTTACATGATCCAAATGCAAACATTGATGGTATGTTTCTTTTTATAAATGTTGCAAATGTCTATCTAACACATAATTTTCTAATGAGTCAGTTAATGTGTTTAAGTTTCTGGAAATATGTTGATCTTGGATAAAATGAAATTGTCTTTCCAAAATCTTAACCCTTAGGAACATGCGATAAATAGCTGGATTTCGGACAGAGTAGATACCAATGAGTTGTAGTATTACGAGTTGTGAGTCTAGCCTGACAATTAGTCGGCGTATACCATGTGTGAAGGCATCAGAGAGAAGTTCTATCAACGCGCTATATTCAACGATGTTATTTGTTGATCGACCAATACATACCCTCTGAAACTTACTAACTCACCGCTTGGATCAAAAATAGCCCAGGCTGCGGAAGATAGGTTCCGCGAACTACGACTCGCTCCGTCAGCATAACCAACACATTACTCCAATAGGTTTGACATCTGCAACAAATGTAAAAAATGGATTACTTGACCAAAATAAACACTTTAGCGAAAACAAAAACATAACAAAAGCATACAGGTTACCATTACACATAGTAACGCTTGAGGTATAACCCATTACGAGGTTGCGCCATTGGAATTCCGTCATAATCCATTAACTCGTAGGCTCCTTTTGCTAACACTCGTTTAACAATATAGGGGCCCATCCATAAAGACTTAAATTTACCTCCTCCCAATTCATCGAATTCTTGGTCGTAAAGCAAGACCAAGTCACCTTCTGAGAAGACACGGGGTTTGACATTTTTGTCGAATTGCGCCTTGACTCGTTTCTTATGGGCTTCGTTAGCCAAAGCGGCATCACGACGGGTTTCATCCAATTGGATTAATTCCAAGAAACAAGCTTCTTCTTCTAAAGTTCCGGGGAGGAGATCAATTGCGAGTTTGAGAGACGAGATTTCACACTGGATTGGTAAGACTGCCTCCAGGCCATATACAAGTTGGAAAGGTGTGAACTCGGTTGCATTCCTTACCGATGTTCGGTAAGCCCACAAAGCTGAGTACAGGATCAGGTGCCATCTTTTTTTGTGAACTCCAATCATCCTTTGCAGCATGCACTTTAGGACCTTGTTGATTGCTTCAACTTGTCCGTTGGCTTGCGGATAATATGGAGTAGAGCTGTCGTGAGACAACCCTAGTTTGGCAGCTAATTCGACCATCATGTGATTGCAAAAATGCGATCCATGATCTGTGACTATAGCATGTGGTACGCTGAATTTGGCGACTACATGATTGAAAAAGAAGAGGGCAGCTGTTTCACCAGTATTATCTAATGTAGGCATTGCCTCGGCCCATTTGGTAAAATAGTCAACTGCGACTATGATATACCCATGACCCCGGTCGAGGTGGGGTTACATGTCATGAAATTGATGCCCCATTTGGCGAATGGCCCAACAGCAACTATTGGCTGCAGAGGTGCGGGTGGTCTTCTGGTTTTGCTATCGAAAATTTGACAAGCATGGCAACTTCTGACTGTGGTTATGCAATCTTTGAACATTGCTGGCCAGAAGTATCCTACTCGTAAGATTTTTTGTGCTGTAGCTATCCATATTGATGCCCCCCACACGTGCCTGAATGACAATCATTCAGGACTTTTTCGGCCTCCTCATGGGTCAGGCACCTTCTCAGAACCGTATCGATACCACGACGGTAAAGTGTATCACCGACGATCATGTAGTCTTTTTCTTGGTATCGAATACGTTTTTGTTCGGAGCGGGAGGTGTTTGGCCTATATTTTTGGGTTTGGAGATAAATGATTATATCATTATACCACTCATTGCTTGTCGATATCAGAAACAAATTTTCGTCCATGATTGTTTCTTCGAACGTTTCATCGTTGGACGACGATTGGAGATCGCACAATAATTCTGCGAAAACTAGAGCTTTCTTCGACTTGGATTTTACAAATTCTAGATCAAACTCTTGTAGGATTGCTATCCATTTTGAGTATTTCTCCCCAGCAATTGTCGTGACAATATATAAGTCATGGGGTTTCAATCTGACAGAATGGTAGTTTTTCGAAAGAGGACATAGTGTCGAAATCTCTGTATCGCTTGAACAACTGCAAGTGCTAGCTTTTCAACGTAAGAATATTTGCTTTCTTTATCATTTAAGTTCTTACTTAAATAATATATAGGATGTTCAATTCCATCGACCTCTTGAACTAAAACCATTGCGTTGGTTGTATCCGCTGCAGCCAGATACAGGTTAAAATCTTTTTGATAATCAGGAGCATACATTAATGATGCTTTCATTAGGGATTCTTTTAAAGCATCAAAGGAAGTTTGCGCAACCTGATCCCAGACAGAGGATACTTCCTTATTCAAAAGACGTGTATAACCTTTAGCAAGTTCGGCCTAATTTGGAATGAACCTCCTCAGAAAGTTTGCTTTCCCTTGGAGTTTCTGGATTTGAAGCAAATTCGAAGGTGGAGGCAAATTTATGATTGCCTGGACCTTACAAGGGTCGAGACGAATCCCGTACTTGGAGACTACAAAGCCAAGTAAATGACCAGAACTGACGCAAAATACACATTTGTGTGGATTGAGTCGTATCTTGTAGTGTCGGCAACGTAGAAATATCGCTCTTAAATGCTGCGGATGATCAGTTCGCTTTCGCGAATGAGCCGGAAGGTCGTCGAGGTATGGTTGAACGATGTTTTTGATGTCATGGAAAGCATAATTCATTGCCCTCTGAAACGTCGCCCCTTCGTTATTTAAACCAAAGGGTAATTTTCGATATGCGAATGTGCCCCACGGACAAATAAATGCAGTCTTTGACTAGTCCTGTGGGCGGATATTTATTTGATTATACCCAGAGAATCCATCCATGAATGAAAAGATTTCGCATCCGACGCATTCATCAATTGTCTGGTCAATGAAGGGTGTAGGGTAGTTGTCTTTTGGACAAGCTTGATTTACATCCCTATAATCGATGCACACTCTAATTGTTCCTTGTTTTTTCATAACAGGGACAATATTCGATACCTAATCGGTTAGAGGAACTGAGTAGATGAAACCAGCATGGAGAAGTTTTTCAACTTCTGCCTTAATGGCAGCGACTTTCTTGGGGTGCACCTGCCTTAGCCGTCTTCGTACTGGTTTGACATCTGGATACATCTTAATTTCGTGTTCAACGATACTCGAGTCAATGCCCGACATTTCACTGTATGACCAGGCAAAGACATCTATGAATTCGTGAAAAAGAGCGTTATATATTCCCAGTTCTAAAGGAGAACAACATTTGCCAACATAAATATTCTCTACAACATCTGTTTTGGTCGAGATATTTATGGCTATAGTCTCTTCAATGTTGGACAAGTTTTGCTTGGAATCCACCGTGTTTACAGTATTTGATAGGAAATCAAAGACTGAAGGATGATAAAGGTCATCTTGAGTATCTTCTCCACAATCCGGGAGAAGGGAACGATGGTGGGAATCATTCCATGGTGCCCCTTCAATTACCATTGATTGGACAATTCCTTCGTCGGTGACATGCACATGCGACCAAGGATCTGAAGGGGTACCATATTATTTAGACCTATCTATCCAGACGCCTGATGAGCGTTGATTTGGGTTTGCTTCCCATGCTAGGAACATTGATTGCTACAATATTTCCGTTGGGCTTGGGGGCAAAACCATTGCATGATCCATGTCAATATCGTTTTCTGAGATCTTTGTAGAAGATATCATGTTGCAGGTTCCTATCGACGCTACTTCTGCCAAGTTGATTGGAGGCGGAAGGGTGAAAGTTCCCATTAGTATAGGATCTTTTAATAGGCCTACTCCGATATTTTGAAGCGAATGAGGGCTTCCATGGATCATGGGAATGCTTCCTGTAACTTGAGAACCATTGGGGAGGAAGTTTTGTTGATCGATGATTGTAATCCCTTCTTGAAAGGGAAATGCAATCTTCCTAAAATAGGTCGACACAACAGCCGCCATAGCATATATCCATGGCCTTCCTAGTAGGATGTTGTAATCAAGATTTCCATCGATTACTTCAACATCTATTTCTACCGTTTTCCCCCCTAGTTCAACTTTCAAGTTATTTAGAATACCATATGGGGTATATGTCCTTCCGTCGAATGCTTTTAATGTTGTCGAAGATCACGACAAGGTTGGAGATCCTAAAGTTTTCCAGCAACTCATCGACATAATGCATGTAGATGCCCCCTCATCAATAATTGTTCGATGAACAGTTTTGTTGAGGGCTTTCACTTGAACAAGGAAAGCTAGTTGAGCTGGTAATTGAGGATTGTATCCTTTATGATCGAAGGATACAAGATTGGAATCCTTTGGGTCTATCCCACCAATAGCTGATAATAAAGCCTGCCTTTGGGATGGGCAATTCTGTAGTACTTCAAGAGTCGACATAGCGGATGGCGATTGGGCCAAATCTTCCACTATATTATAATGTTGTGCCTCTCTAGCACGGGGATTAAACGTCGACTTGTGTACTAATCCCTTTGGTGGTTTTATTGTCAATTCAGGAATGGTAGGCGGCGCAACTTCTGTCGAAGTTGTTGTCGAACTACTAGGTTGATCTTTATCCTTGTTGTTCGACAGCTGTGGATTCCCATAATCTTTGTTCCTAGACGATATCAAAGCATCATTTTGCTGTTTTGAAACCGATAACATTAGCACTTGAGACGGGGAAGCATTTTCACTTTCAACCAGATTTGTTCATGGATTTGGAAACGGATCAGTTAACACTGCGGAGGTTTTCGAATTCTTGAAGAATTTTTTAACCTCAGCTCTGTGTGGACAATTTGTGGTCCAATGATCTTCATCGCATATGAGGCATGGATTTTTTGGTTTCCTATCTCCAGGAGGGTTTGAAGAAGATTTTTCAGGCGATGACTCCTCCTGTTTCTTCTTCTTTCCTTTGCCTTTCTTCTTGCTCCCTGGTTGTCTGGTTTCTTTGCCTTTATCTGTCAATACGGAATTTACTTCCGAAGCAAGAAGTTATTCTTTTGCATTTTGACTTGAAATCTTACGGGCCTTTTTGGATGTAGCCTTTGTCGATTTCGTGTCTGTTGTGCCAATCACGCCATCGCCGGCATGAGAGTCATTGTTCGATTTAGGAGGAGGAGGAATTGAGAATTCCGGTCTAGGGGCGTTAGGTATTTTATCGTAGAGCGTGCTGGATTGAGTGTAAATCAAGTCCAAATATTGCACACGAGCGATTACTTGCTCTTCTGTTACGACTCCCCCCTTTGCCACATCTTCTGTGATGGAAGGCAGTAATGACTTGATAAACCATTCAGCTAAGAGCTGATTGGGGACGTACATTTTTACCATCCTACGACGACGTCGCCACTCATGTATATGATCAGATATGTGAGTGGCCGTTGTCTGTTTGAAGTTGGTAAGAAGTTTTGTTCCAGTTTCGTACCTTATTGGTAACTGAAAATGGGTTAAAAAGGTTGTGGCTAAGGTACTGAAGTTGTCGAATGAAGCTCTAGGCAATTCGATGTACCATTTTGTCGTCGGACCCGTTAACGTCCTCTGAAAGAGGCGAAGTCTTATCGAATCATCATTCAAGGTGTTTGATGAACACCATAGATGAAAGGTCATCATGTGATTCGATGGATCTTCACCCGGATTTCCATTAAATTTAGGAATATCTGATGGAAGTTTATGCGGAATCGTTGGCCACCAAGGGGCGTAAGCGATTGGATCGTTTGCTAACCGATTTAAATCAGGTAACTCTAAAGTTGCCACAAAAGGTAACTGTTGATTCAGGTTAGGTGATGCATACCCAGGATAAGGTGGGATTGCCTGAGTAGTTGGTCTTTGCATACCGGCATAATGCATTTGATGTTGGTAACTTTGGTAAGGATGGTGGGCATGACCATTGTAAAATGGTTGATTTTGACTGTTTTGAATGTACCGCTGCCCACTATTAGCAAAGATTTGTTGCTCAGAACCTTGGTATACTTGTTGGAATTGCGGTTGTTGGTATTGTACTAGCCATGGTTGTGAAGCCATGTGTTGTTGACCGATACTAACAGTTTGACCAAGATGAGGGGTAATTGTACCCGTCTGAACCTGTGTCATTCCACCAGTCGGCGATTGTGGTTAAGTCGCAGGGTCAAGGGGCTGTTGCATTACAACCTGAGAAACCTGGGGTTGGCATACAACAGGCAGCGCTTGAACTTGTGACACCATCACAATAGCTGGCGTAGTCGGTATGTTTGACATAGGTAAGCATTGTTGCATCGAATATACAACTCTTGGTTATTGAGGTAGTATTGGTACCCAACCGCTTGAGGTAATTCCAGTATAACCTGAATGTTGTTGTGAACTCCCGTATGGATATCCCCCCGGTGTATACTGCCCCTCATACGGTGGTAATACAGAACTCAAGGGAATTGTCTGCCCTTGGGGACCGAACTGCCCAAATTGACCTCCAAATGGATCAATTTGTTGAGACTCAACATAAGAGTTTCCGGATATTATTCCGGATGAACAAACAGGAACAGACCATACTGTCGAAGTAGCCCCTAAGTGGGCTCCTTCTAGTGGTTGAGAGCTAGTCGGGACAGATGGTATACCGGGCGCACATTATCGAAGTGATAGCAGGGAGTTCTGCCATCGCTGTGTCAGACGACACAGTCCTAGATGTTGACGGTTGTTCAGACATTTGTAGTCTATCCAAAAGATTACCTAGCAATTCTACAGGAGCTTCCGCTGGTGGTAGACTAACTTCTGATGAAGAAGGATATAGAGTGATCCCTACTGCAAATTGCGTTGGAGTATTTGTTGGAGGATCTTCTACAATTTCTTCTATGGCAATCAGGCCAGGTGGAAGGGGAAGACCGTCAGGTCCGTAGAATATTTATGGTGCCGAAGAAGGTGTGAAATCGGCAGCGACAGATGTTTGAAGAGCAAGACTTTCCGAACTGGTTATAGATGGAACTGGTTCGGTAACACAAGTGTTTACTCTCATACTAGGATCAGTATCACTGTCCTTCTGTGGCTGCTGAACTTCTTCTGTAGAGGCAGGGATTCCAGAAATGTTTGGAGTAACCGGAGTCTCTAATGTCATTGGAACACTTGTTCTAACTTTAATAGGAAATTTGGAACCGGTTAAACGAGTTCGCTTTGTCCGTATTGGCTTCGATTCTGGAGACAAAGATGGTTGACTCGTAAGCCTCCGTGAACGACAGGGTTTCAATTGACTTTCTTCCATGATTGCAGATTACTCGATCAAATAAAATAAAGGGGGAAGTATGTTTCCGAATTAAATGAATTTTAGATGCTTTGACACAACTTGTTTTTTCAGTTTTTAGGAGTCGAGAAAAAACAAAGGATGACTCTAGTCTCCTTCGATTTTTAATGAGCCTGAAGTGACAAGTGCTCAGATGGACCTTTTCCATTAAGGAGTCTGAAAAGAAATGAAAGGGACTACTCTGGAAGTCTAGGTAGAGGGAGTACCAAACCAATCACAAAACTGCATAATACTTTTTACGGTACGACAGTCAATCTTCGCGAATGTTGTGTTCAGTGCATTGCGATCGATAGGGCGGCAGACACGGCTTCCTATGGATAAAGGATTTAAGCCTATAGGGGTCTCCCAAAATATACTCGACGGTACATGGGAGCACAAGTCCGTACTGGCACTTATCGTCTCAAAGTGGAGGAATCACCCAACCATTAGTGAGAACAATAGTTACCATGCTTTACGACGCCGAAATACGTCTCTAGCCTAGACCTCTAAATGTTGTGCGTTAAGTTCCAAAGCGTTGTTAGATTCATTGAATTTATTTTAAGCTGATCTTGCTTATGAAGTTTGCCTTTCGGGTTCACCACGAGATGTAGATGTAATTCCTAAAATGCAATCTAAAGATGATAAACAACTTTTTATCTCTTTTATGCAATGAAAATCCTAGCTACTAGGGAAAAGAAAGACATAATCTTTTCATAAAGAGCAAAGAGCACACTGTAAATGCACTTTCCTAAATCAAGCCAAACAGACTGTCTATATGCAAATGCACGTGCATGTATTTGTTTTCGACTTTCTTAGTATATGGATGCTAAAAAGAAAGTTGATGCACAAATCTGAATTTCTTTTCAAGCGACAAATATAAACAAGCTTCTTTTCGAAATAAAAAATAGAGATGATTACGACTCCTTACGATTTTGAAATGAATACTTGTTTTTGACACTAGAAAATTACAAATTCAGACCAAAAGCAATAGTCACAAGATAATCAACCATCAACAACAATCAAACTCTTTCCTATGATCGAAATCGACACTTGCGACAGATTCAAATCAAAGGACGACAGTATGATTATGCTACTTTTTCAAAGGAGAACTGTAAATGACTCAACAAACACACAAAAATATCTACAGTTCTTTTGTACAAAGGAGGCGGAATAACAAGGAAAAGGGGTTTCAAACAGACATATACTGATCACAGGCAACAAAATTCAGGAATAGAACTGGAAAGAATGAACCACAGAAGCCACAACTGCACAGAGCTAGTCTGATCAGCGCACCTGTAACACAGAGAATATGAAATGTAGCGCAGGTTGTCCACTCGGGAAGTGCGCTAAAATTCAGAATCTCTGAACAGTACCTGCGTTGGGCCAAAAACGAGACTCTGTTCGGGTTCTGGGTCATAGTTTGCAGTTCAGTTCTTGGTTTTTGGCCGCGTAAAAAGCAATCAGTAATTCAACAATCAGGGGTAGATCTAAGGAGGATCTAAGAGCTATCACAAGGGCAATCAGATAGTTTGTGAATCAGTTGTTTAAATCATAAACAGATCCAGTAGATGGATTGAAGTAGCAGCTGTCTAATTTGCATTTGTTATGGCAAATGCAGTTCGAATGCTACTTATAAGTTTATGAAACAAACAAACAAAGAATGATAAACAAACAAACTAATTAAGTCCCCAGCGGAGTCGCCATTTTGTTACAGGGAAAAGTGTCTATATAGAACTGCTCTATCCCACTAAGGTGTGACAGCTGCCTTAGAAACAAACAGAGAAAAACTACTTTTGTCTTTCCTTTGTGAATTATAGATAGAGAGGAACAGAAAGACCAACCTCTGTCTTGCGCTAATCCTTCGATTTGATCCCTCTCTTCTTTGATAGTCCTCAGCTACCTGCTCCCTTGCACGCCCAGCCTCACAAAGTACCTGTAAGATCACATAAGCATAGCACTATACAAAGAAATGGATATATATTCATAAACAATCTAGGATCAGATGTAAATTGACCATACAAATGTAACAAGCATCAATGATACAAAAGCATGGAGGAAAACTCAAATAGTTTTTATTGATAAACAAGAAAAGATCCAGGAGGAGTTACAACCAGTTGTTCCGACCCAGCATCAACCTCCCAGCAAAGAAGCCCCTCTTCACCTCAAACAAATCATAGATCACCCAACAATCTGATGTTTGTCTAAAAAAAAACCAACAGCAATTCCTTACAATATGCAAAATTCCAGCCCCTGGATCTCTGGGATGAGGGATCCATATATAGATATCTGTAAGGGGGATGAGTCAGCTTGTGATTTGATTAGTGTCTTCTCTCTGATAGTTCTTGCTTCCACTTGGAGACTGAAGGCCTCTTACTCATCCTTGGTTGAATTCAGTGAGGCAAGTGTCACAGGAGAAGATTCTGGAAGCTTCCATTGTCTCTCCACCTCGCAGAATGACACTGCCATTTGTCATTTCTCACCCATCGCACCCCACAGAAGGGGCTTTTTAAATGCAACACACCCTCACAGTGTATTTAGGTGCAATGCAACGCACCTAGCCAGTGGAGCAACTGAAATGATCTTGTTTTGACCAATTCTGAGCATTTTCTCATGGAAAACTTCTAGGAGAAGCTGTAATCTGTTGACCTTGTTCCTTTAGGGGTTAGAACAACACTTTTAGGGACTTAGGAGCCCTTGGTTTATGGAAATTTCGTGCTTGTGGTTGCAGGGCACAAAAATGTCTATAACACATAGGAAACCACTTGACCCATTGTGTCTATTTATCATATACAAAGCAATGAAGATATCCTTCCAAACATTTGTTCATTATCTCAGTTTTCCCATTAGATTGAGGATGATAAGATGAGCTATGATCTATGAGGTTTGATGAATTCCATTTTCAAACCCTTCCTTAGAAATTTTTTGTTAATTTTTTGATGATTTCTCCATATGTAGTATCCATGTTATGGGATCCTTGCCATCAAACTTCCTCGTATCGATCTTTGGAATATGGTGGGTCTTCAATCCAATGTTATATTATATGAAATCATGATTAACATTTATTTTTTTCTCATCATGAGTTTCCTCTACTACTTTTTTGTCATTAGGAGGCCTTTCTTGTAGCAACTTTGTCCCACCTTCCTTCAAACATTTCATGTCTTTCTTCAAATCTGCTTTCATACCATTGATATTAGCTTCCATGGCACATATAAAACTATTTATCTTACCTTCGATTTCATTCTTCAAATCATCCTACGATGACCTGATTATACACTGATTCAATAGAGTGAACTTGTACGAAGTGCCACGTGTCCTTGTTTCGACCTGTTTGGAGCAGTGAAACCCTAGAATCCAAAGCTCTCATACCAAATGTTATGAAACTAGCTCAAAAAAATATAGATCAACGACTTAAAATTCAGCCTCTTCGAGGGGCCAACCTCCTTTACATTACACAAATGAACAATTCTTGGATGATACAAATGAAAAGACCACCTTTCTATATATAGGAGTCTAAGGGGTCATAATATAATCAGAGCCGACATAACAATAATAATGTAAGGGTAGAACAATCACAATAGTGGGCTTTTATGGGGCACAATAATAACAATATGAGAACTACATGGGCACAACAATATAATAAGGGGGTTGCACTAATAACAATAATGGGTTACACTAGTAGTATAGGGACCTAAAAAAATTACAAATTTGTTTGCCATAATTTAGCAAACCTTTAGAAAAATATTCTGATCACTTCTGCAAGTAAATTTGACCTCCTGGAATTAACTTGGCCCCTCATATCAAATTCAACCTCCCTTTGGTTATTTTCTTTGGCCCACATGTGTGGTTTGGAAAATGAATTCGACCCTCTTGGCAACTCGCACTAGCTAAGAAATTAACTTGACTTCCACTGGGAATTCTCACTTCAACTAACAAATATGTCTCCTTGTGCAAATCGTTCTCTCCTGTAATAGATTTCTATTTTCCTTAGCACTTTGTCCTCACTGAGAAATTCACAGTTCCTACTGGTGTAATTCGAAACCGTGCTTGGAGAAACTCACACCACTGGAAAATCAACCTCCATTTACAGAAAAATCGATATCGTTGTCTCCCTGGAAATCGTAGTGAGGAATATTTTTGGTAATCTTGTCTCCAACCATTGTTGATCCCTCTCTCTTTGTTGATGCCCTACGTTGCCTCTGCACCTTTGCTATCACCACAATTCTGTGTCTCGATGTATTTCCAAATTCCCTTCGATTTCCTCTTATAATCTCTCATTGATGAATCAATGACCATGATCTAATCACAATCAATGGCTAAGATCATCTTGACATCTTCTCATGAATTTTTCGGAAGTATCTAGAGGAAAATAAATTTACCCCAATTAATGCTGATTAATTAAGCTATTTCCCCAAGTTAAACTTAGGAAAATTAATTACCTTCTTAATTAAATCTAATCAGTGCATTTTCTCGTGAAACCTTTTCTGTGTATTGGATAAAATGTGTTCCCTAGCCTCATAGACATAATCTGAGATCAAAACACCTATCCAAGCTACACAAAATAACACTCCCTTGACATATTGGAGTTGTCATTGTGGTATAGGGTTGAAATAAGGAAAGATCAAAATGAGCATAAACTTATGAATTCATTTATCAGAAGAAAGAACACATAACATGAAAATCTCATCAGAACATAGCATAAGAATTATGAATTCTGTTAAACACCTATGAGATGATCACAAGAAAGCACACATATGGTAATAAGGATAAATATATATTCAATTTGATGATAAAATAGAGGAAAAACACTGTCACAAAATGCATACCACAAGAATCCCAATATAATAGTTGCAACTACCTATCTTATTCTTGTAAAGTGTACACTAGATCCAAGCTTCTCACTCTCAAATGTCCAACCCTTGATTTTACTTAGATTAGGCTACATATAGATGAAAAAATACTTTCCCCCTCTCAGGGGTCGAATCCATCATCATAGGAACTTTTTACATCAAAATATCTAACCATACCTAAAACTAGGGAGGTTAGAAACCAACTCCCTGTTTAGCCTAAAACTAACTTAGTTGACTTTACAAGCTTTAATGACCATAAAATTTACATGAGATAACTTTAACCATCATTATGACATTGAATTACATCATGAAAACACCTAGGAAGACAAATTACATCATTTTAAAGTTTGACTTTGACCGAATAAACTCAAAAAATTGACTTGCTGACATAAGCGCAATGTGATTTATCAGAAGCACATGGTGAGGGACAGAAGTGCAATGTGAGGCTTTGAGGGAACTTCTGAGGGGTTTTTCTTGATATTTTTGTTGAATTCAGGGTTGATGAAGATATCTTAGGATGTCTACTTGCCTTCTGAACTTTCAAACATGCGAAAATCCTTCTCCAAGGCTACTTCAGAAGCGGAATGAGGGGTCCAAAAAGGTGGCAGAAACATGTTTTTTAGGTGGTTTTTGAGATTTTCCTTGTAACCTGTGAAGTGACATGCAAAAACAAGTTCATATCTGAGATATACTAACCCATATCTATTCATCCATGCAAAATTTTTCTCACTTGGAGGCTCTAAGAAGAAACACAATGTGAGCTCGCTGCACTTCTGTGCATCATGAAATTGCCAAAAATTCCAAAATTGCCCAAAAACTCAAAATTTTCCAAAATTTCTCGAAATTTTTTCTAACTTCTTTCTTTTGCCTTGTCAATGATGGGTTATACAATCAATGATGAATCAACAATAAAATCAAGGTTGTCTCTCTTCTTTAGCCTGATTAAGGTTTTTTTTAACTTCTTTTTCATATTCCTAACCCTAATTTTGCAAATATGGTTCCTGGTGAAGTAGGGCCTTGCCATGTGTCTATGAAGCTTGGTGTCCCTGTTGGCCTTCTTTAGGATCATCTCTAGGTGCTCATTGACCGTTCAAAGCCAATACTCTTGTCCTTTTCAAGCTTAGCTACAATGGTATCCTCAATGTCCCATTGACCTAGTGGAGGAGATGGCTCACTCCCTTGTCCTTGCTGCCTCTTTAGTCCTCTTGTCTTTGGCCTCCTTGGCTTGATATGAAACTATTTATCCTCAATCTGCTCCACATCTATTACAACCTTAAATTTATCATTCTCTACCACCAAATCATCCTTAGGTTTACTGAGCAAAAGTTGATTTACCTTAAGTTATCCGTTCTCTTGTTGTAAGAATTCTATCATGAAGTTTTCTTTCGCCAAATAATCCTTAAGCTCTTTGATTTCTGCCTCTTTCTATGGGAATATTTGCTCAGCTGAATTGTCTTTCTCACGCCCTGCTAGGTCAGACATATCATCATCAAAATATACCTATTATTCTTCATGCAAGGGTGCATCATGTTGGTGCCCTAATGTTTCTTGTCCAACAGTAGCAGGTTGAACTCTTTCCACATTGTTAGAAGAAAATACAAGTCTTTTACCTCTGCTATAGGTTTTTTTCACCTCTACCCTAGGTGTCTTTGTCACTTTAGGCTTACTTGTAGAGCCAACCTCTTGATGCCTTGGTGATGCCAATTGAGTACTTTGATTGCTAGGTTGACTAGTAACAGGTAAAAGAGAAGTTGATTGCATGAATAACTCTCAAGATAGGTTAACCTGTGAAAGTTGATGTATAAAAATGACTTTGACCAAGCCATGATGAAATAGGTTCGATTGGTGATCTTTCCCTTTGCTTTGTACCTTCTCTGTCATCTTGACAAGGCTCCTGTGCAAGTATTGATGTAGGTTTAGAGGTTTGATTGCTATGAAATGCATCAGTAGCCTTATGCGATAATGATAAACCTCCCCTCATAGGTAAAGTACTTCATGATCATCTTCATTAAAGGAGCATACTTGTCAAGCAATTTTTTGAAGGGAAAATTATGTGTAGGAGCATTTTTATAATATGGCTTTAGGAAAGGTTTGTAATTCTCAATGTCCAAATCCATCCCTTTAAACCAAATTTCTCCATGGTCGGGGATACTAGTGGCTGAGGCTATGGCATCTACTGAGATGATGAAGTCAAACCCTTCTATGTTGGCCTAATCCCTCCTAAAATTGGTGGCAAAGAGGCTTGTCAATTTGGCATGGGAACCTGCCTCTTGAATCCTTTCACAAAAACCTAGGCAACCCACATCTTAAAAGGATTTCTTGATGAAATATGAGGGCATGATCTCTTGGACTTGAGTGGGATCATACCTAGAAACTTTCCCTCCTTTGTTGTGCTTTTTCTTCTCACTATCCATGGTTTCTGTCTGCATGATAAAACCCTATCTTGGTAGGGAGGAAAGATAGGGTATGATTTGGGAAAACAGGGGAAATTAGACAGTTGTATTGAGGGAAGGGAATGAAGGGGTAGGTAAATTTGTGGGAAAATTCTAGGGGGTAGGGATAGGTGTTAGGGAGTGTAGGGAGGTGGAATTTCTTGGAATGAGTGAGGGAAAGGTGTGAAAAAATGCAAAACACAGTCTTAGCCTAGGAATTTGTCAAAAGCACAGCGTAGGCTAGGGTTTGTAGGAAAATGAGGGAGATGAAGGGAATGTGTATGGGAAAAGTT
Organism: Pinus tabuliformis; assembly: GCA_031772625.1. Classification (NCBI taxonomy): domain Eukaryota; kingdom Viridiplantae; phylum Streptophyta; class Pinopsida; order Pinales; family Pinaceae; genus Pinus; species Pinus tabuliformis. Next base: position 264,325,805 of record CM062811.1, read on the forward strand.
TAGGGGAGGTAGATGAGATGTGGGCACGGGTGATAGAGCATAAAATTTAGGTGTTTTACCACTGAAATGAAGAAAAAAGACATAGAAAGAAAAAGCGCAACACAACCCCAAGAGAGGGAATTTCACTGAGTTTTCTGAGAAAAATGATGCATAGGAGGAGTGCCAAATGTATACTTACTTGCTAAAGAGATGCTGGAACCTGTGAAATTCTAAATGGAACCCCTGAGATACTTGCTTAGCCTCCAAATTCAAAAGCGCAACGTAAAGCTAGAAGTGCAACGAAGAAGGCAGAAGCGCAACATGGGAGGTAAGGAACTGATTTGAGGAGGAATGTTGATGCCCTGATGGTTGGAATGAAGCTCTATGGTACATATATGCTCAATGAAGGTGAAATGAGCCATTAAAATGCTTGGATGGTCTTCTTATAGGCTGGAAATCGATTTTTGCTTTGGGTCATGAAGTGACATCACTTGCCTTTTTGAAAAATGAAATGATAGGATAGTGTACTGTAGATTTATTACTTTATTATGCATGGTTACATCTTCATAAAGAGTAAAATGTACCTTAGAAATCATTTTAAAACATTTTTTCCCTAATTAATAACTCCCATGACGGTGAGCTAGGTGATGGCATGACTCTCTACATGACTTATAATGATCTGACCTAATGATGACACCAAATGGACATCTTAAACCATGATTTGGAACTTTGAACCTTTGCAGTATGCATGATTATGATTTGACGACCAAAATAATGACCAAGGCACTCTTTTGGTGACCCATCACAAGACCATGATGACATTTTATGACCTTGAAATTGGAGGGAGTAGTAATAATACCTAGACACTGACTAATGACCATATGACAACTAGGAGAGATGTCAAATTTTATTTGAAAATTTATTTGAAACTATAACAATTTGACCTAAGACCCTATCAACCACATGAAAGAGTACATTTGATCACTGGTGACTCATAAACACTAATAGACGAATCAACAACCATGATCTAATCAAAATCAATGGCTAAGGTCATCTTGACCTCTTCTTATGATTTTCCCATAACTCTCTAGAGGAAAATCGATTTACCCCTATTAATACTGCTTAATTAAGCTATTTCCTTAATTTAAATTTAGGAAAATTAATTAACTGTTAATTAAATCTAATCAAGACCTTTTCTCACGAAACCTTTTCTGGGTATTGGAGAAAATATTTTCCCTAGCCTGATAAACACAATCATAGACTAGAACAGCTATCTGAGCTACACAAACTAACATGGAAAGCATAAGGAAAAACCCATGATACTCCAAAAATTTTCATCACTATTGGCTCCACCTAACATAACATTTCTCTGGTTTTTTAATGAAAGGATCACACACTATGTAAGTTCTTCGAAATGTATTTTTAGCTAGCTAATGCAATGACCCTTTCTTAGTTCCCTTTTAATGACTTTACAAAACAATTCTTGAAACATTATGAGTATATTTAAAAGAAGAAATTATTGTAAATACAATTCTAATTATTTGATGTTTGTATTCAATGAAAAATGTTAGATTTTTCTTAAGACTTTTAATAGAATGCTTTGAACATCTAAGAATATAATTTTATTCTTACTTTAAAATAATATATATATTCTTGGAAAAACACTGTAATTCTATTGCAAAGAACAAAATTACATTTTGCAAATGCTATAAGCATTCAAGTATGAGCGTCTTTTCGACTGAATAGCAAAAAGGAAAATAAGAAATGAAAATATAAATAAGAAGTTAAGTGTTATAAAAATCACTTAACTTCTCTTTCTTTCCCTTCTTTCTTTGGATCTTCTGCCATTCCCCCTGAAGGAGGGTTGACATATAAATTTAGTTCTTTATCTAAATCTAAACTTTCCGACACATATACTCTCTTTATATCCACCATCCCCTCCTCTCCTCTCCTCTTTGTATACCACAACTCCAAGATGTTCGAAAATATAGATCTCTCACACATATTGTGTCATTAAAATCTTGGAAGTCTAAAAATACCTAAGTATCTATTATACAATTTAGAGTGAGATGATAAACACATATACATTAATGTGTGGATAACTAATCTTATCTTCACTACAAAAACTACAGCATAATCATAGAATACAATAATAAGACAATACACTAATCGCAACATTTCAACTAATCATTAGGAAAGATACATAATTACATCAACCAGCGAGGGAGAGCTCCAATTATGGTATCATTTTGGGCACAAATGTATATAATTTGTTTCCCAATTATAATGCCGAAAATGATGAGTTTTCTTATATCAAAATTTGGGATTATAGTTACGAATTACGTATAATCTGTAGCAAACACACGTTACAAATTTCATATGGGCAAACATTTAGATTGATTTTGTTTTTTATATGACTCATTTACTAATTTTTAATTAGCTAACATTTAAAAAAAGTACGATTGTATATTCTGTATCCATAAGAAAACTATGTGAATTCAACTTTTCCGAAGTCGACTCTCGGAAAAATAGGAGAGTTCATTTCAATAAACCAAAATAAATGTTCTTTAATAGAGAGTTAATGTCGAGTTTCCTGTCATGGGTTCATATAAAATTTCAATGCACTCAATAGGGAGGAAAATCACACACTACTAAACTAAAAGTATTTTTCTTAAATACATAGTTAATGTAGAGTTTTCTACGCGCTACTAACTAGGTCTTAAATAGATAGTTAATGCCCAGTTTCTTTAATATAATTAATAATCAAAATGGTTAAGTTCAGATTTGCAGTTGTATTGAATTTTATTAATTTGAAATAGGGATATATTTCTATTATAGTATGATTGATAAATTGTTATGGATAGTTTACTAAACAATAAATCACAATGAATTTGTTAAAATAAATTGAAATCTATACTATGAAGAGTTAATCTTTTTAATTTCCACATTTCTTATTACTGTTTCGCTATTTATGCATGCGATAAATAATATACAAAAAATAGAGAATAGGTAAATACAATCACTCACAAACCATAATGTACACCGAGATATGATCTTAGAAAGATTTTCGGGAGAAAATACAACTAGAAGGTGATGCTACTCTGCTCTCTTTTGTTTGGAATGTAAATGATGTAAATACAAAGGCGAATGTACTCTCTATGAGTTTCTTGAGACCTGTGCCCTATGGCATGCTATGGAACACAAACCCCTCTACTATGCTCTCTCTGTGTCCTCAATTCACTACTTATCTATACTATGGAACAATATGCAAGCAGTAATAGAACCCCTTTTCTTCCTAATGGCCCGAATATAACATAACTTGATAACCAACTTGAGCTTAGATTTGATGCATTCAACCATCAACATGAGTTACAACTCAACCCTTCTATAGTATTCTTCATAGCCTCCATGTGGCTAGCCCCTTTTCCATGAGTAATGGGGTTGACGTGACATCCTCTCAAATCATGATGGACAAAACAGGAAGGTCAACTTTTGGGTGGCATAACGTTTGTACACAAACTCCATTTACATTTTTCTTGGATTATTGGTAAGGTCTCCATGTGTTGAATAATGCATGTGAGAGTTTTAGGACCACAAAAAACTTCATTTAATGCCTTAAACTGCCTTGGGAAGGTTTCAAACACCAATTCTCCAAACAGGTACTCGTCAATAAAAATGGATCTATAAAATGATTCCTCCAGTTTTTCCATTCTGAAAGCATCGGGATGGGTGATAAATATTATAATGATCCAATTGAGATCACACCTCCCAATTGACACTTGTTTTGTCCTTTAGACACATGTTGTGAGATTCTTCCTCACTCCTCCTTGCTACCCATTTATGACATTTAACAGTTAAGGTGGAAAATAACCAAAACAAGTCTCAAATGGCAGTTAGGTATATGTTATATTCTTTATATGATTATCCCCACATGATGTACCATACAACATGTGCAATATGGTGGTGGAATTTCCCTTGAATTTTTATTTATTTATTTATTTTTTGTGGTTTTTTATGTATGTTTTTGGTGGTTTTCAACATAGTTTTTACTTTTAATGGTTTTATGGCATATGGTGGTTTAACCATGGTTTTGTAGTTTTGGTTAGAGAGCTACATTTGTATTCTAATCTGGGGTAAATGGAGTGGCGATTCAAGGATTCCGTGGGATATATATATATATATATATATATATATATATATATATATATATATACTGCAAAAATGACTATGCTATAAAAAATATTTATGGTTTTCCCTGTTTGGGTTTCCAAGGTAAAATCTCTGTGTTAATGTGTGTTTTTTTCGTTGCATCTTATTATTTATTTATTAAGAATCATGTTTGCGACAATTATTTGTATAGGGTTAAAACCTACAATGTTGACTTACTAGTTGAAGTGTGGATTACTCTATTGTAGGAGTGTTATATCTAGATCAAAATTTCATCTCATGTCATTGGATGCTTCTAATTGTAAACCCTCAAAACCTGTATCAAAGTCATATTGACTACTTATGTTTTCCCATCCATCTATGGATGGAATGTTGTTGACCTCTTTATTTTTGTGTCCATATTCTCACACAACGTAGTCCAAAACACACAAAGAAATTTGGTTTCCTTGATTAAAACGGTGCTCCTTGGTATCCCAAAATGCACCCAGGCTTGTTCAAGTAACAAGTTCATGGATTATCTCCCCTTAATAATACTTTTATAGGGCACAAGAACACACATTTTACTAAACCTATCAACTACCACAAATAGGTAGTCATTTGGCTTCTTCGTGGTTGGTAAACCTCTCACAAAATCCATGGAAATGCTTTCCAAAGGACGAGTGGGTACAAGTAAGGGATGATATAAACCCTCTTTCTAGTTACTAGACTTGTTGGTACAATAAAGTATAGATCCTCTAATTGACACAACTACATCTTATTGCATCATTGGCTAGTAAACATACCTTTGAAAATTGACCACTATCTTCTGAACACCAAAATTCCTTGCAACCTTGGAGCTGAGCCTCTCTAATCAGTTGTAGTCACTCACCTCTAGGAACACATAGCTTGTCCAAGCTATAAATTAGCTCATTATTGAGATGATATTCAACTAATATGTCACCATAGTTCACATGAGTTTTCCCTATAGATATTGATACACCTCCCTGAATTCCTCATCCTCTGCATATGTCTCTATGTATGCATCACAGGTGACAGGGTCCATGTGCATCACCATTCCTAAGCTGTGTTATTTAATGTGGGTGGCCTTGATAGCACATTGGCCAACTTGTTTGTGTTTCCCTTCTTCTACTTGATCACTAAGTTGAACTATTATAAAACCCTATCCACATGTCATGCTTAGTATGTTGTAACTTACCATGGGCTTGCAAGTACTATAGTGGCTACTGATTTGTGTGGATGATTGTCTCCTTCCCCATCATATAATATTTCCACTTTTTGTTAACTTAACTAGGGCATATAGCTCCTTCTCATAAGTAGAGTAGTTGAGAATTACACCATGAAACCCTTTAGAATGGTAGAATACAAGCCTTCCCTTTTACATCAAGACCACTCCCATAACATACACACTCACACCTATCTCCACTTCAAAGGGATGCTATAAGTTTGGTAATGCAAGAATTGGTGCTTGATTAATTTTCTTCTTTAACTCTTCAAAGGCCTTTTGCTGACCCTTTCCCTATTGGAAACTCTTACCACTCATTGTTATGGTGTGAAGTAGGGAAACTACTGATAAAAATTAGACTATGAATTTCCTTGGGTATTGTGCTACCCCAAGGAAACTCCCAAATTAAAAAAATATTGTAGGCATCGACCACATCATGATGGCCTCCATTTTGGAAGGATATATCTTGAGCTTCCCTCCACAAATTGCGTAGCCCAAGTACACCAAGGACAACTATGAAAACTCATTGAGAACGAAAACTGATGGTGAACGAAAGCAGGGAAGCTAGGGTTTGAAACAGGGGGCGATATCAGCAAATTGGTAACCATGGAGGGACAAGGAGGAGGTAGCTCCACTCCCTCCTACAGTAACGTGGTCTTGAACAAAGGTAGAGGGACAAGTCAGAGAAAGCAGAAAAACTCCATGGAGAAAGAGGCAAGAATCACTGAGACACAAGTGCCAAAATGCAGCGGACCCCAGGATGAGAGAGGGACCCACGAGGAGGCTTAGGAAGAAGTGATAGCAGGTGACAGAGGTCAGAGGTCGGAAAGCAGATTTGCAATGGGACCCTGTAAGCCCAAGGCTATTATTAAACCATGTGTGGTCCTTAGTGATCCGGCTCTGCAGGAGCACAAAGATCACATGGCTACCTATGCAGTCATATGTAAGTTCATGGGACTCTGGCCCACGGAGAAAGCGCTATACACTTGGATAAGAAACACCTGGAAACCGAAAGGAGATATAACTATACATCTAGGTTCCAAGGGTTTTTTCACTATGGTTTTCAAGAACTTGGAGGATAAAGACAGAATATTCGAAGGAGGACCCTACTTCTTTGCTGCCACGGGTCTTTACATGTGACCTTGGATGATGAACTTTGTGCCAGAGCGAGAAACATTCACTTCGGTCCCGGTATGGATCAGACTATATTCCTTACCTTTAGATTACTGGCTGTCGGAATCCTTAAAAGTTATAGACAATAAACTAGAACATTTTATAAAAATATCAGAGGTTACTCCGCGTGGTAAATACACATTTTTCTCGCGCATATGTGTTGAAATGGACTTATCGGGAGCACTCCCGAATGAGGTCATCCTGGAAGTTTATGATGAGGAATGGGTTCAGGCAGTCGACTATGAACACATCCCATTCAGATGTCGCAAATGTCATGAACATGGACATCTCTTCAGAGAATGCCCACTCAACAAAAGAGAAAATAATCTAATAGGCAACATTGGTAAAGACCTTGAAGGTTTCACCAAAGTGGCAAGCAAGGGGAAAGGAGGGGGGAAGAAGCACCAAAAGAAACCCAGTGAGAACAACCTACCAAGTCACAACAGTTTTGAGATTCTAGAAGAGGAGGGGAAAGAAAATGAAAAGAGTAAAGATATGGGGAACACCTCAATGGAAAGGGAAAGAGAAGATAACATGGACATAATACAGGATGACAAAGAAAGGAAGGAGGACCAACTAAACAACACAGGACTTGGAGAAGACTAGGATATGACCCCTAGCGAAGTAGGAATGGAAGATCAAGACCTACAGGAGATCCTTGAGAGGGAGAACCTGGAACTTGAGCAGTTTCTAGAACAGGGAACTAACAAAGGGATTGACTCTTTGCCTCAAGAGAAGTTTGACAGAGTGCAACAGCTCTACCTCAGTAGATCCTGAAAAAAGGCTACTAGAGTTAAATGGAACTATGATAGCCAGGATAATAAAGGGGTCAAATAGATGGAGATCACACTAGAATGCTCCACCAAAAATCTAGGCAAAAAAGGAGCAAGAAGAAGACAGAACAATCTCCTATCAAAATGCGGGAAACTCTTGATTAATTCAGGTAAGATTAAAGATCTTACCAGTTACTCTTTTACAAACACCTCATTATGAAGCTCACAACCTGGAATATTAGTGGGCTAGGTAGCAAAAGAAAGCAAAGAAATCTTAGTAATAGAATAAAAGAAGAGAAACCGGATATGGTTTTCATACAGGAAACCAAATGCTCAATAGAAAAGATCAGGGACCTTCATTGCAAATGGCTCAAAAACTATGAGTACCTATAGGTCAAAGACAACAACACAGCGGGGGGAATTCTTACCCTCTAGAATCCTCAAAAAATTGAGATCACAAATGCAAAAGCATCCAGAAATCATCTCTCTATTATAATCCAACCTCTGGGGGACAAAGATTGTTACTTGACTACAAATGTCTATGGTCCTCAACTGCTTGAGGATAAACTAAGACTACTCACCTCACTAGAGGAACTAAGAGGAAGACATCCAAGAATCCCCTGGATTTTGGGGGTGGACTTCAATATGATCAAATCACTTTCAGAAAAAAAGGGGGAAGCAGAATGTTGGGGCGAGACTCATTCACATTCCATAACTTCTTAGATAACATGAGATTGGTAAGCATGGAGACAATAAATGGCATCTTCACTTGGAATAACAAGAGAGGGGGAACAGACCAAGTTGCTTCGAAATTAGATCGCTTCATAGTTTTGAAGGATCTCCTTCTATCGGGTCACTCCATGACCACATGGATTCTTCCTTTTGGGGGTTTGGATCATTGGCCTATTCAGTTGGACGCTTCTTTCATCAGAACACCAAGAAACAAACCTTTTAGGTTTGAAAATGCTTGGCTCACTCATCTAAACTTCTCCAATAACATTAGAAAGTGGTCGGTGGAAGACATGCCCACTCAGGGCACAAAAATGTTCATCCTGCATCAGTGCCTTAAACATATCAAACAAAGGCTCAAAGAATGGAACTGAAATGAGTTTAGCAACATTTTTGAAGCCAAGAGAGAAGTGGAAAGTAAATTACAAGAAATCAATCAAATTCTCATCAAGGAAGGATTCACAGAGGAGAGGAAGGTATTAGCTGACTCTCTACAACAGGAATGGGACAATAGATGTCAACAGGAGATGTTCTGGAAACAGAAATCTAGAGTAAATTGGATTAAATAAGGGAAGAGAAACACCAGATTCTTCCATAAATCTACTATGAAACACAGGGCACATAACAGAATCACGAAGCTACTGGATACACAAGGGAAGGAGTTAAAGACTCACAAGGAAATGGAATCGATGCTGCTTCAACATTTCAAAAGTATAGCAATGGAAACCTTGGCAGATAGATCACACTCCATTAAGAACTTCACTAAGAATTTCCCAAGTTGGTTACCAAGGAAGACAACTACAATATCAATAGGCCAGTAACGGAGGAAGAGGTCAACAAAGTGATCAAAGAGATGCACAACGAGAAAGCTCCAGGCTCGGATGGTTTCAATGTAGATTTCTTCAAAACTTGTTGGGAAACAGTCAAACATGACATTCTTGATGTGGTAGAGGACTCAAGAACATCAAGAAAAGTTCTCAGAGCGATTAATGAATCTTTTATAGCTTTAATCCCTAAATAGGAAAAGGCAATGACTCCAGAAAAATTTAGACCAATAGCTCTTTGCAATGTGGTGTGCAAAATCATTTCCAAAGTTATAGTTAACAGACTCAAGCCTCTACTACCATCGCTAGTTTCAGAAAAGCAGACTGGGTATGTGGAAGGCAGACAAATACTCAACAACATCATCCAAGCACATGAAGTGGTCCATTCCCTCAAGACCTATAAGCAAGCAGGAATGATAATACAGCTGGACATAGAGAAGGCCTATGATAAACTTAGCTGGAAATATATAAAGGAAATCCTTAAAGCTTATGGCTTTGACTTCAACTGGATAAATTGGGTCATGGCATTGGTCACCACAACAAGCTGCTCTATCCTTCTCAACGGATCACCTTCCAACACTTTTAGGCCTTCACGAGGCCTTAAGCAAGGTGATCTTCTCTCCCCATTCCTTTTCATTCTCATGATGGAAGGATTGGGCAGAACGATCAATACAACCAAGAAGGAAGGAAGAATTAAGGGGCTAAAACTGACTCAGAATGGGGAGGCATTGACGCATCAACAATTTGTGGATGACACAATGCTGCAAGGCACACCCACTATCAAGGAAACCAAAGGCTTTAAGAAAATCCTGAATTACTTTTCCCATGCTCCAGGCACAGAGGTAAGCCTTTCAAAATCCAAAGTTTTCTTTTTCAATATGGACATTGCAATCCAAAGACATCTCTCCAGAATTCTTGGTTTTCAACGAGAGAATCTTCCCTCCAAATATTTGGGTATGCCTCTTACTGAAAAACCTCCGAGTAACGAAGTATGGGAGGCAGTTACAAGTAAGCTCAAGGACAAGGTCAACAACTGGACTAATAGATCCTTGAATTTAGTAGGAAGACTAGTTCTTACAAAGGCAGTACTTCAAACCATTCCAATCTACATGTTCTCTACCCTTCCAGTACCTAAAGGAGTTTTATAGTAGATCAAGAACATTCAAAGAAACTTCCTTTGGGGCAAATGGGAAGAGAAAAAGAAATGGGCCCTGGTAGAGTGGGACAAACTCTTCAAACCCAAAACCCATGGTGGTTTAGGTCTCCATGACCTGGACACCCTGAACAAGGTCCTGGGGGCCAAACTTTGGTGGAGATGGCTAAAAGAGTCCAACAATCCTTAGACCAAGTTATGGAAAAAAAAGTATGCAACTAATTGGCAGGGAAAGGACCACATTCGTATGTTGGGGAACATCAAGGGTTCTCATATTTGGAACAAGGTGTGGGAGAATAGAACTTTAATTCAGAATCACAGTTTCTGGGAGATTAGAAACGAGAATCTAGCATGGTTCTGGGAGGATAACTGGCAGCATGAACAGAATCTATGCAGATATAGTATAAATATCATAAAAAATGACACCCTTAATAAGGGTCTCAAGAGGGTAAGTGACTTTTGGGACTAGTCTAGAGGGGAAAGGAAATGGAGATTATGGAGAGTACCATCTTATAGTGTAGAAACCCCTTTGAGAACCCAAGCAAAAATTCTTGAAGAGATCTTAGAAAAGAGACAGATTCTGACCTCAACTTCGGATGATATTCTTAGATGGGGTAGAAATAACGAGGGTACCTTCAACCTCAAAGAAGCCAAAAGAATAATCATAGGATTTGACTATTCAAATGTTGACAAGACTTGGGGAAACATATGGAGCAATCCTCACTGGATGAAAATCAAAAAGTTCATATGGCTAGTTGTACACAAAAAAATTCTGACCTGGGAAAAACTCAGAAAAAGAGGTTTTGTAGGGCCTTCTAAGTGTCACTTATGTGGTTTACAGGAGGAGACCACGAATCACCTTCTCAACATGTGTGAGCTCACCTCCTCCATCTGGAACTGGGTAGCCTCTATCTTCAACCAAACAGATAGAAAGTAAAATGACATTACGAAAACTTTAAAAAATTGGAGGAAATATTTCTCGGAAAATGAAATAGTCAATGTGGCTTGGACACTGATCCCAGGCTTCTTGATCTTGGATGTGCGGAAAGAATGCAATAATAGAATCTTCAAAAATAAATCAAGCTCAACATAAGGTATTATGGCTCAGATTCTTAATCAGCTCAGAGAAATAGTTAAAGTCTTTATGAAGCAACCTCTTGGGAAACCCCCTGTTCAAAGAGACATCCTCATCCTGGAACAGTTGGGTCTTCAGGCTTATGATACAACCGATAAAAATAAGAAAGAAAGGCAAAGAACAAAAAACAAAGCCTTCTGGAAACCTCCCCCTCATGGCTTCATGAAACTAAACATTGATGGAGCTTCAAAAGGGAACCCAGAGGGTGCTGGTTACGGAGGTTCCATCAGAAATGTAGAGAGAAATATCGAAGTTATCTTTCATAGTCATTTGGGGAGGGCCACCAATAATATGGTGAAACTCATGGCCATTGAGCAAGGCTTAGAGATCCTAACAGATTACAATCTACCCAATACAATTATATAGGCAGACTCAAAATTAATGATTAACTCAGTTAAAAGAATAAGCACTAGCTCAACACCAAATAAAGTTTCAAGGAACTGGAGACTATCACAAGTGTTTCATAGAGTCCAATCTCACCTCAGAACACTTAAAAATCTGAGCTTTGTTCATGTGCGAAGAGAGGCCAACAGGTTGGTAGATAGATTAGTCAATGAAGGAGTGATCTACACACGAGAAAACAAGTGCCTAGTTTGGGAGACTGTCCATACTGGATAGCTTCATGAGGACTGTAGTACTCTGGCACGTGAAGATAGGGAGCATCACCAAAACTCCAAAGGAAATCAGTTAACAGAAATCTCAGATGACGAAAGTTAAAGGCACAAATGACAGACAGGCTAAGTTATGGGCCTTAAACAAGATAAGAAGACAGAGGAATGGTAGGCAGAGTAGAAAGAGAGGAAAACCAAAAAATGGATCCAGGGCTTCTTCTCAGAGAAGGGGGGTTTGGCAGCCATTACCAGAGTTATCGGAAGCTCGAAGGTGCCAGAAGCAGTTTCACCAGAAAGCCTCCAATGCCACAAATGGATCTACAAGTGGCCCTTGACAGGTTGAGAATATCGCCTTCATCGGCCCGGTACACCCTGCGCATCTCTTCAACCCGAGATCAAGTTCAGTCATCGGATTGGGTGGTAGGAGATCTAGGGCTATGAATGGTAGTACTTGTTGGCGGTGGGATCAGGGCAGTTTTACTATAGTAGCCTGGGTTTTTGGGTGGCTCTATTTACTGAAGCGATTTTTAAGAAATGCATGCAATTCCATTGATCATGCAACACATGGCTCCAAACACAAATGAAATATCGCCTTCATCGCGCAAGTAAGAGTCTGTTGTGGTCACCAACAACCCCCCTCTTTGTTTGATATTAGTAATAACAATCAAGCAAAGGGGGACCCTTAACCAAAAAATCCAAAAAATATTTTTGTTTGAAAAAAATCTTTTGTATCACCTCCCTAAGAGCTATATCGCGTCGCAAAGGAAAAAGGAGCGCCTTCCCAAAGCACACAAACACACCAAGGAAGAGCGACGCGAGAACTCATCGCATCGCGCGCATCAAAGGCGCTCAAAAGAGGAGAACCTAAAGAACGGCCGACGGCCGATATGCGACGTCGCACGTCGCAATGTCGCATGAGCAGCACAAAGTGACAAAGCGAAAAACCTTGCGATCTTGCGATATTGCGATATGCGATCTTGCGATATTGCGATATGCGATCTGCGACCATGCAAAGCTGCGATCTGCGATCTATGGTTTGCGACGAATGAGACTGTCAATTGCTGCGACGCCACCTATTTACATCGCAATTTTCAAGACTGCGATGCAAATCGCAGAAATCATTCACCGCAGGCAGTCCTCAGCATGATCTGTGAGCCCAAAATTAGGCACGCACCTTACGGGAAATTAATGACCGCATGCTTGAGTATCCAGAAATGATTGCATCGCATTTATCGAAGAATCAAGTTATGATGAATGTTAGAATTACGCATTCATTAGAATTTAATGCTTTCATGTCAATCTTTTCGTCATTTCCCTTCTTCTTTGCGTAAACTGCAAGACATACTACTGATATAAATCTATATGCAGGAAACATCTAAGGGAAGAGCGCCAATAAGACAACAGAGAGAAGATGCCTCCGCAATTGGATGCCGCATGCAGCAGAACTGCGGATTCCAGAATATCGCCCAAACAGGCACTGATGAAAATAGACTGTCCAAGAATCAGAGTCAAAGGCGCACAAAAGCAGCGTGTTTACAAAAGATCCTGAAGCTCAGACTTGGTAAAGCAGAGAAAGAAGCGCAAGAGAAGGAAGACACTCCAGAAAAGCTTGGAACAAAGAACGGAAACAATTCTCGAAACAGGGGATTGTCCATACAGCGCGACTTCTAACTCATTGATTCATTCGCACGACCGGAAACCGAAATAGCAACAACAAAATCAGTTCGAAAAGAAACTGGGTTGTACTAAGTGTGCGCACAGCGAATACACCCAGCTAGAGAAAGGTTTTCGAAAATATCTTCTAGCCTGTCAGAAAGAGGTGCCAGCTCTTGTTATTTCTAATTTTCAAGCTCGAACAAAAGGAAAGGACAACCAGCCGACTCTTTCAGGGCGAACAGCGCATTGCTTACAGCACTAAAGAACAGATACAGAAACGGTTAGAAATTAGATTTGATTTTTAGAAATAAATTTACTTTTAGTAAAAGGGCGGTCATTTGAAGCCGTTTCCTCAATTTGTGTAATTAAAATTAGCCAGTTAGTAGTATTTAACCCTTCTCGTTGCATTGGAGAAGAGGTCTGGAAATTTGTCAAAAAACTTGTCCTCAGAACATGCACTTTTGCACCCTCGGAGGGGGTTTTTGATGAATGGATGGATCAAGATTTATTTATGTTTGCATTTTAATACCTGCTACTGATGTTGCACTTCTGTACTCTTAGTAGGCATTAGAAGTAAGTACAAATAGATCATTATTGCTTCAGGTCTGTGAGTATAAAGTCAGTCATAAATGGTACTTTTATCTCTTGACGAGTTTCTGCTTGCATTCTTAGAGTAATATACAGTTGATGTTGTTTATATGTTAACGTATGAATGAGTGGACTACCATTTGGCACTTTTGTACGGTGGAGTCATTGATTTGTGCTTAATACATGAATAACTGATTATGCGATATGCTGTTCACAATCGTTCTGCTTAACTTTTTATACAGGATGGTTCATCTTAATTGATTTATATTCTCATAATAGCTGAATAATCTTCATTACCAGTTATTGTGTGAAACCTTTCTAGATCGCATAATGGAAGAAGTTCTATCCCGGGTTAGCGTAGATTAGATGTGTTATTCTTTGTAGATTAAAGTAGTATAAAATTCACTCTCAGAGTTTAGAACTAGATTAGCTTAGAAATAATTCTATATTTTTACTATCATATTCTACACACACACACATCACCAAACTCTACACACACACACCCCCTTAGAACGGGAAGTTGGTCCCGTTATCCCCAGTCGGACCCGCTACACCAAACGGGCACGGAGCAGCCAACCAGGTTCCCGACCGGGTGGGTATCCCCCTTGTTGTTGACCCGATTTCAGGGCCCTCAACATATTTGGCGCTAGAAGGAGGGCACGAACTATGAATGGCACATAAAGAAATATCTAAATACCATTCTGAGAGTAATACACCCTCATCAACTCCCTCGACTTCTCCAACACAGTTAAACCCGAAATTTGAAGTCGCTCGAGTATCTACCACTGCTACATATTCGAATATATCAGACCAATCTATCATTGAACCCCCTGAAATTCGGACTTTGATCCGTAAACTCCAGGGATTTTCTATTTTTAACCAGAAGTCTGATAAATCTAAAAGCAGTGTGACTTCGCAGTATAACCCTGCTCATCCCCTTACCAGATCAAAGAGTGAAAAATTTGGCATACAACCAAGTGAACTCCCTCTCCCTACCAAGAAAAGAGCAAGGAAAACACCACCAGAGTCTGACAGTCAGACTCCTTCATCCACTTCGTCCATATCAATTCCCTCACCGCGAAGTCAACCACCCACTCTTTCATTCCAACTCACTCACCCATCTTCTACAAACCTTCCTCTTCAAACATCAAAGATCTTAATATCTTCATCTTCTCAGCATCAGAATTCATCTTCTACACTTCCATTAACTAGCAGCTCAACGATGGCCCAGTCTCCATGGAACAATCCTGGGGCGGTTTTAATGCCTCCACCCCTGAGCCCTATACCGGCCCATCCTGAGAAATGGCTGCCTAAATTCAATCCGGAAGCAGGCATGCTAGCTGAGGAACATATCAATAATTTCATGCTTTCTGTTAATCTCAACGGAGTCACTAACGAAGACGCTGTTGTCTGGCTGTTCCCTTATACAATGCAAGGAACAGCTGGGTCATGGTACTTTTCGTTACCTTCCGGATCCATCACTAGCTGGGACATTTTTCAAAGTCAGTTCCTCACCAAGTTTGGTGATGACAGATCCACCATGACATTGATCAGTGACCTATCTAATCTTAAGGCTGAGGCTAGAGAACCCATTAAATATTTTAACTTACGGTTCAATAAGATCCTCAACAAAATCCTCGCTACCTCACAACCCAGCGAGGAAGTAAGATGTGAATGGTACATCACGGCTTTACCTCCAAACTTGGCTATCTTCGTAGATAGGGCAAACAAGACCACCTTAGTCGACAACTTGACAGAAGCGTTAGCAGTGGAAAAACGCGTGGTAGCCCTAGAAAAGAGATCTGCTATAGAAGAACGCAAATCTAAGAAGATCTCTTTCAAAGAAGACACCAAGAAGAAGCAAACGAAAGATCCTTTCGATTTGGAAGGATTACAAAAAGTGTTGAAAGCCATGTCAAATGAGATGATTGATATTAAGAAACAAGTAGCAGAGACTTCTTCGAAAAAGCCCTTTAGGACTTTTAAAAGAAATCCTCCCATGGAGGTAAGACCACCTAGTGTTGTCTCAAATGTTGAATCTGAAGAAGACGAAGAAGAAGAGAATACCACTGAAGGGCAGACCGACGAGGAAGAGGTCGTAGAACTACAAGGAATGTGGGACTTCATCCTCCCACAAGAAGAGGATCAAGAAGCATTTCCTGTTAGCACGAGAAGCAAAAATCAGCTTGATCCTCCCATAACTACCCCAAAACAAAAGGGCGCAAGCCCTGCAACAAAAGAAAAGGTCGCAACCAAAAATACAACTGCTAAAGCGACCCAGATTAGCCCAGTCCAATCTGATCAAACGCCTCCATCAAGAACACTAATAGTGTCGGATGAAATGGAGTATAACATCATTGATGACATGAAGAAGACTAGGGCTAATATCACTCTGTATGAATTGAGAAAATTGAAACACCAGCAAAAAATAATGATGAAAGAATTACATGCTGTGCCTACTATGTCTTTACCTACGGCAGTAGCTTCCCACAATCTGGGAAGACCTCCAACCAACACGATCGATAAAATTGATCCAAATGACATCGCCTTGATTGGAGGAAGATCAAGATCTCATACTCCTCCTTTTCTGCTCACATATGAAATCTTCAACAAAAATGTGCACAATTGCTTGGTCGATTCTGGTGCTTCAACGAATATTTTACCCATGTCAATATGTGCTAAATTGAATGTGCAACCTCAAAGATCCATAGTACGCATAGTTCAACTTGATCGATCCCAAGTCGAAGTGATTGGTGAACTCAATCAGGTGACCATAAGATTGTCGTCTAACCCGAAAGTGTGTCAGGTTATCGACATTCTAGTAGCTGATATCCCTGAGTTCTATGGTTTGATTCTTAGCAGGGATTGGTCGGAAAAACTCCACGGATATTTTTCAACCGATTGGTCGCACATGTGGTTACCATACAATGGTAAACCAAATCAGATAAAGGTTGAACGAGAGTTGCACCAAAAATACATAGTGACAGAACTGGAAGGAGAAAATGAGGCCATAACGTACAATAGCAGCATTGTAGGCAATTACGCAATAGATTCTTTCCTAGGTAATTTCAATGCTCATATTTCACCATACTTAGAGAATTCAGTTTTATCCCAAGTTGAAAATTTCTCACAAACTGATGACTCAAAATGTTTTAATTTTTTAGATAATTCTGTAAATACATCTTTATTTTGGAAATTATATTTTGACGGATCTAAATCAAATGAGGGAGCAAGAGCAGGATGCGTTCTGATTAACCCAAACGGGAACAAGATTATGCTCACATGCAGACTTGAGTTCGATTGCACGAACAACACAGCGGAGTACGAAGCCTTGGTTCAAGGCCTATACAAAGCAATCGGATTGAACGTTAAGTATCTTCAAGTCTTTGGAGATTCGGAGATCGTTGTAAAACAGGTACGTAACACCATACATTGCCTGTCAAGTCATTTAAAGCATTATCAATCATTAGTTCAAGATCTCACTGCACATTTTGTAGCATTCAACATCTCGTCAATTCCAAGAATTCAAAACGCGAGCGCAGACCTGTTAGCTAATGTAGCCTCTAGACTTATCCCTTCTGAAGATTTTAGTCCTGATAGGTTTTCAATAGAATTGATCTTTAAACCATCCATCCCTGACAATATCACCAATTGGAGAGTGTTCAACGACGATCTTGACATCGTAAATTTCCTTACTTCTGAAGGATCCTACTCAAATCAGATAATCGACGAAGACCATCATGATCATCAAATACAACAAAATAGCTCTGACAATGCTATACCGAAATCGGTGGTCAAATTAGAAGATCTATATGATTTGAAAAGTTGGTTTAAAAGGTCCGCCAATGCTAAACTTTGTAGTTCTACCCTGAACTATGAATTAGTGAACCTAGGGACCGATCAGAAGCCACAGAACGTTAACCTAGGCCAGGGCCTAGCCCCTGAAGAAAAATCAGCATATATCCGTCTTCTGAGACAATACAAAAACGTTTTTGCCTGGAATTACGATGAGCTGAGGACTTACAACACTTCTATCATTCAACATGTTATCCCTATGATTGACAATGAAAAACCTGTCCAGCAGAAGCTCAGAAAAATACACCCTAACCTAGAAAATCAGATAAAAACTGAGCTTAATAAGTTGTTGAGAGCCAGAATAATCTTCCCCGTCAGGCATTCTAAATGGGTATCCAATATGGTGCCCGTTAGGAAGAAAAACAGAGACATTAGAATCTGTATTGATTTCCGAAATCTCAACAAAGCCTGTCAGAAAGATAACTTTCCCCTCCCACCTATGGAGCAAATTCTATAGGCAGTAGCAGGCTCAGAATTAATGTCATTCCTGGATGGATTCTCAGGATACAATCAAGTACTAGTGCATCCCGATGATCAGTTAAAGACTACGTTCTGAACCAAATGGGGCACTTATGCATATCGAAAGATGCCATTTGGTCTGATCAATGCCGGAGCTACCTTTCAGAGAGCCATGGACATCGCGTTTAAAGGGTTAGTCAATAAATCAGTAGTGATTTACCTGGATGATATAACAGTGTACTCCAAAAATCGAAACAACCACCTCAAAGATTTGAAGCAAATCTTTCAAAGATGCTTGAGGTATGGGATTTCGCTCAACCCAAAGAAATCTTTCTTTGCGTTAAGCGAAGGGAAATTGCTCGGATTCATAGTGTCGAAATTCGGTATTCACATAGAACCCGACAGAATCAAGGAAATTTCCGAAATATCCATACCTCATAACAAGAAAGCCATGCAATCCTTCCTTGGACAGATCAATTTTGTCAAAAGATTTGTCCCGAATTTTTCACATATTATTTCTCCCTTACAAAATATGATAAAAAAGAATTCAACTTTCAAATGGGGTCTAGATGAGCACGAAGCATTTAACTTAATCAAACAAGCTATCATCAATGCTCCATCTTTGGCCACCCCAAATTTTTCAGAATCTTTCATCTTATACACTTTTGCCTCGGAGAAATCCTATGCCGCGATTTTGACCCAAGCAAATCAAGAGAAAGCGGAAGCTCCAATTGCATTCTTTAGCTCGAACTTACAAGGTGCTGAAATTAATTACTCAGACGTAGAGAAACAAGCATATGCTGTTTTCAAAGCAATCAAATATTTCAGACCTTTCTTACTTAAAGCCCACACCAAAGTCATAGTACCGTTTCCAGCGGTAAGAAACCTTTTGGTGCAGAAAGATGTGGGCGAGAAGAGAGCTAATTGGATTACCGCTTTACAAGAATATGATCTTGAGATCAAACCAGCAAACATCGTAAGAGGTCAAGGCTTCTGCAAGATGTTAGCCGGAGTGTCGCAAATCCCAGAGAACTCATCTGAAGAGGTACAAGCATATGAGGTAAGCCTAAACGATACAGAATCATTATATGCTGACACCATTTATTTTCTTAAGAACGGGTATGCTCCATCACATCTGGATCATACCAAGAAAAGAGCTCTGAGATTAAAAGCTAAACAATACCAGCTCATAAATGATGTCCTGTTTAAAAGGAATTACGATTTTGTATTCCTTAGGTGTCTTGAGAAAACTGAAGTCGAAAAGGTTTTGCAGGAACTTCACGATGGACCAGCAGGTGGACACTATGCCGGAGATGCGACTGCACACAAAATCTTGCATGCAGGATATTATTGGCCCACGTTGTTCAAAGACTCATACAATCATGTAAGGAAATGCCAAGTCTGCCAGACTGCTGCAGGAAAACAAAGGAAACCATCCATGCCGCTACAGCTGGTCAACATCGACCAACCATTCAGTCAATGGGGCTTGGACATAATAGGTGAGATCGTTCCTCACTCTTCTAAGCAGCATAAGTATATCCTTACGACAACTGATTATTTTACCAAATGGGTAGAAGCAGTTCCTCTCAAGACAGTTCATTCTGAAAACATTATTGAATTCATAGACCAATTTATCATAACTAGGTTTGGATTGCCAACGGCATTAATGTTTGATAACGCTTCATATTTTTCTGGAAATGCTATGACTGAGTTTGCGCTTAAAAGAGGGTTCAAACTGAAATATTCTGCCAACTACTATTCGCAAGGTAATGGATTGGCTGAATCAACAAACAAGAACCTAATCAGAATTATCAAAAGAACAGTTGACCAAAACCAAAGGAATTGGCACAAAGCGCTGGTAAATGCTTTATGGGCTGATAGATTCACAAAGAAAGCTTCAATTAGCACTTCTCCCTTTAATTTAGTTTATGGGAGGGAAGTGGTTCTTCCGACTCACTTAGTCATTCCCTCTTTTTCTTTAGTGCAATACATTGACGAAGTACCTACTTCCTCATTACAATTAAAACAAATGGAAATAATCAAACTAGAAGAACAAATAGAACAAGCTAGGAAAACCCATGCTCATCACCAAGCGCTAATAAAATCTTCTTTTGACTCAAGCATCATAACCAGAAAAAACTTTCAGATGGGTGATTTAGTTTTGAAATGGGATAAGGCTCATGAAGAAAAGGGCAAACATATGAAATTTCAGAAGCTCTGGCTTGGCCCTTTTCAGATTGTGGAAGTCCTAGGCCCATCTACATTCGTATTGCAGGATCTGGCAGGAAGGAGAGATTCTTTACCTGTCAATGGACTGATTCTCAAATTATATTTTCCATAGAAGAGAAATCTTCTAAATTTTGTAGGATAGATTTAGTTTTTAGTTTTTATTTTGTTTTGTTTATCTTTTTTTTTTAATAAAACCCGTTGTAGATGATCATTTAAAAAGGATTCATGAAAGAGCACGCCAATTCTCTATCAGATTTTGATTTCGCTTGTACAAATAGCAAAATTTTTGAAAAATCTGAATTTTATTATTGACAAATAGAGTTAACTTCACTTTGATTACGATACTCGTTTCAACCTCTAAAAACTTTGACAAAAGCAACCTCTGGTAAAAGAATTGTTTTGTATCAGCACCATGAAAGGTATCATCAATAATAAAATAAGTACTCTCTGCAAAGCTGTTGTTTTCAAAAAACTCTAGTATTTTCGTCCAGAGCTTTCTTAAGGAAAACAATGACTTCCTCCCTGCAAAAAGGAAACTACAACATCCAGAGAAACAATCCAAGCAAAACACTATATCTCAAAGAATAAGAGGTCTCATCACGAGCCGGCTTATCATGATCACAGATATTATAACTTGCTGACTTTGCCGATACTGTCCACCAAAACAGGGCAACGACTTAAGATTGTTGTAATCAAAAGACAAGAGGTCTCATCACGAGCCGGCTTGTTCAGCAAAAGTGTAAATCGAGTGAATGACTGTGTCATAATTTGGCCACCAAACCAAGACATTGTTCTTTAGAGAATTAAAAAAGGAAAAGTGTGTCAAAAAGGATTTTTCTCTGGAATGTTGCGAGTAACCTCAAAGCAGGAAAAAGGATCGTTGCTGGATAATATGGTAACCCTGTCGAGGCTATGGACGCTTGCGGGCAGCAGAGGCTCTACCTACGACAAATGAGCATACTTTTAAGCCAGTACGCAGAGAAGACCTTATTTTATCTTTTATCAAGACCAAGTAATGTCTGATGCAAGTGCAAGAAGAAACCTGAGGAAGCAAGAAATTGAGATATAAAACAGGTTGAAACAAAATATCGTCGACAAGGTGAGGGACAATCTACTCTATCTATCCATAACAAAATTTAGACATATAAAAATTTTTGTAGTTTCAGAAGTGAACGGTCAATAGAAATGCAGAGATAACTGGTTCTTCATAGTGAATCGCCATTGTTGTGGTCACCAACAACCCCCCTCTTTGTTTGATATTAGTAATAACAATCAAGCAAAGGGGGACCCTTAACCAAAAAATCCAAAAAATATTTTTGTTTGAAAAAAATCTTTTGTATCACCTCCCTAAGAGCTATATCGCGTCGCAAAGGAAAAAGGAGCGCCTTCCCAAAGCACACAAACACACCAAGGAAGAGCGACGCAAGAACTCATCGCATCGCGCGCATCAAAGGCGCTCAAAAGAGGAGAACCTAAAGAACGGCCGACCGCCGATATGCGACGTCGCACGTCGCAATGTCGCATGAGCAGCACAAAGTGACAAAGCGAAAAACCTTGCAATCTTGCGATATTGCGATATGCGATCTTGCGATATTGCGATATGCGATCTGCGACCATGCAAAGCTGCGATCTGCGATCTACGGTTTGCGACGAATGAGACTGTTAATTGCTGCGACTCCACCTATTTACATCGCAATTTTCAAGACTGCGATGCAAATTGCAGAAATCATTCACCGCAGGCAGTCCTCAGCATGATCTGTGAGCCCAAAATTAGGCGCGCACCTTACGGGAAATTAATGACCGCATGCTTGAGTATCCAGAAATGATTGCATCGCATTTATCGAAGAATCAAGTTATGATGAATGTCAGAATTACGCATTCATTAGAATTTAATGCTTTCATG
Source organism: Pinus tabuliformis (assembly GCA_031772625.1). Taxonomy (NCBI): domain Eukaryota; kingdom Viridiplantae; phylum Streptophyta; class Pinopsida; order Pinales; family Pinaceae; genus Pinus; species Pinus tabuliformis. Next base: position 264,348,261 of record CM062811.1, read on the forward strand.
TCAATCTTTTCGTCATTTCCCTTCTTCTTTGCGTAAACTACAAGACATACTACTGATATAAATCTATATGCAGGAAACATCTAAGGGAAGAGCGCCAATAAGACAACAGAGAGAAGATGCCTCCGCAATTGGATGCCGCATGTAGCAGAACCGCGGATTCCAGAATATCGCCCAAACAGGCACTGATGAAAATAGACTGTCCAAGAATCAGAGTCAAAGGCGCACAAAAGCAGCGTGTTTACAAAAGATCCTGAAGCTCAGACTTGGTAAAGCAGAGAAATAAGCGCAAGAGAAGGAAGACGCTCCAGAAAAGCCTGGAACAAAGAACGGAAACAATTCTCGAAACAGGGGATTGTCCATACAGCGTGACTTCTAACTCATTGAGTCATTCGCACGACCGGAAACCGAAATAGCAACAGCAAAATCAGTTCGAAAAGAAATTGGGTTATACTAAGTGTGCGCACAACGAATACACCCAGCCAGAGAAAGGTTTTCGAAAATATCTTCTAGCTTGTCAGAAAGAGGTGCCAGCTCTTGTTATTTCTAATTTTCAAGCTCGAACAAAAGGAAAGGACAACCAGCCGACTCTTTCAGGGCGAACAGCGCATTGCTTACAGCACTAAAGAACAGATACATAAACGGTTAGAAATTAGATTTGATTTTTAGAAATAAATTTACTTTTAGTAAAAGGGCGGTCATTTGAAGCCGTTTCCTCAATTTGTGTAATTAAAATTAGCCAGTTAGTAGTATTTAACCCTTCTCGTTGCATTGGAGAAGAGGTCCGGAAATTTGTCAAAAAACTTGTCCTCAGAACATGCACTTTTGCACCCTCGGAGGGGGTTTTTGATGAATGGACGGATCAAGATTTATTTATGTTTGCATTTTAATACCTGCTACTGATGTTGCACTTCTGTACTCTTAGTAGGCATTAGAAGTAAGTACAAATAGATCATTATTGCTTCAGGTCTGTGAGTATAAAGTCAGTGATAAATGGTACTTTTATCTCTTGATGAGTTTCTGCTTGCATTCTTAGAGTAATATACAGCTGATGTTGTTTATATGTTAACGTATGAATGAGTGGACTACCATTTGGCACTTTTGTACGGTGGAGTCATTGATTTGTGCTTAATACATGAATAACTGATTATGCGATATGCTGTTCACAATCATTCTGCTTAACTTTTTATACAGGATGGTTCATCTTAATTGATTTATATTCTCATAATAGCTGAATAATCTTCATTACCAGTTATTGTGTGAAACCTTTCTAGATCGCATAATGGAAGAAGTTCTATCCCGGGTTAGCGTAGATTAGATGTGTTATTCTTTGTAGATTAAAGTAGTATAAAATTCACTCTCAGAGTTTAGAACTAGATTAGCTTAGAAATAATTCTATATTTTTACTATCATATTATACACACACACACATCACCAAACTCTACACACACACACCCCCTTAGAACGGGAAGTTGGTCCCATTATCCCCAGTCGGACCCGCTACACCAAACGGGCACGGAGCCGCCAACCAGGTTCCCGACCGGGTGGGTATCCCCCTTGTTGTTGACCCGATTTCAGGGCCCTCAACAGAGTCGTGCAAGTAGTCTACATGATATTCTTCGCAGCCATCAGATCGGTAGGTAGCAGATCGAGGGCTGAGGTTGATAGGGCTAGTTGGTGGTGGGACCGAGATGGTGTGGCCATAGTTTCCTGCGTTTTCAGGCATCAAATCAACCACAATCAGACTTTTGGTAAAGTCAATGACCAAGTGACAAATAGATCCAGGATCGATGTGCATCTTGTGCGGCTGACTCCCATCAATTCTGCGAACTTCAATGGACGGAGATCATCGACTCAGATTTGCAGATATATCTGTACTTCTAAGGGTGACACTCCTAGGCTTTGGGGTTTCTAAAGTGAATGCGCATGGGACATTTGCTCTGATGTATATTATGTAACTTTTTTGTTGATTTAGTTGAATAGAAGGTCCGATTCTTGCCTGAGCAAAAAAAAGGACACAATATATCATTCATTAATATCATGAATGTAATTCGTGCATTTCATAGAACAAATGGCATGACTAATGACTCATACAAAACTTGTTTGGTTTGGAAGGAAATCATCTAAGTATCTTATTCTTTGCCTCAAACTTGGTGATAGTCTTATTTTAAATCCATCCTGGTGAAGTATTTTGCTTGCTGCAACTATTCCAACAAGTCATCAATATTGGGCAGCAGGTACTTTCTCTTGAGAATAATTTTGTTTAAGTTATTATAATCAATGAGCATTTGCAAACTATTATCCTTCTTTGGCATAATTATGATGAGTGATCCACATGGTGAGGTGTTTGGTTGCATAACATTCTGCTATAAAAATTGCTACTACTGTTTCTTCACCTCGTTTTCATCTAGAATAAACTACATGTACAACTCAACCTCTGTCAATGGAGAGTCCAACTATAGTTGGATCCCATGCTCCACTTCCCTCTTGGGTAGTATCCCTTTAGGCTCTTGGAACACTCTCGTATATGCCTATAGCAACTATTCTAGTTATTGTCTATGTTCTTTAGTGCACCCCTATGGGGATACCTTTGCTCTCATGGAATCTTCTACAAATTGATTTTCTCTTAGGAATAATAAAGCATACTTATTTACAAAACTAATCAATTTCTTAGCTTGGTTGGCACTTATTGATGAAACCATTGACTTTCCCTTGTGCATGTGGATGATGAGGGATTTTTTGTCCTTGATGAGGCATTACTAGTTAGCTCTTTTCGTGAATATTTCATCCTACACGTACATATAGGGATTCGGAAACACAACTCCACATATATCAAATGGAACTACATCCAACTCCAGTGACCCAAGGAAAAAATTAAGGATGGAAGTTTACTTAAAGTTTAGAAACCTTGGCGAATCTTACTAGTCCCTAATAAGAAAGTTGTAAAATGTTTGGCAATATTTTTGTAAAACTATTTAGATTTCTAACGATTTTATTATAGAATATATAAAATTTTGGAAATTTTTATGGTAAAATAATTTTATACTATAAAATGTGGGTGAATCATTAAAAAAAATGGAAATCGGCGAATACTATTTTTGGAAAAACATGGAAAATTAGCCCACCTACCAATATTCGCCCTAAATTTTCCCCTAAATTCCACTTCAATAATAAAATCAACATTGATAGCAATTTAATTTTACCCTTTTTGGTCACCTTTATCTATGCCTCCTTGTTGACCCATCCCAATAGATATGGGCTAGGATGGCCATGAATCTCTAGTTCAATTTTGTTGACTAGATCCGCCACTATGAGAGTTTTTTATGATTCTTATGTCAAATAGAACATTGATTTTTGTCTTCATGACTAGTGTCGTAATATGGAAGAGTTTTCTCATCTACTTCTCTTCTTGATGATGAAGGCTATTCAGATTCATCTCCTTTTGCACTGATGTGCATATAATCTTCTCATCTACTTCCAAGTTTCTTTCCACACGATTACTCAAACATGTGGCTATAATATTATTCTTGTTTTCATCATTCTTATGGTTCTTTAGATTGATCTCTAGTTGTAATTACAAAACTTCTCTTCTGTGGGACCATCGATGTCACAATGGTTATAGTGGTTTTTAGGATCTTTTCACTAATGGTTATTGTTGTTTCCTTCTTGTCCTTCTCCCCTTTCCACATCTTCTTCCCCTCCTTGAAATATTCTTGGTGTTATTTTTGCTTTAAACTGCGACTTCCCTTTATTTTGGCATATGTGTTTCCAAGTATTGTGCCTATACACAAACCTCATCCATTTTTATGGGTTTGGATAGCACCACTTGTTTTTTAAGATGGTTTTGTATAACCTCCATATACTTGAGAAGTACATATAGTATCTTAGGAGGGATGCCCAACATTATTTCCATATTTTTGAATTCCATGGTGTACTCTTGAGTACTCTACCCTTGTATCTACCTAAAGTATTGATACTAGATCCAATGGTCCTCTACATACTCGATATTGTAGATTTGGGACTTTATGAGAGTTCTAAAACACTCCCACTTAGTTATGAGAGGATCCCCCTCCAAACCAAGCATTTCCATGTGGCTTTGCCAATGGGTTAGGGAATGACCCTCTAATTCAAAAGAGTAAATGAATTTTTATGTTCCTCCTCTATATGGTGAACACTAAATATAAACCTCTAACTATTGTAACCAAATGATATAATTTCAAATAATCCGTCTTACCTTGATATGGCTTGATATCCACCTCGATTCCATATTAAAGAGATATTGTGAATGGTTCATGCCGCTCAAACTTAGCTACTCTTTTTTACATTTCATAAACTCATTTTGTGGTTATTCGTAGTCCCTCGATTTCCCCATTGATCTAACCTCTGAGTTGGAACCTCCTTCTTCTTTGAGAAATCCTATATTATTAGTTAGGGCTGACATAAAGAGGCTTATATTATAGTTTATATCCGTGACTTACTCTTCTAGTTGTGCAAATATTTGCCATATCAGATTTCAAGGGTTATCATAATCTAATTTGCTATTCATGTCTAGGGTTTTATAACTTTATGCTTAAATAAATATGATCCCTTGCAACCTCTCACAAAATAACCAAAGAAACCTGCTCTTATACCAACATGATCGATTAATTGACATGGATATTCCACTTGATAGTTCATCATAATAGATTTGTGAAAGTAAAATGAAATCTATACTATGAAGGGTTAATTCCTTTTATATTTCATATTTGCTAGTATTATTTTATGGTTTATGCACGCATTAGATAATATGTGGAAAATAGAGAACATGTAAATACAGATATTCATAAACCATAATGAACAACAAGATATGCTCTAGAAAACCCAACTGGAAGGTGATGTTGTTATGTTCTCTTTTTTTTGGAATGGAAATAATGCAAGTATAAATGAGAATGAAATCTTTATTGAGTTTCGTGAGAATTGTGGTTCATGGATTGCTACAAAACACAAACCCCCTTTGTTATATTCTCTCTCTTTCCACACTTATCTACTATACTCTACTACGGAACAAAATGAGAGAAAATAGAATGGAACCCCTTTTCCTCCTAGTGGCCCCATTGTAACACAATTTGATAGCCAACTAGGGATCAGATTTGAACCATTAAAACTTCAACATGAGTTACAAATTCAACCCTCTAGAGTCTTCTTCATAGCCTTCATGTGGCTAGCTCCCTTTCCTGTTGAAAAATGTAACTAGGTTTGGTCTTCATATTGACATGTGAAAATATGATTTTATGTAATTGATGAAAAGAAGAAAAATAAAATTATTATTAATGCTTGTCTCATGGGTTTCATGAGCAAGGAATTTTATTTTTAGTGATGGCTCCCATTGTGAGCCTTTAGGATTTTTCATCTAGTCATACAAGTCAATTTGAGTCTATTTCATGTATGAAGGACCCTTCTTGGGCATATTATATTTGTATATGAGTCATTGGAAAGTTAAAGTAACCCTCTTTGACCAAACAAAAGAATTAACCTCAAGTCGACTTCAAAGTGGAATTAATTATCTCCTCCAACAGACATGTCATCTCACCCTCTTTAAGTCAACTAATTTAAAGGGGAAAACATTATAAATAGGTAGCTCAGCCTCAGTTCAGATCATCGAAAAATTTAGAGAAGTGAAAGTCTGTAGTTAGAAGTGCGAAAGGATAAAAGGAAAATCCTCCCAACCAATGAAGCAAGAATAAGGAAGAACGAAGTTCTTAAGGACATTTTTGGGTTTGTTTTAAGGGTTGGAAACTATAGAAGTTCAAAGGAATCTGTTGTAGCAAGGACGAGGATACTTTTGTTACAACAAGGCCGAGGGGAATTCTGTTGCAGTAGTGGAAGTCGAGGGGAAGTGCAAATAATTCTATTGCAACAGTGGAAGTTGAGGATAAGTGAAGTCCTCTTAGGGAGCGAGAGTGGAAGAAGGGGTAGTCAAGAAGGTCCTGAATTTAGGTCAAGGATTACAAACCTAATTCAAGAAGGTCAAAGTTTTGAAGTAAGAAGGAAGCCAAGGTTGAAAAAGAAGCCAGGAAGGAGGAAGGAGCATAAGGTTTACTATCATTGACTAATGATCTTGTGTCTTCACCTTGGAGTGGAAAATAGGTCAGAGGTCTTAGTCTTGGTATTCATCAATTGGAATCTCTATAAGAAGAAGAATTTGTTTGGGTTTTCCTCTAAAGAGTGAGAGGTTTTGGCCCTGGCTAATAACCTATATTTTGTGTCTCTTGTTTATTTATGGTTTATGCATTGGTAGTTGTTTGATGAAGAAGAACACTAATAACCTAAGTAAAAGAAGATCCTAATATAAAAGTAAAAAACACTCACAAGCAGTTACTAATAGAAGATAAATAACTTAATTTCCATGCCCTAGTTTTCTCAACATGGTATCAGAGCTAAGGTGACAAAGTCAAGGAAAGGAATCTTATAAAAGGACACTCAAGGATCAAATATCGAGAAGGAAATCAAAATAATTTGAAGGATATTGAAGTGAAGTCAAGATCTACAAGAAAGCATCAAAACCCTATATTCCTCCCATTGAAGGAATCATTAAGAAGTCATCATTGATCCTCATAAACAAGACTTCACCATCAAAAGGGATCTCCCTCCCTATGATATCACAAATCATTATTGAAGAAAACTATCTTGAACAAAGAGACGTTTTATATCCTCTATATCATCATCAACATCAAGGAAGAAACAAGAAGAAGGATCATCATATCAAGTAAGTATATTTATGTCCACATCTGAATCTATCAAAATGTCTTTTTGCAAGGAAGCAACAAATTGGTTGGGGCTTCAAACTATCTTGCATGGAAGAAAATGATAATTTTGAATCTCATTGAAAATGTGATAATGGAACATGTCAAAGGATCTATCACTAAACCAAGAAAGGAACATGCTCAAGCTCTTGCAAAGTATATGAAAGTGGAAGTTAGGGCTCAAGGGATTCTCATAGAATCCATAAAGGATACCCTTATCCCATATGTATCTAAACTCGAAACTTCAAAAAAAATCTATGACAAATTGGTAAAGTTGTAGTCTGTAAGCACTGCTGGAGAAGTAATATCATTAAGGAAATAACTCTACAAGCTGAATATGTCAAGGAAATAAGGAATAGCCTCATACTTTATGAGGATATCTGAAATCCATGATCAACTAAAAGATCTGAGAGAAGTCATGTTTGATAAAGAAATGAATACAATTGTATTAAACACACTACTAGAGGAGTGGGGTAACTTTACCTCAAGTATTTATTGGAAGAAAGAAGCTATTCCATTCGATGAACTATGGTCATTGTGAAAGATTGAAGAATCTAGACTAAAGTAAAATTTTTATGTGGGAGCAGGTGAGAAAAACTTAAGCATATGCTGCTATGACAAAAAGAAAGGGAAAATTTGGAAAGTTTCGTCCTCAGAAAAAGAAGAAGAACATGGCTAAAATACAATGCTATGGGTGTCAAGAGTTTGGGAAATATAGAAGAGATTGTCCTAAGATCAAGAAGGACAATAAAAAAAGAGGAAGAGAAGAAACCCAGATCACCGAGGAAGTGGAGGAAGATGAAAGGAAGAAGTCCAAGAAGAAGGAAGTAATAGATCTCCACTATTGAGATAGTCTTCCTCAAATAAGTTCTTTTGAAGTTCCTAAGTCTTTTGTTGTAAGATATGACTATCATGATTAACTAAGTAAAATAATGGGATGCATTAAAGCATCATGGAAGCATTGAAAGCAAGAGCTTGGGACATCATAGAAAATCACGAAAGATGGTTAGAATCTATGGACGTCAAGAATACAACTCTTGGGAATCTCATTGAAAACATAAGTGGAAAGGTTATCTAGTACAAGGTTCATCATACATCTATCAAAAGGAAACATCTATTGATGGGGATGCTTTAGATCCTCAAGATTCTCTAGTGGAATCTTCATTGAAAGGTTCATCGATCATGAGGGGAAGCAAGTGTTTCATCAAGAATTCCAAAGTTTTGGAATTCATGGGTGATGGTATGATGACATAAATGGAAAAGAATATCAAGGGATTGAAGCTCTTTCAATCAAGCAAGTTGCTGCATGAATTCTGGATGACCCAAAGGAAAATGAGGTAAGTATGCTTACAGTCTATATTGAAGAGTCGTGTCATATGGTTGCAGGTAACATGGATCAATGCTCTATCTTGAGAGCATGATCAAAGGAAGGATCTCCTCCTTCGAAGGAATGAAAAAATGCATGGGTCACACATTCACTAAAATCAACATAATATGTCCTCATATGTAATATGAGGTCGTTGACTATAATTGAGGAATTTTGATTGGAAATTCCTGGGAATGAAATTTGTGAAGAAAGGAAGAGATCATGGAATATGCAACCATGGTAAAGGAAAACAACATCCGAAAACTGAAATATTTGACTATGATATCTCCCAGAAAGATATGAAGACTCTGATGGAAGTATGAAAAATATGGATACCCTTGATAATGGTTATCTTTGGGATATGTGTCGATATGTATGCAGGATGATGATGGAAACTAGAAGATGTCATGATAAAAGACCATCACAAAGGTAATGTTGATTCCTTTATTTTTTGAAAAATTATATGGATGGGTTTATATAGGGCTTCTGAGGGAAGATCTATGGATGTCTTCCATCACCGATGCACATGTAGTAGAATGCAAGATCCTTAAGGAAACATGGCATGAAGAAAGAAACATGGCATGAAGGAAGGCCACATATGGACTGATGGATCGCTTTCTGATGAATACATGGCTGACCCATGTATGAAAGTGATGGATAGTTGGTGCCCTATGTAGAAGTCCCAAACATGAACACTCCTAGATAACGCAAAGAAGTTCATGAAATCGTAAGGATGAGTTCTTCAAGTCGCTGGTTGTCCCATCATCTCTACTTGAGGAGTTGTTGTAGGTTCTGATTAAGAGGGAGCCTAGAAACAAGTTTCTTACTTGGAAGAAAATTGGAAATTCCTAAGCCAAGAGGGAGCTTAGGTACATTATTTCCATAGGAATGAGTACATTCCTTTATTGGAATAGACATGTCCTCCCTAATTAAGAGGGAGAGATAAACACATCATTCTTGTCATCACTTCAGAAGATAGAATGGAAGATTGGGTAAACATCTGGAATATCATACTCTTTGAGGATGATTTGGGACATCCAAGATAAGAGTAGTTGTAAAGTACCAATATTATTTGAGGTCTGGGAATCCAAGATAAGAATGGTCCTGGTGGAACACACCCTGAGAACCCAGGTGGGGTATGTTCCGAGAGAGACAATGATGAGGGTGTCTATACATCATTGGTCTCACCAGCATTGTTCTTAGATCTAGTGGAGAGATAGATCTGTTAGTCAAGGCCTTGCTATCTGACAACATTGTTGCTATTCTAAAAAGATGTGTTACCAATCCAACTTTTCTTATGAGAAATTATTTAGATTGAGAATGACCAAGTACCACTATGAATACCTCCCTAGTTAAGAGGGAGTGTTGAAAAATGTAACTAGGTTCGTCTTTATAATGACATGTGGAAATATGATTTTATGTAATTGATGAAAATAATAAAAATAAAATTATTATTAATGCTTGTCTCATGGGTTTCATGAGCAAGGAATTTTATTTTTAGTGATGGCTCCCATTGTGAGCCTTTAGGACCTGTCATCTAGTCATAGAAGTCAATTTGATTCTATGTCATGTATGAAGGACCCTTCTTGGGCATAATATATTTAAATATGAGTCAATGGAAATGTCAGGTAGCCCTCCAAGACCAAGCACAAGCATTAACCTCAAGTTGGCTTCAAAGCGTAATTAATTATCTCCTCCAACAAACATGTCATCTCACACTCTTCGAGTTGACTAATTTGAGGGGGAAACCACTATAAATAGGTAGCTTGGCCTCAATAAAGATCACCGAAAAATTCAGAGAAGTGAAAGTCTACAGTTAGAAGTGTGAAAGGGTAAAAGAAAAAGCTTCTCAACCAATGAAGTAACAAGAAGGAAGAGTGAAGTTCTTAAGGACATTTTTGGGTCTGTTTTAAGGGTTGAAAAATCTATGCGTTCAAAGGAATCTGTAGCAACAAGGCCGAGGAGAATTCTGTTGCAACAAAGCCTAGGAGAATTCTATTGCAGCAAGGCCGAGGAGAATTCTATTGGAGTAGTGGCAGCTGAGGAGAAGTGCAGAGAATTATATTGCAATAGTGGAAGCCGAGGAGAAGTGCAATCCTCCTAGGGAGATGAAGTGGAAGAAGGGGTAGTCAAGGAGGTCCTAAATTAAGGTAAAGGATTATGGACCTAATTCAAGAAGGTCGAAGGTTTGAAGCAAGAAGGAAGCCAAGATTGAAGAAGAAGATGAGAAGGAGGAAGGAGCAGAAGGTTGAATATCATTGACTAAGGATCTTGTGTCTTGGCCTTGGAGTGGCAAATAGGTCAAGGGTATTGGTCTTGGTAATTGTCAATTGGAATCTCTATAAGAATAATAATTTGTTTTGGTTTTCCTCTTAGGAGTGAGAGGTTTTGGACTTGGATGATAACATATATTTAGTGTCTCTTGTGTCTTTATGGTTTATGCATTGGTAGCTGTTTGATGAAGAAGAACACTAATAAACTAAGTAAAAGAAGATCCTAATCTAAAAAAGTAAAAATCACTCACAAGAAGCTACTAATAAAAGATAAATCACTTAATTGCTATGCCCTAGTTTTCTCAACATTTCCATGAGTAACAAGCTTAACGTGGCATCCTCTTGAGTCATGGTGGACAAAACAAGAAGCTCAACTTCAAGGTGGCATAACTTTTTCTTACAAACTCCATTTGATGTCTTTTTTGGAATGTTGGAAAGGTCTCTACATGAGGAAAAAAGCAAGGGGGTCTAACACAAGTGAGAGTTTTTGGACCCCAAAAATATTTCATTTAATTCATCAAACTATCTCCAGAAGGTTTTTTTACCACCCAAACTAGCAGGGGACCTAAGGGGGATCCCTAAAGGGTAGATGCTAGGACAAGGGAAACAAATGGAGACTTAGCCCACTGTCACCTCAACTAAAGATCCCTTCTATTTATGTACTTTCACCGATGGGAGGAGACTTGATATATTATGGAGTCACCGATGAAGGATAAGTCAATTAAAGGATGTGGAGTGACCCAAATTATCTCTCTCTCGTAAGAGTTGGAAAGATAGAGTTTGCTTGGTTTCTAATCAAGGTACAATGTCTTATAGGGAAAGGAAGGGAGGATTTGAGGGTTAGGTTTATGGGATATGACTTGTGAATGAGTTTCCCAATCCCTAAAATACTTATTGAAATTGGTATCCTAGATGGTTCTTGAAGAATAATCTTTTCAAAGAAATGGGACCACACGGAACCACACGAGACCAAGAAAACCCAGTCTAGGGATGTGGGAAAAAGTATGTCAACCAATGATGTTCTTACCCTAGAAAAGGTGGTGGAAAGGATAAAAGAAAGAATTTTCACTTGAAGGTGTTGAATTGATCCTATGAGGTAGCAGCCTTGGGGATGCTAGGGCAAAGTTTGGTGTTGGAGCTAGGGATAAGATTTTCTCCCAACTCCACCATTGAAATGGATTCAAAATTGGAGGAGGAATTGAATATACATTAGAGAAGGAGACCCTAGGAGATCAAAATTTTTGGAGGGATAGCTTGTCAGGAAAATGATTCCCTAAGTGACCCAACTTGGCTAGACCTAGGAAAAGGAGAAAACGATGTGATTTTAGGTCACCACCTTTTGGTAGATCAGTGCCTTAGTCATGGGAGAATGGATTCTATGATGAATATGAGTGAGGACCTTTGGTTCTTGATCAAGGAGGCCTCAAGAATACTTCGCTAGCCTTCTAGGTCAAAGAGAAGTAATCTTGCAACTTTTATACTTCGATGCACAAGGAGATGGCTTATTAAGGTCAAATTACTTGATAGAATTACCCCCAAGATATTTCGTTCCATTACATGTACTGTACATTGAGAGATGCTATAATAGAGACAAAATTCCACAACTTTAAGCAGTAAATGCATGCAACAATTAGCCCTAGAAATAGCAAAAATCCTAGTCCAATGTATATGACAAAGTAAAACAAGAATAATATTAAAAGGATGTACTTACATGTAACATAGTATATCCAACCATCCATAATTGAAAAAAGAGAAGCTTCAAGATAAGATATACCAATATTCACGCATCAAAATTCATCCATAAAGCTCCAATTCATCCTTAAGAAAAAGTGCAAAAATCTCAAGAGAGAGAAGAGATCCAATCCAAAGTGATGATGAGAAAATGAGCTCATCTCACTTGTACTTATACACAACTTAGGAGTTCGAATTAGCCTCCTTGGCATACATAAGCCCCAAAAATAAAACAATGTTCTAATAATCCAACTTTTGGTGATAAGCCCACCGAACTAGCTCATAAATGCAAATAATAATCTATGCATGTTGTAGGGACCTCTAAGAGGCCTAATGAGGTCCATGGGTTCCACAATGAAGAATATGACCCTCAAAATCAGTGGGCAAGGGGTTGGCCCCTTGTAATAACTTGTGGTGCTCCAAATGACATGTGGGAGCACACAAGTGTCCTCATGGGTCTCCAAATAAATTTGAGGTGCCTATAGATCACTTGCAAGGGCTAGGATGATGGTGTAGGAGATGCCATATCATTGTGCAAGTCTTGGATCATCTTCCAAGTGTATGGTGTAAATGTGGGGCCACCTAGGCATGATGGATCAGATGCATCTTCCTCATCCAATAAGTGAACCACGAGTAATCCTTGAATGGCTGTGGGGATCCATGGAGTGTTGTTTGCTACTGTGGAGACCCATGGCTCTCAACATACACCCTACAAGTTCCAATGTAGCCCTATCAAGGATTAGGAACCTGTATAGGGAGACCAAACCCAAAATGGAGACCATCTGCAATCCTACATAAGATCCAACGCGTCCCCTAGCTTTCTAGTGCAACAAGTCATTAGAGAAATCAAGTAAATGATCTTACCAAACCATGGACCACAGGTGGGGACTTTATAATGGTCTGCCTTTCCATAATGGGCTTCGAGATGTGACAATGTCTCCTAAACTCCAAATGGGGTTAACTAATAATCCTATTAGGTGGTTTCTACTTATAAAGGGGATAATATAGACAAGGTACATCCTTCAAAAGGTGGTGGCATGTGGCATATAGGTGAATGATGTAGGGAATGAGAAGGGGAAACTCTAGGTCACATGCTTAGTACAAGGGTAGATAATAAGAGGGAAGCCCACACTTGGGTTTATAATATATAGGAGGAGAAATCATGGTACATGAGGTGCCTCGACCTTGATTTTTCCACCCTTCTTTATATGTCTTTTTCCTTTTTATGATTTTATTTGATTAGTTTCTTAGGGCTAAAGGGGAAAGAGCATGATGTATAAGATATAGCAGTGAACAACCCCTTTTAAGGTATGGTAGTTCATTTCCTACCAGGGGTTGGGACAATCATGGGTTCCTTTATGATGAAGGAGGTTCATAGAACCTGTAGGAACTAGGGTGATGACCATGATGATGGAGTAGAGCTCATGTATTGGATTTTTCCCACGTGCTAGATATGTTTGTCCCAACCATATTTTTCATTTTGTGGTACATTTTCTTGTTGAATGTGGCCAAATATTCTTTTATCTTTCTTTTTAGCTAAATCAACCTCTGGGCATCATTCCAGGCCATGACCCAAGGTGTGGGCAAGGGGAAGGGACGAGCTAACTCTATGTGGACCTAGGTAGGAGAGATGATGAATGGGCTCATAATGAATGGAAAGGGGGTAATATAAGTGGATAAGGGAGTAGGACCACACAACCATAAATTGAGCTTTCCATGAAATACCATCCCTAAAGCCAAATGGTCAGTAAAAGAGATCCCACGGGACTAGAATGCAAGGTTAATATCCAAAAGAGGTCTAGGGGATGAGGGCACATACCTAACCCATTATCTCCACTGAATCCCTCAATTAGTCCATGCCTAGAAGTGTCCATGATAAGCAAGCCATAATACTCAATTACCAAATTACAAGCATACCTTTAAGTTCGCGAGGCCCACCTTCAAACATACGATCATGACAGATTGGGGAGGGACCACATGGCTAGCCTAGGTGGTGGATAAATGGCATAATGAGTTCTTTGGTGGCGCAAGGGGCTTCTAGATACAGAATAAGGACCATCTTGGAGAATTTTTTTCTCCTATGGATATCCCCCACAAAATGGTGGGTAACATATAGGTCCAACTGGGATGTGATCTCTCTTGAAGTAGGCGAAGCTACTCGAACGGGAGGTCATGAGAACTCCAACAATCTCTTGGTTACCGTAGACCTATCACCTGCACATATAATATATGGAAAAACATTGGGCAACATGCTTTCACGATAGCTCATGATCGCCTATGCTTAATGTTAGGCCATAAATCAACTGAAAAATAAAATATGAAAATTTTAATTTAGTTTCATCTAATATACCATGAGAAATATCATGCAATGTCAATTCTAATGAGAAAATGAGAATGCAATGCATCCTATCCTAACATGTATATAGTAAGGCTAATACTAAGTCTAATCATAAATCCAGTGCAACCAACATATCATCACATCAATATACGTGTGCCTCTTAGTATGATTATTCATGTAGCAACTCACAAATTGAATGTGTACATGGTCACATGGTAGATCAAGTGGGTGGGAGGTAGGAAAATATGATCTCCATATGAGGTAAACGAAATTCCTAGGATAATTAAAATAGGTCAATCTAGAGGTTTTGAGCTTTCCTTCTAGGTAAACAACAGTGGAATAAATGACCACTTTCAAGAAATCCTTATCACAATCATTGTCTATAATATCATGGTTTGTAGATGCCACAAGGTTGTGATGAGAGGGGAACAAAAGGTTAGGGATAGAAGGAGTGCAACAAATGGGTCACTCAAGGTGATGGTCACAATGGGGAGGGGAGGTCATGGAGTGATCACAACCCTGAGGATGAGTCAAAGGGGATAAAGTATATTCAATGAAGGGTTCTTCCTTGACACCATATTCAGAAAGGGGAAAAGGGGCCATTAGGGGAATTTTGAGGTCTAAAATGGGCCTCATAAGGAAATTATAAAACAATAGTAGAAATAATAAAATAAGATTAGATTACATCATCATATTTTAGAGGGAAAAAATAAAAAACTACTTCTTCAACTCATATTTTCAACTTATCTCGGGTTTACTCAAATTTCAAGGTGAACACTTGTTGGATGCAAAATTGGATTCCTCATCCTAGGAGTACCCATTTCGCATACTTTCGACGGACCTTGCTACACGAAAAATGAGAAATACATGAGAAAACATGATTGGGATCACCTTTTTTCATGTATTTCTCATTTTTAGTGTAGTAGGGTCTATCAAAAGTATGCAACACAGGTACTCTTTGGATGATGAATTAAATTTTGCATCAAATGAGTACTCCCTCTTGAAATTTGAGTAAAACATTAGGGAGATAAGTTGAAAATACGAGTTGAAAAAGTAGTTCTATTATTTTATTATTTTTTAATCTTTTTACTTTTTTACTCCAAAAATGGTGAATCATCCCCAATGGTTGACATCATCATCTTGAATCTTATTGGTTCTTATAAAGTTTATTTTGGTTGTACATTTTTCTTAGGAGGCCCATTTTAGACCTCAAAATTCCTCTAATGATTTTCACTCGAGGTAATATCAAAAGGGACAAGGGAATTATTTGAGGAAGACTCAAGGTGATGAACAAGAGGGAAAGGCAAAGGAGAGGGCGAAGTATCATATTCAACGGGTTTTCCTTCCCCACAATATAAAGGCTCAAGTGATTTGAATACATGGTCATAAGGTGGGTAGGTGGGAGCCTCATTGCTTTCCTCATTATAAGCATCAAAGATTGAGCTTTCATTAAAAGGAGAATCAATCACTTCCAACTATCCTTCTTGTTGTGAGGGAACATAATAATTCTCCTTTCCAAAGGTATATATGGAAATGTCATTGCAAATAATGTCTGAGATAAAGGAAAAACCAATCTCAATCTTATCTTCCTTGTTAGTATCATAAATGGGAGCACAATCAAATTGATGCCCAACAATCTCCCATTTCTCCTTTTCAATGCAGAAATAATCTCCAATGTCATTTTCCAAGGAGCTCATGGGATCACTTTCTTCAATGTTTTCAAAAGGAGAGTCACCAGGAGTGATATCCTTGAGAAGGATAAGGTCAGCCTCAGACTTAATTTCCATAACTTCATTCTCCTCAACACATGTGCTCTCAAAATAATCTTTCCCTTCCCGCAACCCCAACGAGGACTCATCTTCCTGCTCATCACTAAGATCTTCAAGGTCATCTTCATATTGGTTGGTTGACAAGCAGGACCTATATTCTTCTCTCTTCTCTTGAAGAACAATGGCTAAGGTATTTGTTACATGATTATGGTAGTATGTTTCTTGGAGGAGAGCATTAGTAGGGTTCTATTTATATTCACATTTCATCTTATGAAGCTTCACCTCTTCATCATATAAATAGGAGAAAACTTCATTAGAATTATATTCCCTTACTACCTCCCTGCATGACCTACTATATTCATCCATTCTTTCCTGCATGATTTGGAGTCTCACAAGATCCAACTCTTCTTCATCCTCAAAGGATGTATTCCCTTTACCATTGTTATTGATGAGGTTATCTAGAATATTAACAACACAGGTTATGTGAGCAAGGTCAAGGAGACAATTAGGATCCTTTTCATAAGCACACCTTACTATGTCGAGGTTTACTTCTTGCGACCTATAAAACCTGGGCATGAATTCCATATCCATGCCCTCCAACATATTTTGATAAGATTCTGCATATTCGACCGCTTTATTTTGTAGTTCCTAAATCTCTTGGTTATGAGTTTTTCAAGTATAGGACCAAGAGAAATCTCCATTTTCTATGATTTTTCATATTAAGATTATAATGGAGTCGCTAGGGTGAATTAAAGTGCCTTGATATATGCTTTCTTCACCCTACAAGCATTAACTTTAAAGCTAAATGAATAACTAGGGATTCGTTCTTCTGGTGGAGTCACCAATAATGATATGTCAATATGTCGTATGGGGAACAAAACACACATTTCGTGTCCTCGACAATGATGCCAAAATGTTACTGCCCAAACTAGTAGGGGACCTAAGGGGGACCCCTAAAGGGCAGATGATAGGCCAAGGGCAACAAATGGAGACTTAGCCCATTATCACCTCATCTAAAGCTCCCTTCTATTTATGGAATTTCACCGATGGGAGGAGACTCGGTATATTATGGAGTCACCGATGAAAGATAAGTCAATGAAAGGATGTGGAGTGACCCAAATAATCCCTCTCCCGGAAGAGTTGGAAAGATAAAGCTTGCTTGATTTCTAATCAAGGTACAATGTATTATAGGGAAAGGAAGGGAGGATTTGAGGGTTAGGTTTATAGGATATGACTCACGAATGAGTTTTCCAATCCATAAAATCCTTATTGAAATTGGTGTCCCAGATGGTTCTTGAAGAATTGTCTTTTCAAAGGAAAGGGACCACATGGGACCAAATAGACCTAGTCTAGGGTAGGGGGAAAGAGTATGGAAACTAATGATGTTCTTACCCTAGAAAAGGGTGGGGAAAGGATCAAATAAATACTTTTCACTTGAAGGTGTTGAATTGATCCTATGAAGTAGTAGCCTTGGGGATGCTAAGGAAAAGTTTTGTCTTGGTGCTAAGACTCGAATTTTCTCCCAAATCCAATATCAGAATGGCTTCAAAATTGGACGAGGCCTCGATGAGACACCATCGCAGGAGACAATAGGAGATCAAACTTTTTGGAGGGATAGTTTGTCGAGAAAATGATGCCTTAGGTGACTTGGCTAGACCTGGGAAAAGGTGAAAAATACATGATTTTAGGTGACCACATTTTGGTAGATCAATTCCTTAGTCTTGGGAGAATGGAGTCTATGATGAATATGAGTGAGGACCTTTGGTTCTTGATCAAGGAGGCCTCAAGACTACTTCGTGAGCCTTCTAGGTCAAAGAGAAGCAATCTTGCAGCTTTATACTTCAATGCACAAAGGGGATGGCTTATCAAGGTCAAGTTCTTTGATAGAATTACCATTAGGAGATTTCATTAACATTACATGGCCCATACATTGGGAGATGCTATAATAGAGACAAAAATTCACAATTTTAAGTAGTAAATGCATGCAAAAATTAGCCCTAGAAATAGCGAAAATCCCAGTCCAATGTATATGACAAAGTAAAACAAGAATAACAATAAACAAATGTACATACACGTAATGTACATACACGTAATGTACATACACGTAACATAGTGTTGGGTGCAGGAATTGCACTTAAGCAAGCTCCTTCAACACTTAATTGTCAACCTGAGGGTTTCGTAAACTTAGAGATGAAGCATAGGTAATGCCAGAAGTGGTATGAACTTTTCATATTTCTATTCCTACTTCTCAATTGAAATATTGCAGAATCAAATAGAAAAATCACAAAGGGAAACTGACACCTAAGTAATTCTAGTGCTGGAATGTCAAAGAATGCATTTGTAAAGAAATCAAATAAAGGAACTTTCATACTGCTGTAAACAATCTTAAATGTTGAAGTAAAACTCTATGTTTATCCCAAGTATATTAGGTGGTAGTTTAACAAGTGGGCCCTCGAAAAGATCTACCTTCTAAATGATTTTCCTTCTCACACTAAGCGATCGTTCCTGTACTCTTGCAATCTTCTTGCACTAGTACAAGTACTAAACTTATGTGAGACGTATATTTTACACTTATACTAAAGACTTATGTCTTCATGTAGGGCTCTAAGCCTCAAGGCTTGGAGCACTCTATTCCTGTAACAAGAACTGGTTCTTGTACCGGAACAAAGCTTCCTAAACCAAGTATTCCAATTTACTTTTGGGAAAAATAAAAGGGCGTGTTAACTATAAAACAAATTGCAAATGTGAGTAGAATCTGAAATAACTTGCACACAAAAAATAATGCTTCAATCAACTGAATCTCGCAAATAGAAATAAACTTTTAAGATGAAAACAATCTTCAAAAGTTAAAGCAAACCTTCTTCAGTCAAAGGGTTTTGCATGCAATCAAATCTAACTCAAAACGGGTTCACTATAATATTTCATATTACTTTTAATCCTTAAATCGTGAGGTGCAGACATAAATTAAGATATTGCAACAAAGCTCTTTTCTATTTAATGAAGTCATCTTTAATCTTTAGAAGTTTAAATTTTAGTATTAGAAATTCTTCCTTTTGATGATGAATGCTTACTTTGTAGAAATATATTAAATCATATAAAGGAAAAAGAATAAAACACTTGTTGTAAATGAACTAGCGAACCAGAGTGCAAAATCCTACATGCACTGGGGTAGGAATAATCTTATTTGCATGATCCAAGCAACACACTCGTCTCCCGTTTTAGGAAACGAAAAATATTCAACACGCTAATAATGCATCAATGAAAGATTAAAACGTAGAGTGAGAAAATCATGACACAACTCCTTGTATTAATTCTGATCAACAAATATACGTTATGAGTTCAAGTCCAGCCCAGAATGAGGACGACAACGAGATTACAAATTAACCAAATATTACAATTACACTGCTATTGCTAACCTAGTTCTATCTGAGAGCTATACTTTATACTACCCTTCGGCCTACAACCATAATCGAAAATTACACAGCTGTTCCAAATCGAGCCTTTCGACTGAAACGAAATAACAAACAAAATTACAAAAATAAGCCAGCGGATATAATAAGATGTGAACTAATTGTCGGTTGTAGACCTTATCCTCGGCCATATCCCTGACTATCCTCCACTTGAGTTCAACTCTGGATGACTGCAACCGAACTAGACGACATGGACCAAGATGCCCACGTGAAGTGATTGAGCTGTTGCGGAGATCACAAAACGGATAGTTGCTGGCAGTGCAAGAATCTACCTGTACTAGATCAAGCGAATACAATGATTAATACTTTAGCTTATCAAATACTTTAGGAAAGTAAATATAAGTTACAAGAAATATTAAAGGCACGAAATCTATTTAAAATGATTAATTAAGCACCTAATAAACCTTAAACATGAAATATGAAGTTTATGTAGGAATAGACAGTATTCTTGGACTAGTGCAGGAATGGGGAGGTTTTATGGAGATAAATAGAGGTTAAAGATTATGGTTTTGTAATAGGAAGGGGGTAAAAACAAAACATTTCAGCCTACCAACACATAGTATATCCAACCATCCACAATTTAAATAAGAGAAGCTCCAAGATAAGATAGACCAATATCCACACATCAAAATTCATCCATAAAGCTCCAATTCATCCTCTAGAAAAAGTGCGAAATTATCAAGAGAGAGAAGAGATCCAATCCAAAGTGATGATGAGAAAATGAGCTCATCTCACTTGTATTTATACACAACCTAGGAGTTCGAATCAGCCTCCTTGGCCTACATAAGCCCCAAAGATAAAATAATGTTCTAATAATCCAACTTTTGGTGACAAGCCCACCGAACTAGCTCATAAATGAAAAAGTAAACCTCTCAAGAGGTCAAATAATAATCTATGCATGTTGTAGGGCCTTCCAAGAGGCCTAATGAGGTCCACGGGTTCCACCATGAAGAATAGGACCCTCAAAAGTAGTGGAAAAGGGGTTGGCCCCTTGTAATAACCTGTGGTGCTCCAAATGACATGTGGAGGCACACAAGTGTCCTCATGGGTCTCCAAATAAATATAAGGTGCCTGTAGATCGCCTGCAAGGGCTAGGATGATGGTGTAGGAGATGCCATATCATTGTGTAAGTCCTGGATCATCTGCTAAGTGTATGGTGTAAATATGGGGCCACATAGGCATGATGGATCAGATGCATCGTCCTCGTCCAATAAGTGAATCACAAGTAATCCTTGAATGGATGTGGGGATCCATGGAGTGTTTTTTGTTGCTGTGGAGACCCATGGCTCTCAACGTACACCCTACAAGTTCCAATGTAGCCCTCTGAAGGATTATGAACTTGTATAGGGAGACCGAACCCAAAATGGAGACCATCTGCAATCCTACATAAGATCCAATGCATCCTCTAGCCTTTTAGTACAACAAGTCATTAGAGAAATTGAGTAAATGAGCTTACCAAATCATGGACCATAGGTGGGGATTTTATAATGGCCTTCCCTTCCATAATGGGCTTCGGGATGTGCCAATGTATCCTAAACTCCAAATGGAGTTAACCAATAATCTTATTAGATGGTTTCTACTTCTAAAGGGAATAATATAGTCAAGGTACATTCATTAAAAGGTGCTGGTATGTGGCATGTTAGGGTCAGTAGTTTCATCGTCAAATATATTTTCCATATCCTTTAATTTTCAGTTTTTGAATAATTTGAGCCTATGATCACTGCTGCTATCATAGTCTCGCGGGTTACTATCCATCATTGTCAACTTTGTGTCATTAAGGGTTCACCAAAAATAGGTAGGAGTTTCAAGTTAATGGGAATCATGGTCGTTGCGCAACCGCTGCGCGAGTGGGTATCAACCATTTAGGAGGTTTGCAAGAGTTGGAGAAACTACTTCAAGAGTTCTACACCATCACACAACTATTTCAAGCATACCCATTTGATCCATTTTTCCAGAGGAGGTGTGCAACCATATAGAGCATGGAGTGCTACTTAGAGGTTTTTGGGAACTTGAAAGATGTTTTTCTCAAGTATGGTTGAAATAACAATAAACTCTTCCCATTTTTTCATAGATGTCATGGATTGGGAGATTCAAATGCATCTTCAAAGCATATTTTTCAGACTATGCAAATTTCTTGTTTTAGCCATTGTTTTGCAGAAGATTTTCTAAGGAGCTAGGGAAGAATTTGAAGAAACTGAGAGAGTTTGTCTTCACAACAAACTCATATACAAAAACCTTTCTTAGATTTTACACAGGTGCTGCATTTTGGGAGTTACAGGTGTTACTTGGAGACCCAGTTTTAAAATTTCTTACTGCCATAATTGTGTAGTTTCTTGAAATTCGAGTTGTGAATTCAAATTTGTGGAAGGTTTGAGACATAAAATGGGTCCTAATCCAACTCATCAAAGTTTGACCTTTCTATTGTGATGCTAGTGATAAATATAAAATGATGGATAGGTCATTTTCTAGGAGATAGGATAAAGTGTTTATTTTTTAATTTTTAAAAAGATAAAAAGCGACAACTTTTATTATTAGTTTTATTTAGTTTTTTTGGTTAAAAAAAATAGTATGTGGATAAATCACGCAATATATCTGGTCATATGGGCATGTTTTGTTAAAAATGTATTTGAGGCCACACAGAATAGTAAGAAAAGGTTCGGATTTGAGGAGAATTATTGTGTATGTATTTCCTTTTGTCGGAATAAAATTATCAGTGCAATGAGTTTTCCATTTAGCAGAGATTCTTGTGGTATGAAATTCAAGTTTTTGTGACTTCTCTTATGTGTATGTTATTTACTGTGTCATTGTTCAATTTCTTCACTTCCATATTGTTTATAAGACAATTGTATGTATTTCCTTTTGCCGGAATAAAATTATCAGTGCAGTGAGTTTTCCATTTAGCAGAGATTCTTGTGGTATGAAATTCAAGTTTATGTGACTTCTCTTATGTGTATGTTATTTACTGTGTCATTGTTCAATTTCTTCACTTCCATATTGTTTTTTTTTCCGAAGAAAAAGCGAACTTTTTATTAGAGATAAAAAGTTACATTGCAAATGCATCAGCATCTCTGTTTGACTGTTAGGCTGTTTTGATTACAACCAAAAATCTGTCCTACTTGCAGCAAGTAGTTAACAGGTCTATGGGGTGAAAAACCCTCTCAGAGCTGTTCGGCCGAGGCCTGTAAAAAACATTTCAGCATGCCAAAAGGCCTTCCAAAACAAGTGGGTCTCCTCGACAGAGGAAAACAACCCTTACAAAAATTGTTGTATTATCAGAACTTCTAGAACCGATTTAAACAAAAATAAAAGTTTTTTATATGAGAGATAAATATAAGATTATATATATGCTAAAAAGGAACAGTCAAAATTGCTGGAGATAAGGTGGCTGATCTGAAGAGCTGGTCTGACCATGATTAACCTGTTCTATTTTCCACCTGCCCATATCTTGTTGTAAACCTTTTTTAGAAAGGTGGTCTGCTGAGTCATTGAGTTCCCTGTAGATGTGACAAATGGAAAAACAGTTAAAAGAAAGTTTCAATACCTGAATTTCATCCAGCAGAATTTTTAAAAATTGATTTTTGCAAGCACTGTGTCCATTAACCCATTTGATGACATTAAGAGAATCTCCGAAGATCTGAATTGTGGGGATGTTCCTCTGAATGAGCCAGCATAAGAGAAGTTTCAGCGCTGCCAGTTCCGCGAAATTATTTGAGCCAGAGCCCAACCCGACCGAGGCTTTTATGAGCTGATCAGGATTTTCATGGATGACTATACCAGCACCTGCCTTGTTGTTCTGGGAAGCCCCATCAAAAAATGCCCAAGGAATACCCTCTTTTAATTGAATTTCCTTGATTTGTCTTGGAGGGGAAATCACTTCTGATTCAGGGATGCTGGAGAAGATAGAGACACTGAGGGTTGCCGAAACTGACCGCGGGATTTCCAAGTCCTGAAAAATGCTTTTATTCCTTGCTATCCAAACCCCCCAGCAGATGATCAAGGGAAGATTTCTCATATTTCCTTCAGGATGCTGTTGCCACCAATTAGACCATGCCTCGGTCATATTTCCTCCTACCCAGGCAAAACTTTTATTTAACAGCTTTCCTGCCTCCCCCCATATCTTTTTTGTTTCTTGACAGTTTAGGAACAGGTGGTTGATGGATTCGGCTTCTGATTTGCATAGTGTGCATCTCCCTGGGCCATGCATGTATCTTGACTGTAGAATGTCCCAGGTTGGGATTTTTCTTCTTAGAATGCACCAAAAGAGTATTTTTGTCTTAGGAGGGGATTTGAGCTTCCATAGGTGCCTCGACCACCATTCGGGAGGCTCCCATCCTTTCCTAGACATGAGGAATTTGTACCCACTTTTTGGTGAATATTCTCCAGTGTCTGCATGTGCCCAGATGAGTTCGTCTGGACTATCTTTCAGTCTGGCTTGTGATCTGATGAGCTCCTGAGTATAGGTGTTCCATTCATTCCTCCAGTCTTGTTCTAGTTCCAGATCTTCTCCGTCTTTCCAGGCCTGTCCCCAAATGGATGAGTGACCAATTTTTTCCACCTGATACAAGAAATAAATACCTCTGCTTTCTAAATGCTGGGTTAGACCGGGAGAAAGGGCATAATTCATATTACACCCGACCCATGGATCCTTCCCTATCTTCACACTTCGCCCGTTTCCAATTTTCCACGCTAGCCCCTGCTCAATCACTCTAAAGGATTCCACCGTTGCTTTCCATATCACTGAGGCATTTTTCTTATTCTTAGCTGGGTTCCTGATCCAGTCTTCTAATGGCACCGGGTCAATGTATTTCCTCTTGATCACTCTTGTCCAGAGGTTTTCCAACTTGATAAGCCTCCATCCCGATTTAGCAGCCAGAGAAAGGCTGAATTCTGGGAGGCTTTTTATCCCCCATCCTCCCCGGTCTTTAGGCCTTGCCACTTTCTCCCAGGCAACCCATGGAAGAACAACCTTTTCTTTAGATCCTGCCCAGAGGAATCTGCTACAAATTCTTCTGATTTTTTCCAGCGTGCCCTTAGGGACCCATGTCAGCGCTGCCCAGTAGACTGGGATGGCCAGGAGCACTGATTTAATTAGAGTCAGTCTTCCTGCTCTGGAAAGCCATTTGTAACTCCAGTGGGATATTCTGGCTTCTAGTTTTGCAGTCAGCCAGTTCCAATCCTCTTTCTTATATGCATTGGGTTTTAACCAGAAGCCTAGGTACTTGAAGGGGGATTGCATGTTGCTTACTTCAAAAGGAAAGTGTGAGAGAATTTGTGCTCTGTCGTGCCGGTTTAATCCTTCTACAATTAGTTGAGATTTCCTGGAATTTATCTGCATTCCAGTGGCTTTCATAAACAGATCAAAAATGATGCGTAGTTCTGCTAATTCATTAGGAGAACCATTTGTGAATACCAGAATATCATCTACAAAAAGGAGATGTGATATGCTTAGGTTAGCTGCTACTTCAATACCTTTGATCTTACCTTCCCTTCTGGCCTTTAGGATCAGCTGACTTAGGCCTTCTGCAACTAAAAGAAATAACAGGGGTGACAGAGGACAGCCTTGCCTCAGGCCCCTCTGTCCTTTGAAGAATGGAGTGGCTGCACTGTTGATGAGGATTGCATAGCTGACATTGGTGATGCAGCCCATTATCCAGCTGATGAAGTCGATTTTGAACCCCAGGTGAGTCAGGAGCAGACGGATATAAATCCAATTAATTCTGTCAAAGGCTTTTGATAAATCAATTTTGAGAACAACACCCTTTTTATTCTGATGTTTTACACTATGAAGAACCTCCTGGGCCACACCTATGGCTTCATGGATTTGGCGTCCATTTAGGAACCCAAATTGCTCAGCAGAGATATGCTTTGACAAGGTTGGTTTTAATCTGAGCGCAATCACTTTTGCAATTATTTTGTATATACTGTTGCATAAGGAAATAGGTCTGAAGTCTTCGAAAGATTCAGGGTTTTCCTTCTTGGGAATGAGTGCAATAAGAGTAGCATTGAAGGGGCTATAGACCTCTCCTTTAATCCTGGTCTCTTCTATGACTTCAGTGAGTTCTTCTCCAATTAGATCAAAGAAGTGGAGATAGAGTTCAATTGCCCAACCATCGGGCCCGGGGCTTTTTTCTTTTGCCATAGATTTGATGACCCCCTCCACTTCCTCTTTTGTTACAGGGATCATTACCTCCTCTGCTTCTTCGTCTTCTACAAATCTGGGAAAGCACTGAGCTGTTTTAATGACTTCTGCAATTGTGGCCTCACCAGGGTCTGCATATTGGGTTTTGAAGTGACTTAGCCCGAGAGCTGACAGGGCTTCAAAGGTCTTTTCTTCCCTACCTTCACCATTTTTTAGACTCCAGATGGTGTTTGCACTCTTCCTTCCCTTCGCATAATTATGGAAAAATTTTGTATTCTCGTCCCCAGCTTTGATCCAGGTGGCTCTGCTCTTGAGCCTCCATTCCTCCTCCTTAGCCAACAGGATTTGATTTTTGAGCTTCTCAAGTTGAATGATTTTGTCTTTGGATTCCTGAGTCGCATATCCATCCCCCTCTATACTCTCCAGATTTTGAAGCTCCTCACTGATTCGATTAAAATCCTCATTTTGTTTTGCCTTCCAGTCCTTCGCCCATGAGATTGTTGCTTTCTTCAGTCTTTTGAGATTTTCCATAAATAAGAACCCTCTGTCTTCAGCAGCTTGGTTGTCAGGATGTATCCATGTTTCCTTGAAAAGGAGATTAAAGGAGGATTCTTTCAGCCAAGCAGCATTAAACTTGAAAGGCGCCGGAGGCTTGGGAGGAGATTTTGAGAGGTCCAAGAAGATTGGAGAGTGGTCTGAAGGCCCCCCCTCTTCAACCCATTGGCGGAAGATAGGAATCCGAGAGGACAATTCCTCATTGATGAGGAAACGATCAAGCCTTTTTGCCACCCTTGCTTCCCCTACTCGACGATTCTTCCATGTTGGCTTCAGCTTAATGAGGTTTACATCAATCAGATTGTTTGCAGAGAGGAGATTATGGAAGAAGTCGGTTAAGGAATCCTCCCTAGCAGAAGGTCCCCAGGTCTCTGCTCTTCCGAGGGAGAAGTTTAAATCTCCTCCCAGCACCAGAAGGTTGTTCTTCATAACAGACTTAGCCATGAGATCATTCCAGAAAGGCATCCTTCCCTGACAAGGGCCGTAGATGTTTAGGATTGATATTGGGAAATCAAAGTCAGGGGTTTGAAATTCCATTCCCATCACCAGCTTCATACCCCATTGATTTATGATCTTGATTCGACCTTCTCTGTATCCAATGGCCAGTCCTCCGGAATGGCCTGAGGAGTCGATGGCTGAGAACTTCCAATCTGGGAGAAGGCTGGCGAGAGCCGATTCAACTTCAAATCCGTTTCCCAAGGTCTCTTGAAGGAGGAGAATGTCCGCTCTAGAGGACAGCAGCATCTCCCTGAGGGCCAGTTTTTTGGGCTTACTGGCTAAACCCCTGCAGTTCCATGATGTAAGGATCATTTTGGAACCTTTTCGGGGCCTTGCACTGCTCTAAGTGCCCCAGGGATCGATAGTTGCTTCCCATCTGCTACATCATGTTTTGCTTTTACTTGGGCCATAGAAAGACTGGATTTTCTACCTCTTTTCTTCCTAGGCTGGCTCTGAGGGAGAGCTTGGTCTATACCACCCACTGAAGATTGAGGATCGGATTTGTGGTCCAAGGATCTGAGGTTATAGGGACAGGAGGGGAGAGGAACCAGAGGGGGAGGCTCAGAGGAACATCCTTCACAATTCAGATCGAGAGCGGGGATAGCCGCCGAGATGAGATCAATACAAGTTTCTACGTTTTCCCCTTCCAAGATTTTAATTGAGTCAATGTTTTCAGGCATACAATTTGCAGAATCAGGGACCAGACATTTATTAAAGGAATCAGAAATGAGATTAGGAGAGGAGAGAGGATCTAGACTCATACCCTTGGAGTCTTCGCCGAGGTTTGTAATTTGAGCAGCAGCATCATCTTTGAGGGACTCCGGAACAGGATGCTCGATCCCTGGCTCGGGTGCTTCAACTTCCATTCTGGAATGGGGGTCCGGGGAAGAAACCTTCGGAAGCTGAGGCTCCTGCTGAGGAACTGGGTCCGGTTCTTTCTCCAATTGAGAGGCGTCATGCGAGAAACCCTGAGGTGCCATGTCTTGGTAAGAATCCGTCTCCATCTGTGCCATGGTTCTCTGAAATCTTCTCCGCCTTCTGCCCAGTGGACAGTCCTTTGCTAAATGGCCATACACATGACATCTATGACACCGGAAGGGCAAGTGTTCATAGTCAAGAATTTGTTCGAACACATAGTCTTTATACTGGAGAGGTATTGTCTTGGCTAGCCCTTTGCTCGGATTTAAACTTACAAGGATCCTGGCCATTGCCTTGTTGTGGGTTTGCAGGAAAGTCATGTCAGCCTCCAGAAAGGTGCCAAGCCTGTTCCCGATGGCTTTGAAGACCGATTCAACCCAAAGAAAGGGTGGGAGCCCAGGAATCCTTACCCATACTGGAAAAACGTCTGTCTTCTCATGCGTAGCGTCGAACAGGGGGCTCCATTTTTTGAAGAGAACCAGAATGTTCCCGAAAGCCCAGTTTCTGCTTGCTACCCAGTCTGCAGCGTGTTTGTGTTCGAAACGCACCATAAACCACCCTTTGGCGAGGATAGACACCGAGAACCCTCTGATGAGGTCCGATTGCCAATTCTTTACCCCCCAGGAGTGAATGTAAGAAGAGGAGAATTTTTTCCCCCTCGCCCTTCCTACCAGAGTACATTCTGCCGTCTCCAGGGCCTCATCTATCTGGACGTCCATGCCCAAAACCAAGTTCCCTTCTATATCCTGGGCCTTAATCGGCCGCTGTTTCTTTCTTTTCGCACCCTTATTACGAGCCCCTGGATCCTCGGCTCTTGGATCCTCACTGTTCTCTGAGAGGTCTTGCAGATCCGGGTCAATTGACAAGGAGGGAAGTTCTAAACCCTGTGAGGCCGGGGCCGAGGTCCCTTCAGCATGGATATTAGACGCAGAAAGAGGAAAGTTTGTTACCTGAGTCCCCAGATCAATGTCGATGCTGTTGTCTTGTAGAATCAGAGAACCCTCGAGAGCCTGCTCCTTCCACGCGCCTTCCCGATTAGGGTTTCCTTGTTCTTTGCCGATAGAGGTTCTGGTTAGGGCTGCAGGTCTTCCAGAAAACGTCCCAGTCCTTTGTCCTATACCAGAGCCCAAGATTACTATATCTTCGAGCCCACCCAAGAGTACTGGGCCGCAGGATGAAAGTTTTTCTTTGACAGATCGAGTGGCTGCATGAGCCTCTGCAGCACCTTGCTTGATGGGAAGTTGCGGGATACCGACGGATTTGTGGCTCGGAACACTGTCTTCCGCTTTCTTCGTCTGCTGAAGGAGCTGCAGACTGGTCTTCTGCGGATCCGGCGAAAAGGAAGCTGAGACAAGGGTTTCAGTCGCTCCAAAATATCGCTCAATGTTTTGAGCAGTAGGGTCTTTCCCCCAAACAGAGAGGATGTCTTCCAGAGCTGGGTCAAGGTCGATGGATTCGTTAGAGTTTACCATGGTTGCAACCGGTCACGGGAAGTTGACAATCGAAGGCGTAACGCTGTCGGCCAGTAGATCGGGCATCTACCTGTTTGGTAAAATGATTTTACAGTGGTTAAAACTGGTGACTTCCAGCTGTCGCTCAGGATCTGTGCTTCGACGCCCACCTGCCCTTCCGCTTGACTCTACCACCGGATCTAGTAGAACCCCGTTTGAACTCAATGCCGTTTCAGGTGACCTTCGATATCTGCCTCCCGGATCGTTGATGGGCCCAAGGCCGTGGCCCAGCCGGCCCTCTGACCCGGCCTAAGACCCTGCTATGCCGTCGTGTACATCGCCTCGGCTCCTCGAAACCGCTGCGTTTTCAGAAGCCCAATACAGTTCCCTTTGCACACCCTCAAATATTTTATTATAATGAGGTTCCTTCACTTCCATATTGTTTATAAGACAATTATTATTATTATTAGTATTATATATATATATATTTATTTTTATTTTATTTTTTTAATTTAATTTTTTATTTTTTAATTTAATTAATTAATTTTATTTTATTTTTATTTATTTATTTTATTATTATTATTATTATTATTTTTATTTTATTTTTTATTTTTATTTTTTTATTTATTATTATTATTATTATTATTATTTTTTCAGAATTCATTTATGTTAATTCTCTGGATAACTGCTCTTATTTCTGAACTATAATGGAATTCACTTTAGTAACGTGCTCCTTTATAGTGTTCCTCTAGATATTTCGATCATGAAATACATGTTTCAGAATTCAATTTATGCTCTGTCACATGTGGTTGGATATCTCTATGTAATTTCCAGTTATTTTCAAAACTCATCCTATGCTATAACCAAATGTTGTGACTTGGAATAGTACCTACCTTGCCTTTGTTTTCATAAGTGTCTAATAAGAACTTCTGATAATTTTATGTAAAACTTTGAAAAATGAATCCATGCCTAGTGACCCTCCCTCTCAAGTCCATCAACCATTTTCATTAAATCCTTTTTACAGACCTGGCCTCTGTCAAATGTCCTTGAGTGTTTTTGATTACATAATTTGATCTTCTTTCAAGTGAGGGAGCCCCCTTCGGTTGGAAAAGGCCAGTGTTCCAACCAAAAGAGGTTTGTGGTTACCTCTGGGATTTCTCTCTTCAGCCTGGAGAAATTTATGGAGTGCTAACATGGCAGATAGGTGAATGAAGTAGGGACTGAGAAGGGGCATCCCGAGGTCACATGCTGGGGTACAAGGGTAGGTAATAAGGGGGAAGCCCAAATTTGGGTTTATAATGTATAAGAGGGATAAATCATGGTACATGAGGTGCCTCGACCTTGATTTTTCCACCCTTACTTACATGCCTTTTTACTTTTTATGATTTTCTTTAATTAACTGCTTGGGGTTAAAGGGGAAAGAGTATGATGTATAAGATATAGCAGTGAACACCCCCTTTTAAGGTAGGGTGGTTTATTGCCCACTAGGGATTGGGACAATCATGGGTTCCTTTATGATGAAGGAGGTTCATAACACCTATAGGAACCAGGGTGATGGCCATGATGATGGGGTAGAGTTCATGTATTGGCTTTTTCCCACATGCTAAATGTGTTTGTCCTGACCAGATTTTGCATTTTGTGTTACATTTTCCTATTGAATGTGGCCAAATATGTTTTTATCTTTCTTTTTAGCTGCATCAACCTCCGGGGATCATTTTAGGCCATGACCCAAGGTGTGGGCAAGGGGAAGGGGCGAGCTAACCATATGTGGACTTAGTGGAGGAATGTGGACCCAGGTGGGAGAGATGATGAATGGGGTAATACTAAGTTGAAAGGGGGTAATATAAAGGGATAAGGGAGTAGGACCATGTAACCAAAACCGAGGTTTCCCATGAAATACCATCCCTAAAGCCAAATGGCCAGTTAAAGAGATCCCACGAGATTAGAATGCAAGGTTAATATCCAAAAGGGGTCTAGTGGACAAGGGCACATACCTAACCCATTCTTTCTGCGGAATCCCCCCATTAATCCATGCCCAAAAGCGTCCATGATTAGGAAACCAAAAGACAAGGCATACCTTTAGGTTCGGGAGGCCCACCTTCAAACATACGATCATGGAAGATGGGCAAGGGACCACATGGCTGGCTGAGGTGGCGGAGAAATGGCATAATGAGCTCGCTGGTGGCTGTAAGGGCCTGCAGGCTAAGGACCATATTGCAACAAAAATTTTTCTTAGGGATATCACCCACAAAATTGTGGGTAACAAATTTCAAATTGCAAATTGCCAAAATAGGACTTGTAGGAATTTACAGGGTAAGTTCCTCAGACAGAACACCAATGGACACCGCTCACAACCAGACTGCAGATCAATACACCAGTATTTTGATGTGGTTAAAACCCTCAAAGAGGGAAACAGTCCACGGCCTGAGCCAACGCGGCCACTTTAGGCAATTTATTAATAAAAGAATGAAAATTTACATATGCTTCTCTCATGCACGGATTACCCTACAAATGACCCTCCATGCGCTTTAAATAGAAATCATGGACCAATCGGGTGTCAAGCCACGGATCAAGTGTCGGTAATACCGAGGAGAGAATGAACCGTCGGATCACTACATATCGTGACCGTCGGATTGTAAGTTACAAAATGTACAACGGTAAAGAAACACACTTTACCTAACTCTATACCTAACTCTATACTAGACCAAGTTGTACTTAACTATTTCCTATGTGTCGGAATATCCTAACATCCCCCCTTAAGAACAACTTGGGATAGGATTGAAGGATTTACAAATATGACACAATAGGAGAAGGAAGGAGGCAATAGAGCCTATCCCCCCTTAGTGACAACTTCCTGAACTCCAACCATAAATCGAAGTTTAGTGAACTTCGCTTCTGTGAGAGCCTTTGTGAAGATGTCTGCAACTTGATCATCTGTTGAACAATATTGCACTTCAAGAACATGGTCGTGAATGAGCTGTCTGATGAAGTGCATGTGCAGTTCAATGTGTTTGCTGCGCTGATGTTGGACTGGACTGGATCTTTGCATAGTTGAATGGCACTTTGATTATCACACCAAAGTTTAGTCGGATGCTACTGCTGAAAGCCAAACTCTGATAGGATCTGACGAAGCCACAAGGCTTCCTTACTAGCTTCTACGGCACCACGATACTCTGCTTCTGTTGATGAAAGAGAAATGGCAGCTTGTTTCTTGCAAGCCCACGTAATAGGTCCTGAACCAAGAGTGAACACATAACCGGCAGTAGACTTCCGATCATCAGGGTCACCAGCCCAATCGGAATCAGTGAAACCAATCAATAGAGGAGATGCTTCGGCACTATAATGAATCCCAAACTGAACTGTACCTCGAACATAATGAAGTATTCTTTTAGCTGCTTTCCAATGACTTTCACGGGGGTTTTGCATGAACCGAGCAACAAGGCCAACAACAAAGGAAAGGTCATGACAAGTATGGGTTAGATACAAAATTTTTCCTACAAGTTGATGGTATAAGGTAGCATCAACTTCAGGAGAAGTACAAGTGACTGAAAGTTTGACTCCAGACTGAAAGGGAGAAGGGGCTGGCTTACAGTCTTCCATGTGAAAATGGCGTAGAATATCACAGGCATACTTGGATTGGGAAAGAGAAATACCCTCCTTGGATTGCAAGACTTGAAGACCGAGAAAATAATGTAAGTGCCCTAAGTATGTCATTTCAAATTTATTTTTAAGGCTGGACTTCACATGGTTTATAAGGTTGGGATCACTACCGGTAAGGATAAGATCATCAACATAAAGAACAAGAATTATAAGAGACTTTCCCACTTGCTTGGTGTAGACAGTATTGTCAGAATGACACCTAGAAAAGCCAGATTCTAAAAGAAAGCTATCCATTTTGGCATACCAAGCTCGAGGAGCTTGCTTGAGATTGTAAAGGATTCCTTAAGCTGACATACAAGGCTAGAGTCTGTTTTTATGAAGCCAATGGGTTGTTCCATGTAGATTTCTTCATGCAAGTCCCCATGCAAGAAGGCAGATTTAACATCCATCTGATGGACTTCCCATTTGAACGAGGCAGCAAGGGAAAGAGCAAGGCGGATAGAGTTCATTTTGGCAACAGGGGAGAAGGTTTCAGTGTAGTCAATGCCTTCAACCTGTGAAAAACCTTTAGCAACAAGACAAGCTTTATGTTTATCAACTTTCCCATCTGGTCCATACTTGGTTCTGTAAACCCATTTGCATCAAACAAGTTTTCGTCCCTTTGGTAGAGGAACAAGATCCCATGTATCATTTGCCAATAATGAATGATACTCTTCATTCATAGCTGCTTCCCAATCCGGATGGCCTGAAGCTTCTGCAAAGGTGTCAGGATCATAATTTACTGGAGCTTGAGCCAGTAAAGAAGAGGATCTCTCAAACTGAGAACGTGTGCGTCGCTGATCTGTAGGATCACCGGCAAGATCACCTGCTGCATCTTGAGTAGCACGAACCCATTTTGGAAGCTAAGGAGCTGAAGGAGGATCCTGAGATGGTGGGAGAGGATTGTCATCCTCACTTTCATCATCTGAAGAAGAAATTTTTTCAAAAGTAGAAGAGATAGGGAGAGGTGGCACATCCGCCGGACTAGGCTCGCAGGCCGATATATTTTCATCAAATTTTACATCTCTTCTAATGATAACATTTTTGGACTTAAATGGAATAAGTCTATAGCCTTTGACATCTTCAGAATATCCAACAAAAGTACATTTTTCACTCTTAGGTTCTAAAGCTTTATGCTTTTCATCTGGAATATGGGCCCACGCTTCACTTCCAAAAACACGAAAGTGACTTACATCTGGTTTGATTGAGCTCCATGCTTCTTCTGGAGTGATATTCTTTAAAGACTTAGTAGGAGTGCGATTTATTATGTAATTTGCACAATTAATTGCTTCTGCCCAAAAACTAAGACCAAGTCCTTTAGATTGTAGCATACAATTAGCCATTTCCTTTAAGGTGCGATTCTTCCTTTCAGCTACACCATTTTGTTGTGGAGTATATGGAACAGTATGTTGCATTTGAATTCCATTCTCAGTGAAAAAGTTGATGAATGTGTTTTTAACATATTCTCCGCCATTATCAGATCTTAGCTTAAGAATTTGATGTCCAGATTGTTTTTCAACAAAGGCATTGAAGGCCAAAAATGTGTTAAATACTTCACTCTTGAGTTTTAAGAAGTATACCAAGTGCGTCTGGAGAAATCATCAATGAAAGTTAAGAAATACTTGCAGCCAAAGAATGACACAACTAGAAGTGGACCACATAAATCACTATGCACAAGCTGTAAAGGGGTTGAGGCGTGCCAAGAGGCACGTTTTTCAAAACTGTCCCGATGATGTTTTCCGAGTACACATCCGGAACAAACACCATCTCTGCAAGATACCATAGGAAGACCTGTCACCATATTTTCTTTACATAGATGCTGAAGGGAGCGATAGTTTAAGTGACCAAATCGCTCATGCCAAAGTTTGCTCACTTCATCGTTATGAGCAACAAATACTGAGGGAAGATTTGATGACCCAAAGTTGTGAAACTTATACAACCTTGTAGAATCATCAGCAATGCCAGTAGCCAAAATTTGTTTAGGATCTCTTAAGTCCTTGATTACAACATCATGAGGTGAAAATTCAATGATTTTACCTTCACCTGAATGAGTTATCTGATATACAGATAGAAGGTTGCAGGATAAGGTTGGAACACATAATACATCATTAAACTAACCATTGTCTAGATGAACAGTTCCAGTCCCTACAACACTAAGAGATCTATCATCACCAACATATATATTTTTGGTGTTACAATCATTTAAAGAAGAAAACATGGCTTTGTTTTTGGCCATGTGATAAGAAGCTCCAGAATCAATGAGCCACTCATGAGAATGAGAAGAAGAAGATACATTTAATGCATAGCCAGACCGAGATGCTTGACAACCACATGCAGAAAGTGCCATTCCTGAAGATGAAGTTGAAGTTGAAGATTGCCCCAAATGGATGTTATGCTTCTTCATTGCTGCTTCCAAGGCTTCCATCTTCTTAAAGCATTTTGATTCTAAGTGGCCATCTCGATTACAAAAATTGCAATGTCTATCAGTCTTCTTCCCTTTGTTTTTATTTGTCTTATCATTTTGTTGAAATGATTTTTCATTTTGGGGCTGAAATTGCTTAGGACCCTTGTTTGGTTTAGGACCATTCTTTTTAGGATATGACTTCTTAGGATTCTTTGAATTTGGTTGCTGCTGGCGGCTAACGCTTTCTTGGAAGAGTTTCCAAGATTAAGAAGACCAAGGTGTAAGAGTTTTTCTTGTTCTCTTATTAAAGAATCACAAAAAGAGTCAAAGGAAGGGGACTTGTAGTCTGTTCCTTGAGAAATGAAGGCTTCTCTTGTAGAATGGAAGGTGGAAACAAACACAGAGTAGGCTGGTCCCAACTTAGTAAGAATGGAATAGATAAGGTTACTATCTTCTTTCTTAACCTTAACACCTTCCAAGAGATATCTAAGGGTTTTGAACTTGGACAAGAAATCTTCAATACAAGAAAAATTATTAGGGTCCAATGTAAGCAACTCATTTTCAAGTTGATGGGCTCTAAGTTCATTTTTAATCCCAAAAACTTTATTGATTTGTTTCATTGCTTCATCAGGAGTATCAAGTTCTGCAATATGGAATCTAAGATCTGGAGAAATAGACATCCCTATCAATCGACGTGCTTGATCTTGCCTATTTTCCCATTTAGCAGCCTTATCTTCATCCTTCAGTTTCTTTTCTTGGCCTGAGGCTATTCTGTAGAGACCTTTACTTCTAAGTAAATCCTCAATGTAGGCCAACCATTGGAAGTAGTTGGTGCTGTCAAGGGTAACTTGGTATTGACTTTCCATTTCAACAGAAACTGAAGCTAAAGATGCTGAAACTAAGTGTTCCAATGGATAGATCTCGAAAAATTAGGTTGGTTTAAAAAAATGGCTCTGAAAACGGCTTCCAGATGAAGAAGTTATGGCTTTTTGAAAAAAAGTTGTTGAAGTTGCCGACAAAGTGCGGGAATGTGCGGAAATGAAAAAGTCCGCCCCCACAAAATGGAGACTTGAACCCAAGACCTCTACTCTCTTAAAATAGCTTTGAACCAATTGAGCTTTGGGTGCTTTGAACCAATTGAGAGAGGGGGGGGGGGGGTGCTTTGGGTTGCGTGCTTGCTTTGAGAAAGCTCTTTTTCCCTACAAAACAAAAAACACAAAACCCAACACGGACATGCAAAGAAAACGAACCTTACAGCTCGAAGTTAGCTTTAGCCGAAAAACTAAATATTTTCAAAAATGAACCTTGCGCCTCAAAGTTAGCTTTAGCCGGAAACTAAATATTTTCCTCAATGTTTCTGATTTTCCGAGATCACCCTAAGGCGCAGGGAAAAGAGCATACGCATGAGAAAAATCCTTCCTTTCTGTTTCTGATTTGCCCAGATCACACAGAGTCGCAGGGCAAAGAGCATACACAGAAATGAAAGGTATAGATCCGGTAATAAAAAAAGCTAAATAAACCGAAACCGAAATAAACAGAGAAAAAATAACTGTAAACTGCAAATAAACACTGTATACCTCCAGATCTTAAAAATGACGCAGCTATGGCTACCGGAAACCTTTTCGCGTGAAACTAAAGGGGTTCCTCACTGGAACAGATGCTCCCAACACAACAGAGTAGTCCTCTCGGCCCGAAAGCAGTCAGAAATAACAGATCTAGGAAACGGCAGTCGGATGCAGTTCTACCGGCTTCAGATTTGGATCACCAACGGACGCGGCCCTCAAATAGCTCTGATACCATGTAGGAATTTACAGGGTAAGTTCCTCAGACAGAACACCAAAGGACACCGCTCACAACCAGATCGCAGATCAATACACCAGTATTTTGACGTGGTTAAAACCCTCAAAGAGGGAAACAATCCACGGCCTGAGCCAACACGACCACTTCATGCAATTTATTAATAAAAGAATGAAAATTTACATATGCTTCTCTCATGCACGGATTACCCTACAAATGACCCTCCATGCGCTTTAAATAGAAATCATGGACCAATCGGGTGTCAAGCCACGGATCAAGTGTCGGTAATACTGAGGAGAGAATGAACCGTCAGATCACTACATATCGTGACCGTCGGATTGTAAGTTACAAAATGTACAACGGTAAAAAACACACCTTTACCTAACTCTATACCTAAGTCTATACTAGACCAAGTTGTACTTAATTATTTCCTATGTGTCGGAATATCCTAACAGGACTTGCTAGTAAAAATGTCCCTATAATATGATTCCTCCAAATTTTCCAATCTAAAAGCATCAATATGGATGGAAAATAATATAGCGATCTAGATCATAATCAAACTCGTTTAACCTGATCTCCATTTATCCTTTTAAATGATCAATGCTATACATCGATCTCATATTATTCGGTGTGCAACCTAAAATTAATTAAATTGTTGTAAAAGTATAATTGTACAACATTTGAGACTTAGTTACAAGTTCAAGAATTATATGAAACCCCTGAAGCCCAAGTTGGCTCATCCCTTTTGTTACCCACCGAGCCCACTATCTTGCAATGTTTGATTATTTGATGGAGCCTCATACGATTGCATATGTTGGGGCCGGGGGTGGGGGGGGGGGGGGGTTCTTTTATTTGTACAGGGAAACCTCTCCTATCATATTTGGCTGAACTGAGGCACTGGATCCAACACAAAGGAATAAATCTTAGCTTGTT
Source organism: Pinus tabuliformis (assembly GCA_031772625.1). Taxonomy (NCBI): domain Eukaryota; kingdom Viridiplantae; phylum Streptophyta; class Pinopsida; order Pinales; family Pinaceae; genus Pinus; species Pinus tabuliformis. Next base: position 264,386,321 of record CM062811.1, read on the forward strand.
GGGCCCTTTTGCTTTTTTCTACTTTTATTAACATAGTCTGTTTACAGTTCTATGGTGGTTCAAAATGCATTATTGATTGGTTAGCATGGAGAAACATCTTTCAAGTCCTAAACTTGCACCACTAGATGGAAATAATTAATATTCTAAAGGAAAATTTTAACTCTCTCTCTTTTCAGCATATATATAGGGAAGGGAACTACTAGGCATGTATCCTTTATAAGAAATCTCTTTATGTGAAGAAAGGATATGTATTTTTTGAAGGAAGACATGGTATATAATTACTGTGCCATGGGAGAATCCACATCTCCTCTGATCAACAACTTCCTTCAGAGTAGTTTGGGTGTCAAATGGTTCACTTTGAGCTAGCTTATGTTCATATTTATGATGAAATATCCCAGAATTATGTGGGCCATTTACTTTCCTGCTATCACACAAAAAAAACCCTATTAGTTTTTCTGATTTGATACTTTTTTGAAGAATGTTATATCATTGTCTGTCTATTATATCTTTTCTTAAATCATTAATATGGTTTTGGTGGGCATTCCATGTAAATATCATGTTAGCTTTATTTACATTTTGTACACCCAGTCTATACTCAGATTCAAATATAACAATGTTTTTGAGACAATATAATTGGTTACTGTACTTTTTTTTATAACGAAAAGGAGAAAATGCAAAATGTCTACAATGGTGATCTCAAGTTGGAAATATAATTGTATAGTAGCCTCGCATCTTGGCTCAGGATTTGCAACTTTGAATACCTATAGGTGAGTTGATCATCTTTCCAAGTAGGTTTTTGTTTGATCTTTGAAAATATATGATGATGAGCTCACAACCATGTTTTGTTCAGTCTCTTATGCTTTATTCTCAGCTCAAAGTGGTGGTCAGGATGCCTAATTACATCACCACTAAGGTTTTGTCCAGGAAAGAGTTTGATGGCAAGGTACATAATTGATCCAGTTGCTTTATTATTAGTTAAAAAATTCTTAGACGCTTTTAAATTTTACAAGTTTGAATGTGAGCTGTTTTTCTTCTCAGGTTGTAGATATCTAGTCTTATAAAGCGTAGAATTTTGAAAATATTCCTACCATTTGACTACAAACGCTGTGCATTCAATTATGCATTTACCGTCCACTTACAATGCCCATACCAAAACCATGGCTCATCCCATCACAGTTGAGTTTTTCTAATTCCGCAACAATTTCATTTTCATAATTAGAATTACAAACATTATGATGCAAAAATAATTTATAACACGACAGTGTTGTACGTTGCTTCTGGTGTAGTCTAGTTGGTCAGGATACTTAGGTTTCATTCGAGCGACTGGGTTCAAGTGCTAAAAACATAATGGAAAAAACATAAAGATGTGTTGCTATATTTTCAAAAATCCAATCCAATGAGTTTGTGGGTTTTAAATAAAACCAGGTTCATCTATAGGGAATCGAACTCAAGGATCTAGCCATTTCAAAGAAAGTTAATTCAATCCAACTAGTAAACATCCTTGTTAGCATAATTTTGAGGCTTGATCCTATTCCTTATTTGGGTATAGCTTTCTTTTTTTTTCTTTTTTTCTTTATCTTCATTATTTATATTTATTATTATTATTATTATTATTATTATTATTTTTCTCAAAAGAAAAAATATGCTATCTTTTATATATTAAAAAGAGAGTACATATACTTGCATCTTAGTCTTTTACGATCATCATGAATATTGCATAGAAATATACCTTTCAACACTATTGTTTGCAAGTAGCATATTGGTTCCAAAATGTAAAAAATACCTATCGCTTACATTCAGTCATATAGATCTATTAAAAAATTTTAAGTATTTTGTGTTAATGTTTGCAATTGCGGTCATATTCCACCTTGGACATCTCAGATGACTGAGATGATTTCATTAGATTTCTCTTTTAAAGAGGACCAAAATCAACCTAAAAATCACATTATTTGGACAAGAGAAAGTTGGTTTTTGAATTTATTTATTCATTCATGTATATTGGGTTAGCTCGGCCCTAAGCAAATGTTAAATTAGACAGGTCGGCCTCAACCCTAAGTGGACCCTCATGAAAGTCTATAAATAGAAGAGACCTCAAGCTCATTTAGAGACATTGATCAAGCCATCTTCTCTTCTCTTATTTTCTTGGTTCACACAAGTTTGTCAAAGGAAAGTTTGCGCAAGGGTCCAAAATCTCAGGGATGAAGCTCACACTGATATAGGGTTTTATGATTACTAGACACTAGCACAAAACTTAGCATTTTAGTGCCTAGACATTGGCACACAATGGTTAAGACAATGATCAGAGAGCCCTATACACTGGCACATAAGCCTATGTGAGTGTCTAGGGTTTCAGAGGTAGATCTAGAGGTGTCAGTCCCCGAACGCTCACACAGAGTGGCCTTGAGAGTGTCTAGGTTGTCCCGGACATAGGCACAGTAACCAAAAGAGAGTGTCTGGGGGTTTGGAGTAGATATAGTGATTTGGTCCCCAAACGCATGCACATAATGGTTTAAGGAGCGTTCGGGCTACCATAGACACTGGCATACAATTCACAAAGAGTGTCCAGGATTGTTATGGATTCTCACACAACTCTTCCTCCCTGCATCCATGAATCAAAGATGATATTTCAGTATTTCGAATATTTTTCTCAGTGACAACAATGTTCAATAGTATCCAATAGTTGACTATAGTCTGTGGCAACACACTACAACCATCAAAATAAGGGTTTTAATTATAAGCATGATTAGATTTGTTCCATGGATATCATAGTTGTTTTGTTTCATAGATAAAGTTATGGATCATTGTATTCTCTTTTGCTGAATCATTTTATGACAATTTAAGAAGAAGAATATTTGCAAGGGTTTTCCCCATAGTCGGTTTTTCCCTGGTCTCGAACCAATCCTAGTGTCTCTATGTGTGCATGCTTTTCTTCTATTGTTCCTTTATGTTCCACTGCATTGGTGATGTTGATGTTGTTCTTTCTATATAAATGCATATGCTGATGAATAATGGTGTAGATTAGAATAATGTAATGATGACATGGGGTGAACTTAACGTATTAATGAAGAAATACAATTATCAAAGCAAAGAACATGTAGCCCTATGAAAACTGAACATGGTATCAGACCTAGGCTGAAGAAAAGCCATGGAGATTACACCGATGATGACATCTTTAATGGAAGCAAGAATTGGATGGTGGAGACCTAAAAGAATTCTAGGTTTTTAAGAAAACCCTAGGCAACATGATTATTAGGGTTTGATATATTCTATGAGGTTAGGGTTGGAGAGAAAACCATGGTTTATGGAAACAATATGAGATATGGAATATAGCTAGTCAATGCGAAGATGCTCATGCACTTGACAAAGTTTTGATGAAGCCCTAGATGGGATAATCCCTAACAAGCATGGTTGGATAATTTAAGGCAACATTGGTATATGGACCATGGAAAATGATATCTCTTGAAGATTTGTTTAAGAGGGAGATAATCACCTCTCATTGAAGATAAGTACTTCTTGACTTATGATGCCTCTTACTCTTGTTTAGACCTATGGATCTGATGATTATGTTTATTGCTTATACTTCCTGCATATGTATTTGAGTATATGTATGTTTCTAACCTCCTTGATGAGATAGATCCTTCTTGAGGATCATTTTGAGATGCAAGAAAGAAAATCTAGACTTGGAAAGAGATAAAGAGGTACTTGATGAAAAGATGACAAAGTGCTTCAAACGACCTATGTCTAATGAAAATGTGCACACGTATTTGAATTCCACAAGGTATGCATGATATGATGTATTTAGTCTGTAACATAGGATGGCTCGGTAAGCCCTAAGGTATGATGAGAATGTCTCTTTCTTTGATGGCTCATACATGCATATGAAAGTGACTTGGATCTATGTTTCCTATGATGAAATGATGCACCTGGTGTTGAACATTTTGATCTTCTTGAATTCTATGAGGCTATCTAATGTTGATACATTGATACACTTGATGTTTGGCTAACATCCATCTGTTGGACATCTTGATCCTATAAAGAAGGCTAGCACCTTGACTCTAGTAAATGATACTCTTGATACTTGTCATGATGGATTTTATATAGAAGGATAGCTCTTTGACGCTTATACATGAGTTTGCTGATAATTCTTGTGATAAGCATGATGAAAGAATATGGAAAGAGAGATTGACACTCTCATTGTTTTGATAAAATCTTTATTGAATGACCTTACATGATCCTATTGATCATGATAGCCTTGATTTTAGAGGTATAAATATGAGATTGATATTCTAGATCTCTTACTACCTATGGTCTTGTATTTATGGCATATGGTTAAAATGAATGTCCTAACTTGATGAAGTGACTTGATAGAAAGCACTCATAATCTTTGAGATATGATGTTGCAACTATACGTTGCTTCGAGTCTAACATTTGATGAAAGATTGATGTCATGACGTTGATAGCCATGATAGATATATGTTTATGATCTAATAGATCTGTTGTTGCTTGACTCTAGTAGAGACAAGTTGATAACATGAATGAAGATTAATGAAGTAGATTCCAAATCAGCGAGAGAATCTCTTCTCAATATTCTTACTCACATTACTGTTTTCTTTATGTACTGTTGAAGTATGATCTATCTAACATTATTGAACTATAGTAAAGTATCAGATCTGAAGCTTGTACATAAATTAAGGTTTCTTCTCTAGACACAGGAATTGAACTGGGAAATCTCTTCCTTGGATGCTATAATTCTAAGGCCCAGGTAGTTTCTAGGTAGCTAAAGACACTCCCATGCTAACCGGAAGGGAGCGTCCAGGGGTTTGACTACAGTGGACCATCATCTGAAGCTTTCTGAAGATGTCTCTGACCTATTATGCCACTATAATATGATTTCTGAAGTTGTTGGGTTAAATTGTTGATCACATAAAAATGAAGTATTGTGGATGAAATCAAATGGTCAACTGGAAGATGTCAATTCCACAGATATGTTGCAGATAACAAGATTTGGAAGTAGGAAAATCTTGAATGTTTTCCATAACATGAACATGCAGACTAAACTTGTGTTTGCAGGTGAACATAACATACATATAGATATGTCACTATGTTTTTGTTACAAGAGGTTGGCATGATTTGGCTGATTGATATAGGTGAGCAATGTTTTGCATTGATGCTTGACAATAACTTTGAATTAATGGTTGAGATATGATTTGACTATAGATCTCTCTACAAGAGAAAATTTGGACTTGACCTGATATCTAATGATTTGATATGATGATTGTTGATTAGCCCTAATGTCAATTCTATGTGGGCACAATGACTTATGGGGGTATTTGGAAATTGGCCTCCTTGTTCCTAGCACAAAGGTTGAGGTATTGATAATTGTGATTCAACATGAACATGGAAATTGCGTGACTTATTCTTGGTGTATACATTTGCACCTAGTGACAAAAATGGCTTGTATTATGATTATGAGAATGACTTGATGAAGTTTGGATTGATAATGTATGGTTTATGACAACTTGTTGGCATAATAATAAATGAACTCATGACTTGATATGAGCTCTCCCTGTCACCCTGTTGAAATTATTGATACTATGACAATAATGAATTTGATAATGGTCGTGATCTGGCTTTTAAACATTAATGAGCTGACTTTGTTGATGTGATGACACAACATTGATTTATGTAAGGCTAATTATGATGGCTTAGCAAGGCATTATGCTTAGATCATTGCATGAAGAAAGCTCCTCGATCCAGATATTTCTACATTTGATAGTTATCTGATGAAGTCAAGATGATGAGTTCCAAGGTATGACTTTGATTTTGATTATGGTTTTGGTTTTACATCTTGATGGTCTACTCTTGATAGGTGATGAGCCTCTAATGATCTGAATAAGAGGGAGATAGCTTTCGAAGCTCAAAATGATGTATCATGGCATGATGAATCGATTTCTAGAATTTTGAAAAGAAATTCTATATTGCAAAGCTATTAAAAAATATTTTTGAATAATGAAAATGCAAATCCTTGGATACTGTGATTTGAAGTTCAAAGATGTTGTTGAACTTGGTATGACATCTAACTATTGATTGAAGCATTAATGTTCTATTTTGAACATCCATCTGTATATATTTGATATGCATAGAACCTGAATAAATTAATGAGTAAGCCACTTCATTCACATAGATTTTCCACCAAGCATCCTTTGAAATATCTTCATGAGATATTCTATTTTTTAGGTTGAGATATTTCTCCTATGATATGTGACTGCATGGATGTATTGTTGTTGATAGAGATTATTGTTAAGCACATTTGGATGTTTCTTTCATATGAGATTTGCCATGATATGCTAGATGAGAGGTCCATAGTATGATTGAGGATGAGTATGATGTTGCTAGCATGACTAGCTGTGAGGCAGGATGAAGAAGCTCCTTAGAGAGTTGTCTGAGCATGATTTGGATATGACATGGATACATTGTGATGACATAGAGTGAGATCTGATTGGAATAAAATCCCATATTTATAGTTAGGACCAAGATACTCTCATATATTGACAATGCAACTGTTCGAAACAAGCTCAGGCTTGTGGTTGACACCTCCTTGAGAGGGAGGATGATTAGGGTATCCTTTTTTGATTTATATGATTATTTATAATCTAACATGATATTTGATTTGATGTCCTGTATGAACATGAAACAACTGTTATTGACACAAGATGATACAATATTTGAGTATGATGAGAGCAGCGCTGATCAAGGACACTGAGCCAATTCTTCCTCCCTGTCTGAGTTCCCAGGGTGAGAAATTGAGGTAGAAGGGCTCCTAGGGTTAAGGGAACTCTGGAAAATAGGGTATGACCCTTATTTGTTACCCATAGGGTTGAATATGCTGCTCTTCTATCTTCATAGGGTCAGAGAATGTTGCTCCCCTATTTAGTCTTTGTAGAGCATACCCCAGTTGGCATCAAACCCACTAGCAGGGCTTGTTGGGAATACCACTCCTCGTTTGGCCAACGAGTTGAGAGTATACTTGGTGTGTACAACCCAAGTCGATTATGATGTAGGTGTTCTACCACATGACTATTTAGGGTCATCGATGGGAAGATCAATAGGCAATAGGATGGGTTGAGATAACCGTATGTGATTCCATGTTGAGATTGAGCTCCTTGATGAGATCCTAGGGTCGAGATGTGCTCCCTTGTGTGTTTGGATATCCTATTGCTCGATATGGGGTTGTAGATGTATAAATCCCGCATGAGATTCCGGGTTGAGATGTGTTCCCTGATGTGGTTCCAGGTTGAGATGTGTTCCTTGATGCTATGCTCTCTAATGACGATTGATGATGATATATTGGGTAGTAGCCTGCTAGCAGAGATTCCAGGTAGCAGCCTGATGGATAGAGGGCAGTAGCTTAAGCTCCCTTTCAGTAATAAATTCTTCTTCTTGTAGATTTGAGAATGTTCAACATATGAGCAGGAACAATCAAGAGATAAGAAGGAATAGGCAAGAGATATATCGAGATGTTCATTGATGATTTGTGATGATGAGATACTTGAGGTGGTCATGGCATGATGACTACATAACATAAATGATCAGGGATGATACATGATGACACTTAAATACAAAAGAATGACATATTGATCAATGGACATATATTGACAGGTGGAATTCTCCCTAGTTGAGAGGGAGTGTTAATTTTTTCAACTATGGTCAAATTCCACCTTGGACAACACAAGTGACCAAGATGTTGATTGCATTAGATTCTTCTTTTCAAGAGGACCAAAATAGACCTAAATATCACCTTATTTGGACAAGAAAAAGTTGGTTTTTGAGTTTATTTATTCATTCATGTATATTGGGTTAGGTCAGCCCTAAGCACATGTTAAATTGGACAGGTCGGCATTATCCCCAATTGGACCCTCATGAAAGCCTATTAATAGAAGAGACCTCAATCTCAGTTGGACACATTGAGGAAGCCATATTCTCTTCTCTTATTTTCTTGGTTCACACAGGTATGTCAGAGGAAAGTTCAAGCAAGGGTCTAAAATCTCAAGGATGAAGCTCACACTGATCTAGGGTTTTTTGATTCCTTGACGGTGGCACAGAACTGGGCATTTTAGTCTCTGGACGCTGGAAAAAAATGGTCAAGACAACGTCCAAAGAGAACTAGACATTGGCACAAAAGCCTATGGGAGTGTCCAGGGTTTCAAAGGAAAATATGGAGGTGTTGATCCCTAGACTGTTATGAAACCAACTCACAAAAAGATAGAATAGATAAATCAATGACTTAAAAATCAGCCTCTTCGAGGGGGCAACCTCCTTTACATTACATAAATGAACAATTATTGGATGATACAAATGACAAGACCTCCTTTCTATATATAGGAGTCTAAGGGGTCATAATATAATCAGAGCCGAAATAACAATAATAATGTAAGGGCACAACAATAACAATAATGGGCTTCTATGGGGCACAATAATAACAATATGGGGACTAGATGGGCACAACAATATAATAAGGGGGTTGCACTGATAACAATAAGGGGTTACACTAGTATTATAGGGACTTAACATACCCCTCTACTTCAAAAAGTGTTGTCCTCAACGCTTGAGTAGTTTTGGATGCTTCTGTATAAAATTCTCATCCTCCCATGTGGAATCTTCAGTGGGTAAGTTCTTCCACTTGATGAGATACTCTGAAATTGATCGATTTTGTAGCTGTTAGGTTCTTATTTCCATGAATGCTTCAGGTTCCAATATGATTTTTCCTTCCTCATCAAGTTCCAACAATATTGTTTGAACTGGGAGCTTATCACCTATAACCTTCTTTAAGCATGAAACATGGAAAACTAGGGGCACTTGGGAAGATGCAGGAAGCTCCAATTTGTATGCCATAGCACCATTATTTAAATTACAACACCTTGTAAGGACCAGAGCACTTTAGTGATAATTTATTATCCTTCTTATCTTGCTTAAGGGACATTTGTTTGTATGGTTGTATTCGTAAAAATACCCAGTCGCCTATATCAAAACTTCTTTCACTGCGATGTTGATATGCTTGTTGTTTCATTCGATTTTGTGCGAAAGTGAGGTTATCCTTTTTCTTCTTGATATATCCTTCTATCTTGAGAGTTTGAGGAATGGTAATTCATGCCAATGCATTACAAGATATGGTTGGATTCATTTTTTCTTTCTCTAGGGTTGGTTCCTGGTGTATATCCTCTTCTTTTGATGTTTCTTGATCCTTTTCTTCCTCCTCTTCACAATCAATGTAAAATAATTTCTTCTCAGCACACTTATGACCTTTAGTGTATTTTCTATCACAACTGTAACAAAGGTCATTTTCTCCTTTTTCTTCCAATTGTTGTGGTGTCAACCTTGTAGGTTGTGGAAGGCTAGGAGCAACAACACTTCCATCTTTATAATTGTGAGTGGTAGGATTTCTTGTTGCCATAATTTTTCTTTCAATTTTTCTTTCCAGCCTGAATGCCTTATCGAATGAATTAGGTTCACAAAGATGAATCTCATGTTGAATGTTATCCTTTAAAATCCCTGTGAAGACATCAATCCTCTACTTCTCTGGAATATCGTTTACCCTTATATTCAATTTTTGGAAGTGCTCAATGTGCTCTGCCATTGAACCCTTTTGTTTGAGATTTATCAATTGGCTAAAGAAGGTGTTGCTCTTTGTATCTTCATAATGTGTTATCATTTCCTCCGTGAAATTTGACCAAGTGACAAGTGGTTTACAAGAAAAAAACCCTTTATACCATAAAAATTTATTTGGTTCTAAATATAAAGATACAATATGTACCTTTTGTAATAGTAGCACATCATGTAGATCAAAATATTTCTCCATCTGTAGTATCCATGTTATGGGATCCTTGCTATCAAGCTTCCTCATTTTGATCTTTGGAATATGGTGGGCCTTCAATCCAATGTTATATTTTATGAAATCATGATTAACATTTATTTTTTTCTCATCATGAGTTTCCTCTACTACCTTTTCGTCATTAGGAGGCCTTTCTTGTAGCAACTTTGTCCCACCTTCCTTCAAACCTTTCATGTCTTTCTTCAAATATTCCATGCTTTTCTTCAAATTTGCTTCCATACCATTGATAGTAGCTTCCATGGCACATATAAAACTATTTATATTAGCTTCGATCGCATTCTTCAAATCATCCATCCAATTTTTCTTAATAGGTGTTTCTATTTTCTTGATTCGAGTAATTATTTTTCTTGCTTTTAGGAGCTCGATATTTAAATGACTGTAACTCTGTAATTTCAAATCTTCAAGTTCTGAAATTTTGGTCTGTGTTAGCACTCTGAGTTCTCTTTCTAACCCCACCAGTCTGATCAATGTTGGATTCTTAAATAAAGATTTATGCCAAATCTCCTACGATGACCTGATTATATACCGGTTCAGTAGAGAGAACTTGTACGACCTTGCACGCGTCACTATTTCGACCTTCAGACCTGAAAACAATAGAAAAAAAGTACCATCCGCTCTCTTTCTATAACTTCTGACGAAATTTCAATTTGATGCTCAGATAGAAGGTTATGACGATTTTCCCATGGTCGTCTATTTGGAATGTAATTAGGGATTCTGCAAAAACCCTTTATGTCTTGGACCGTATCTCCAAAAATATAGCGAATCAAGATCTGAAATGTGGGCTCGTGCTTCACCAAGATTTCATCTCAATTTTTTTTTAATTTCAGAGTCTGAACCTTAGTAGAAAACATATTATAGTAAAAATCCCACGATGGCCTATTTGAGATGGAATTCTTGAGCTTTCCAAAACCCTAACTTCCTCAGATCATATCTCCGAAAATGTAGCGAGACAAGATCTGAAATTCAAACCTGAGGTTCAGAGCAATTTCGGCTCAAATGGGTTTTTGTTTTAGCTTATGAAACTTCGTAGAGAAAACGTTATAGCAAAAATTCCATAATGACCTATTTGGAGTAGGGAAATCCTAGAATCCAAAGCTCTAATACCAAATGTTATGAAACCAACTCACAAAAGGATAGAAAAGATATATCAACGACTTAAAAATAAGCCTCTTCGAGGGGGAAACCTCCTTTACATTAAACAAATGAACAATTCTTGGATGATACAAATGACAAGACCTCCTTTCTATATATAGGAGTCTAAGGGGTCATAATATAATCAAAGGCAACATAACAATAATAATGTAAGGGCATAACAATAACAATAGTGGGCTTCTATGGGGCACAATAATAACAATATGGGGACTCCATGGGAACAAAAATATAATAAGGGGGTTTCACTAATAATAGTAAAGGGTTACACTAGTGTATAGGCACCTAACATAGATGCTGACACATGGTGGTCCTGAGAGCATCCAAGCTGTCCCAGATGCATGCACAATAACTAGAAGAGAGCATCTAGGGGTTTGGAGCAGATCTAGTGAGTTGGTCCCCAGATGCACACACACAATGGTCTAGGGAGAGTCCTGGCTACCATAGATTCTGATATACAGTTCACAAAGAGCGTCTAGGATTTTTATAGACGCTCACACAACTCCTCCTCCTTAAGTCCAGGACTCAAAGATGAGATTTCAGTATTCCGAAGATTTTGCTTAGTGACAAGAATGTTCAACATTATCCAGTAGTTGAATATAGTCTGTGACAACACATTACAACCATCAGAATAAGGGTTTTGATTATAAGCATGATTAGATCTGTTTCATGGATATCATAGTTGTTTTGTTGCATAGATAAAGTTATGGATCACTGTACTCTCTTTTGTTGAATCATTTGATAATGATCTAAGAAAAATAACATTTGCAAGGGTTTTCCCCATAGTGGGTTTTTCCTTGTTCTTGGACCAATCCTAGTGTCTCTATGTGTGCATGCTTTTCTTCTATTGTTCCTTTATGTTCCGCTGCATTGATTTTGATGATATTGTTCTTTCTATATAATTGAATATGCTGATGAATAATGGTGTAGATCTGAATAATGTAAAGATGATATGGGGTGAACTTAATGTATTAATGAAAAAATGCAATTATCAAAGCAAAGAACATGTAGCCCTATGAAAAATTAACAGTTTGTGTTCATAAAGAGTCCTTCAAAAAAACATATTATCTCTCATATAGTCAAAATCTAAAATCAAAGCAATTAGGAAATGTGGAAACTACCAAAATCAACTCGGTTGTCTTGTATGTGTTACGCATAGTGGATGACCCTAGGTATTCCAGTCATACCTCTTTTGGAAATCATATCTATAATGTTTTTTTTTCTCCCGGAAAATATGTGCATAAGAGATATGTTGAAAAGAGTGCTCTAAGGAACGAATGAGATTCATCTAGTATGACATCATTGGAGGCTAAAAACAATTGAGCTCTTTGATCAAATCATTGCAACCTGTTGAATCCCCAAATAACTATATGTCTTTGATGTTAATCCATTGTTCCAAGTAGAGGAGACCCCTAAGTGCAATGATTTCTGCTCAATTATTGGTGCCCCTGTCACCTTCCCACCAAAAATGATAAAAATGTCCAGGTTCCCTAGCACTCCGCAACCACAATGACAATTGTTGCATGCACCATCAAAGAAGCCAACCAAAATCTTTTGCTAAACATCCTGTGTAATAATCTGTCTCAGTTTTTAAACACGCTTCATGGGTCCTATCTTAGAAAAGTATGCCATGATCTTCAGTACATATTGTCTAATTTCCACCTTCTTATGTTCAAAGATATTGTTGTTTCTACATCTCCATATGCCCCAGATGATGTAAAAAGGTAAGGAACAGAACTCCTATTGAGTTGTAAACCATAATTTGAAACAAGCCTCCAAGTTGAGATGCATCCAATTCCCATCAATATGAAATATATGAAGAACAAAATGCTTGATTTTTGCTACAATAGGATAGTTGAAAATGAGATGTGACACATCCTCTGAATTAAGCATATAAAGCAGGTAGATGCCTAGACCATAGACACGACTACGAGAGATATTACCCAAGCTGAGAATTTTGTCATGGAGAGCCAACCATCCAAAGCATTTTAGTTTTAGTGGGAACTCCCAATTCCATATCTTATGCAACCAGTTGGGTGCCTCAACAAATATAAGTGAATTGGTGTTATGTTTATAAATTTCACTAACCACAATTTGGCTCTTGTGAGTTTTCCCAATCCAGGTCATCTTGTTCATCTCTTTAGTGAGATAAATCCCAATAGCCTCGAACTGCCTAATGTATAGGTCCCATTCTGTAGCCAAAGAACCCATAATTTCAATGTCTTCTGCTCGAAACCAAGATTGAATATGAGGAGATGGAACCCTATTTGAAACAATATGAGAAAAAAGGAACATACCTCTACCATGCAGATGCTGGAGTAGAGGAGTAGATAGGGTATGAGTACCCAGAAGACCTTTTATGATATCTAGGCCAACCTCTATCCTATTGCCATTACCCACCTCCCAACAAAGACCCACAAAAATCCAGTGCATGTTCCTCACAATGCTTCGTTAGATATAAGAGGATGAAGATGAGAAAATGGCACCATCTTTATCAAGTCTTCTATGTCCTTATAAGCCATATATTTGCCACGAATAATCAGTGACCAGATGCCCCTGACGGTCAAACCTCTCCACAAACTCTTGAAAATTAGTGAATGATTAAAATATAGAGTATCCAAGATCCCCCATCCCCCACTGTCAGCATCTTTGGCTATAGTAGACAGACAAACGAGATGAATCTTTCTGGGTGCATCTAAACTGGACCAAAGGAAACTAGCTTGTATTGCATCAATCTTTTTAATAATGGCCATCGACGACATGTAAAGATGCATCTAGAAAACATAAATGGACTATAAAACATATTTGATCAATATAAGTCTACCCCCATGGTAAGCCACCTGTGGGACCAATGATTGATTCTAAGCTCAATTTTTTTAATGATCCAACCCCAATCCAAAATCTGGTAGCAATTCGGTTTGATGTGAAATCCCAGGTAGGTGAAACTAGAGTCCAATGACTAGGCTGTGACCCCAAAAAGTAGATAGATTTGTTCGACCTCTCTCACTTCCTCATGATCAATTATCAATTATGATTCTTTATAATTCATAAAGAGGCTGGAAGCAAATCCAAATGAAGCAAGAATTTGATGAAATAATTTACACTTTGTGATAGAAATAATTAACACCACCAAATATGAGATCATCTACAGACATGCATTGTGTGACATTTACATGACGGGTCATTTTAATACCTGTGATCAGACCCCTGTCCTTGTAGTCAACAATCCTCCTACTAAGTGCTTCCATGACAAGAATGAAAAGAATAGGAGATAGAGTGCACTCCTAGTGCAAAGAAATGAAAGCTTTGAAAAATGAAGTGGGAAATACGTTGATGATAATAAAAAAAATTAGAAGAATTCACACATGCCATGATCCAGTTGGAATTTTGTAGAACCTTGATACTTAGAGGCATGATAAATTACTTGCTCCATGGGAATTCTCATTGATATTGGAAATGATCAACCTTTATGTTTGTGCTTTTTTACAAGTTTCTCAAAAGAACAATTAATATAATGATGATAATTGAGTTCTCTTGCAATCTCCCCAACTAGGATTTTATGTTCGTGAAAGGATTGTATTTCAATTAAGCACGTTATATTAAAAACTACACTATCCAAAATTCATTGCCTGTGCATAGTGGTCCTTAAGATCATTAAAGTTAGACACATCCTCCGCTATATGAATATATTATTAGTAATGTTTGTTTATTATATGGGGACAGTAAGCATAGCTGAAAACACACTTTAATCTACAGTCCTCTGTTGCATATACATTGTCACTAATGCTTTCAAATGATATCAACAATGTTCAAATTGTGGTGCAATCTATGACACACACTTAAGGCATTTCTGTTTGCTCCAAAAAGTGACAGTGATGGATGCACTTCTTCATTATATGCTCATTTTTTCAGATGGAGTGGAGTTGGTTTCCAGTTTTATGGAGCTCTAGAGTGGTGGTGGTGTCATAGTTGGGGATATCCTCCCATATCAACGACCTCTTAAAATTATGTTCATAGTTAAGATAGAATTAGTTTTGTTAGAGAGTTTTTAGGGAAAGGTGCATAATCACATGCAACTATACTTATTGGAAATGAAATCTAGCCACCTCTTAAATTTATGTTCATGGTTAAGATATAATAGTTTTGTTAGATATTTTCTAAGGGAAGGTGCATAATCCCACACATCTTTACTTACTAGAAATGGAATCTGTGTAATCATTGAACATTATATATATGTTCATGGTTTAGATACAATAGTTTTGTTAGAGAGTTTTTAAGAGAAGGTGCAAAATCCCACACATCTTTACTTACTGGAAATGGAATTTGTGTAATCATTAAACATTATGTAGATCATCGAGTAGAGAAATAGAAACCTTTTGGGAGTTTTGAGAGAGAAATATCCAACTCATAGAGTCACTTAAAAGCTACAATAACGCACTGAGAAAGTCTGTAGGATGTCTTTGCACTTTAATATCACAAATGTTGAAGATTCACAAATTTTCTCTGAATGAAATTCATTTGCATGGATTCATATCTTACATTACTCCATATAAATAAATACCTTTATGTTGCTAACTATTCAAAGATTCACAATCAACAACCTAAATAGATTGTGCCCTAACCGACATAAAACAAATAGGGTTATTTTTGACATCTATTATCCCCTTGAATTATTCTAATTGAATGGATCAAATGTCAAAATTGAGTGACACCAAAAGGGCGGTTACCTAAAATTGAACAATAACTTAGGAAGGCTAGCATGACTTATTCTACTAATAGAAACTAATTACAACTTCCAAAAGGAAATCTAAATATTTATATGGCCATGCCTTCTCTTTTGAATTTCCTCATAACATAAATGTTTATTTGACCAATTTTTTGTCGTAGCGTTAATAACTTGCATCTGACAAGTTTAGTAACACATATACATGTAGACTAAATTCTGAACCTATTAGACCTCTTAGGAGGGTTTGAGTCATGGTTCCTTCACTTTTGAGATGTTGTTTGGCTTATGAGGACAACACACATGTATTTTCTTGTTTATTTGGCATTGGGAAATAGAGAGAATTGTCCAATAATATAATGATTCATCATGTGATACTCCACTTCTAGCACACTATTAAGTGGAAATTCATCCTATATGCAAGTTCTAATCTCATTACAATTTACCTCACACTTCTGGTCACAAAAGGCCTCAAGACTAAATTTTCTTTACACAGTTATTCAGGTAGCACAAGTTCCAACTTTTATTTGGTAAATGTCTCTGTCCACTCTCACCCTTCTTTTAATTCCATTGTTTTCCTTTTCTTTTTAGCTGAACATGATCACATTAATACTCAAATAGGAGGTTGACTCTTCTAAATGTCTATTTTTTGATAAAATTTGTTGTTTTCTTGTTCTCCAGATCATTTAAGCATATAGATACAGATGGTGTAGAAGTGGTCACTATGCATTGAACTGTCTTGCTATCCAAACCTATATCAAGCAATTATCACATGTGTTCTCCATAATAGGGAACTAAATCAAGTTCTTCAAAGCAAGAGAGAAGTTTCTCTACATCGTTAATTTCTTCTTGAACAACCAGTGGGGTTTGCATTATGTATAATCGAGCCAAAGATTGAACTTTGGTGGTAGCATGAGATCCACTATGCATGGATTTGTTGCTAGCTCCCCAAGAGGGATATATTCTCTACTTTGGCATGTTAAGGAAAGCTTCACAATTGAGTGATTAGAGGTGAGGGATATCCTTAACCAACAAAATCATTTCATAAGAAACAGTCCAAGCATAGGGTGTCATAATATTAAGGAGCCAAAGATTTGTTCCCCCCAAGAAAACCCACCTAGAGTGTAATAGAGAGTGTGACTCAGAACCAAAGTAAAGAGAGACTCCATAGACAACTCACAACTACAAGAATCCAACTTCGCGAGAGGAAGAACAACCACTATGTAGCTCCTGGGCCTAAAACTGAGGCAACAACGAGAGACAACCCATAATAACAAAAATACCAAATTAAAGAACAAAATACATAACACAACTATGGCTGACATGAAGCCATGGAGTGGTTATTTCCCTATAACTAGACTAGAGAGGTATAAATTAATACACCATATTTTCAACTAGTCACATTGTTGAATTTTGCACCTAAATTTCCTAGCCTTGTGTAGAAAAGAGATGCTCAATACGTTCTGAGGACACCAAGCCAAGAGGGCTTGGAGCTTCCCCTAGAGAAGTCCCCAAATTGTTTGTACTTAGCGAGACACCCTCCCATAAAAAAAGCGACAATTCTCCAATGTTAGAGGAGAGATAATTCAAAAAACCACATTTGGGGTGGAAGTTACCATAATTTGCCCTATATCAAATGTCATAAATGGACAATCAAGGCAACAAAAAAACCATGTCAAAGACAATGGAATAACTCAAGTATTTTTTAACAAATCCCCCGTCATTGTAGTGAATTCTTCTAGTCTGTGTCATGTGGGGGAGGGTGGTCACCACACCTCCCTTGTTAATTGCTCGGGGTGATGACAAGGTGATCATCCTCCCCCTTCTCTTCCACACATCATCACCCTAGACAAAATACATAATAAAATATCAATATACCTATTTTTATTTGATAAATCATTTAAATAACTAACCATGATTTTATATTTAATTTTATATTCGATTTTACAAAAAAAAAAAATTAAAATTATGCATTCCTAAAATGTAAATAAAATTTCATATATATATATATATATATATATATATATATATATATACACACACACACTCCAATTTATTACAAATACCATTATTCACTATTTTTTTATTAAACCAATGATATGAAACAAAAACCATGCCAACATTTCACTAATAAAAATAATTACTCTCTCTTTTAATCAACCCCATCACCCACACATAAGTGAGAAGAAAAATGAAATTTATTAACATTTTGTGTAGTAATTGTTATATTTTATAAAGGTTTAAATTATATATATATATATATATATATATATATATATATATATATATATATATAATATTTATATGTTTTTAATATTTATTTATATATTATTTTAAAATATTAATATTTCTAAATAAATATCTATTGGATAATTACCTCTTGATCCGGGTGTTTCAAAATGCAAGTGCTTAAAGGAAGTTGAGGGATGTGATCTCTTCCATCCACCTTTCTTGATGAGAGGGGAGGTGGAATCATCCCGTCAACCCATTTATTTTTTCCTCAAACCTCATGCCATTACATAAGTCAATATTGATGTTTTCCTACCTAACACTCATGAAGATATCCTTGGTACGTATAAATAACCCAGAGTAGACGAGAGAGAAGTGTTATCGACATGGAATTGCTAACATGACTTTTTTTGTAAAGGTATGGGGGATTGCAGAAGTGATCCTACACACTTTGGCCACCCAACCCTCCTCTAATTTTCAAAACCCATTTATTCTCTGGTTATCTTTCCAAAAGGAGCTAGTCTTCTTGGTGCTCTGAAAATGTAATGTTGGTTGTTGTAATCAAGTGGTGGTCTCTGTACTAGTCGTTCCATGGCCTGGTGATACCAGGCACGTATTGGGTTGGATTCTTTTGACAGACAGTCAATTGGCATCCCCTCCTGGCTCGACATGGGTGGTTTTCTCTCTAGTCTTTGTGCTCCAATAGAGGTTTCCACCTCCTCTTAGTTGTTATGATGCTTTTTGTCTATATTTTTTGCTTCTAGTTGGCAACATGATAATTATATGATGATTTATTTCTGTGTAGGCCTTTGTTCCCTTTTTGTAGTCATGTTGATCTCTAGTTATCAGGTCTACAATCAGCTCAATAGTGCTACTGATAGTTTAGCAATTTATTATTGTGTCTTTGAGACTAAAAAACTTTTCTTTCACCACTGATATGGTTTCCCTAGTGAAAAATCATAGCTAGGAAAACTATGAATGTAAATTTTTTTTAATTAATAAAAAACTCACCGACTTAAAAAAAAAGGTGGCAAAACCATCCTAATCAAATCTTAGTTGTCAGCTCTTCCCATCTATCAAGCAGCTTTCCTCTTGGCTCCCAAAAATGTAATGGACCAGATCTCTACACTTCTCAGGGACTTCTTATGGCAAGGAGGGAAAGGCAACGAGAAAAAAATGCATTTAGTTAACTGGGACTTGGTCAAGAGGCCGATTGCTGAGGGCGGACTGCAAATTCGTGACCCCTCCCTAGTTAATTCAGCGCTAGGAGGCAAGCTCCTGTGGAAAATGATTCATGACCCCACTCATCCTGTCAGCGTCACTCTTCGGTCAAAATACGTAGATAATGCTGCCCTCAGGAATATGCAATTCGACAGCTCTGTATCTTGCACGCAGGTCTGGAGGCTCTGCTGCAAAAGCAGTAAATTTTTCAAAAAACACTTGTACAAAATCCCTGGCAATGGCAAGCGCATGCATTTGTGGAAAGATCGCATAATGGGGTGCGATCCTCTGGCAGAAAACGAAGAAATTGCTGAGCTCAGAGACTGGTTAGAAAGAGCAGGTATAAACAACATTTACGATTTGTCAAACTGGGACAGTCATGGTGATTGGGTAGGCTGGGATCTACACGGCGTCCTTGCGCGTCTAAGCGACCAACAGAACCTGCTTGAGGAACTGCTTGAAGAAGCCGCGCCGGTCAACAGATACATGAGGGACAGTTGGGGCTGGGGCCTGACAGGAACTTACACTGCAGCTGAGGGATATAGAGCTCTACAGGGCTATAAGAACAGTAATCACCCACCCTCCTTTTGGAAACAGGTTTGGGAGCCGCTAGCCCTTCCAAAAGTTAATTTTTTCTTCTGGACTCTGGCTCACAATAAACTCTTAACGGGAGACAACCTTGTAAAAAGGAAGATCGAAGGGCCTCATAGATGCGTGCTTTGTAGAAGTAATCTAGAAACTGCCCAGCACCTTTTTCTGGATTGTCTCTTCGCCAAAGAGGTGTGGGGACTTATACTTCAAGATTTTCAGATCTCCCTCCCTTCTTAGATCTCTGTCCCGGACCTCTTTGCTTCATGGAGTGCCTGCTACCCTCATCGCATCCCTCATAAGTCTTTCTGGCGCAAAGTATGGACAACGCTCCCCAAATTTGTTTGCTGGCAACTTTGGCTGGCACGTAATCAGCAGATTTTCAAAGATATACAACATTCTCCGATTCAAGTTGCTGTAAAAGCTAAGTCTCTGCTCTTGGAAGCGGCCCAGCAGCAGTATCACAAAGAAGACCCTCTACTCACGCCGGAAGAAAAGAGGTGGCTAGCCCTAGAGCCACATCCCCGAAAGTACCTTCTGCCCCCTCAGAAAGCTAATCCGGACTGGTGAAAAAGAGAGCCAGATGACATCTTCCAAAATTGGTGGAGGGCCCAAAAATTAACTACTATATTCTTCGATGGGGCGTCCAAAGGGAACCCCGGAGCAGCAGGCACTGGTGGGGTCATCTACTCCACGGATGGGTCTTCTAGAGATACATTTGCATGGGGCCTAGGCCTGAAAACGAACAATCAAGCTGAGATCCTTGGGCTGCTCAAAGCCTGTCTTATTGCCAGAGAGAAAGGTGCTAAAGATCTCCAAGTCTTCGGAGATTCAGAAATTTTAATCAAAAATTTAATCAAGGGGGAACTCTTCAACAACGCTGGTCTCAACAAAATTTTGGGCAGATTGAAGAGAGTCTTACAAGACTTCGACTCACACAAGTTCTATCATATCCTCAGAACCTCCAACAGTGAAGCAGATCGGATGGCGAACATTGGATGCACTCTCATGAAAGGGAGTTTAATTGTAAACGGGGAAAGATCCTTCCAAAAGCTGTGAAATTGTTGTATCTCAAAGGCAGTAAAAAAGGATAACATCCATGTAATAGGGGTCGCTACGGCAAAGACCCATTTTTCTTTTTGTAATATATAAAAACCACAACCGTTGCAGTTAAAAAAAAAAAAAACCAATTGGATAATTACTACCAAGTAAATCAATAAGTTTGTGTCCAACTCAAACTAACAAAACTAAAATTCCTCTTTCATTTTAATTTACAAGCATGACTCTTCCCTTACTCATGGAAGAATCTTGTATGGCCATACTTCAAGCACATTGCATGTGTTCTTCCTTTGTTTGATGGCTTTATCCACTCAATGAACATATTACTTAATTTTTTAATGTTTTTTTACTTAGTATGTGTTGACGGTGCTGGACCCACCAACATTCAGGGGATCTCCCGGGTATGAAACCCCAACTATACCTCACATTGTTTGTTGTAGGATTCCCATCCGGTATGATGGCCCAATTTCCATTATCTTAAATGTTTTCCTTAGCTCTTTCTTGTCAACCCATGAGAGTGGTTTGCTTTTTCTTTGAACAACGAGGTTCGCATGCCTGGTGAGTGCTAATTTTACTTGTGTCAAGGTTATTTCACCGCAGAGGGAGAGGGTGGAAGTGAGTCTCTAGTCAAAAGGGAAGAGCCCCAACTTTATCAGAGACACACAACACAACAGGACATGCACAACTTCTGGCGGAGCAGTCCACATGGATGCAACAGTTACACACACAAGAAGGAATACCACGTACAACACTCAACAGAGTAGTCTACGCTAATGCGACGGTCATTAAAACAAGTTTATGGGAAATTTTTGTTTGATTTCTGACGAGGCAACCCACAAAGGAAAGACAACATTAACAACTTATACAAAACATTTTCATAAACATATGTATTAGAACAACCGAAAGAGTTCAACTATTTTAACACAGGTTAAAGCAACATGCATTACAAGTGTTCCAAGATTAGTCTTACAAACAATTACAATACATGTGTGAAAACGTGTTGGCTTATTATCGGGCTTCTGAATTAAGCGAAAGTTCCAAAACACATATGTACACCATACATCACTAACCCCGTAAGAGGTGCATTGGAGTCATTGCTTGCTCCTTAAAGAAAAGACTATAGACTCTCAAGGCTATGTGGGGGGAGCCAAGGTGAAAAGTATTTTTCATGTATAAATGAGGGGTATTTATAGCCAAGGGTAAAAATGGCCCTTGTGATTGTTCGACTTCCCTCATGACTGTTTGACTTATTCGACTCTTCAACTTTACATGACTCTTCATATTACATGTGGGTCTCTTAGACTTCCATGTTACATTACATTGATTTACAATAGTATGGCCCACAGTGGTGATGTGGACGAGATGACTCATGACATGAATCGACACGACAATGCTGGTATGTTCATGTTGTTGCTGGTGTGCATGTCGAGATGTAGTGCTGCTAAGTGGTGGATGTCCTCTAGGTGTATCATGGCTTCACCTCCGCATGGCAAGGCATACATAGTCTTCGATGGTCTTGTTGTTCGCTTGATGTTGCATGTGCATGTCTCTCCTTCACTTGGACTTTGGCATGTTTCACATGTTCTTCCGTTCACGAAAAAATATCCTCACATGCATCATCCATTCATCTGTTTGTAGACAAATCTCTTCACATGTGCTTTCCTTTCTCATCTTATTTGTCGTCACGTCATGTCTCATCCATGTATCTGTATCTGCAATCACTCATGATGAGTCGACATCAAGTCCATAAACCTCCTAGTCTACCATGATGCATTTTCGTTTGCTTTCGGATGTAGGTGACTGGGAGAGAGGACAAGGATATGCAACCATGCCAAGAAAATTTCAAGCTGGGATGCAGGCTCCTGGCACCATTGGTGAAAATTACGCAGAAGTCACTGGGACACTGAGATGGACAATTTGGATCAACAATGACTATCCATGAGATCTGAATTGGCTAGAGGGTAGATCTACACAATTTCTTGAGGGAACTAGTGTAGAAAATAGAGGGGCATTTGTAGCAAAAACTGTGCAATTCCTCTAGGGAGCTGGCAACGAGCTGTAGGAGGCTTGCCAGGAAAGAATGCACATTTTTTTAGAGAGCCGTCAATGGGCTGCGGGAGTGTTGGTGACAAAAAATACACAATTTTTGGAAGGCTAGCCTATTGAACATCTCTGTGCAGTTTCTGAGCTGAGTGGGATGCTAGAAAGCTGAGGGAATGCTCATGAAATCTGCGCAGTTTTTTGGGTGAGCAACAGGCTAACTGACTAGGTGGCTGGTTGGAAATACTGCACAATTTCTTGAGGGAGACAGTGACGGAAACTGGGTGTCTATCCGACATGTCTGCGCAATTTCTTCAGTCAACAAAGCGGGCATGCTTGGCAGCTTTTGCACAATTTTTTAGGGGAGTGAGTCCCGGGGTCACTCCCTGGTCAAACTCTCTGGTTGACTAGTTGGAGGCTTGATTGATTCGCTTGCAGGAAACGCATATTGAAATGGATTGTTGGAACACTTCTGCGCTGTTCTGGGTGACAGTTAATCGAGTCGATTCTAGGGTGGAGTTCTGGCTGCTGGAGGGTGATCAAGTCTTTAGAACCTCAGCAAAATGACTAAGTGTGTGAACAAGTGAACTTATTTATACGTGACCTTGCGAACACACACTCAACATGACTCGACGACAAGACGCCTCAAACCATCAAGACAACATATACTCAATGTGACTGACCGACGGTGTGAGTGACAAGGCAACACTTGTGACAGATCATTTAACGACAACGATGATGCTTGCAAGACAGTGCATACAACTTTGTGTGTGAGTGTGACAAATGTTTACATAGCAAATAAATTTTTTTCACACGAAGCGGGACCTTGTGTGTGGCCAGAACATGACTGCAAGCATGACATTGTGACCAACATGCAAAAGAGATGTCCGTTGAACAGTCAAGCGAGGAGGGTACATAGACTCACTACGAGCTCATGGGATGAGCCCAAGTGTTTACAGACATCAAGGTAAAACCCAAGAAAGGCTCTGAAATTGGATGTAGGCCAAATTTTTGGAAGGTGTAGTAGCCGTTATAACAATATGCAAGTGGTGTTTGGTGTGATGAATTAAGCTTTCGGAGTTTAAAATTGATTAGAGAAGTAGCCTACCTAATGGTTTTTTATTTTGTAATACCTTTTATATGTTTTAATTAATTGCATATTAAAATAAAGATGAAGGTATAATAATTAGAGAAGTGGCCTAACTAATGGTTTTTATTTTGTAATACCTTTTATATGTTTTAATTAATTTCATATTAAAATGAAGATATAGGTATAGTGATTAGAGAAGTGGCCTACTTAATGGGTTTTATTTTGTAATACCTTTTATATGTTTTAATTAATTGCATATTAAAATGACGATAAAGGTATATATATTTCTTCTATAGAAATATTTTTATCGATGTTTATTTATAGAAAATAAAAATTACATCCACATATATTATTAGCATTTCAGGGCTTAAACAACCCATAAAGTTATAAGAATAAGTAGTTTTCTATTAGATAATATGGTTTTTATAATCAGAACCATTTACACATACAACTAAAAAACATGTTTATATAATCTCAACTACATAATCTTAACAATTTTAGAATTTTAGAAAATCCACAAAAGAGTTTTTTTTGGTCTCTTTAGGCCCTTTGAAATAAAATTCTATATTGATACCTTCCCTAAAATCTATAAAATTGACTCAAAAACTTATCGTATTTGCAATACATTAATTAAACTAATTAAACAAAGATTTTAAATAGGCCTGCCCAACCTCATCTCGACCAAACTGAAACACCTCTTTCCCTTGAATCATTTCAACACTTGATGAAGTACCAGCAATGTGTTCCTTCTGCACCTCTACATCAGGATCCGACATGTCAAATTTGAAGTTGGGGGTGCTTGCGAAGATCTTATTGTCAGCAACCTTCACCTCGTTTGACAATAAATCCACCTTTAGGCTCGAAAAATTCCTCTCAACTCTCGCTGGCAACCATTTGGATTGCTTCTCGGCCAGGATTATTCTCACCTCTCACTTGTTTTCTATGAGTTCCACTAGAAATAAGCTCAACCCTTCCCATTAACAATTTAAATAAATTCTCCACAACTTTCTTCTTCTAGCAGGCTAACTCAAACTCGGGACATGCACCTCATCAACTGCCATTGCTATACTATCCAAATTCGAACAAAGATGACCAGGAAACAAGAGAGGAAGATGACCAAAAACCATAGATACACTAAATATATAACTAGTCTTAATTGTTAAGCTCCCTTTACGGCTCCCAACAGCTGCCGTCAATTACGGAAAACAAACTGCCAGTCATTTCCTTCTTATGGGAAACCAACTGCAGTCATTTCCTAAAATTACGGAAATCAAGTGCAGTTAATTAATTTCTTGTTGGGAGTTCTAGAGTGGTCCATTACTCCCTCTAGAGTTCTCTACCATGATCTGTGGAACACTTGACACATAGCCAATAGAATCTTGCTGGAAGCTTGGTTATATATGCTTCTGTTTGGTCCCCAAGCTCACTAACTCAATCCCCTTCAATTTTACACCATCAAGCTAGAGTGAGCAGAACTTGGAAGTGCCACACAGATGAGAGTTTTGGGTGAAATTTTTGTAGTTGTGAAGGTGGCTGAGATCAATGGGTAGTTTCTGGAATTGATTGATGTATCATGTGGGTTTCCATGACCTTTATGGATCTCTGAATTTTCCCCACATTACAGATGGTCATTTGGTGACATATAACTTCACAAGTATTTTTCCACTGGTCGTAATTCAAGATTAATGCATGGGTTCGAGAGCTTTGTCTATGTTGACTCAGTGGGAGTCTATATGCACAAATTATGAAGTTCTAAACATACATGGAATAAGCCCATGCTATATTTTGCGGACTTTTGAGTTCATGACTGTTTTGTTGTTTTAGAAATAGCCCATGTTTTGAATCCTGTTTTCGTTCTGCTTACATGGTAATGTCCGAAATTGCTATCTGATAATTTTGGAATTTAGTTTTGAAGGTGAGAGGTTCTATTGTTGCTGCCATTCCAAATCTGGCAGGTTTCTAGATCCATGCAAGGACAAGCACAAATCTAAAGTTTTTAATGAGCAAAGGTTGAAGGTGTATCTAGTGCCAAAACGTGAGGAAGAAATAGTGACAGATTGTAAGCAAGTATCAATGGCCGGAGGTATGATTTATTGGGCATTAAAGTTTTCTATTCTTTTTAAGTGTTTATTGCGCATTATACAATCTTTATTTGTTTTTACATTTGGTATCAGAGCAAAGTTTATCTCTGCCTTGGTGTAGTTATTGTGAAAATTTATAACTGTGCTCATACTTAATTTGCATGAAGCGGTGCTTTAATTTTATTTTATTGCGAGGAACTGTTGCCGTCGTTTACAGTAGTGCTGATATTTATGGTGGTTTTTTTTTACTCATACTCTGTCACTTATAGTTTTGGTTATATTCATGCTTACCTTTACACTTTACTTTCAGCCGATTTTTTTTTTGTTTTTGCAAGAAACAAACATATGGAGTTTATTTAAGATGTCATTTTGACTTATTCCTTTCACGAAACATTGTTTTTTGACTCTGGTTAAGATTTGTTTATAATCTTATAAGTGAATTTTAAGTGCTTCATCAGTGCGGTGAGTGTTTCCGCTTTCCATATTTTTAATTGCTTCATATTAAACTATGTATATGCCATTTCACGTAGCATGCAATGTGAAGTACTGTGTATAGTTTTGTTTATGCAATTTATAATAAATAATGTCTGAGTGATCTATATAATTTTTAATTGATTAGAGAATAGCCACAACATCTCTAATTAAATAATATTATATATTATGATTGATTAGGATCACATAAAGAATATTTAGACATTAATTGTAATTAATTATACTAAATATAATAAATTTTATCCCACATGAATTTTTGCTATATTTATATAATTAATTAGGATAAAATATTCATAACTTACCCACAAGAGTTATGAATTAATAGTTTTATCTTAAAGTTCAAAACTAAGATAGAATTTATATCAAATTATAATCATAATATACCCTTAGAATTATAAATTAAGTAAATAATTTGATAAATTCTATCATAAAGAATAATTGAATCTACTTGAATTGGAAATTTAGCCCACAGGCAATTTTATGTCATTAGATTCAATTTTAAGCATGATTTACATTGGTAAAGCATGAAATTTGATTTTTTAGGCCTCAATTTTAACATAAACGTGTGATCTTTAATTTTATGTAGTTGTACAACCTGCAAATTTCTCTGAAATTCATTGTGATATCCCTGAACTTAAGGGAGATAACTATAAGGTCTCGAAGGAGAGGGTTCTCCTTCATTTGGGGTGGATGGACATAGACTATGCTATTAGGAAAGATGAACCACCGGCACTCACTAATACCAGCACTGCAGCGGACATCACGCTTTATGAACGATGGGAGAGATCTAATCGCCTAAGCATGATGTTCATTAAGACTAAAATTTCAGCTAGTATTCGTGGTTCCGTTGATTAGCATGAAAAGGTCCAAGACTTGCTGAAAGCCATTGATGATCAATTCATCACTTTAGACAAGGCACTAGCAAGCACCCTAATCATGAAGTTCTCATCCCTAAGGGTCACTAGTGTGACAGGTGTGCATGAACACATCATGCAAATGAGGGACACTGTGGCTCAATTGAAGAAACTCGAGGTTGAAATATCGGAGTCTTTCCTGGTGCACTACATTCTGAACACCCTTCCACACCAATATGGACCCTTCAAAATCTCATACAACACACATAAGGATAAATGGTCAATTAATGAACTCATGACCATGTGTGTTCAAGAGGAAGAGAGACTGGTGATGGAACTGGGAGAAAGTGCAATGCTAGCAACGCAAGGAAAGGGAAAATCTCAAGCCAATTGGAAAGGGAAAGGTAAAGTACCTCCCCAAGCTGATATCAAAAAGAATTCCAAGTGTTTCTTCTGTAAAAAGAAGGGACACATGAAGAAGGAATGGGCCAAATTTCATAAATGGCTTGCAGACAAAGGTAATCCAATATCGTTTGTTTGTTATGAATCTAATATGGTTAATGTCAATATTAACACATGGTGGATTGATTCTGGATCAACAATTCACATTTCGAATTCCTTGCAGGGTGTACAAAACCTAAGGAAGCCAGTGGGAAGTGAGCAAAGCATCTTATCAGGAAACAAGATGGGCTCACATGTGGAAGCTAGAGGAACATGCTATTTAACTTTAAGTAGTGGCTTTGTTTTAGAATTAGAAAAGACCTTTTATGTTCCAAGTTTTTCTAGAAACTTGATTTCAGTTTCAAGGCTTGTACCTTTTGGATATTCCTTTAACTTTTCAGAAACATATTTCAGTTTATTTTATAAATCTGATTATGTTGGGAATGGTATTTTGTCTAATGGTCTTTACTGCATTAATTTACAGGACACTGTCACTTATGATTCAATGCATGTTCACACTGGCACTAAAAGATGTGTTATTAATGAAGATTCCTCTAAATTATGGCACTGAAGATTAGGTCATATATCCATAGAAAGAATTAAAAGATTAGTAAACGAAGGGGTACTTAATACTCTGGATTTTACCGATTTTGAGACTTGTGTGGACTGCATAAAGGGAAAGCTGACCAACACTTCAAAGAAAGGTGCCAATAGGAGTTCAAACATATTAGAGATCATACATACTGATATATGTAGTCCAAAGATGGACTCACATGGTCAGAAATACTTCATTTCTTTTATAGATGATTAGTCACGATATATGTATCTTTACATGCTTCATAAAAAGAGCGAAGCATTAGATGCCTTTAAGATCTTTAAGGCTGAAGTAGAGAAACAATGTTGGAAGCAAATTAAGATCGTGAGATCAGATAGAGGTGGAGAATATTATGGTAGATACATAGAAGATGGACAAGCACCTGGGCCATTTGCAAAATTTCTTCAAGAGCATGGGATAGTTGCCCAATACACCATGCTTGGTTCACTCGACTATAATGGTGTAGCAGAAAGAAGAAACTGAACATTATTAGACATGGTGTGGAGTATGCTTAGCAGCTCCAATCTTCCAAAATCCTTGTGGACTGAAGCACTTAAGATGACAGTGTATATATTAAACTGAGTTCCAACCAAGGCTATTCCTAAAACACCATTTGAATTATGGAAATGTTGGAAACCGAGTTTGCGACATATGTGAGTTTGGGGATGCCCGTCTGAAGTGAGAATATATAATCCATAAGAGAAGAAGCTAGACCCAAGGACCATTAGTGGGTATTTCATTGGATATTCTGAAAGGTATAAAGGTTACAGATTTTATTTTCCATCTCACAGCACTAGGATTGTGGAATCAAGAAATGCAAAATTTCTTGAAAATGACTTGATCAGTGGGAGCGATCAAACCAGGAACATAGTTTCTGAGAAGAATCATTTAGAATCTCAACCTTCCACCTCAAGTGATAGATTGGTTATTGTTCACAGCACTCCTCAAGTACAAGCTGGTGTTGAACAACCAATTGTTGAAGTTCCACAAACTGTTGATGAGATTCCAGTAGATCAGATAGTTCAAGAGTTGCCAAGAACTTTTGAACAACAAGTTGAACCACATACTTCTCAGGAAGATGATGGTACAACATTAAGAAGATCTACTAGACCAAAGAGATCAGCAATTCCTGATGATTATGTTGTGTATCTGCAAGAATATGACTACAACATTGGAGCCAAAAATGATCCCGAGTCCTTTTCACAAGCCATGAGTTGCAAAGAATCAGAATTATGGTACAATGCCATGAAGGAAGGGATGAATTCTATAAAGAGTAAAGAAGTTTGGGATCTTGTCGAGTTTCCTAATGGTGCAAAAGGCATTGGATGTAAATGGGTCTTTATGACAAAGAAAAACTCATTGGGAAACATTGAGAGATACAAGGCAAGACTCATTGCTAAGGGATTCACTCAGAAAGAAGGAATCGATTACACGAAGACTTTCTCTCCTGTATCTAAGAAAGATTCCTTGCACATTATTTTAGCATTAATAGCCCATTTTGACTTCGAATTGCAACAAATGGATGTGAAAATGACATTTCTCAATGGAGATCTAGAGGAGGAGGTTTACATGAAACGGCCTAAAGGATTCCCCTCTAGTGATGGTGAGCAATTGGTTTGCAACCTCAGGAAATCCTTATATGGTTTAAAACAAGCATCCCGCCAATGGTATTTAAAATTCCATAATGTAATTTCTTCTTTCAGTTTTGTAGAAAACATTATGGATCAATGTATATACCTAAAATTCAGTGGGAGTAAAATCTATTTTCTTGTTTTATATGTGGATGACATTTTGCTAGCAACCAATGATAAGGGTTTGCTGCATGAGGTGAAACAATTCCTCTCTAAAAATTTCGATATGAAGGATATGGGTGAGGAATCTTATGCCATTGGCATTAAGATCCATAGAGACAGATTTCAAGGCATCTTGGGTCTGTCTCAGGAAACCTATATTAATAAAATTTTAGAGAGATTTCAGATGAAGGATTGTTCACCAAGTGTACCTCCCATTGTGAAGGGTGATATGTTCAATTTGAACCAATGCCCGAAGAACGACTTTGAAAGGGAAAAAATGAAGAACATTCCATAATATGCTTCTGCTGTCGAAAGCCTAATGTATGCTCAGGTCTGCACAAGACCTGACATTGCATTTGTTGTGGGAATGTTGGGACGATATTAGAGTAATCCAGGTTTAGACCACTAGAGAGCTGCAAAGAAAGTAATGAGGTACCTTCAAGGAACCAAAAACTACATGCTTATGTATAAACGGACAGACAATTTGGAAGTAATTGGCTACCCAGATTTTGACTTTGTTGGATGTGTTGATTCATGCAAATCAACATCAGGATACATTTTTATGATGGCCAGTGGAGTTGTATCATGGAGGAGTGCCAAGCAAACCTTGACTGCCACTTCCACTATGGAAGCCGAGTTTGTCTCCTGTTTTGAGGCTACTTTACATGGTGTATGGCTTAAGAGTTTCATTTCTAGGTTTAGAATTATGGATTCTATTGCTAAGCCATTGAGAATATATTGCGACAATTCAACTGTTGTTTTTATGGATAAAAGCAACAAAAGTGGGAGTCAAAATAAACACATCGACATTAAGTATTTTGCTATAAGGGAACATGTTAAAGAAAAGAAAGTGGTCATTGAGCACGTCAGCACTGAGTTGATGATCGCTGATCCTTTGACTAAGGGCATGTCACCATTTAAATTCAAGGATCATGTAATGAATATGGGATTGTTGAAAAGTGTGAAACAAGAAATGCTTGTTGAGATTGCAACAAGATGATGGAGCTTAGTGAAAAGAGTCGCCTTCACTAAGTGGGCCCGCAGGCAAATTATGGTGCAAGTTCTATTTTTGATCCCAGCAGGGATGATCACAGTATGAGTGATCACAGTATGGGTGACCACAGTATGGGTGACCACAGTATGAGTGATCACAGTATGAGTGATCAAAGTCTATTTTTAAATTGGCTATCAAAAATAGAAAAGTCAAATATTATTGTCTCATAATAATATTTGGACTATAAACTTGATCTTATTCTCTTGGAGCACTTCAGGATCAACTACGGATGTGGTACATTCAGATCCCAGAAGGAAATATGTGGTTACCTATGGGATGACTAATATTTGCATGTAGGACTTCAGTTAGAACTCAAGTGAGTTGAGATTAGTGGACTGGAGGTGCAGTTGATGGAGTTGTGTTCAGTTTAGCTTTGTTAAACTGGTTGTATTTAGTCTAACTGGCAAATAGACTAGAGATGAGTTGGGTGAATTAGTTATTAATTAATTCACAATTTATTAACTCATAATGCAACTATAGAATACATTAGTTAACTCAGTTTCATGTTAGTGCATGTTCAGTTCAGCAGGGACAGGTGTTAGAGGATCAGATTGCTATCAGTTGTGACTACAACTGTGCATGATGATTTGCACAATCAGAGGGATTGAGTATGCCAATGAATTGGCCAATACCAAGAATTGTAGCCTGTGCTCACGTCCAACATAGTGTGAGTGATTCTTTGCAGGTGAAATACGAGTTTGGTAAACCATTCTCATCAATTCTTGAGCAGGTATTGAGCTGTGGAGGCAGGCAAGCAACGGGGGAGATTTGGAGATCAGATCTGAGCTGTATTGTGTGTAGCATGTGGAGATAGTACTGAGTACTTGTGAGTAGTATTTTACTATGTATTGTTACATGATTCAATCACTATAATATACAGATAGTTGGGGTTTTTAGCGAGATGCTTTCCCTAGGAAAATACTGTGTTGATATGTGTGATTGATGCTTCTATGTACGCCTGTGAATGTTTATGCTTCTGTAAATTGATGATCAACGTAGAGGAGGTTATGTATTATGCATGTTCCATTTATCAGTGTATAATCAGGATAATCTCTGTGAATATGTGTCATATTATTCAAAATTTCTACATGGTATCGGAGCAAGCTGATTTGTAGAAGAAGTTTTACATGATATCAATGTTGTATTGATCATCAGATCTATTATTTAGGAATTGTTTACATTTTATTTCTTTAGGCAGAGTCTGTAATCGGGCTAGGTAGCCTCGGATTCATCCTTCTTTTGGAAGGTGAGATATCCGGTAAAAGACCATACAGTCAATATTTGTACGAGAAATACTTTGTTCTCACGAATTTTAGATCGGAAGCGGTTGAGTTTTTGTGCTGGTGGAGTTCGAATTTAATTCCAAAGCAAGAGATAAAACTCAAAAACATTAAGTTTGAGAATGGAGACAGTATGCCCCAGTATCTCACGGAGTTCACCCAATGCCGGGATGAGCTGGGAAGTGTGGGGGTGACTATCGGATGAGGATGGTAAGTCTAGCACTCCTTGACCTTCCTAAGAGTTGGCATAGCTACCAGGACTCGGTGAATGGAAGGGAGAAACTACTAGGATGGGAGAGACTTTGGTCAGATCTTGTGCAAGAGGAGATTAGACGGAACACCAAAGACGGTTCTTCATCCATGCATGATGAGGAGAACTGTGCCTTAGCGAGTAAGGTGAAGAAGGGGAAGGAGAAAGTTTCTCTTTCCAAATCTTGTTCTTCCAATGATGGGAAGAAGGTTGACAAGTCGAAGGTGAGATGCTTTCGTTGTCATGATGGAGACTTAGTGGTTGAGAGGGAGCATACATTACCTCTCAACATGTAGAGCCAGAAGAAGTCTCAGATGATTGTGGAGGAGCCATGATTGGTGCAGCAGCTTCAGGAGGTTGTGGAGCAACCACAACAGGGGAAGCTGAGTGGAGATCTAGTAGAGACATCTACTCATGCAGAGACCTCCAGTAGGGGGAAACTTCGAGCCAGGTGGGCTGAGGGATCGCATGCAGCCATACCTCCAGGTAGGAGGTGGGGTGATGTGGATTGATCTTCCCAAGGAGGAGGGGCAAGATCCTTGAGGTACCCAACCTCTTGGATGAGACCTTGCTATGGGAGCCCTGATGTGTAGTAGTAGGAACTGACTGATTTGGTAGAGACAGATGCGGATGGAGCGGCAGAGAGAGCGACAGTGCAGGGAATCCCAGGACAACGCATAGCTAGCAGGCTGCAGCAATGCGAGAGGCACAAGTGTTTTGCACAGTGCTAGGTGGCACAGAGAAGTGTGCAATGGTGCGAGATGCATGGAGATGTTGCAATAGCGCAGATGTCAGAGAG
The DNA here is from genome assembly GCA_031772625.1 of Pinus tabuliformis. Lineage (NCBI taxonomy): Eukaryota > Viridiplantae > Streptophyta > Pinopsida > Pinales > Pinaceae > Pinus > Pinus tabuliformis. The sequence goes on from CM062811.1 coordinate 264,419,948, forward strand.
GGAGCACTTGTCAGCAGCAGGTAGAGCTTCAGTATCAGAGGGTGTTTCTAACCCAAAAGGGAGGTCAGTTGGGAGGTGCAGTGCAGATGCAATGCTGGGAGATAGAACCAGCAGCAGCACGGATGCAGTCAGAGATCAAAGTGACAGAGGCTAGAGCAGTCAGATACTGAAGAGCACAGAGATGTAGAGTTTCAGTCGACAGAGGCAATAGCAGTCAGAGACTTTGATGACAGAGCAAGTGGACCGGCCAGATGTGTTGCATGGAGAACATTCCAGAGTTACAGGATCGGGTTTGAGAGGAAGCCTTTCTTGTTGAGAGGGAGTGTTGAAAAGTGTGCAACAAGAAATGCTTGTTGAGATTGCAACAAGATGATGGAGCTTAGTGAAAAGAGTCGCCTTCACTAAGTGGGCCCGCAGGCAAATTATGACACAAGTTATATTTTTGATCCCAGCAGGGATGATCACAGTATGAGTGATCACAGTATGGGTGACCACAGTATGGGTGACCACAGTATGAGTGATCACAGTATGAGTGATCAAAGTCTATTTTTATACTGGCTGTCAAAAATAGAAAAGTCAAATATTATTGTCTCATAATAATATTTGGACTATAAACTTGATCTTATTCTCTTGGAGCACTTCAGGATAAGCTACGGATGTGGTACATGCAGATCCCAGAAGGAAATACGTGGTTACCTATGGGATGACTAATATTTGCATGAAGGACTTCAGTTAGAACTCAAGTGAGTTGAGTTTAGTGGACTGGAGGTGCAGTTGATGGAGTTGTGTTCAGTTTAGCTTTGTTAAACTGGTTGTATTTAGTCTAACTGGCAAATAGATTAGAGATGAGTTGGGTGAATTAGTTATTAAATAATTCACAAGTTATTAACTCATAATGCAACTATAGAATACATTAGTTAACTCAGTTGCATGTCAGTGCATGTTCAGTTCAGCAGGGACAGGTGTTAGAGGATCAGATTGCTATCAGTTGTGACTATAGCTATGCATGATGATTTTCACAATCAGAGGGATTGAGTATGCCAAAGAATTGGCCAATACCAAGAATTGTAGCCTGTGCTCACGTCCAACACAGTGTGAGTGATTCTTTGCAGGTGAAATACGAGTTTGGTAACCCATTCTCATCAATTCTTGAGCAGGTATTGAGCTGTGGAGGCAGGCAAGCAATGGGGGAGATTTGGAGATTAGATCTGAGCTATATTGTGTGTAGCATGTGGAGATAGTACTGATTACTTGTGAGGAGTATTGTACTATGTATTGTTACATGATTCAATCACTATAATATACAGATAGTTGGGGTTTTTAGCGAGATGCTTTCCCCGGGAAAATACTGTGTTGATATGTGTGATTGATGCTTCTATGTACGCCTGTGAATGTTTCTGCTTTTGTAAATTGATGATCAACGTAGAGGAGGTTATGTATTATGCATGTTCCACTTACAAGTGTATAATGAGGATAATCTTTGTGAATATGTGTCATATTATTCAAAATTTCTACAGGGACTTGGTTCCATTATGTAGTTTCTCACTGTATGGACAATGTTATTTTAATGAAATTCTTAATTATTGTGATGTTTTTCTCATATTTATGTGCACCTTAATTTGATTTGAGAAAATTCATCTATGTAGGACCAAGAATAAACATAGGGTTTATTAATTAAGAAATTGTTGCCACATAAATTATGATAGAAATAAATACATAGTAATACATGGAAGATAATACTCGTCATTATAGGACTTATCGCCATGATTCATGTATCTATTACTTAATACAGATTATCGATGGGTTTTAAGATGAGACATTAAGATTGGAAGTATGGACCAAGTGGGAGAATGTTAAGCTCCCTTTACGGCTCCCAACGACTGCCGTCAATTACGGAAAACAAACTACCAGTCATTTCCTTCTTTTGGGAAACCAACTGCAGCCAACTGCAGTCATTTCCTAAAATTACGGAAATCAACTGCAGTTAATTAATTTCTTGTTGGGAGCTTCTGGAGTGGTCCATTACTCCCTCTAGAGTTCTCTACCATGATCTGTGGAACACTTGACACATAGCCAACAGAAGCTTGATGGAAGCTTGGCTATATATACTTCTGTTTGGTACCCAAGCTCACTAACTCAATCCCCTTTAGTTTTAAACCATCAAGCTAAAGTGAGCAGAGCTTGGAAGTGCCATACGAATGAGAGTTTTGGGTGAAATTTTTGTAGTTGTGAAGGTGGTTGATATCAATGGGTAGTTTTTGGAATTGATTGATGTAGCATGTGGGTTTCCATGACCTTTACGGATCTCCGAATTTTCCCCGTGTTACAGATGGTCATTTGGTGACATATAACTTCACGAGTATTTTTCCACAGGCCATAATTCAAGATTAATGCATGGGTTCGGGAGCTCTGTCTCTGTTGACTTAGTGGGAGTCTGTATGCGCAAATTATGAAGTTCTAAACATACATGGAATAAGCCCATGCTATATTTTGCGGACTTTTGAGTTCCTGACTATTTTGTTGTTTTAGAAATAGCCCATGTTTTGAATCCTATTTTCATTTTGCTTACATGGTAATGTCCGAAATTGCTTCAATCTGATCATTTTGGAATTTAGTTTTGAGGGTGAGAGGTTCTATTGTTGTGGCCATTCCAAATCTGGCAGGTTTCTAGATCCATGTAAGGACAAGTGCGGATCTAAAGTTTTTAATGAGCAAAGGTTGAAGGTATATCCAGTGCCAAAACGTGAGGAAGAAACAATGACAGATTGTGAGCAAGTATCAATGGCCAAAGGTATGATTTATTGGGCATAAAAGTTTTCAATTCTTTTTAAGTGTTTATTCCACATTATAGAATCGTTATTTGTTTTTAAATTCATCACCTCCCTTGAGGCACGACACTAATAACTCCATTAAAACCATATCTCCATAGATAGAAGAAATTGATACAAACTTGAGGTTTTTGATGCACCAGATCAACACGTCTCCTTGAAAATTGAAGAATGGCTAGATGTGAGAATACAATCGACTATGCAAATTTAATGAACCCTTATGAACTCCATTAATACCAAAATTCAAACTCGTCTACCTATTTATATGCCTGAGAGCAACGAGCATGGGAGGGAGCCCAAGGTACTTTGAATTACCACATGAAGACCCACTTGCAAGACATTCTCGAGGTGGTAAAATCATGATATACATATCAATTCCATTATTCACATGATGATGAATTAATGTAGTCCTGCTATTAAAGCGACAACTATAATTAATGAATCCCTTTTTCATATGCAAATATCGATTATGCCAAGGAATAGTAGCAAATCTCCCTTGTTCATCATTTATCACAATGATTCTGGGATTGAGCACTGCTCCACAATTGGCCATTTGTTTGGATTCTTTGTTAGGTGATGAAGAATGTGGAAAAGGGGGGACTTATTTGAAATTTTCTAATTGCATTAAAATTCTTCTTACTAGAGTTGGAAATGAGGAATCTTTGTTTGAGGAAACTTTAGAAATTTTCTTTATTACAATCATCGAATCCCCAATAATTTTAACCCTACTTATTCCTTTGTTTTAGGAAATATCCCGACCTTTCCATAATGTTAAAAATTTTGTTTGGTAGTTTGATGTTGTGCCTCAGCCCCAAACATATCTAATTTCGTCATATTCTTCAGGGAAGAAGATCATGCCTCCCACTCCTGCGTCCCCTAATATTTGTTTTAATGAATAGAGAATCATGGAGGGAATCAAACTCTGAATTATTACAACCAAATATAATGACTTACCATCACACCATCACACCACATGTCACATTTGTGTTCCTATCACAATCTTATCAGTATAGAACGAATAATTTTATTTTTCTTCAGAAAACTCTTATTTAAACACAACTACATATCCAAAATTTTATATAAAAGAGTTGTGCAATATGGAAGAGATGTGAAGGGTCTCTCGAACTGTGCTAATAAAAGGTATCCATCCAAAAATAACTAGGAAGACCGATTATTCATTACCAAAGTCAATAAAATATTTGGTGCATAGGCCATCTTTGTGTTCAATGTTTTTTGCATTGCTTTTGTACATTGCCAATCCACCTTCCAAGAGAGCATTTGCCTCTTGATTTCAAAACGTGAAAGTGTGAGTGCATGTGTGTGTTGTGTGTGTGTGTGTGTGTGTGTGTGTGTGTGTGTGTATATATATATATATATATATCAAAACAACTATGGGACAACCATCACTGGATGCTATTCGCTAGTGAGAGCTGACTCAACACCATTCTTTAAAAAAAAAATTATATTTATTATTTATAAAATGAATATTTTTTTTTAATAAATTAATTTGGAATTCAAAAACTCCATTTTATTTTATATAAAACAAAATTATGTTATTACATGCCTCAAGTGTTTAAAACTTGAGGCTTTGTAGTTAAATGGAGAAATAGTTATACATACGTACTTGAAACATCAATGAGCTATATCAAAAAATATAATCATAGTTGTTCCTTCACTTAAAAGGATATTAATTATAACTCTCAATACCAAGTTTTGAAAACGGTTCACTATCATGAATCTCTTAACTGTATTTTAAAATAAATATGGACTTAAAATGACAAAAATATAGAAATTCAAAATGTAAATATGCAAAATGTCCATTGTTAGAAAAAAAGGAAATTACATCCATGGTGTATGAGGGATATCAACTATGTGTCCATCTTGAAAGATGGAAATGGTATGGGTACCAAATTTGGCACCAAAGCCTCTTTTGAAAGGTCAATAACATAATGTCCAACAAAATAAAGCATGCGTACATTATTCAACCATAAGGGTATGTAATAATCTAGAAAAGTGGAGAAATAAAAGCTTTACATAATCTATAAAAAACCCTGATATACAACCTGTGAGGCTTAAAAAGTCTGCTAGAAAAATTAAACTAACAAACAATATATGTTATAATAAGAAACAACAGAAAAATAAGAAACTATATCTGAGGGAGATGTCCATCCATGAAGGGTCTATGATAGAAATTGAAGTGTTCATTGTTCATGGCTTCCTCAATGAAGCATATCCCTTGATCAAGCTAAAGGCCTTCCTTAGAAAGCCTATCTGCTTCCTTGTTGTGTTTCATGTAGATGTGAATGTAAGAAAAAAATTCATAAGTACGCTTGATCCTCTGTAAATCCTCCAGTATGTGAGAAAGATGTATACTGTGACATTTTTGAATCTCGTTAACCCAATTAATGACCAAAAAATAATCACCAAACACTTGAAGTGTATCGTATCCCTTTTCTCTAGAAAATTCCAATAAAGAACAACAAGGTAATAGTTTGACCAGATTGTTTGTTTCCCTCCAGAGACTCATGCTGACTTTGAAAAAATGTTGATCAGATAAATGTAAGATGAAGAAACCACCATTCGTGTTATCTACCCCTTGCTTAGCCCCATCAAAGTAAGCCCATGAGCGAGATTTATTAGATTCCTTTAGGATCACAAATCTATTATGGGGAGTAGCTACGGGCTAGGAAAAATGTGACAAAATAACCATAACTTCAAAAACCACTCAATCTAGAAAGAAATGTTTATTTTTCAAAGACTTCTTTATTCCATGCCAACCAAACATCCCAAAAATTAGCAAGGGCAGGGCTCTAAATGTTTTGGTATCCCTGTTTTGAACCAATAACCTCCACTTCTCCTCAAAACTAGGCCCTTTCCAAACACAACCTTGGCCTAAAACAACGTTGCGCCTATTATAGACCAAAAAAAGAAGGGCATTCTACAAAAATATTCTCAATGGATTGTTTGTTCAACTTACATAAAGAGCACTAATTAAGGCCAACCTTATGACACTTTTGTAATAAATCCTAGGTAGGTTTTGGGGTGCAGGCCAAGGAATGGTGGAATGGTGAGCTCGAGAACATTGTACCCTACAAGCTTAGTGATGGTGTAGTGATCATACCAGAGTGGGCAAAGCTTGCGGTCGGATCCAATGAGGCACTCCTTCTGCAAATATAACTAAACGTTGCCGTCCACTTGGAACTTACATGCACCCATGCGGACCATGATGCTTCTTGTACTTAGCATTGGCTTTGTCCAATATGTCATGGACCTGCTGGAAGATGTGCTAAATGTTCTCAATGAAGTTGTTATCCCCATCATCTTTGGACTGGACATGAGCCAAATATGCTTGAGTAGCTGCAAATGGTATGGCCACATCAATGGGACATAGTGGTTGGAATCCCAACCCCACCTGAAAGGGGTTGTGGCCAATTGAGCTATGGAGAGCTTTGTTGTAGTTGTGCTGTACATAGGGGAGGCTTTCGTCCCATGTGCGTGGATGCTTTGAGTTGTACATACGTAGAATGTGTATGATCATCATGTTGACAACCTTTGTTTGGCCATCAGTTTGGGGGTGGAAAGTCATGGACTTAGTGAGCTTGGTATCCAACATCGACTAGAGACTTGACCAAAATGTACTTAGGAACCTATTATCCTGATCTAAGATAATGGACTGTGGGATCCCAAAATGTACCCACACTCATTCAAAGAAGAGCTTAGCAGTGGCTTCTACTGTGATACTCTTCTTGCAGGCCGCCAGAATGGCCATCTTAGAGAATCTATTGACGACCACGAAAACACAATCATTGCCATGCTTAGTAGAAGGAAGGCCTGACATGTAATCCATGGAGATGGATTCCCAAGGTTGATTAGGAGTAGGTAGAGGAGTATATAGGCCTTGCTTCTTGATGGTCGATTTGGAAATGACGCAGGAAGTGCAAGTTCTAAAGTACTTCCCAACATCCTGTTGAAGGTTCGACCAATAAAAATACTTCTACAACACTGCCATTGTTTTCTCTACCCCTATCTAGTGACTCAACTATAGTGCGCCTCTCAAATCATCTTGGCATGCTCGCTTGAAGGAACACAAAGGTGTCCTGGGTGGCATAAGGTTGCATCATGGAGGTTAAAATTTGGAACTTTCTATCCTTCCATAAGCGTCTAGTATGTGTTGCCGAATTCTCGATCGCTATTGTAAAGATGTGGCCACCCTGCATTCTCATGCCCACAAGAGTCGAGCATAGTGGTCAGCACCATGTGTTATCCTCTACAATGTCGTAGGCTGAGGAGGAGATCAAAAGATGTAACCTCGAACCACTTTAAGTTAAGTAGCTAGCCCTACTAAACCAGAAAGAGATCTCCCTAAATATTTGTCAATGAATAACTGAAAATAAATAGGTTTAGGCTAGATATACAAGTTTTGTTTGAGTATTTGTGAATTTAGGGTTTTTAGTTTGCTGGACTAGGGTTTAGTGCAGGTAATTAGGTCAAGGCTTCAAATATGCAGTAAAAAGTATAAAGAGGAGCTAGGTATCAATGTGTTATGGTGAACTTAGAGTGTTTTTCAATGTAGTGTATATTTGTGAGTTTAAGAGAACCTAATGAGCATGTGAAAACATGAATTCATTAGCTTTAGAAGAAAAGAAACACAAGTATGATTTCCACAAAAACATAGCTTAAATTCAAGATTTCTGCCTATATAAATGCAAGTAAATTCATAGGAAGAATATAAATCATGTAAAGGGAGATGATTTATCCATTAGAAACTAATAGAAAAAGAAAACAACACCATAGACTCACTGAACAAGAATTCATGAAATATAGTTGCAATTGCTCCTGTATTAGCTGTAAGAGAGCAAAAGATACAAGCCTTCTCCAGAAAAGTCCAACCCCTCTCTGAATGAGAAATGATACATATAGACTCAATCAAACAACCTCCCACCCTTCAGGAGTCAAATTCCTAGGTGGTGGAACTATTTCCAAGATTCTCTCAACCAATAGGTGAGAGTGAGAAGGTCAAATACAAACTCTTCTCTTACACTTTGTTTTGAATTTTGCTTCCTTTATGAGGCGTAATTAACCATAAAGAAACCTATGATGTCTATTTATTCATGATTACATCATATAACCTCAAACTACTATAATTACATCATGAGTTTTGACTTTTACCAAGTCAAATTGAAAAACTAGGAAATTACACAGTAATATTTAAAATAAAAACTTAGAAATTTGCAGAAGCGTAGTGCCAACTTTGAGCCCACTTTATGGTGCCTTCTTGAGGTCCAAATTGAAATATAAAAACACGGTCAACTATATTTTCCTATATAGTTTCCAAAACACCTTGAATTTTTGAAAATGACCCATGGGAAGGCCTTCAAAAACTCATTCTCCCAAGGTGTCTCCAAAAGCGCAACGCCTATCAAAAAGAGTGGTAGAATGATGATTGTTTTACCCATTTTTCTCCTTTTTCTTAAAATTTTAGCCCTCTCTTAGAAATATGATGAAATGGTTTTTGAGAGGAGGCTGTGGGATTTCCAAAAATGCAAACCATTTGTCATTTGGAGGCCTGAGGAAAAAACACAACACTGCTTCTTTCACCAGCTTCTTTTTTGAATTAGGCACCAAAATAGTCAAAAAACCAAAAATGATCAGAAATCCTTCAAAATTGGTCATGAGCTAAAAAATGATGTATGTCAACCCCTCATGGATGCTTCAACAAGCATCTCCAAGTTATCCCTCTCATTTTTTTTCTTTAGGGTTTCCTTTAGCTTGTTTTTCAACTGCTTGAGCTTGATGTTACATATCATGTTTCTAGTTTGATAATGATGCGCCATTTGCCTTAATAGCTGATTATCTATGTTGGTTTTGTCAAGAAGCTTTTATAAATGGTCATTGACCTTATCTAGCCAATAGTCTCTATCCTCATTGATATCCAAGGCAATTCTGTCCTCCATGTCTAGGTTTTCATCTAGAAAATTGTGTCCTTTCTCCTCCTCCAATGCCTTTTTGAGTCCCTTGGTCCATGGCCTCTTTTTACTGACTTGTTTTTTAGTTTCCTTATGTTTACTAGGTTCCAACATTGCCTTTCCTTTGCCACCTTGCTGCAACATCTTAGATTTCTCTTTCTCCATGATGAGCTGTCTAGCCTTAAGATGATTGTTTTCTTGTTCAAGGAAGGAGATAACAAACCTTGCTCTTGCCATGTTTTCCATGAGTTCTTTGATCTGAGAATCCTTCTCTTTGATAATTTGTTGCATGTTTGAAGGCTCATTTGCTGTTTCCAAGTCCACCAATTCAAATTCATGCTCAATCAAGTCTTCATCCTGTATATGTGATCCTTGTTTTGCTGATGTAGAAGGCTTGGCCCTTTTCTCAACCTGAGAAGTAAACACAAGCCTTTTTTCTCTTTGATACATTCCAGTCACCTTAGGTCTAGGTGCCTTAGGAACCTCCACTGAATTTATTGATGATCTTACCTCCACTTTTTGTGTTGGTATGTTTTGATGTTGAACAAAAACAATAGTTTCATGACATTGCAAAGATATTTCTATGAATGAATCCCATGCCATATTCTTCTCTACTAGCTGATGTAGAGCTACAATATTTATCAAGCTATGATGAAAAGGACTAGGGTAGTGTTCTTTGTCTTTCACTTGTACCTTCTCAGACATTTTAACAAGGCTTCTACATAGATAATTACACATGTTGAGAGGTTTTTGAGCTGTAAAGTGCATTAGAAGCCGGATGTGATATGCATACAATATAGAAAACCTTCCCTCACAGGTGAAAAACTTCATTACAACCTTCATTAATGGTGCATACTTCTCCAACAGGTACCTAAATGGGATGATGTGTGTATGGGTCTCTCTGTAGGGTGATTTCAAGAAATACTTGTAATGTTCAAGGTCCAAATTCATACCTTTAAACTAGTATTCTCCATGATCAGGTATCCTTGTAGAAAGTGAAATGGCAGCCATTGAAAATGTAAACTCAACCCCTGCTATGATGAACCTTTCCCTTTTCAGATGAGTGGCAATCCAATCAATTAACTTTTCATAGAAACCTACTTCACATACCCTCTTACAAAACTCTAGACAATTTACATCTTCAAAACATTGCTTGATGAAAGCTGATGAGCTGATTTCATTGCATTTGGTAGGCTCATATATGAGGATTTTTCCTCCTTTATGGTGTTTTTTCCTCTTTGATGGTGAAGAATCTCCCTCCATGATGGTAGAAACCTTAGATAACAGGAAAATGGAAAAATAGTGAGGAATGAGTGAAAAGATGAAATGAGGGGTTTGAGGAAAGGAATGATGGTAGAGAACTTTTAGGAGATGAATAGGGGCTAAAAGAAACTTATGAAGCTTAAATGGAGTGAAATGAGGGAAAAAAATGGTTAGGAGAAATTGAAAAACAGATCTGCTAGGAAATTTGCTCAAAGTGCTAGGTATGAGCTAGGGTTTAGGTAAAGGTGAGGCAATCTGATGATTAATAGGTTATTTAGTGAATCAAAGGGTGTTTTAAACATGTACAGAGGTGTGAGGTCGAATATTTACATGTTTTCAATATCAAAACTAACCAAACCATCATTTACACTAATGCTTACAGCATGAAAATTTCACCTAAACCATAGATGAGGAGAACTTGCATTTGAATTCATCTTGCCAAAGGGAAAAGGTAAGAAAAAGATCTTGTGGGCAAGCTTAGGATAGTAAATAATTAGATTGCAAGATTCAAAATTGAAATTTTGGTGAATTTGGATGAGTTTTGGGCTACTCTGGCACAAGTACAGTGCAGTCTCTTGAAGCGCAGCACAGTGTCCAGAAGGGCAATGTCGGCCTCAAAAGCGCAGTGCAATCTCTGGAAGTGCAACGCCACCAAATTTTGACCAATTTAACTCAGGAAACATGTGTTTTTTCATTAATGGAGGGGAGACCTTGATGAACAAAGGAGGTTAGGAGGAAAAAGAAACAAGTTTGGGACCTTTTGGGTTTTTATAGGCAAAATATGGTTCTCTTTTGAATAAAAATGGGCCCCACATACCTTTCCAAAACCTGATTTTTCACCTTTTAAACTGGGTCACTTTGGAGAGTTGAAACATGATTTTCTCTTTATCTTTTTGAACAGCGAGACTTATTCTTCTGGAAGCTTGATATTGGAACCATGAATAACTTATGAAAATTCATAAAACTTATGCAAAGAGCTGCTTATCACAACTAATTTAATGTTGGATTTATGCATGGAATGAGGATGGACCTTGAAACCCTAATGACTTAATGAAGACATGAGACTGAGTGAAATGGTAATAATGATGATTGATATAATGAAAACATACTTTTTATTATGATTCCTTCATCTAAGTGAAGTAGGCGACCAACATGTGTGATTTTTCCAAAAGAATGTAGACATTCCTAGAAAAACTAGCTAGTGACCAAATTTTACTCTGAAAACCTAGTGACATGATAAAATTTGACCTTGAGACTCCTAACAGACTTGGTAAAATCATATTTGATCATTGGTGATAGGAAAAAAAGGCTGACACTAACACCATGAACGATGGTTGGCTAAGGAAGTTTGCAACAGTATTGGTTCTTCCCTTCTTGTGCTTAATGTTCAAATGGAACTTTTGCAAGTAGGTAGGTAGTATAGTCAGAGGCGTCTGTCTGAATCTCAAATGGTTGTTGCAGGCCTGGTAATGTGAGCACTGGTGTAGAGCAGAGATGACGATTCAACTTATAAAATTCCTTATTTTAGGCTTCAGACCAAAAAAACTTTGCTCTCTCTCCGCCCTTGGTGACTTGACTTAAAGGCCAAGTGATATGAGAGAACCCCAACACTAACTTGCGGTAGAAATTGGCAAGACCCAGAAATTTGCGGAGCTCTTTTAGAGTGGTTGGGGCTGGCCAATCCCAAATGACTTGTATCTTGGTTGGGTCCACATGCACACCATGGTCATCAATGATGTACCCTAAATATTGAACCTGGGTTATACCAAAAGTGCATTTCTCCAAATTGGCACATAGCTTGTGTTGCCACAGGGTTTGGAGGACCTGTCGAATATGATGGAGGTGTTCTTCCCAACTATGGCTAAAGATTAGAATGTCATCTAAATACACCACCACGAATGAGTTGGTGAAGGGTCGCAAGATGTCATTCATCAACCTCATGAAGGTTGCGGGGGCATTTGTCAACCCAAAAGGCATGACCATCCATTCAAAAAAGCCCTCCTTTGATTCGATGATAGTCTTCAACACATCGGAGGGTTCCATTGGCACCTGGTGATAACTGGACTTCAAGTCAATATTACTAGAATATTTCCCCCCCTTAAGCTGGTCCAGAAGGTCATCAATTCATGGGATTGGTTACCTTTTCCAGAAAGTGATCTTGTTTAGTGTCCGATAGTCAATACAAATTATTCAGGTCCCATCCTTATTCTATACCAAAAAAATAAACCTCCCATAGGGTGATGAATTTGGCCTGATATTCCCTTTCTATAATAGCTCCTGAATTTTCCTCTTGACTTCATCGCTCTATAGAACAGAGTGTTGATAGATCGATCCATTGGGTATCAGCGTGCCTGGGGCAGATTGATGAAGTGCTTGACCTCACAGTGTAGAGGTACCCCTGTGGGTGAGGTGAAGATGTCCCTATACTCCTCTACAACCTTGTCCATCTGCTGTTGCCATGCGGAGGAGTCCTAGTTGGAGGCCATGGCCACAATCTTCTCCTTTTCCTGACGTGAATAATAAGGAAAACAAATTTCCCAGTTTGAGAAATGATCTTACTGCATTTCTTCACAGTGATCAAATAAACGGTAGTAGGTGGTGCTACCTCCAGTATCCTATACAACTTATTGCCCAAAGTAATAATAATAGTGCGAGGCCTAGACTCATACACAACATGCTACTTCCACAAGTATGTTTGGCCTAATCGAACATCACAAACTTCACGAGGAGAAACATCACAAACTTCAAGAGGAGAAACATCACACAATACCTCATCTGTGAAGGTCTTGATGTTGTAGGGAAGGCAACATTGTTGGTTGATGTGGAGATCTCGACCTTGGTGAAGCCACCTAATGGTGTACGAATGCAGTGTGGTGTGGTAAGTAAGTCCAACTGCTTCATGAACTTTTCAAAAATGAGGTTCTTTTGGATCCTGTTGTCGATACTGAACTGTAGTAGAGGACCCTTCACCCACATCTGTGAGTGGAAGAGCTGCTCCCCCTCCTTTGGATCTTCGGGCTCATCCTTTTGGATCTTGGTGGTGGAAATGGTTGCAATATACTACGCATCGATAATCTGCTTCCCTTTGTCATTCCCCTTGTCAGTTTCTAACTCAAAGTCAGAACATGCATCTGATTCAGAAGCCTTAAGTTCAACCACCAATGACTGCTTGGCTTGACACTCGCTTGTGTTGTGAGTGGGGCTCTTATGGAACTCACACCATTTCCCTATGTCCTTCTTTGTCTTCATGGTGTTCTTTTAGGTCACCCCGCCTTGGCCTATTCCTTGGTTCTGTGGTTTGGGGGCACCGTTCCCTTGTTTCAAATTCGTAGATCTAAAGTCTCGCTTCTTCTGTTTAAATTAATGCTCGATCTTGATAATGTATCGATAGGAAATGCTAAGCGAGGAGATGTCCAGGAACTCCATCTCATCCTAGATGTACTTGTGTAGACAATCACGGTACTTGAGTACCAAATGATGCTAAGAATCCTTGATACCTAGCTTCGTGTGAAGGTTATGGAAACCATTTGTGAACTCCAGCACATCTTGGTCCCTTCCCTGCTGCAACGTGGTCCAATTTATGTATTTATCTTCATAATTCCAGGCAGGGTAATATTATTCCTTGATGGCATATGGGAAATAATTCCAAGTGGATGCGATTGAAAAAAATGATGATTCCCTCTCGTCCTTTTGTTCACAGTAGGTTTCCCACTAGTCCTTAACATGTGGGGCAACTTTGAAGAGTGTAAAAGTAATATTTTCCTGATTGGAAAAGTCATTAACTTAAAAATATCCTACCAACATATTTAGCCATCTATTTATGGCATCTGCATCTATCTTTCCTTCAAATATGAGAATGTCAAAGTTACTTGTACCTTAAAAGGAGTGGCACGTCCAGAGTGGCTACTGGATGAAGATGCGTCACCTGTGGGTAGTTGTTGAAGGATCTGGGCAAAGTTATCCATCATCGCATTCCTTTGTCGCTCGAAGGCTTCCTCGAGCAATATTTTGAAAAGATATCCTACCCCCTTGTCTTTCTTTTCTTCTGCCATGGGAGGTCGTTGATGTTTGCGAGACTAGTCTTGCAAAGGTTCAACCAGTTCGAGTCCTAACTCCCTATACCCTGACCTCGTTGGGGATATGCAAAGAAAAATAGAGAAAGAGTAGATTGCTTTGATATCACTAATTTAGAGTTATATAGGAACAAAAAGAAATATAGATATACACATAAAAAAAGAGATGCAACAGAAATAAAACTTTGTTTCATTAATATTAAAGAACTTAAATATGCTTACATATAGAAATGGAAATAAACTAGCTCGGGTGATGGTAGTTTATCTCTAAGAAGAGATGTGGTGGCTACATGTTTCTTAAATGTGTTATAATGAGGCTCAAAGGCCTATTTATTATTGAGAAACAATAGAAAATCCTAAACATATAAAAAGCTAACCCTAGGAGATGAAGCACCAAAACCATGGGCCCAATTTAAGTAAATTGGTACATCAACTTCCCGAGGTCATAACCTTGGCATACAATCTCTCTTTGGCTATCATAATACCTTGTTTCAAAGATCTCAAAGAGGAGGCCAAAAATAAAAATGTAAACTTGTTTGGGACTTTTCTGGTCTCTCCAAAATGTCTTTTAGTCAATCAAAATGGCTCCAAAAGTTTAGGAATTAGAAAACTGCAAAAAGTAGTATGTTGTGTTAAAATTAAGGAAACTGAAAAGAAACAACGGTGGGGGTCCAAGTGGAATATGCGGGTGGCCACTGATAACCACATGAATAACTTTTCCGAACTCTTTACAATAACAAATGGCAACTCCATTGGGTCTTTAGCTACATAGTCATCAACAAATGGCGACTCCACTGGTGTAATAATTCAAATCCTTGGTGACTATCATTTCAATGTTTTTCTAGCTATTTTTAGCCTCTCAATTTATATTTTTAGATCCACTTTGTTTTCTCGAAATTTTTTTGGTTTTTGTTGGTTTTTTTCATCATTCCGTAGGTCACAGGTACTAACCGAGTAGGAGATGACAAAATCTGGGTGAAATCTACCAATAGAGAGTTGCAACATAAAAATGCACTTTTTTTCCCATTATCTGCATTCTGGAACACACTTTTTGGCCCATTTTCTACATTCCAACGCACTTTTCAGGTCAGAATCCACATTCTGTCATTTTCATATTTTTTTATAGAATTTTTCAGATTTGTCAACTGTGTTGTGTGTGTACTGGGATGTAGGAATTTACAGGGTAAGTTCCTCAGAAAGAACACCAAAAGGACACGGCTCACAACCAGATCTCAAATCAATACACCAGTATTTTTGACGTGGTTAAAACCCTCAAAGAGGGAAACAGTCCACGGCCTGAGCCAACGTGGCCACTTCAGGCAATTTATTAATCAAAGAATGAAAATTTACATAAGCTTTCTCTCATAGACGGATTACCCGAACAATGACCCTCCATGCTCTTTAAATAGAACTCATGGACCAATCGGGTGTCAAGCCATGGATCAAGTGTCGGTAATACCGAGGAGAGAGTGAACCGTCGGATCACTACATATCATGACCGTCGGATTGTAAGTTACAAAATGTACAATGGTAAAGAAACACACTTTACCTAACTCTATACCTAACTCTATTCTAGACCAAGTTGAACTTAACTATTTCCTATGTGTCGGAATATCCTAACATCCCCCCTTAAGAACAACTTGGGATAGGATTGACGGATTTACAAATATGACACAATAGGAGAAGGAAGGAGGCACTAGAGCCTATCCCCCCTTAGTGACAACTTCCTGAACTCCAAGCATGTATCGAAGTTAGTGAACTTCGCCTCTGTGAGAGACTTTGTGAAGATGTCTGCAACCTGATCATCTGTTGAAAAATATTGCACTTCAAGAACATGGTCATGAATGAGCTTTCGGATGAAGTGCATGTGTAGTTCAATGTGTTTGCTGCACTGATGCTGGACTGGATCTTTGCATAGCTGAATGGCACTTTGATTATCACACCAAAGTGTGGTTGGATGCTGCTGCTCAAAGCCAAACTCTGATAGGATCTGACGAAGCCACAAGGCTTCCTTACTAGCTTCCACGACACCACGATACTCTGCTTCTGCTGAAGAAAGAGAAATGGCAGCCTGTTTCTTACAAGCCCATGTAATAGGTCCTGAACCAAGAGTGAAGACATAATCGGCAGTAGACTTCCGATCATCAGGGTCACCAGCCCAATCAGAATCAGTGAAACCGACTAATAGAGGAGCTGCTTTGGCACTGTAATGAATCCCAAACTGTACTATACCTCGAACATAACGAAGTATTCTTTTAGCTTCTTTCCAATGACTTTCATGGGGGTTTTGCATAAAACGAGCAACAAGGCCAACAACAAAGGAAAGGTCAGGACGAGTATGGGTTAAATACAAGAGTTTTCCTACAAGTTGATGGTATAAGGTAGCATCAACTTCAGGAGAAGTACAAGAGACTGAAAGTTTGACTCCAGACTGAAAGGGAGAAGGGGCTGGCTTATAGTCTTCCATGTGAAAATGACGAAGAATATCACAAGCATACTTGGACTGGGAAAGGGAAATACCCTCCTTGGATTGCAAGACTTGAAGACCGAGAAAATAGTGTAAGTGTCCTAAGTCTGTCATTTCAAATTTCTTTTTAAGGCTAGACTTCACATGGTTTATAAGGTTGGGATCACTACCAGTAAGAATAAGATCATCAACATAAAGAACAAGGATGATAAGGGAGTTGCCCACTTTCTTGGTGTAGACATTATTGTCAGAATAACACCTAGAAAAGCGAGATTCTAAAAGAAAGCTATCCATTTTGGCATACCAAGCTCGAGGAGCTTGCTTGAGACCATAAAGAGATTTCTTAAGTCGACATACAAGGCTGGAGTCTGTTTGGATGAAGCCAATGGGTTGTTCCATATAGATTTCTTCATGCAAGTCCCCATGCAAGAAGACAGATTTAACATCCATCTGATGGACTTCCCATTTTAAAGAGGCAGCAAGGGAAAGAACAAGGCGGATAGAGTTCATTTTGGAAACAGGGGAGAAGGTTTCAGTGTAGTCAATGCCTTCAACCTGTGAAAAGCCCTTAAAAACAAGACGAGCTTTATGTTTATCAACTTTCCCATCTGGTCCATACTTGGTTCTGTAAACCCATTTACATCTAACAAGTTTGCGTCCCTTTGGTAGAGGAACAAGATCCCATGTATCATTCGCCAACAATGAATGATATTCTTCATTCATAGCTGCTTCCCAATGTGGATGGCCTAAAGCTTCTGCAAAAGTGTCAGGATCATGATTTACTGGAGCTTGAGCCAGTAAAGAAGAGGCTCTTTCAAACTGAGAACGTGTACGTCGCTGATCTGTAGGATCACCGGCAAGATCACCTGCTGCATCCCGAGTAGCACGGACCCATCGTGGAAGTTGAGGATCCTGAGAAGGTGGGGGAGGATTGTCATCTTCACTTTCATCATCTGAAGAAGAAATGTTTTCAAAAGTAGAAGAGATAGGAAGAGGTGGCACATTCGCCGGACTAGGCTCGCAGGCCGATTTATTTTCATCAAATTTTACATCTCTTCTAATGATAACATTTTTGGACTTAAATGGAATAAGTCTATAACCTTTTACATCTTCAGAATATCCAACAAAAGTACATTTCTCACTCTTAGGTTCTAAAGCTTTATGCTTTTCATCTGGAATATGGGCCCATGCTTCACTTCCAAAAACACGAAAGTGACTTACATCTGGTTTAATGGAACTCCAAGCTTCTTCTGGAGTGATATTCTTTAGAACCTTAGTAGGAGTGCGATTTATTATATAATTTGCACAATTAATTGCTTCGGCCCTAAAACTAAGACTGAGTCCTTTAGATTGCAGCATACAATTAGCCATTTTCTTTAAGGTGCGATTTTTCCTTTCAGCTACACCATTTTGTTGTGGAGTGTATGGAACAGTATGTTGCATTTGAATTCCATTTTCGGTGCAAAAGTTGATGAATGTGTTTTTAACATATTCTCCACCATTATCAGTTCTTAGCTTAAGAATTTGATGTCCAGATTGTTTTTCAACAAAGGCTTTGAAGGCCAAAAATGTGTTAAATACTTCGCTCTTGAGTTTTAAGAAGTATACCCAAGTGCGTCTGGAGAAATCATCAATAAAAGTTAAGAAATACTTGCAGCCAGAGAATGAAGCAACAGGGAGTGGACCACATAAATCACTGTGCACAAGCTGTAAAGGGGCTGAGGCGTGCCAAGAGGCACGTTTTTCAAAACTGTCCCGATGATGTTTTCCGAGTACACATCCGGAACAAACACCATCTCTACAAGATACCATAGGAAGACCTGTCACCATATTTTCTTTACATAGATGCTGAAGGGAGCGATAGTTTAAGTGACCAAATCGCTCATGCCAAAGTTTGCTCACTTCATCATTATGAGCAACAAATACTGAGGGAAGATTTGATGACCCAAAGTTGTGAAACTTATACAACCTTGTGGAATCATCAACAATACCAGTAGCTAGAATTTGTTTAGGATCTCTTAGATCCTTGATTACAACATCATGAGGTGAAAATTCAACAATTTTACCTTCACCTGAATGAGTTATCTGATATACAGATAGAAGGTTGCAGGATAAGGTTGGAACACATACTACATCATTAAACTGCCCATTGTCTAGATGAACAGTTCCAGTCCCTACAACATTAAGAGATCTATCATCACCAACATATATATTTTTGGTGTTACAATCATTTAAAGAAGAAAACATGGCTTTGTTTTTGGCCATGTGATAAGAGGCTCCAGAATCAATGAGCCACTCATGAGAATGAGAAGAAGAAGATACATTTAATGCATTACCAGACTGAGATGATTGACAACGACATGCAGAAAGTGCCATTCCTGAAGATGAAGTTGAAGTTGAAGTTGAAGAATGCTCCACATGGATGTTATGTTTCTTCATTGCGGCTTCCAAGGCTTCCATCTTCTTAAAGCATTTAGATTCTAAGTGGCCATCTCGATTACAAAAGTTACAATGTCTAACAGTCTTCTTCCATTTGTTTTTATTGGTCTTATCATTTTGCTGAAATGATCTTTCATTTTGAGGCTGAGTTTGCTTAGGACCCTTGTTTGGTTTAGGACCATTCTTTTTAGGATATGACTTCTTAGGATTCTTTGAATTTGGTTGCTGCTGGGCGGCTAACGCTTTCTTGGAAGAGTTTCCAAGATTAAGAAGACCAAGGTGTAAGAGTTTTTCTTGTTCTCTTATTAAAGAATCACAAAAAGAGCCAAAGGAAGGGGCCTTGTAGTCTTTTCCTTGAGAAATGAAAGCTTCCCTTGTAGAATGGAAGGTGGAAACAAATACAGAGTAGGCTGGTCCCAACTTAGTAAGGATGGAATAAATAAGGTTACTATCTTCTTTCTTAACCTTAACACCTTCCAAGAGATATCTAAGGGTCTTGAATTTGGACAAGAAATCTTCAATGCAAGAAAAATTATTAGGATCCAATGTAAGCAACTCATTTTCAAGTTGATGAGCTCTAATTTCATTTTTAATCCCAAAAACTTTAGTGATTTGTTCCAATGCTTCATGAGGAGTATCAAGTTCTGCAATATGGAATCTAAGATCAGGAGAAATAGACATCCCTATCAAACCACGTGCTTGATCTTGTCTATTCTCCCATTTTGCAGCCTTGTCTTCATCTTTGGGTTTCTTCTCTTGGCCTGTGGTTATTCTGTAGAGACCTTTACTTCTAAGTAAATCTTCCATGTAGGATATCCATTGGAAGTAGTTAGTGCTATCAAGAATGACTTGGCATGGAATTTCCATTTTTAAAAAAAAAATGAAGCTGAAGATGCTGAAAGTAAGTGTTCCAATGGATAGATCTCGAAAAACTAGGCTGTTTTAAAAAAAATGGCTCTGAAAAAGGCTTCCGGATGAAGAAGTTATGGTTTTTTGAAAAAAATTTGTTGAAGTTGCCGGCAAAGTGCGCGAATGTGCGGGAATGAAAAAAAACGCCCCCACAAAATAGAGATTTGAACCCAAGACCTCTACTCTCTTAAAATAGCTTTGAACCAATTGAGCTATACAAAAAATTAGAGAGAGAGAGAGAGAGAGAGGGGGGGGGGGGCTTGGATTGCGTGCTTGCCTTGAGAAAGCTCTTTTTTCCTACAAAACAAGAACACAAAACCCAACACGAATATGCAAAGAAAACGAACCTTGTGGCTCGTGGTTAGCTTTACCCAAAAAACTAAATATTTTCAAAAATTGAACCTTGCGGCTCAAAGTTAGCTTTAGCCGAAAAACTAAATATTTTTCTCAATGTTTCTGATTTTCCGAGATCACACTAAGGTGCAGGGAAAAGAGCATACGCATGAGAAAAATCCTTCCTTTCTGTTTCTGATTTGCCCAGATCACACAGAGTCGCAGGGCAAAGAGCATACGCAGAAATGAAAGGTATAGATTCGGTTAAAAAAAAAGGTAAATAAACCGAAACCGAAATAAGCAGAGAGAAAATAACAGTAAACTGCAAATAAACACTGTATACCTGCAGATCTTAAAAATGACGCAGCTAGGGCTACCGGAAACCTTTTCGCGTGAAACGAAAGGAGTTACTCATTGGAACAGATGCTCCGAACACAACAGAGCAGTCCACTCGGCCCGAAAGCAGTCAGAAACAACAGATCTAGGAAACGACAGTCGGATGCAGTTCTACCGGCTTCAGATTTGGATCACCAACGGACGCGGCCCTCAAATAGCTCTGATACCATGTAGGAATTTACAGGGTAAGTTCCTCAGAAAGAACACCAAAAGGACACCGCTCACAACTAGATCTCAAATCAATACACCAGTATTTTTGACGTGGTTAAAACCCTCAAAGAGGGAAACAGTCCACGGCCTGAGCCAACGTGGCCACTTCAGGCAATTTATTAATCAAAGAATGAAAATTTACATAAGCTTTCTCTCATAGACGGCTTACCCGAACAATGACCCTCCATGCTCTTTAAATAGAACTCATGGACCAATCGGGTGTCAAGCCACGGATCAAGTGTCGGTAATACCGAGGAGAGAGTGAACCGTCAGATCACTACATATCATGACCGTCGGATTGTAAGTTACAAAATGTACAACGGTAAAGAAACACACTTTACCTAACTCTATACCTAACTCTATACTAGACCAAGTTGAACTTAACTATTTCCTATGTGTCGAAATATCCTAACAAGGGTTTATATTCATTCCTAAGTTACCCATAGGCCTAGATTCTCTTAGTAATTTCTCATTGAGGAAGAAAAAATCCCCCTAGGGTTTAGAGTACACCTCTATAATTTAGGAAGGGATTTGTTGAGTTGAGGAGTCTAGGGCACAACACTTTCAACCTCTCATTTCTAGGGTTTTTTCCACTATTTTAAAGCCCTCTTGGATAGGTTTCTTCATTATTTACTCCCTTTAGAGTTTGGTGTTGCCTTCCCCCTTTGGATCCCCTTGCGTGTCCTAGGTTTTAGAGCTTCTTACCTATCCTTTGCAGCATTTTCACCTCTGATTTTTGTTGTTTGTCTACACCATTTACATTGGATTAGTGCCTTTAGATCATAGTACCTTAGACATTAGATCCTTTGGCCATTTATGTGTCTTTGAGTAGCTTTTTTTCCTCCTCTTTTTTAGCTGCTATATAGCCTTCTTGGGTGGGGGTTTGTGTTCTTGGATTTTAGTTTCATTTTACTATCCATTTTTCAACATTATTGACAGCTTTTGAACACTTTATTTTTAGTAGCACATGGCATCATAAACCATGCTCAATTAACTCATCCACTTGACACATTATTTTCACACACACACACCCTAAGTGAACGTGAAGTTGGTTAACACCTCCAAGCCAAGACTTGAAAAAATACACCTTAATAATTCAACACACATAGATTAAGCCCACTTGGGAATCAAGGTCAAACAATCGATGTAGTTAGGTGTAATATCGATGGATAGGCTTCCAATAACACCCATAGATCATTTAGAGTGAGACATAGAAGTTTACATATTAGGGAGCTTAAAATCCTTCACCATCCCACGGTCCAAAGCCAGAGTGCGTCGGAAACCCGATTCATAGGTGGTTAGTCTAGGTCATCGTGTGAGCGGTTCTCCTCGGTGCTACCCAACTCATGGTAGGGAATCTTGTGTAGTGGATGATCACCAAGAAGCTCAAAAATTGACCACCCCCATGGACGAAGATCACCGTAGTGACCAATCATAAGAAACACCCTATAGGACTAGCTATGGGCAAAAATTGGTTCTCTACCCCACCTTTCTCTGGATAGCTCTACATGTGGGGATTGGATTCTGTCAAGTAAGAATTCTTTTGGAAGGCCATGCGAAAAAGTGGATTTAGGACTTGTTTGAGGATTTAGATCACCTATAGGATAGAGGTCATTTTTCTTTGATAGGATACATTTGCTTGAATTAGGGTAGCATATTAATGTAGTTAGTTTACACTTGGCACCACTTCACTAGATTTTTTCTTACTGTTCATTATTATTTTTCTCATATCATTCCTTTTTAGTCTATTGAGTCATATTTGCCTTAACATCATTGCATTCCCTAGGTGTTTTTCGCAGAGACTTCGTGGCCTTTACCCCTAGTTTCCCTTAGGACACCTTACTCCACCCCATCGAGTTAGAGTTCATCCTCCTAGTCTTCCATTGAGCCCTCATTCTAATTCTAGTTTTGCTAATTCTTCTACTTATCCCTTTGATTCTATGTCTTCTCAACCCTGTACTGCCACCATGTCAAGCACCAATGTGGGTGCAGGAAACCAAGGTGGTAACCAAGGTAACCCCACAAGTAGAACCTTTACCAATATGATCACTACTCCTCCATTTCTTCCTTTATGGTTGGTTTGGGTCTCACTGATTTCATCTAGCTCATTAATTATCCTTTCCTCCATGACCCAAATTGGCCTTATATGCCTACCAAGTTTCCTTCCGACATCCCCATGTTTGAAG
Organism: Pinus tabuliformis; assembly: GCA_031772625.1. Taxonomy (NCBI): domain Eukaryota; kingdom Viridiplantae; phylum Streptophyta; class Pinopsida; order Pinales; family Pinaceae; genus Pinus; species Pinus tabuliformis. The sequence continues at coordinate 264,443,018 of CM062811.1, forward strand.
GTAATCCTAGAGAAGATCCCACAAATCATGTTCGCTCATTTTGTATGTGGTGTTCATCTAATTCCATCATTGAAGACTCCATTTGTCTTCGTTTGTTCTAACACACCCTTACTATAGTTGCCACCAAGTGGTATGTGGACCAACCGAATGCCTCCCATTCCACCTTCACAACTCTCGCCAAACAATTTTTGTCATACTTCCAGTTACCCCTTAGATATGACACTAGTACCAAACTCTTGACCTCTTTTTGTCAAACTTCTGCCACCTACCTATCTGACCATGTTCAAGAATGTTGTAGAAGGAGGAGCATGTGTAGGGATCATGAATTTGAAGACAATGTCTATATGGATTGGTTCTTTAGACTTCTTTTGGCCCCCATTAGTAAAGATGTTGTCTCCTACTTTCCCCAGTCTGAGGAAGAAGCGCTCCAAGTAGCTTTGAAATATGACCTAGTCTATGCACAATCAGGATATGTTTATATTGTCTTTCCTGATCTGCCTCAACCTGGTGTTGCTAATGTGTTGGGGTCATCTCATGCTGCTAATGATGTCTTTGTATCTATATCACATCCTCAACCTCCACCATATCCTCAACCTTACATGAGTTATGGTCAACCCCATGGGGAGGCCAGTTCCACTTACACCTATCCCCCTCCTGTTCCTTCCCATGACAACCCTTACCAAGGTTCAAGCACATCATATAGAAATCCCCATATGCATCAATCTATGCTAGGGCTAGCTGTTGCTTCACCTGGTTATCCCAATGTTGCCCCCAATTATTTCTATCCTTATGCACCACCTAGCACCTCAACCCCTTTGAAACCGATGCCCCAACCTACCATGCCTCATCCACCTCTGCCACAACAACAAACACCTCCTCAAGGTCAAGTTTATGCTCAACAGAGTGCAACCAATCCCCCCAACAATAAGCGAAAGAACAAGGAGAAGAGTAATTGGAACCAACCATATCAAGGTAACCAAGGAAACTAGGGTCCACCACCTAATTCCCCTCGGGTTGACCAACCTAATCCCGCGACCCAACAATAGGGTAGACACCCCAAGAAAAATAAGGTTCTTAATGCAAATAAACCTTGTGCCTGTTGCAGAGTATTTGACCATTATACTCATGAGTCTCCCTTGTTACCTCAGATGCACTAAGCATGGGAATCTTAAGTAGCTACTTTTAGAGGACCTTCTCCCATTGCTCCAACTCCTCCCCCATACTTTATCACAACTGACTGTGCTTACAAATACTTTTCCCCATCAGGGATATGTAACTACCCAACCCACACAGGGTAATGTAGCTCCTAACCCTTGACAATTTAGCCAGAACAATTACCAGATCCTGATGATGAACTCCAATGAAGTCAACACCAAACAAGTCAACCTTCAGACTCAGTCGTGCCAATATGACAAGCCCTTTTCTAAGTCAGCGACTAATCCCCATCCCAAAGTTTCCACTGAGCCTTTTTCATCACTAAATGGTAGCTTACATATCCCTCTACCTAAATTAAAGGTCCCTTCAAAGATCTCAAAAGGTCCATTACGTCGAAATGGTGATTCTTCTAAAACCACCCATACCTATAGTAGAATGGATGCTTTGGTATAGTCTCCTGCTGCCATGTCAATGGTAGAAGTCCTCTAGACGTTCCCATCTCAACGAAGATATCTACTCTCTTCTTTGGGTGCTATGGATCCGTTTGATGATTGTATGATTGTCTTTGACATTGAAAAAGTGGAACATCCCCCCCCTTCCTTCCTCAATTTCCTTTCAAATACTAGTCTCCATAAAGAACACCACAGTCCAATGGTGTATCATAGATGAAGGCGCCTCCACCTATGTGATGGCCACTAGCATTTGGAAGCAACCTAGATCGACTGACCTGTCCCATACCCTATCACTCTTTGTGCTTGGGACAATCATCCCTTGAAACCCCTCAATTTATATCGCAAATGTCCCATTACTATTCCTGACAAGACTATCTTGATTGATATCAAAGTCATTGATGCCCCATTAGATTATAACATCTTTTTGGGTCATAGTTACACCTATCTCATGTCCGCTGTCAGATCCGCTATCTTACACAAGATGTGGTTTCCCCAGAATGGAAATATCGTCACTATAGATTAGCTGACTTACTATGACCCTAACTCTTAGACATCTCCTCAGACCACTATCTCATCAGTGACTCTCAATAAGACTATCACTTCCTTAATCGATGTGTCTCCTGGAGTCTATAAAGATTCCACACTGATTGTGGCTTATTATGGCCCACTACCTATCCCTTCTGAGCCTAGAAATCCAGTATTTACATGCTCCAGGAATAAAAAACCACCCATAAGCAGTCTGATATGCCTTCACAAGAGCTATCTCCTTCGCAACCTCCTACTCCTAACTCAACCCAATCTTCAGGTATAATTCCTTAAGGCTCATTTCCTTCTAGTGGTATCTCTCTCGACACTTTTCAGTCTGAAACTATTCACCTAAGTCTTAACCATATGGGAGAAGGCCCCCTAGCTCATTACCCTTCTAGTCATAAACCTTTCTTATTCCCACCACCTGGAATCTTTTCTACCCCTATTATGGCTATGTTGATTTTACCTAACATTTCCTTGAGGATCCTAGTTTGGTACATTGATCCTCCTACAAACGCTCCTCCTAATCAACTCAGACCTTACACAACTTTGAACCCGGTTCAACCTATTCTTCATACCCCTTCCTTTGCTTCAATTCCACAAAAACCTCAACAAGAAGCTAATCCTATTGCAAAAGCATCTGTTGAGGGGGGAAAGCCTAGAAAAAGGGACCTAAAGACAAGGCACCCAAACAACTCCAGTTCCTCCTAAACTACCTAAGCCTGCTCTTCCATGTTCTTTTTGTTATGTTTTTGGGCATGTCACTATAATTGTCTTGAGCTACCTCATATCAAGAATGTGGTGTTTGATACCTTTCCTGACTCTAACATTCTTGAGGTCCATGTCACCTTACCTGAGTCAGCTAAAAAGAACAAATTCTTATGCATAAATCACCCTTGTGCTTTGTGTGATAACTATGGCCATTATTCCCATCACTGTCCTTGTTTCGAATATTTACGTGATACAATTCAAGTGCTTTGCAAGTTAGATGCTACTCGTAGTGATTACACTTCCCCTCTACCTGCAGGTTCTAGTTCCACTATTATGCCAAAACAAGAGGTTTCCCAACCCACCATTGTGATTCCCCCTCCTGATGTCGAGATGACAGATAGTTTTTCCCCTATTCTCTACTTGTCATCATCCATGGGATTGATGTATTGGGACTCTGTTGGAGTTTCATATTATGATTATGTCGAACCTTCTTCGGAGAGTACTTTAGTCTCAACTTTAGTAGATGTCACATCTACTAGTCATATGTCTCCCCTTGTTGATGATACACATGTGAACCTTGTCTCTCATGAAGATGCCTCATGTAGCTCCTCTTCATCATGTGGTCTCTCTTCCTCTTGTCCTCCCATATTTCATTTTGATGAAGACATCATGGAAACCATGAACACCCCTGATTGTCCTTGGGCTTATATGCACCACCATGCATACTTCCTTTTGTAGCAAACCCATGATCAATATGTTGTGGAATCCAAAGACTTCATCCATGATGAGTTCGATTGGTTCAATAACCCCTTACTTTGAACCCATGAATTTGATCCACATCTACCTTGTGACTATTATATTGACACCCAATGTTTGGGCAAGGAGGAATCCACTTTTGAGAGTCAAGGGGAAACAATTCTCCCCAACCATCCTAGTGCATTTGGTAGTGTCCACTCTGGTACCATTATTCTTCTCCATTTAGAAGAACCTCTATAGTCTCATATCACTTCAAATCACTCTAGGGATTATCCACTTAATCATTCCTCCATTTTACATCAACAACCTAGTACCTTAGACATTTTTGTGATTCATTCACCGTGTCATTTCGGTGAGCATCAGTTCATTATATCGAAAGCCATTATTTGGTATAGTGACACCATGTATGTGAACCCAAAAATTTAGTCCATTTGATTCATATATGTAGTGCCAAGTGAGATTGGTAGTCCACTATATCCTTTCTCATACTATTGCATCTATCCATTCTTCCCATAAGAAGACAACCATAAAAAACAAATGGAAAACCACATCATCAAACTGTGTTTAGAGTCCATTTCTCTAAATACATCTGGTATGTCCATAACATGCTACAACCATCCATACAAAACTGGGGGGAACCTATGCCCCTATATCTCTTCATGATCCTCTACAGGATCTTGTGCGAGCAGGGTTGAATGCTTGAATCCATTATTTGAACACTTTGGACACAATGAAACTCCACAAAATCATCTAGCTAGGGGGGCATCATTCCCACCTGATCAATCCTCTCCATCATCACATGTTAGGGGGAAATATATCATGCTTGGGGGCATGATGGACCCTAGCCACCTTCTCACTTGATTAAAAATAGTCTCGTCCTAGACCCTAATGATCTAGGTATGGTCGATTATCCTTTCATTCCTTGGATAGTTTGTCATGCCAGTCTCTCTGGAAAGCCATATACACATCGCATATCATAGATGCTTGATACCATATATTAAAACATTCTACTCTATGTGATGCTCCACTTACCACCCAGTCCCCATGTTTGACTTGGTGGGTGGGGATGGTTCTAGTCCTTCTCTAGTAGTTCATTCTCGTATTCCTTCCTTTCCTTACTTCTTCACTAGGAATCATCTTTCTAAGAAGAATTAAGGCCATTTTTTGACAAGTAAGGCCACCTACCTAAAAGTCGTAGATCTAAATTTTGATGTTATATTTTTTTGCTATGAGCTTGCAAATATTTAGGGCTTGCTCATCCTCTCCAATTTATCCTACAAATCACTATGCAAATGAATTGGATTTGGGGGCAATAAACCATTTTATAGGAAAAAACCTAGTTTTTCCTTCACCCATTATGACCAAACCATAGCTTGGTTTAATGAACCGTCCATACCATTGGAAATATCTCACCGAGATCTATAATGGGTCTCTTTTTATTTTTGGTAATTTGACACTTCACCAGGAAGCATTTTCCATGAGGTCTCACTTTGCCACTCATTAAAATCAAATTTCTTCATATGAGCCGCCTGTACTCTAGTACCACTTTACATTTGCACTGGCCAACTCATGTGTCAATTTTCGTCATGAGTAGCCATTATTTACTCATGTTTTTGTGGTCCCCTTCGGGCCTCTCCTATATGGCAGCATTATCGAGTCACCCTTGTTAAGAGCATCAGAGATGAGTCACCCTTGCACCTATGTAGTCTGTTTGAGTCCCCTTCAGTCCTGTTACAATATATCATCCATATTTGTGTCACATTCATCCCATTTTAATCATATTTGGCCTCCATATATACTGCTTTGCCTTTGAAAGGCCTCTATCTGAGTAATTGACCATCCCCTATGGAATCGAGTCAGTCACTACCAGTTCAACCATGCATATCATGATTTGACAAGGGAAGTTTTTAGTTTGCCTCTCATATTGTATCCTTCCATTATCATCCCTATTGTCATTCCATCAGTCACATTGCTATGACCCTTGTGCCTTTTTGAGTAATCCTCATTTCCTCACCTCTAGCAGGCACTCTTCTATAGACTTCAACACATTTAGTCCAGGACAGTGGTCTAGAGGGTGGTGTACATTGGTTCCATCTTTCATCATTGTTCAGTGCCTCAGTTCAAGCAAACAAAATCATCATTTCCCTTTGACTTGTTTGTTTCTCACATCCTGGACTCCAGCTCATTATCACATGATAGAGAATCGTACACTTGATGGTTTAGTGATCCATCAGATTGTACAAGTATTTCCCAGGTGTGTGTGAGATGTTCCAGACCTCATGAGGGGGTGGCCCTTCAAGTAGCCCACAACATGCCCGGATGTCAGTAGATCATGATCCAACTTCAGTTGTTGTTCCACAAATTTGATGAGTTCGGTCTTGCTACTTACAGCGCCCACAACATGCATGTCTCATTCATATGATCCATTTAGATCTTCAGAGACCCTTCCATTGCAGCAAGGCTTCTTTGGTTGTGATCCCCCCTCCTCATGTTATCTTCAGGGGAATTATGGATCATGTACTCAGATCTACAAATGTTATTGTATTAAGTCATGACATCTGTTTTCCAGGCACATTATGTATATGAGACTCATTTTATTATTGTATCAAATTCTGGCCCATTAATGCCAACTTATCATGTGATTTGTAGCTCATCCCACATTGTTTGGAACACCATTATTATTTATACTCAATTATCTCAACCGGTAAGGGTATGCCTCCTCCACCTCATTTGAGATCATGTACACCAAAATAAAAGGAGACTTATATAAGCTTAGTAGGTCTCACCCGCTCCATTCCTTTGTCCTTCCTTGCATTGCTTCAGTTGTATCTCTCTCGCTCTGACTCCCCTTCATTTTCTCATAGAAGTGTAACCTACAACATATTTCGGTTATACGATTTTCTCCTGACGCTCGTACGTTGTGGGGGAATCTGTTATCACCTAAAAAATGATCACCTAGCCATTTCTAACTAGGTGGATCGATAAACCATATAGGATTAGTTTTACCATAGTAAAATCACTTTCACGATAAGAAATAATTCAGTAAACCATTTTTATTAGATTATTTCTAATAAAAAAAAACCCATGAGAATAATTGAATAAATCACTATTTATTTTATTTTCTCTAGAAATAATTATTGAATCATTATTTGATAATTATTTCTTAACAAATTTGACTAAATCACCTTGGAATAGTTAAATAAATCATTATTTATTTATTATTCCTTATTCTTATTTTTGGAATAATTGTTAAATCACTATTTAATAATTATTTCAAATTCACACTTTTCTTAATCCTTGCAAAGTGATTAATAAATCATTTTATTTGTTAATTACGTCAACCATTTTCTAAATAAAGATATTTGACCATTTTGAATATGTTTTCCCTCTCTAGAAAATATAATAAAATATTCCTAACTATTAGATCTTGATTTGGTCAATAATATTTTATTATTTTCCAATTTATAATCTAGCCCAATAATCATTCTCCACCATGATCATTATCATCGTTAGCACAATCGTTTTCTTGCATTTGAGCTCCCGCTTGATTTCTATCTTGTTTTGATTTTTCTACATATTGAGAGAGAAAAACAAATCGCTAAAGCACAAGGACATCAAAGGACCAATCCCACCGAGGGGGATTTGTAGACCCTTGTTATAAACCTCTTTCACCAAGTTCTTTCTAATAAAAATATTATTCATTTAAAATTCTTCTTCTATTGGGTTATTGCATCAATTATTTCTTGTTGATCTATGTTTTGGATTGCAAATGATCTTTCTGGTGTAGGTTTTTCTTCTTTTGTCATTGTAGATCTGAAGCATAAACAACCATATCTTGTTGTTAGGGTCACTTATCACCAATGAATTAAGCGAATTGTTTTTGGTACACTTTTATGAAATCGTTACACTAATAGAGGGTTACAAACCCTTTTTATAACTTCAAACAAATAAAAATAACATAAAATACTGAATTGAAAAGACTAAGCAGATCCAAGCAATCCAACAAACTCAAAACTTATATAATAAAAATTATTCTAAGGTACAGCATGGAAGTATCAGGATCCCAACAAATGTCATAATTATAGTTCAAAATGAAAGGAAAGGTTAAATCCTAAAGGATAGTTTGAATTCTAAATTTGGACTTTTATACTTTGAAATTTATTCAATTATTTAATATATTTTGTCATGTCCTTTCTTTTAAAACCAATGCATGGGATGTTTTTGAATTAGGTATTTTATTGAAAGAAAATGAAATAAATCCTAAATTAGATGTACATTATGACATGAGATTGAGAATAAGAGAAGCATAAAAGGTGATGTGTAACTAATGATCCAATTCTTTCTTATTACTCTCTTTACATATTCCTACTTAGTAAACATGACATTTTAGACATTTCATAACTAAGTTCTTACATTTGTAAAAGGAAAGACTGAACTTGGAAAGAAATGTTAAGCAAGATCATATATAAATAAGAGAGAGGAAAGGTAAAGTACACTTCCCTTTGATGATAATTTACCCTCATCATGACATAACTACATTATTTGAATGGATGAAAGAGGAGTAAACTAGATGCAACACAAACTTATCAATATACTCCTAATGTAACCTACATTAGCAATCAAAACTATGTAAAATCAAATTTCAAATGGATCCATTCATGTTGCTTTAAACCTACAAACATGTATACATAAAAAAATAGGAATATGAATTTAATTAATAATAAATTATAAGAATACAAGATGCAAGGGACTTTCGAGGTGGGGGGTAGATGCCATCACCCCACTTGACTAATAGGTTTGGTGCGTGGCAATGCGCCCCCGACAAGTGTTAATATTGCGTGGTAGGAATGAAATCTCCAACATTCGGGAAGATAAGTATGTACTAGGGTGATTATAGAAATAACGTAAAGTGTGCGTTGAGGGGGGTGGCCATAATGACATGCATACTTGGTTTAATTTACCTATGGGGTTCAACAACCTAACACAATAAAGGGAGAGGTTTGTTAGCAACACAATATCATTCGACTAAAACTGGGTATGAGGATAACATTAGGGAGCAAGTAAGGAGTGATTAGTACCCTCGTCATGTGCAGGATTGATATCCACTAGTTGGTGCAGTGGGAATAATGCGTGGGTTTTCAGCCAGATGTTGTGATTCTAGAAAGTTTTAACTCTATACGGTAGGTTGAAAGTGTGAATTACCACATTCTATGGTGGAATTATCGACTATCATGCTCTCAAAATACAAAGGAGGAAATACTATTTCTATTTATTGTTCAGATCTAACACCCAAGACAAGGATTCTATACCTTATTTTTAGGTAATCTCTATCCCTATGTCTGGCGTACTCTTGTTGAACTTCTTAGATACTTGCTCTATTTAGAAGCTATTTTGAGTTACTCTCCTAGTATCAACTAGATTTTGGTGGTGGGAGGTATTTGATATTTTGTTTCTCATTCTCTGGTGGTTGCTAAATGTTGATATGGGGCATGGTAGAGGAGATATATTACCAATGGTAGTTAGGTGAAGAAAACTAGGTCATGGTATGAGAACTAGTCTAAAAGATGGAAAGGTTCTATGGTTTCTCTGCTTCCTAGTTGTGGGTGCTTCATTGGTTTTGCTAATAATGTAATCGAGTCTCGGGGGCACTGGATTTGGTCCTTGAGTATCCTTCATGGAGGGCAGTGTGTGCAATTTTGGGACATGCTAGGCTTGGATTGGACTACTAGTGCTTGAGATGCAACTTGTTTTGGGTGGTGGGTGTATATTATAGTGAAGGACGTTGATATGGAAACAACCTAGACTAATTGGAGGTTGTGTGAACCTGCTGTGGTGTGGGGTTCAAATGTTGATAGGGGCAGGATCTTCAAAATTTTGTTTGTGGTTAATTTATTTACTAGAAAGGGTGCCATGTAGGCAAAATCCTCGACCATTTGTATAGGAGATATGGGTGTTCTCTAAGTGAGGTGGATTCGAGGGGGAGAAATCTATGGTGTACAGTGAAATTTGAGGTGTGTAGCGTAGATGCCACGTGTTTCTCTAGAAATGCCCAGAAAGAGAGGATGGGTAAGAAGAGGGGCTACCTATTATGAGGAGCATGCCTAAAGAGGAAATAACCATATGCATCAATGAGTAGAAGGCTTCACTGCCAGATACAGGGTGTAGATCTCAGCTCATGTGTAGGAAGAATTGACTCAGTCTAAGGGGGAAGCCTCCTCCCATAGAAATTTCCTCTCATATTATGAATTTATGGTACAATGGATAGGTTAGATACTCGACACATGGCATGCATGAGTAAAATGTAATCAATACATGCAGACTTTAGACTTATATTGGTAGATGAAATTCCCATTGGGTGGCACTTTACTAGACTAACATGAATCTTAGATGGACTTACTCTAAACATTGGATCACATCCATGGGCACTTGAAAATAGAGAATATGTTGGAGAGGGTTAACTGCATGCTCGTGAAGATAGAACACCATTTGGAGATCCTACTGGCAGAAGATAGACCTCTGGTAGATCCGACAACCCCTATCTAAGTGGAATGATATGTCTCTTATTTCTCTTATTTTTCCTTGGAAATATATGTAATTTTCATTCAAATGATGTAAATTACATTTTGTAGATCCATATGAATGTGTTGCTATAGGGATATATACACCCCCTTGTTTGAGATTCAAAATATGTTGTAAATAACATATATTTGTTTCTATACATAAAAATGATACTTTCGTTTACTGTTTTCATCCTTTACATAAGTCAAAAAACATGAAATATGTCACTCCTTCCTTAGAAGGATCAAAATTGGTCCTGAAAATGAGTCTTGATACATGCTTATACATACAAAATAGTTGCATCAAAAAATCAATTATGACTACAAAATGTGATATGGTGGGCCCCTTCCATGAAGGGTATGTGATGGAAATCAAATTGAGTTCCTTATTGATTTTATTTTATAAGCCATTGTCTATATTCCATTCAAAGTCCCTCCTTAGATAGTGAGTCTACTTGCATGTTTTTGTTCTTATATACATGGAAACATGAGCATGCATCAAAATAGAGCTTGATCTGAAAAATTTCTTCCACTAAAACCATCAAATGTAAATTAAATCATCTTTGTGTTCCATTTAACCAATTGACAACATTCATAGAGTCCCTAAAAAGTTGTATAGATCCGCATCCTTGTTCAATGGATAAAAAAGCATGAGAAGCTTCAAAGCCATCAACTATGCATAATTGTTTGTTCCCGATCCCAATCCCACTGACAGTGTAGAATAATGGTAATGTGAGAGATAAAGTAAAAACCTGCCCCCACAGGTAATATTAAAGCCCTAGAAAGCCCCATCAAAGAAAGCCCATGGCTGAGATAAATCAATAGATTCATCCCTTAAAACTATAAGTCCTTAAGGTTTTACTAATTGTGGTAAAATAGAGAAAATAACTATCACATTAGATGCAATTATACCCAAAGATGTGGTTTTCCCTTGAAAGATAACATTGTTCCTTGTAATCCATAATCCCCAACAGATAAGAAGGGGAATTGAACCATAAGCTTTAATAGTCCTACCATGAGCCCAAGCTTTCCAAGAAACGACAAAATAATCCCGTTACCAATGTTTGCTTAAGCCCAACTAATTACAAACATAATTCCATTCCCATTTCAAAAAAGAGCAATTTACCAAAAAGCGCATCCTAGGCTCTTTGTCATTCTTGCACAAGGTATACTAGCTGGGCCCCTCAAGGTGCCTCTCCCTGATATTATTCTGAGTGGGTACTTTTTTATTCATAAGTTACCACGTGAGGAGATGTGAATTTGTTGGAATCCTGAGTTTCGAAAGGTATTTCCACCATCAGATCTGTTCACTCCCATCATGATTAGAAATGAGATGGAGATTCCAAATTTGGGAGGATAATCCTAAAAGGAGAGAAATTTCATCAAAGTTCATCCTTATTTTCTGTCAGCCTGATATGAGAGAACCGAAGCTAAGTAATATAATCATTCTACCTATTGATGAAGGTGTATGAAATGGTAAGTTTCCCCACCAAGGCCTAACCTTATTGCCAAATATTCTTAGAAAGTGGGTTGGAGAATTGATTGAGAGTAATGACCCCCATGTTGTTTAAAAACACAACCAACTCCTACGATAGTCAATATCCTTGTCCAGCATTGACCCAAGGATCCTCTCTAAGTTTAACTTATATGCCATCCCCCACTTTCCAAATTATAGAAATGCAAGAGTGGGTCTTGTTTGGATTTCTAATCTAGCCCACCAAAGAGTATGGATGGATATACTTTTGGAGAACCACAATTGTCCAGAGGATGTATATAGAAATAAGTCTCCACCCAACTTTTGCAGCCAAGGCCTTAGAAAAAAGTGGAATCTTTATCAAACCCCATCAACTGCAAGCCTTTGGAATGGAAATTCTATCCCATTTAACCCAAAGCACCACATACTGATCCTTTAATCTTGCATGTTGAAAAATGCAACAATAAATTCTTAATTTGATTTTTCCTTGATTAAATTGAAAAAATTTGAATTTCCACATCAATAGACAATTTGGATGACATTAACTTGTGTGACATGGCTTGTGTCACCCAGTTTACTCAGTAAATTTGATTTGGAGGGGTTAAAGTTCAGTTCTGCATGTATGATTGCTAAATTGTAGAAATCAAGGTCAGTTATCTCAAGTTGTTTTTAGTTAAACTAGTTCCAACTGTTGGAGGAATTAGTGGAGGGTCAAGTTGTGTAGTGGGATTTCAATCAAACTCAGTGATCATCTAGTTAATTGATCAATTAACCTTAAATAACTAGTGCATGCAGAGAATTTGAGTTCCCTAGGCTTGGTGGAGATTCCAAGGTAGTGTAACATTAGTTGTAGACTAGTCTTGAGTGTACAGGTGTTACTTGCAGTCAAATGATCAACCTAAGGAATTGTGCAATTCAATTTCAAGAATTTCCTAAATAATAGGAGCCTAATTCTTCAAGGAGTAACGCAAGGAAATAGGAGCTCAAGCAGAGGCAAAATTTGACTAAGTCTAGGTCAGAGGTCTTCAGTGAGCAGAGAGATAGGTTATTCACTTGCAGGGTGTACTTAGTTGAGCAAACAAATTGTAATACATCTCTATTCATTTTATTAATGCAAGAAAGCGTTGGGGTTTTTAGCAGATTTATTTCCCTAGATAAAAATACTTGTTGCATGTGTGTTATTTCTTCTTGCATGTCTGAGATTGTTATTCTAAATTGTGAACTGATGTTCACAGAGAAGTAGATTAGGTTTGTGTCTTGTGATTTTGATTAAAACTTCATGAGAATTTGAAAATCTACAACCTAATTTGTACATGGTATCGCAACTAGATTTACATTAGAGGAGGAAATTCAAAGTTGTTTCTCAGAGGTTCAAATATGAAGCTCAATGTAGTAGGATTTATTCAAAGCTGAGAAGATGACCTTCAATGGACTAAGGCTAGAGTATGACTTGGAAGGCACCTCAAATTTTGTTGCATGGAAGGACCGCATGGAGGTAGTATTGGATGACAATGGATTGCTTGAATATGCCAAGACAGGTATTCTAAGACCACCAACAGCTGATGTCCAGGACCTTGCATAGTGGAAGAAATATGTAGCCAGGGCGAGGAAAATAATATTGGAGGGAGTATGAGATCATATTGTCTCGATTATCCATGGAAAAGAAACTCTTTTTCAAAGTGGAAAGCAATGACATAATTATTTGAGAATAGTAGTGATCTCAGGAAGCTGGCACTCAAGGATAAACTTCGAAGTATCAAGATGCATAAGAATGACACTATTCCACAGTATCTAAGTAGGTTCACACAATGCCATGATGAATTGGGTGGGGTTGGTGTTACCGTCCCTGAAGATGACTTGGTAAGCTTAGCCCTTCTAGGCTTTCCTAAGAGCTAGCATAACTATTAAGATTTGGTGAATGGGAGGGAGAAACTACCAAACTGGGAGCGCTTATGGTCTAATTTGGTACAAGAGGAAATAAGGTGGAATACCAGAGATGAGTGTTCAGCCAAGGGAGAGGATGAAGAAAAATTTGCATAGGTTGGGAAGGAAAAGAAGGTAAAAGGGAAGAAATTCCAATCCAAACCAGAATCCAGTCAAAGGGGAAAAATAAATATTTTTCAAAAATTAAATTCTTCCATTGTCATGAATTCAGGAACTATTCCACAAACTGTGCACACAAGAAGAAAAGAACAAGACCTCAGGAGGAGCATTAGGTGAAGCTTTGGCTTCACATTTCAAGCTTGAATTTACCCTCATTGCATGCATGGCTAACACAATGATGGGGATCATGTGTTACTTAGACTCAGGTCCATCATTCCACATGATGTGGAATATAGACTCTTTCAGTGACCTAGAAGAAAAGTACTTGTAGATGCACATCAAGATGGGCAACTACAGAAGGTATAACACGTGTGTGATTGGTATAGTCACCTTTCCAAGGGAGTTAGGCTCCCCCCTCAAGCTCAAGGATGTCCTGTTCATTTTGGGCCTAAAGAAAAATCTCATCTTTGTTGCAATTTTGGAAAACCGTGGTTATGATGTGATTATAAGAAAAGGAAAGGCATTCCTGAGACATATAGCCATGGGAAAAATGAAGTAGATCGGGGTTCATATGGGGAACCTATATAATCTAGATGTGGAAGATTGTGCTACATTAAGGCAGAGAAGGTGCAAAGCTGCGATATCGATGAAATTTGGAATATAATACTTGGACATTTTCATCATGGTGCTTTGAAGATCATAAAGTAGAGCCTAGATTGACCTCAGGCTTAAGAGAGGCAATCTTAGGATAACCACAAACCATGCTTAACCTAGTAGCTAGACCTACCACGTCGGGAGAGGGCTCTCTCCTTGTCAATCTCGGTTAAAATGACTGCAATTAAAACTTGAGATGGTTGAAATGAAATTAGATTTTAGGCTAATTATAGTAGCCCAAGAGTTTTTGGTTTGATTTGTAGGGTTTTGTTGTTGGATCAAATGGAATAGGCCGGTTGGGTTCAGGAAATCAAATCAGGGATACAGACATGTTCTGTGGGGCAAGGTAGACAAAGGTTTATGTACTGGAAATGGATTGAGATGGTAGTTTAAGATAGCTGAGGAGTTGAGGAGGGCATAAAGAAACTATGATTCCTCTTCAAACAGTTGAAAACATTGAAAACCAAATGCATTCCCAAGACAAAGCACAACAGTATATTTTGCCTATTCACCTTGATTCATTTAGTTTTAGAAGAGAAAGATAGATTTGGATACATATAAAAAATAAGAAAAACTCATTACAAAGAAGAAACAATACATAAACTCACTGTCACAAGAATCCCACAAAAATAGCTATGAAACTTGGTTTTATTCCTTGCCAAGCTGCTGATACAAGTATACAATGTGTGCACCACTTCCAAAAGAGTCCAACCTTTACAAATGAATCAAAGAGTACATGATATAGGCAAGGAAACTACTCAAGCTAGCTATCAGGGGTCAAAACCATGAGAAGAGGAGTGGTTTCAACCATATCTAAACTAGGAACACAAAAGTAGGCAGTGGAACAACTTGCCTCTAAAACTTAGGAAACCAATTCATTCAGGATCAAAACCACTTGGAACTTGATGTATCTACCCTATGAGGTGTTTTTCATCCATATTTACGTCAAATACATCATTTACCATGCATACATCTACCAAGGAATGAAGAAAAGGTCAACTTCCAAGAAAACTAGGAAAAATCTGGAAATTTGAGCAAAATTGGCAAGATCAGTTTAATGCGCAGCACCAAACATTTAATGTGAAGTGCCACTTTAGGCCAGTTTTGGAGGCCTTCCCTAGTGTCCAAATCAGGTGCAAGTTGCCTTTTTGGATATCCCTTCTTGTCTAGTTTCTGGAACAATTTGATTTTTCTGATTTGGAGCTCATTTGCCCCTCCAAATGTTGATTCTCCCAAGACTGCTTCCTGTGTGGCAAAAAAGTGGCAGAGAGGGCACTTTTAGGTGTTTTTTGCCCTTTTGGAGGCCAATACCTTATCCAAAAATTCTCAAACTTTTTGGGTTTTCATATTTTTCCATCCTGATTCCAAAAATACAAACCATTTTTCAAAAGGAGGTCCCCATCAAAAGCACAACGCCAGTGGCACTATGCACCTATTGGAAAAGCTTGTTTTTCAAATTCCTAAATTCAAAAATGACAAAAATTGCTCAAAATTTCCTAAAATTTGGCATGAGGAATCCTTGTTAGGTGCTTTTTTGGGCCAATGATGCTTTAGCCAATATTTTGAGTTTATCATGTTCTTTCTTGCTCCTCAAGGCTCTCCTTAACTTAGCTTTTAGCCTCTTTACCCTTGAATTGCAAATCTTGTTCTGGGTTAAATATTGATAGGCCATGTGGCATAGAATTTGCTTCTCTTTATTGGCCTTCTCAAGCAACTTCTCTAAGTGAATGTTCACCCTTTTTAACCAAGTCTCTCGGTCATTCTCTATTTCTTGTTCAATTGAGGTCAACTTGACCTTTGCCCTCTTGGCCCTTTGCCTATTTTCTTTGATGATTTGTAGCTCCATGAGGTCTTGTTTATCGGTAAGCTGCTTGTTTTCTTGCTCAAGGTAGCTAATGACCCATTTATCTCTCTTAAGGTTAATTGTTAAGGCTTGTATTTTAGCTTCCTTCTCTTTGATAATCATGTTCTTGCTTCTTGAGCCTTGAGAGCCCAAGTAAATGACATCCTCCTCAATCAAAATAAAAT
Organism: Pinus tabuliformis; assembly: GCA_031772625.1. Classification (NCBI taxonomy): domain Eukaryota; kingdom Viridiplantae; phylum Streptophyta; class Pinopsida; order Pinales; family Pinaceae; genus Pinus; species Pinus tabuliformis. Next base: position 264,459,376 of record CM062811.1, read on the forward strand.
CCCTGTCTTGCCCTTCAGTAGGGACCTCCTCATGCATATTATGTTTCCATTTGTCTCTACTCTTTGACTGTTGGCCAACCTGTATAGCCGAAGAAGAAGGCAAAGCCCCTTCCACCCCTGGTGGAGATAACATTTTCCTGTGATCTGGTGAAGAAGGCGAGACCCCTTCCACCCCTGGTGGAGATAGTACTCGCCTGGCAGCAACAAAAAGACTCCTTGTACCTCTCTCATAAGTGGCAAATACTGGCACACCTGTAGTCTCGGTCTCATGAACACTTGGCTGTCCTGATGGTCCTCCTTCCTCCTGAGGCACTGATGAAAACACTTGAGGGTCTTTGAACATTTCATGGGCAATAAAGGTCTCCCATGGCATGTTCAGCAAGTTTAACTAGTGCAAGACAACAATCTTAATCAATGAGAAGTGGTAAATGCTGTTGAGATGCTGAGGAAAAGGTTTTCTTTGAACATAGTGAGCCATCTTCTCAATGTTCTTGTATATAAAGTAGGGGAGGTTCATGATCCTCACCCTAGTAAAGTGCATCAACAGCCTGACATGATATGCATACAAGCGGGAAAATCTTCCCTCACAGGTGAAATATTTGATAATGATCTTCATAAGAGGGGCAAACATGTCCTCCAAGTACTTGAAAGGGAACACCCTACTGATCTTGCTGTGATATCTAGCCTTAATATAAGGCTCATAATAATCTTTGTCCACATTCTGCCCTTTATTCCATTGCTCACATACATTAGGGATGCTTGTTGCTTTTGAGATGGTGGTAAGTGACAAGGTGAAGGAGACACCGGCAAGGTTCACTTGGCCATTATGTAGATGGGTGACGAACAACCAGGCAAGCTCATGATGAAACTTTACCCTCTCCACCATTTCACAAAACTCATAGCAAGAATGATGTCTTAAACAATATATAGCAAGAGGACAAGAAAGAAACTCTGTGAGATTGATAGGTTCCTCTCAGATGATCTTTTCCCCTTTGTGTGGCTTTCTTGGCACATGTGCTTCTCTGGAAGTGTCAGTGAAAGTTTCCTCCTCCCTCTCATAGTCTGTGTCTTTCTCCATGGGTTTTTTGGTGATGTGATAGTTGATGTGAAATGAAGGATTATAATGGGAACAGGATGAGTATGAAGAGATTTTAAAAATATAAGGTAAGTGAGGAGTATGGGGATGTGAGTGCTCGAAGGAGTGGAAGTTTTGGGGTTTTAGGGAATGAGGGGAATGAGGGAAGTGAGTAGGGTTTAGAATGTGGGATAAGGGTTTGATAGGGAAGTTGGTGTGGTGAAAATGTAGGATTTGGGAATTAGGGTTTTGGAATAGTGTAGGGATAGGGTTTTAGGAAATGAGCTCTATTGAATTAAGGATAGGGGAGGGAACTTAGGAAAATAAGTAAAAAATGGTATAGGAGAGAAACAGTAGGTGTTTTATAACTTATGAGAGGTGATTTAGTGATTAACTAGGGTTTGGAGAAGAAATTCATAGATACTAGGGTTTGATTTAGATGAGACTACATAACTCAATAAACCAAGCAACAACTTTTCTTTATCAAGGTGGAGGATTGTACTTACTTGGAATAAGCATTAAATAGCTTTGGAGGTGTTTGAGCCTTCCCCAATAGGTGTGCAACACCATTTTAATGCGCAATGCCTGAGTAAATTAAAACTGCAGAGCAACAATAGGTGCACAATGCCCTTTAATTGCGTAGCGCCAGGAAATAGATGCGCAGTGCCGGGAAAATACTCCAGTTTTCCTTTGTTTTCTTCCCTTGGCTCAAAATCGTGTTTTTCAGTTTCTCCTTAGCTCTCCAATTCAACAATGAAGCAATAAAACATATGAATTGGCTTTTTATACTTTTCCTCTTTTGATTTTTCATAAACCAAAACCCACTTTTCTATTGTTTTGATAGCTTTTTCAAAATACTCTGTTTTGCTAATATCTAACTTTTTGCCTTTTTGCAGGTGGACTGATACTAATCACATTGACTTTTTGTAGTGGCAGGAGCTGGCATTGTCACTAGGTCACTAGGAGCATACTTATTACATATAGGAACAATAAAATTACATAAAATTACATCAAATGAACTCATTAAATACAAATGCTCTGTTTTACCTCAAAACAGAGTTTTGAGGTGAAAGAGCTTTATTCAGCATATCAGAAGTAAAATCATGACTATATGAACCTTTTTTTTTATCCTCCTCATGTGTCTGCTGACCCTTTTATTCAATTTTGAATGACCATAATGACAAGCCCTAAGACCTAATGAAACCCTAACACTAAACCCTAGGATTGGTAGAAAATGAAATTGAACTAATTATGGACAACTAAAAGATGTTTGAACAAGTCAGCAGGTGTATGACATGAGGGATACTAAAATGAAACAACTACCATCAGTTGATCCATGACCTAATGGAATGCAGCTGATTGAATGAGACACCTAATATGCATGCGAAAGAGCAATTTGATCACTGATGGAAGTGTGAAGACACTGACACTAACAGCTAACACAATGATGGGGATCATGTGCTACTTGGACTCAGGTCCATCATTCCACATGATGGGGAATATAGACTTTTTCAGTGACCTAGAAGAAAAGTGCTTGTAGATGCACATCAAGTTGGGGGACGACAGAAGGTATAACACATGTGTGATTGGTATAGTCACCTTTCCGAGGGAGTTAGGATCCCCCCTCAAGCTCAAGGATGTCATGTTCATTCTGGGCCTAAAGAAAAATCTCATCTCTGTTGCAATTTTGGAAGACTATGGTTATGATGTGATTATAAGAAAAGGAAAGGCATTCCTTAGACATATAGCCATGGGAAAAATGAAGTAGATCGGGGTTCATATGGGGAACCTATATAATCTAGATGTGGAGGATTGTGCTACAATAAGGCAAAGAAGGTGCAAAGCCGCAATATCAATGAAATTTGGCATATAATACTTGGACATTTTCATCGTGGTGCTTTGAAGATCATAAAGTAGATAACCACAAAACTCCTCAAAGGAGCACTTTAGCAATAAGATGTACTTTGGGGAAGTACACAAAATCCACATTCCATGATTGGGACAACAAAGCACATGCAATCCTTGAAATGGTCCACTTTTATGTCTGTGGACCTTTCTCGACAACCTCCACTTTCAGGCACAAATATTTTGTCATTTTTATCGATGACTTCTCATGGAGCTACTGGATCTTATTCATGCAGAAGAAGGATGATACATTCTCCAAGTTAGTATAATTCAAGGCACTAGTTGAGAAAGAAACACGCAAGAAGATGAAGTCTCTAAGGAGCGATAGTGGAGGTGAGTACGCGTCAAATGAATTTAATTTTTTTTTGTGAAAAAGAAGGAATTCGACGAGAGTTGAAAACACCCAACAATCCACAGTGGAATTTGGTGGTTGAGGAAAATAACCATAGCATTGTGGGAGAAGTGAGGGTGATGTTGCATGACCAAGGACTACCTCTGCATTTGTGGGCCAAGGCATGCAACACAAAAATCTATTAGCAGAACCAAAGTCCTCATCAAATATTTGAGGAGGAGGTGTATATCAAGCAACCAAATGACTTCAATACTTTTGATCGAGAGTCTCATGTTGGAGACTCAAGAGAGAGTTGTATGGTATCAAGCAAGCACCACATGCTTGGTACACTAGGATCGATAACTATCTCACCGGTTTGGGCTTCACCAAAATTGAGGTGGATGAAAACCTCTATCATATCTTGGTAGAAGGTAAATTATTGATTATTGTCTTATATGCTGATGATTTGATTTTAATTGGTGATGAGTAGCTGATCATATCTTGCAAGGAGGACCTTGCAAGAGAGTTTGAAAGGAAGGACATGGCTCTGATGCACTACTTCCTCAGACTGGAAGTATGGTAAGGAGATGGGAAACTGTTTGTCTCTCAAGGAAAGTATGGCAATGAGATACTTTAGAGGTTCTACATGGACAATTACAAACCCATGGAGACACTACTAGCGACCAATTGGAGGAAAGAGGATGCCACTTCAGGTGAGGAAGTGGATTCTACTATTTACTGACAGTTAGCGGGTTCAGTAATGTATCTTGTGAACACATGACCAAATATGTGCTATGTAGTCAACTAGCTAAGACAAGCTATGGTTAGGCCAACCAAATTATTTTGGAAGGAATATAAGCATGTTTTACAGTACCTCAGAGGCGCTACCCAGTTTGGACTATGGTACAGACAGACAAATGGAGTGAAGGTATGTGGCTTCATAGATGCATATTGGGCAGGGAGTCCATCAAACTGAAAGAGTACATCATGTGGAATTTTTAGTGTTGGGTCCAAAATGATTTATTGGTACAATAGGAAGCAAAGATCTGTGGCTCTCAACTTGACAAAAGAAGAATACATGGCTGTCACTTAAGAAACATGTGAAGCGATCTGGATGAGAAAGATTCTTGTTGGATTGTTTGGTCAGATGATGAATCCAACTGTGATCTATTGTGATAGTCAAAGTTGCATCAAGCTCTCCAAGAATCCTATTTTTCATGATCGATCCAAGCATATAGATATCCAGTATCACTATTTATGGGACTGTGTGTAGAGGTGGATAATGTTGTTACAATACACTACAATGGAGGAACAAGATGATGACATTTTGATAAAGGCCTTGTCAAGATGGCAGTTCAAGTTCCACAAGTGCAGGATAGGGGTGGTTGATAATCCCTTTCTTGCTGAGAGGAAGTGTTGAAAAATGCAGCAATAAATTCTCAATTTGATTTTTCCTTGATTAATTTGAGAAAATTCAAATTTCCACATCAACGGACAACTTGGATGATGCTAACCTGTGTGACATGGCTTGTTTCATCTATTTTACTCAATAAATTCGAGTTGGAGGAGTCATATTTTAGTTCTGCATGTGTTATTGATAATTTTTAACAATGAAGGTCAGTTATCTCAGGTTGTTTTTAGTTAAACTAGTTCCAACTATTGAAGAAACTAGTGGAGGGTAAAGTTGTGTAGTGGGACTTTAGTCAAACTCAGTGATCATCAAATTAACTGATCAATCAACCCAACATAGCTAGTTCATGTAGAAAATCTGAGTTCCCTAGGGCTGGTGGAGATTTCAAGGCAGTGTAACATCAATTTTACATTATTCTTGAGTGTACAGGTGTTGCATGCAGTCAGATGATCAACCTAAGGAATTTCACAAATAATAGGGGCATAATTCCTCAAGGAACAATGCAAGGAAATAAGAGCTCAAGCAGAGGGAAAATTTGACTAAGTCTAGGTCAGAGGCCTTCAGTTAGTAGAGAGATAGGTTATGCACTTGTAGGGTGTGCTCAATTGATCAAAGAAATTGTAATACATCTCTATTCATTTGGTTATGCAACCAAGCATTGGGGTTTTCAGCAGATTTATTTCACCAAATAAAAACACTTGTTGAATGTGTGTTATTTCTTCTTACATGTCTGAGTTTTTTGTTCTAAATTTTGAATTAATGTATGTAGAGCAATAGAGTAGGTTTGTGTCTTCTGATTTTGATTAAAACTTCATGAGAATTTGCAAATCTACAACCTAATTTATACACTGCCCATAGGAACCATGAGCAGATATTTTGTAGTTTTTCCAATACCTCTTTGAGAATCCATTAGAGAGACATCTAGTAGACTAGAATTTCCTCCAAAATTTAACTTAATGAGTATAAGATTACCCACTCTAGAGAGCCATTTCATGCCCCATGATTTTATCCTTTTTTCCAACTTTGCTGTCATCCAATTCTAGTCAGACTTTCGATAATAATTAGGCTTCAAATGTAAGCCTAAATATTTTAAACCTTCATCAAAATTTGTTAGAGTAAATGGAAGAAGATGATTTCAGTTTAAAACATCAAATTATTCAATATCATGAGGATATTTTGATCTATTTATTTGCATACTAGTTGCTCGACCAAAAAGAGCCAATGCAGAGTTTAAAAACTTGAGGGATGCCAAGCTCCATCATAGAGAACCAAAATGTCATCAACAAACAAAAAGTGTGCAATTATAAGGTCTTCAAAACCCTCAATCCCTTTCAATTTTCCCCTTCATTTAGAATCTTCCAACAACCTACTTAGGCCTTCCACCACTAGAAGAAATAGAAGGGGTGATATGGAACACACTTGTCTCAGACCCCTTTGAGTATGAAATAATTATGATGCTGAATCATTAATAAGAACCACAAAAGAGACTGATGTGAGACAAACCATAACTCAAGATATAAAAGTGACCTCAAAACCAAGGTGTATCAGTAGGAGACAAAGCTAAAGCCAACTTACCCGATCATATGCTTTCATTAAATATATTTTTAGTACCAATCATTTGTGCCTTCTCATCTTTAAACTATGTAACCCTTCCTAAACCACATGAACAACCTCATGAATTTGTCTTCCTTCAAAAAATCCAAATTGATCCCTAGATACCTTAGATATAATGGGCTTGATCCACCGTGTTATCAACTTAGAAATTAATTTATAAATGAATTTGCATAGAGAATTGGGTCTAAAATCACCAAAATACCTTGGATTGTCAAAATTTGGAATTAGAGATATGAATGTTTTATTAAAGGAAGCTAACATATTTCTAGATACCCTAGATTCATCTACCACCCTTAGAAAGTATCCTCCAAGCAGTTCATAAATACCCAAAAAAATTCAATCGACCACTAATCTAGTCCAGTAATTTTGTCCTTATGGAAGCTATGTAAAACCCATTTTAGCTCCTTCTCTGAGGCTTCCTCCATCAAGTGTAGAATGTCCTCTTCGTCAAAAAACCTTGGAAAATGTTGGGCTATCCTAACAGTTTCAACAATCAAAGTTCCCGCTTCAGTATGGTAGAGTGACTTGAAAAAATTCTTCCCCATGTAAGCCAGATCCTCAAAGGAAGAGACCAATACCCCATATTGATCCAGCAAATTCCAAAAGATATTTTCCATTTTCCTTCCTTTTGCATAATTTTGAAATTTTTTTGTGTTTTATCAACACTTTCTAGCTATATTGCTCTACTTTTCAGCCTCCATAACACTTCCTTGTCATCCAACAATTTCCTCTTCTTTGATTCTAGTTATATTAGGTTGCATTTGGATTCCTCTCAAAGGAACCCCCCTTCCTCTAAGTCAATGAGTGAGGGAAGATTTGATGACCCAAAGTTGTGAAACTTATACAACCTTGTAAAATCATCAGCAATGCTAGTAGCTAAAATCTGTCTAGGATCTCTTAGGTCCTTAATTACAACATTGTGAGGTGAAAATTCAACGATTTTACCTTCACCTGAATGAGTTATCTGATATACAGATAGAAGGTTGCAAGATAAGGTTGGAACACATAATACATCATTAAATTGACCATTGTCTATATGAACAGTTCTAGTCCCTACAACACTAAGAGATCTATCATCACCAACATATATATTTTTGGTGTTACAATCATTTAAAGAAGAAAACATGGCTTTGTTTTTGGCCATGTGATAAGAAGCTCCAGAATCAATGAGCCACTCATGAGAGTGAGAAGAAGAAGATACATTTAGTGCATAGCCAAACCGAGATGCTTGACAACCACATGCAGAAAGTGCCATTCTTGAAGATGAAGTTGAAGTTGAAGAGTGCTCCAAATGGATATTATGCTTCTTCATTGCTGCTTCCAAGGCTTCCATCTTCTTAAAGCATTTGGATTCTAAGTGGCCATCTCGATTACAAAAGTTGCAATGTCTATCAGTCTTTTTCCCTTTGTTTTTATTTGTCTTATCATTTTGTTGAAATGATTTTTCATTTTGAGGCTGAAATTGCTTAGGACCCTTGTTTGGTTTAGGACCATTCCTTTTAGGATACAACTTCTTAGGATTCTTTGAATTTGGTTGCTGTTGGGTGGCTAACGCTTTCTTAGAAGAGTTTCCAAGATGAAGAAGACCAAGGTGTAAGAGTTTTTCTTGTTCTCTTATTAAAGAATCACAAAAGGAATCAAAGGAAGGGGACTTGTAGGCTTGTCCTTGAGAAATGAAGGCTTCTCTTGTAGAATGGAAGGTGGAAACAAACACAAAATAGGCTGGTCCCAACTTAGTAAGAATGGAGTAGATAAGGCTACTATCTTCTTTCTTAACCTTAACACCTTCCAAGAGAAGTCTAAGGGTCTTGAACTTGGACAAAAAATCTTCAATGCAAGAAAAATTATTGGGGTCCAATGTAAGCAACTCATTTTCAAGTTGATGGGCTTTAAGTTCATTTTTAATTCCAAAAACTTTAGTGATCTGTTTCATTGCTTCTTCAAGAGTATCAAGTTCTACAATATGGAATCTAAGATCTGGAGAAATAGACATCCCTATTAACCCACGTGCTTGATCTTGCCTATTTTTCCATTTAGCTACCTTATCTTCATCTTTCGGTTTGGTTTCTTGGCCTGAGGCTATTCTGTAGAGACCTTTACTTCTAAGTAAATCCACAATGTAGGACCACCATTGGAAGTAGTTGGTGCTGTCAAGAATAACTTGGCATGGAATTTCCATTTTAACAGAAACTGAAGCTATAGATGCTGAAACTAAGTGTTCCAATGGAAAGATCTCGAAAAATTAGGCTGGTTCAAAAAAAACGGCTCTGAAAACGACTTCTGGATGAAGAAGTTATGGCTTTTTGAAGAAAAGTTGATGAAGATGCCGACGAAGTGCGGGAATGTGCAGAAATGAAAAATTCGCCCCCACAAAAAGGAGACTTGAACTCAAGACCTCTACTCTCATAAATTAGCTAAACTAAAAGTTTGAGAGAGAGAAGGGGGGGGGGGGGGGGGGGGCTGCTTTGGGTTGCGTGCTTGCTTGACAAAGCTCTTTTTTCCCTGCAAAACAAAAAACACAAAACCCAACACGGACATACAAAAAATGAACCTTACGGCTCAAAGTTAGCTTTAGCAGGAAACCAAATATTTTCCTCAATGTTTCTGATTTTCCGAGATCACACTAAGGCGCAGCGGAAAAGAGCATACGCATGAGAAAAATCCTTCCTTTCTGTTTCTGATTTGCCCAGATCACACAGAGTCACGGGGCAAAGAGCATACACAGAAATGAAAGGTATAGATCTGGTAATTAAAAAAACAAAAAGCTAAATAAACCGAAACCGAAATAAACAGAGAGAAAATAACTGTAAACTGCAAATAAACACTGTATACCTCCAGATCTTAAAAATGACGTAGCTAGGGCTACCAGAAACCTTTTCGCGTGAAACGAAAGGGGTTCCTCACTGGAACAGATGCTCCTAACACAATAGAGCAGTCCTCTCGGCCTGAAAGTAGTCAGAAACAATAGATCTAGGAAACGACAGTCGGATGCAGTTCTATCGGCTTCAGATTTGGATCACCAACGGACGCGGACCTCAAATAGCTTTGATACCATGTAGGAATGTACAGGGTAAGTTCCTCAGATAGAACACCAAAAGAAACCACTCACACACAGATCACTGATCAATACACCAGTATTTTGACGTGGTTAAAACCCTCAAAGAGGGAAACAGTCCACGGCCTGAGCCAACGCGGCCACTTCAGGCAATTTATTAATAAAAGAATGAAATTTTACATAAGCTTCTCTCATGAATAGTTAACCTACAAATGACCCTCCATGCTCTTTAAATAGAGATCATGGACCAATCGGGTGCTAAGCCACGGATCAAGTGTCGGTAATACCGAGGAGAGAATGAACCGTCAGATCACTACATATCGTGACCGTCGGATTGTAAGTTACAAAATGTACATAGTAAAGAAACACACTTTACCTAACTCTATACTAGACTGAGTTATACTTAACTATTTCCTATGTGTCGAAATATCCTAACATCCTTTGTACAAGATTGAGATTAAAACTGAAACCAAACTGTCAACTCACACTTAAACTGAAAAAATTTTGCAACTAAAAACTGAAAGCCATAATGCAATATAGAAACTGAAAGAATTCTCACTCTTATGAGCTTATTCAAAAGTAATCCATCCTACCTACTGACTTAAGACACAAGTTGTTCAATTAAGTGAAGTAAAAAACACAATGCAACCATGTAAGCATCTTGTTCACTAGTTGAACTTCATGCTTGTCTTTGTTCATGGGCATAAAGAAAACCCTGATCAATAGCAACTCATTTACAAACTTGGAAACAAATTCATTTTTGACAATATCTAACATCCTAAGCCTATTTAATATCTACATACATGCTGCAAAAGGATCCTCAGATGAAGGTAGATTTGTCTCATAATAATGTAAAATACTATCACCTTGATGGGTAATCCCTTCAACTGCAAATTTTCTCCCTTGCATCTCAATCTGATGGCTGTCATAAACAGTCTGAAAATTTTCATAAGACTAGTGCAATAGAATACTTTCTAATAAAGAAAATATCTCCATTTTCTTTTAAAAATTAGCATCCTTACAATCATCATTTTCAAAATCCTTGTAAATCAATGCTTGCAAATCTGAATTGACAAAATTTTCCATATACAAAGTCACAGGATCATGAAAAACATGAAAACGTTTTTGCGGATCTATAATTTTGTTAGTTTCTTTAAAAATCCTATATGACTTTGCATCAACCCAATTTCCTTTGTTTAAATTATGATTTCAAATTTTTGTTTCAATAACTTGAATGAAGAAAATTATAAAGGAGAAGAATCACCTTCATCTAATTGATCTCTCTCTTTATGTTCAATGTTGTAACTATGATACGTAGGTTGATTTCTTTGATTAGGCTGCTGAAAATGAACATTTCTTAATGAATGAAATAAAGTTGGTTGGTCATGAAAGTAATCACTATAGATAGGTAAATAAAAATCCCCTTGAATATCATTAGTAATAAAATTTGAGACAACAACTTTCTCTTCAACGACTGATTATTTCTTTATGAAAAAACATCACCATCAAGACTTTCAAGAAAATGCATGATATTATCAATCCTCTACTTATAATGAAATGGACCAGGATTCATATCAAAGTCTCTCTTGAACACACTCATTCTCTTTTTCATCTACATCTGTAACTTCATCCAGACTATGTCTTGGGATTTTCTCACATGCATGAAGGGTGTCATCTTCCTGAGCATCAATGAACAATTTTTACAAGGTCACAGATATTCTATTCACGAGAAAGTAAGAAAAATATGAATTAAAGGCTGTTTCATAACGAAACATGGCAACATTTTGAGGAGGCTGAATATATCTAGGAATCTTACGCTATATCCTATTGAACATAGAGCCAATTTCATCCCTTTGTTTGTCTATGACACAAAACTATAAAAAAATTTGATCTCAGGATTTCTTCTCGCCCAAAATTTTTAGAAAGAGATCACTCATTTCCTCCCATGAACCAACTAATTCATGCTCGAAATTCCTAAACAACTCCTTAGCATACCCTTCCAATGGTTGAGAAAAATATATCATGCACACATCATCATACTCAAGTTAAAAATGATCTATGAAATGCTTAAAGGCTTGAATATATTTGTTAAGCTATAAGGTTCTCTCCATCAAACATAAGAAGGTATTTGTAATGTTTTTTAGGGAAATGATGAAGGATATATGGTAATTTAAGAGGTCTATATATCTCTTGAATCTTGGAAGGTATAGGATCGAGCATAGGGGGTGATATATCAACTTTAGTATCATGAGGATTACAAAGATGATCATGGACATCATTGTTGAAAAGTGTAACTAGGTTTGGTCTTCATAATGACATGTAATTATTATTTTATGTAATGTGATGTAAAGAAGAAAAATAAATAAATTTATTGTATTTCTTGCTTCATGGGTTTCATGAGAAAGGGAATTTGTTTTTGAGAGAAGACTCCCATTGAGAGTCTTTAGGAAATATTTTTCATCTAGTCATAAAATGATAGAGTCATTGTCATGTAATGAAGTCATATTACACTTTGTAAAAGGTCAAATTTGTCTATGTAAAGTATCCTCCAAGACCTTGTCACTTATCCTTTTGAAGTTGGACTACAATGATGGAAGAAACTGCTAGAAGAAGTTGTCCTAACTACAAGTGATCATTTCAACCTAAAGGACATGAGGAAATGTGTATATATAAGCCACACTCGACCTCACTTAAAGAAAGAAACTTAACTTATATTCGATCAAGCAAAAGTGTGAAGAAGAGGTGAAACATAAGTGTGAAGAAGTGATAAGTAGTTTTCTTATGGGAAAGCGAAGAAGAAGTTTTATTATGATAAAACAAAGAAGACATTTCTTCTGGGAAAGCGAAGGAGAGGTTTCTTTTGGGCAAGAAAAGGAGAGGTTTCTTCCAAGACAACAAAGGAAGGATTCTTTTGGGTGACTGAGATAGAGATCTAGAGATTGGGTTTTCTCTAGAGGAGAGTAGTGAAAGCCTAGAGATCAAGATTCTCTAGAGGAAGTCGAGAAGGAGAAGTGTGAAGAATAGAGACTGAGCTTCTCTAGAAGAATTTGAGGAGAGAAGTTCGAGATAAAGAATAAATCTAAGAAAGGGAAGAAACAGAGCATCAAGGTTAATGACAAGGTTCTTGGAAGGATACTAGAGTCAAGGGTCTTGTCATGGTCTTGGTACTCATCAATTGAAGATCTAGAAAAAGAATTTGATTAGGTTTTCCTCTCAAGAGGTGAGAGGTTTTGGCCATGGATGACAAACCTACATACTATGTCACTTGTCTTTATTGTGCATATTGGCAATTGTCTTGATGAAAATAACACAATAATAACATAACGAAGAAAAGACTATAAGCTAAGAAGTAAAAGTATATCACAAGCAATTATCAAGCAGAGAACTCTTTTAAATATTGATGTCCTAGATTTATCAACATGGTTTCATAACATAGGTGTTAAATTCAAGAAGGGGAATTCAATCAAGAAGATATCAAGCAATGATCGTAGAATATTCAACAGAAGCTAAGGTCAAGATATTCAAAACCCTAGATCGAAGAAATATACACCAGCAAGAATCTTGAAACTATCTTCAAGAAGGAAGGAAGACTAAATCATTCAAGGAGGATCGTGAATCAAGATCTCTCTTATCTATATCCCAAGAAGAAAATACTCTATCAAGATCAATATTAAGGAGGAAGCAAGCATCAATATCATAGTGAAGTCTATGACTATATATGATAATATCAAAATGTCTTTGCAAGGAAAGAAATAAATTGGTTGGGGCTGCAAATTTCCTTGCATGGAAGGAAAGGACAAACCTAAATCTTATTGAGAATGAGGTCATGGATTACCTCAAGGGATCAATAACCCAACCTCCAGAATAAGATACTCAAGCACATGCTAGATTCATTAAGGGAGAAGTAAGAGCCGATAGGATTCTTATAGAATCTATAAAAAAATCTCTATTCCCATATGTATCAAAGTTGGAGACTCCAAAAGCTATATATGACAAATTGGTAGAGTTGTTTCCCGTAAGTACTGCAAGAGAAGTAATATAATTAAGGGAAGAACTCTACAAACTGAAGATATCAAAAGGAAGATGGAATAACCTCATACTTTATGAGGATATGATAAACTTGAGATCAACTACAATAACTAGGAGAAGTCATATTTGATAGAGAGATGACTGGAGTGGTATTGAATACACTATTAGAAGAATGGGGTAATTTCACTTCAAGTTTATATGGGAAGAGAAAAAACTACATTTCAAGATATATGGTCACTCTATAAGATTGAAGAAACCAGACTAAAGGAAAAAGGTTGATGTTGGACCAAATGAGCAGAATCAAGCATATGCTTCTATGAACAATGTAAACTTTGAAACATGAACTCATATTGTTACCCGTTTTGTAGAGATAGCAAAAAAGTGACCCGATTTTGGAAAGGGGTGATGCAGAACACACATGTTTTTTTTAGAGAATAGTTTTTGGCACTATAAATTTTTTTATGTACATTGCATTTTAGAATGGTAGTGTTTTTGATGCTGATTTAAAAAAGTGGTAATTCTACACCAGGCCCTTTTTTTAAAAGGATTTTTTATTTTTTATTTTTTATTTTCTAATGTATGAAATGTAAATAATTATTTTGTAAATTTAATAATTTTTGAAGTGGTCTTTTTCTTCATATTTTCTTGTTTTTATTTTAATTTTAATTTTTTTAATTTTTTTATTTATTTTATTTTTTAATTTTTATTTTTTTAAGTTAGGTTTTTATTGTTTTGCATATTTAAAGAAGCAGGGCGATATTTTGAATTTTCGATATTCTACATATTTATATATCGTTAATTAATTTTTGAATCCACATGAAATAATTGTTTCTAAAAAACAATAATTTTTAACAATTGACATAAAAATAACCATTTTTAACATAAATATAACTAAAAAACTACATGTTTTGATAATTTTTTGCTAGAAATGACATGTCAAAATCACAATTTTTATATGAAAATTTTAACTAAAAATGGTTAAATAATTGTTTTTTTTAAGAATTTTATGTCAAAAAAATAATAATAATCACTTTTTTTTTTTCAAAAAAAAAAATGATTAAGTTAAAAATTAATGCGAAAATCACATATTACAAATATTGAACGCATAACAACCTTAATTGAGTGTATATTCTTCTCATAAAATGTCAAAGTCAAAACATTACAAGTATAACTACTCAATAGTTACAAAAAATGAGCTTGATTTCCAAACATAGCTTAAATTAATCAACAATGTCACGTAATTCAAACTCTTCGTCCTCTAGAGTTTCATCATTGTCTTCTTCCACAATATTTTCTACTTCATTTTGCTCATTTTTCCGCAACCCCACCCTGCGCCACCACAGCGGCCCACTCGCCTGCCGGCGGGGTGGTTGGGCGACTCCGGGAATCGCCCAACCACCTCGCAGGTGGGTGGGCGGGCCGCTAGGGTGGCGTGGGGTGGGCTGCCGAGTGGCGCAAGGTGGAGCTGCGGCATCCCAGCTCGCGCCACCTTGGTGGTCCGCAAAAATTAATGCGAAAATCACATATTAAAAATATTGAACGCATAACAACCTTAATTGAGTGTATATTCTTCTCATAAAATGTCAAAGTCAAAACATTACAAGTATAACTACTCAATAGTTACAAAAAATGAGCTTGATTTCCAAACATAACTTAAATTAATAAACAATGTCACGTAATCCAAACTCTTCGTCCTCTAGAGTTTCATCATTGTCTTCTTCCATAATATTATCTACTTCATTTTGCTCATTTTTCCGCAACCCCACCCTGCGCCACCACAGCAGCCTGCTCGCCCGTCGGCGGGGTGGTTGGGCGACTCCGGGAATCGCCCAACCACCTCGCAGGTGGGCGGGTGGGCCGCTAGGGTGGCGCGGGGTGGGCTGTTGTAATTGCCCAACCACCCTACCGGCGGGCGGGTGGGCCGCCGGGTGGTGCAGGGTGGGGCTGCGGCATCCCAGCTCGTGCCACCTTGGTGGTTCGCTCGCCCATCCGAGAACGGGCCACCAGGTGGGGCTATGGAAACCCACCCCGCGCCACCCCAGTGGCCTGCCCGCTTGTCGGAGGGGTGGTTGGGCGATTCCAGGAATCGCCCAACCACTCCACTGGTCGCCTGCACGATGGTTCGTGGGGAGGTTGGGCAATTCCCGGAATCGCATAACCACCCCAATGGTGGCCCGCATGACTGCCTGCGGGGCAGTTGGGCAATTCCCAGAATTGCCCAACCACCCCGCCGGTCAATGGTCGGGGTGCCAAGGTGGTGTGGGGTGGGCTGTTGTAGCCGCACCCCGTGCCACCCTGGTGGCCCGCCCGCCCACTGGCAGGGTGGTTGGGCGATTCCGGGAATTGTCCAACCACCCCGCTGGCAGCTCGCACACCCGCCCGCGGGGTGGTTGGGCGATTCCCGGAATCGCCCAACCATTCCACTAGCGGGCAAGAGGGCCGTCGGGGTGGCGCAGGGTGGGCTACTACAGCCCCACCTCATTCCACTCCGGCAACCCACCCACCCACCGACGGGGTGGTTGGGCGATTCCCACGAGCGGGTGGGCGCGCCGTAGGTGGGGCTGTGGTAGCCCATCCCACACCACCCCAGCGGCCCACCTACCCGTCGGCAGGGTGGTTAGGCGATTGGCCTCGGTGGCATGGGGTGGGCTGCCACACCACCCTGCCAGTAGCCTGCATGCCCGCCCGCAGGGTGGTTGGGTGATTCTCGAAATCGCCTAACCAACCCGTCGATAGGCGGGTGGGTCGCCGGGGTGGCGTAGGGTGGGTTTCCACAGCCTCACCCCGTGCCACTCCAGTGGTCCGCCTGCACACGGGGAGGTTTGCTGGCAGCCCCACCCTGTGCCACCCCGGCAGCCCACCTGCCCTCCTGCGGGGTGCTTGGGCGATTCCCGTAACCCACCCCGTGCCACCCGGCGGCCCGACCGCCCCCCGGCGGGCGGCAGGCTACCAGCGTGGTGTGGGGTGGGGTTGCCGCAAACCCACCATGTGCCACCTCGGCAGCCTGCCCACCTACCCATGGGGTGGTTGGGCGATTCCTAGAATCGCCCAACCACCACATGGGTGGGCGGGTGGGCTGCCGGGGTGGCGCTGGGTGGGGCTGCGATGGGGTAGTTAGGCGATTCTTGGAATCTCCTAACCACCCCACTGGCGGGCGGGCGGACCGCCGGGCTGGCGTGGGGTGGGCTGCGACAACCCCACCTCGAGCCACCTCGATAGCCCGCTCAGCCGCCACGGGGTGGTTGGGCGATTCCGCCAGCCCACCCCGCACCACCCCAGCAGCCCGCTCGCCCGCTGGTAGGGTGGTTGGGCGATTCCAAGAATCGCCAAACCACCCTGCCGCAGCCCCACCCCGCATCACCCCGACGGTCTGCTCGCCTGCCCGCGGGGTGGTTGGGCGATTCCAGGAATCGCCCAACTACCCCGCAGGCGGGAAGGCAGACCGCCAGGGTGACGCAGGTTGGGGTTGCCGCCAACCCACCTCGCACCACCACGGCGGCCCGCCCGCCCGCTCGGGGGGTGGTTGGGTGATTCCCCGGAATCACCCAACCACCCCGCGAGCGGGCGGAGGGCCGTCGGGGTGCCGCGGGGTGGGGCTCTGGCAGGGTGGTTGGGCCACTTTTGGAATCACCCAACCAGCTCGTCGGCGGGCAGGCGGGCCACTAGGGTGGCATGTGGTGGGCTACGTCAGCCCCACCCCGCGCCACCCCGGCGGCCCACCCGCCCGCCCGTGGGGTGGTTGGGCGATTCCACCAGCCAACCCCGCGCCACCCCGGTGGCTCACCTGCCCGCTTGCAAGGTGGTTGGTCGATTCTCGGAATCGCCCAACCACCCCACTGGCGGGCGAGCGGGCCACCTTGGTGGCATGGGTTGGGGCTGCGGTAACCCACCCCACGCCACCCCGGTAGCTCACCTGCCCATCGCCAAGGTGGTTGGGGGATTCCAAGAATCACCCAACCACCCCGCCGTAACCCCACCACGTGCCACCCCGGTGGCATGCCCGCCCTCCTGCAAGGTGGTTGGGTGATTCCCGGAATCACTCAACCACCCCTCCGGTGGGTGGGTGAGCCGGCGGGGTGGCACGGGATGGGGCTGTGGTAGCCCACGCCATGCCACCCTGGCAGTGTGGTTGGGAGATTCTTGGAATTGCCCAACCACCCCGCCGGCGGCCCTCACGTGCGAGCGAGCACAGGGTGGGCTGCCGCAGCCCTACCCTACACCACCTCGGCGGCCCGCCCGCCCGCCGGTGGGGTGGTTGGGCGATTTAGGGAATTGCCCAACCACCCTTCGGGCTGGCGTGTGGGCTGCCGGGGTGGCGCTAGGTGGGGCTGTCGGCAACCACCCCATTGGCGGGTGGGCAGGCTGCCGGGGTGGCATGGGGTGGGCTGCCACTCTTCGTCAGCATCTAGCCACTCATTTGAAGATGTGAATTCTAATGGTGTGCGAGAAAATATGAGTGATTTTCAATAATTGTTTAAGACGGTTTATATAACTGATGTTTGCATCGTATCTTGAAATAAAATTTTTGATTTCCATATGGTGTTAAATGAGAAGTTATGAGTCATTTTTATGTTGTTGGATTATATGTCTTAATTATGATCATTTTTGTTGTTCAAAATATCTACAATGCAACATTAAATTAGAGATATAATGTATGTTTCATTCAATATACAAATAATGACTTTTGAATTCATTTAGTGATGTAATTTGTTCATAATGTCATGGTTTTTGAATATTATGGTTGAAAAAATTTCAATTTCTTTTGTATCTAGCATGTTATGGTTGAGAACATGTTGAATTTATACTTATGAAAGAAAAATGTTATTCTACCAAAAACATTAGTGTGTTTTTTTCCTCATAAACAACTTTGTTTAGCACATAAAAATTCGGTTTTACCAGCATTTTTTAAAAATGTTGAAAATTGACCCTAAAAAAAATCATTGTTCTAGTATCATCACTTTTTCGTTTTCAAGCTATTTTTTGCACGAAAAATTCATTTTCACTGCCATTTTTAAAACATGTTCAAAATTGACCCTAAGAAATAAAAACCATCATTCCAGTAGCCACACTTTTCATTTTTAGCATTGTTTTTGATTTTTTTTTTCGGGGTTTTTGGGTTAGAGTTCCCATTTTGAGTTTATAGTTCCCGTTTCAAAGTTTGCATTGTTTATGGCAAGAAGAAAAGAGAAATTTGGAAAGTTCGGTCCTCAAAAGAAAAGGAAGAACATGGTTAAGGTAAGATGTTATGGATGTCAAGAAATTGTGCACTATAGAAGAGATTATCCTAAATGAAGTAAGGACAAGAGGGATAGGGAAGAAGCCTGCATTACTGAAGAAGTGAAATAACCCAAGTCAAAGAAGCTTAAGAATGAAGAAGTAAAAGATCTCTACTATGACTGAGATGATCTTCTTCATTAGAAGGTACTTTTCACCTGTAAACTATAGATAGGAAGCAATGAAAATAAGATAGGATGCATCAGAATACAAAATAGCATTATGATAGAAGCATTAGAAGTAAGAGCTCTTGACATGGGAGGCAGAAAGAATGTATTGAATAAATTCTATTGTTCACAAAAAAAAATGGGAGCTCTTGAAAAATCAAAAGAAGTAGAGGTCAACATCAATGTGGATCATCATACTATAGTCAATAATGAAACATCTATCAAGTGAGGATATGAAATATCCTCAAGCTTCTTTGATAGAATTCTTATCAAAGGATTCACCGATCTAGATAGGAAGCAAGAGTTTCATCAGGAATTCCAACTTGCGGGATTCAAGAGATGATGGTATGATGACATAACAAGAAAGAAGGTCTAAAGGATAAATTTCTTTCATTCAAATGAAGCTGATACAAGAAGTCTAGATGATCGAAAGGAAAGACAAGGTATGTATGCTTACATATATTATTATGAAAGTCATGTCATATGGTTGTAGATAACATGGATCACTATTTCCATCTTAGGATATATGATCAAAATAAGAAAGGATCTCCTCCTCTACAATATTGCAGAAAAGCATAAGTCACACTAGATGAAATCATCATAATATGTTCTCATATGAATCATGAGGAAGCTGATTACAATTAAAGAAATATGATTAGATTCTCCTGGGAATGAAGTGTGTGAAAATAAAGGAATAGATCGTAAAATATGCAACAAAGGTAGAAGACATTCAACATCTGAAGTCAAAGAAGATTTGACTATAATATCTCCTAGAAATATATGAAGACTTCGATGGAAGTTGGAAAAATATGGAGACCCTTGAAAACTAATATATTTGGGAGATGCGTCAACCCGTATGAAGGATGTTGATACCTACAAGAATATATCATGATGAAATACCATCAAAAAGGTAATTTTTATTAAGTGCTTTTGTAATAATAACTGGATGGGCTTATGTAGAACTTCCAAAGGGAAGATCTATGGATGACTTACAAGAGGACCATATTGAAGGATGTAAGATCCTTCTTGAAAATATGGCATGAAAGCAAAAAGACATGAAGAAAATCTAGATGGAAAACCGATGGATCACTTTCTGATTATACGAAGGCACGACTAACTCATGGATGAAAGTGATGGATGGTCTGTCCCCTATGAAGAAGTCCCCAAAAGATGAAGACTCCATGACAAAATAAATTTATGAAATCGAGGAAGAAAGGAGTTCTTCAAGCAACTGGTTGTTCCACATGAGGAGCTGCTATAAATCCCTAGTTAAGAGAGAGCTTGAAAATAAGTTTCTTACTTGGAAGAAACTTGGAAATTCCTAAGACAAGAGGGAGTTTAGGTACAGTAAGAATGAATACATTCCTTTATTGGAATATTTCCTCCCTATTTGAGAGGGGGAGATAGACATGTCATTCTCGTCTTCACCTAGGAAGACAAAATGGAGGATTGGGTAATCATTTGGCATTTGATAGTCTTTGAGGATGAGATAAGTCATCTAATATAAGAGTAGTCATGGTTGACCTATATTATTTGAGGGCTGGTGAGTCCAAGATAAGAATAGTCCTCATGGAACACACCCTGAGTACATGGGTAGGGGATGTTTTGAGAGAGACAATGATGAGAGTGTCTATAAATCATTGGTCTTTCCAGGATTGAACTTAGATCTTGAGGAGATAAGGATCTGTTAGTCAAGGCCTTGTTATGTAACAATTATGGTTTATATGATGCTATACAAATCATTTACCAATAAAAATTCTAAAATTCTTCATATTGAGAAAGTCCAAGTACCATTATGAATACCTCCCTAGTTAAGAGGGAGTGTTGAAAAGTGTAACTAGGTTCAGCCTTCATAATGACATGTAATTATGATTTTATGTAATGTGATGTAAAGAACAAGAATAAATTTATTTTATTTCTTGCTTCATGGGTTTCATGTGAAAGAGATTTTATTTTCGAGACAAGACTCCCATTGAGAGTCTTTAGGAATTATTTTTCATCTAGTTATAAAATGATAAAGTCATTGTCATGTAATGAAGTCATGTTACACTTTGTAAAAGGCCAAGTTTGTCTATGTAAAGTATCTTCCAAGACCTTGACACTTATCCTCTTGAAGTTGGGCTACAACAATGGAAGAAACTACTAGAAGAAGTCAGCGTAACTACAAATGATCATGTTTGCCTAAAGGAAATGAGGAAAGGTGTATATATAATCCAAACTTGACCTCACTTAAAGCAAGCAACTTAACTTGAATTCGATCAATCAAAAGTGCGAAGAAGAGCTGAAACATAAGTGTGAAGAAGAGGTCAAGTGTGAATAAGTGATAAGGAGTTTTCTTCTGGGCAAGCGAAGAAGAAGTTTTCGTCTGGGAAAGCGAAGAAGAAGTTTCTTTTGGGAAAGCAAAGGAGAGGTTTCTTCTAGGAAAGCGAAGGAGATTTTTTTTTTGGGGCAGCAAAGGAAGGATTCTTTTGGGTGATCTAGATAAAGATCTATAGACCGAGTTTCTCTGGAGGATACCAGTGAAATATTAGAGATCAAGATTCTCTAGAGGAAGTCGAGAGGGAGCAGTGTGAAGAATAGAAACCAAGTTTCTCTTGAAGGAGACAAGGAGAGAAGTTTGAGATAAATAAGAAAGTCTAGAAAGGGAAGAGGCAGGGAATGAAGGTTAGTGACAAGGTTCTTGGAAGGATAATAGAGTCAAGGGTCTTTTTCATGGTCTTGGTACTCATCAATTGAAGATCTAGAAGAATAATTTGATCGGATTTTCCTCTCAAGAGTTGAGAGGTTTTGGCCCTGGGTGACAAGCCTACATACTGTGTCACTTGTCTTTTATTGTGCATATTGGTAATTTTATTGATGAAAATAACACAATAATAACATAACTAAGAAAATACTATAAGCTAATAAGTAAAAGTATATCACAAGCAATTATTAAGCAGAGAAATATTTTACATATTCATCCCTTATATTTCTCAACATATGTTACAAATGGAGGAATTTGCTGAGGATCAGTGACATGTGAAAAAGGTACATATTCAACTCTCAAAGAAGGATATACAACTGTAGATTTATGGTGTTCATTTGAGTATAGTAGGGAAATAATGAATCATTTTATATATACAGGAAACGAAAAGAAATAAGTAATGAAAAATAAAACCATCTCTTAGAAAAATTTAAAGTTTTGGTACCTAGTTCTTCTATATTGGCCTTTCATGTTTATGTCAAATGAGCTTGTCCTCTAGTGGAGTCACTGGTGAATTATTTCACAGTGGAGTTTCCAGGGGAAAGATACACAACCAACTTCTTATCTTGACTATTGTTCACCTTCAACAATCAGATCTGAAACACTATCGTTCTCTGGTGAAATTTACTCAAAGCCTTCTCCTCCCCGACAACGATGCCAAAATGTTATCACTCCATAATTTTATCGACCGTGAAAGGAATTCAAGGAGGTAACATTGGACCAATATTGGAGATCAAAAGCTAGTTCTTCCAATCTAGAGAGGGATCTCTCTATGATTCAACTACCTAATGTCATTTCACAACTGTTGATGTATTCTAATAGTGGCCAGATATTTGGTAAAATGGGTAAGGGTTTAAATGTGGTTTGATTGAGAAAGAGAGAGGAAAATTGGGAATGGAGTCAATTTAAAAATCAAATTGAGCTCTTAAAAGGGTGGGGGGGGGGGGGGGGGGGGGGGAGAGGCGGAGGAACAATCAATAATTCAAAGGCATGTACCTGTAATTATTCAGACATTCATGATATTCAATGAGTAGAGGATATGAAAAGAAGATAAACCATCTAGACAAGGCACCTAGCAATGGATGAATCTTGTTCAGAGTTTAGAGGGAATTCACACATCAATTGAATGGAAAATAGGCACTGGTCATAAAATGAAATATGAATCTATATGTATATTATCACATTCAATCATTGAAGGAAGAAATAATTTATGATAAAAGAAATAAGTCTACATATCACAAGGAAAACTTACTAAATAAATCACAACTTAGGAACCCCTGAGATTGATGTCACCCAAAATCCTTCTGCTCAATAAAGTTTTCAATTAATATAAAAAGATAATCACTACACTAAAATTAGTCTTCTTATTCTTCCAAAATCTCAACCCCTAGTTCATTTTCATAAACAATTTTATAGAAAAATTACAAAAACAGAAACCCTAACCTTTAGGGTAACTTTAAATACAAAATATCTAAAATATCAAAGAGATTATCAAGATCCAAAAGAAATGGATCTAAAAACCTCCTGATCCATATTTTTTTTTTTCTGTTTGAAATTATCAAGGAGATGGTAAGATCTAATCCCCAAGTCGAATTGATGATGTGGCTCATCAACAACTGTCTATTAACGTTTTATGGCAAATTCCAGAAAAATAAGGTCCAAATATGCCATTGTATTTCCATAATCGTAATAGATGTGTAAAAAATGAAAGAAATTTTTGTAAATGAGCCCATTCTTGATAAAATCCTCTTTATTAATTGAAAAATTCATTTTCATATTCTCTAAAACATGACCAAAGTTAGTAACTAAAATGAGAAGTTATTTAATATTTAAAAATGGAAAAATGGGCTGCAAATATTCCTACAAATCTCCTAAAACATGACACATGTGTAAAAAGATAAAGAGGTTTCTGTAAATGGTTTTGTTCTCACCAAAACCTCTTTTGGTTTTTAAAAATTATTTTCCATATGTTCATAAACTTTACTTAAAGTTACTGTCTTTTATAGGAAAAAATAATCTTAAAAATCAGAGTTTTGTCAAGTGAAAACAAAACATGCTTTGGTACCTTTTCCCTTGGACTGTTGAGTTTGTGACATCAAAATCTAGAGATAATTCTCCTGAGACTGATTTAGTACCACTTATATTCTTTTCATGTCTTTGAATGACTCTAGTTGTGGACAAAACTACCTACTGATATCCTATAATAATTTTCTAAAATCCCCTATTTTTTCATCATGTTTAAAATAGTAACCTTGCCATGGAACTTGGGCTTGATTTTCCAAAACAAGAGTCTGGTATGTGAATCTGTCTCAAAAGTGCTTTATCATGACCAAAAACCCTTATCTCTACCTCAAAAAATGTATCTTCTCTAGTCACTGATAGATTAATTATCGACGCTTTGTCAAGATATTTTCAAAAGGAACGTTGACGGATTAACTTTCAGCAATGTTACAAAAAAAATTATTTAAGTTTTTTTTGCTTCCTCTAACAAAAGTTATACATCATTGGTCCATGCTGACTTTTCTTGTTTGTGGAATACAAATCCCACATTCACCAAGTGATTATAAACTTAGTTACATATATGATAGTACCCTTAAAAGATCATGTGACGCATTGTGCACTATGACGACGCCTCTCGTGGGCTCCTCCCTTCGTGACCTGTGTAGCTTGACTTGAGCGCCGAATTGATGATTTGGTTGACTTAGTTGTTGAAATAAACTTGAAGGTTGGAGCTCATTGAGCCCAATATTTAAAATTTTTATAAAAATAACTATGAACCCCGCATTAACAACCGAGAGTATATATAGGCACAAACTAGACCAAAAACACAATTTTTTTTTGAAGCACCTACAATTTAAGAAAATGAACACTTGATACCATTTAATCTACCAACGATTGTGTTTTAAACCCATTTAACCAAAGTTGACAAATTATCTATTAGTGCACCTGAATTTCTTGTGAAAATTTTTAAACAAGTGAATGAAGCCGTTACCTTGAAACTAAACTATGATAACAACCAACTCCAATGGGGATGTTTTCACCTTGAGGGGAAATAAAGAACCCTCATAGACTAGGTTCTTGATCGAAACTTTGAAATTCTAAAAATTGTAAAATCAACTAGATGTTGAAAGTTTGAGGCCTATTGCATAGTGCAACATGGTAACAATTTGAGGAGGATGAATATCTCTAGGCATCTTATGATAAATACTAAAAAATATCCTATTGAACATAGAGACAATTTCATCCCTTTGTTTCTCTATGACACAAAACTCTGAAAAAAGTTGACCCATTGATTTCCTCTCACCCCAAAATTTCAAAAAGAGATCACTTAGCTCCTCACATGAAACAATTGATTCAGGCTAAAAATGTCCAAACCACTCCTTAGCACACCCTTTCAATCACTACGAAAAAAATCTCATGCACGCATCATCATACTCAAGTTCAAAAAGATCTGTGAAATGCTCAAAGGCTTGAATATGTTTTTCAACTATAATATTCTCTCCATCAAACATAGGGAGTTATTTGTAATGTTTTGTAGGGAAGTCATGAAGGATATATGGTAATTTAAGAGGTATATATCTCTCTTGAATCTTGGAAGGTATAAGATTGAGTACAGTGGGTGATATATTAGCTTTAGTATCATGAGAATTACAAAGCTGATGATGAAAATCATATGGTACAAATGGGGGAATTTGATCAAGATTAGTGACATACGAAAAAGGTACATCTTGAGCTTTCAAAGAAGGATATACAGCTGAAAATCTATGGTTTTCATTTGAGTCTAGTATGGAAACAATGAATCTTTTGATATATACAGGAAATGCCACACTACAAGGAAAAGACCTTCTAGCATATGTTTTTCCAGAAGCCCCTATAAAAATAGCCTAAAAATCCATTTGTAGCGAAGGTCACTAGTGGAGGTGGGTGGGCGGATGTTCTAGAGGATGTTTTTTAGAAGGTGTGTCTAAAATATACAAACACATCAATGCTTTAGTATCCATACAAGCACCATTGCTGCATATAACATGGGGCACCATGGAAAATTTATTTTTATAAAATTAAAAAAGCATAGTGCGATAAATAACACAATGCATCGGTGCTTGAATAGTCAATAGCACCGGTCCCCTTCATGGATTAAAATGACCCGGCGCATACCACTAAGGAGCACCACTATAGTTTTAAATTTTAGAAAAATGCGGTGTTATTGGTTAACAATGCACCAGTGTGGTAAATGTACTTAAACACCCTAGAGCTTCTTCTAAAGAGCACTGCTAGGCAGTTTTAATTTTTTAAAATAGAGTGGTGTTATAGTCAAACAAAGTACCAGTGCAATAATGGTATTAGAATGCCCCGGGGCATCTTAAGAAAAGCATTGCGATAGTTTTTTTAATTTAAAAAATATAGTGTTATTTTATCTATTCCGCACTAATGCGGTTAGAGAAATGCACAAGAGGAGGGTTAAATAAAATAAACTCCTGGCAGTAAATTTAATTTTTACCATTTACATTGCTAGAGAGCTCTGAAGCACTAATGCCATTCTTGCCTCATGCAAGTGCCCTTAAGTCAGTGCTTCTCTTTCTCATGATCCTTCTGTACCGTGCTCACTATTTGACTTTCCAATTTTGTCAAACCATGCTAATTTTTTTTTTATCCATTACATATCCATAATTCCTCCTCAATGACCAAATGTCCAGGTAATGTCTATGTTTCTCTCTAATTTAATTTTTAGAAGATTAGAATTTCAAATTATGTTAAATTTTCCACAATTTTTGATTTTTTTTTCCTGCGCGGCGCGCTCGACATGTTCGGCTTGCACCAATAGTGGTCTGCCATGTAAATTTATAGGGTGCATCACATTTCAGTGCATGAACATAACACATCGAATTTTTTGTAGTGCATTTTGTAAATTAAAACATGCCGAGAAAGAGATAATTTTTTCGTCGATGTGTCACTCCAAGTGCGCTTATATTTACTAAATGCACCACAAAAATAATATTTAAAATATATCTTTAGCTCGATGCATTCGATAACTTGAATGTTCCATACCAGCGTGAAAAGGTTATACGTGTGCACTGGTTCACAAGTGTGACACACTGCTATGAAAATTTAAATTTGTGAACCAACAATGGTGCGTCATACTTATGTGCGCACTGATGCCAGTGCGGTTATGGTTGGAAGCACATTGAAGCCAGTGCATGACTATGCTTGGAGCACACTGATGATTTTTTTTAATTGAAAGTTATGTTTCCATATTTATAAATACATTTAATAAAAAAATTGTTTTTTTCATATGAGGGTGATGTATGTTATATGCCAATCATGTAGTAGAGATGTCAATAGAGGGAGAAACAATAGGAACACGAGGACCAGGTAGACCCATACAATATGGTCCAACCATGGGAGATCAGGGAGAGGGAGAGGAATTTATACCCTAACCCTATTACTATAATGACCTAAGAACTCTTAAGGAATGCAAGCCTCCTCAAGTACTATGAGGAGGCTACATCCTTGAAGTCACACTCTGTTTTATTGGCACATTTGATCCACTGATGGAGAAATTGGGAGCAAGCTTTCCATGTTAATCTTGGGGCATGGTATAGGCCCACTGAGGAGGACATATACTTTATCACTAGCCTATCCAGGAGAGGGGAGGATTTCCCCAATTGCCTTATGTACCCCATGGGGTTACAACTGAGACTAAGCTTTCCTACACTAAGATATATGTCAGGCCTCATATAGTTCATCCATCAGGTTTTCAGGTTTGTGGTGGAAAACTACATATTCCTTCTTTTAATACATAGGAGGTTAGGTTCCTCTCACTATTAGTCACCACCAATGCACAATATAGTAGTGATGGGAAATGCATTAGTTGACCACTTTTGTATTATGTTGATTCTTTCATTTAGGTGCCATGCTGTATAAGATGGTATACCATTTTTTTGAAGAAGTTTTGCATGGATTTGGTTAGATGTGGTGTGTTGAGACATGGGAGGGAAACCTGCCATTTCACTTTTGATATTTTTTGTTTATTGTTTAAGAGGTTTCCAGAGATGAGGCCTACATTTGAACGCCGCCCTCCTAGGTTGGTCACTAAGGTTTGGATGCACATGTGGGGGTAGATGATGCCCAAGAGGGGTATGCTGAAGTATTCAGCCATGATTTCTCCTGAGTCACTAGCGCTACTGGGCAGTGAGTATGACCATGTGTTTGTCATGTTGGAATTTACGTATGTAGAGAATGATTGGTGACAGTGTCCCAACATCCTCTTCACAGGGTCCAAGCCTCTAAATGATAGAGGTAATATTAGTTCTTTATTTAAATTAATCTAGTTTTTTTATTGTTTTAATTAATTAGAATAAAATTGATCTAACATGTTCTTTAACCTGTTTGATTAAATTGTTTAATGAAATTGGCTAATTATTTTTGTGCACAATATATTTTGTATACATCGAAACATTCGATGGGGACATGCCTCCTCCCCCACCACTAGATGGGGGAGATGAGGATATGGGTAAGGCCCAAGAGGGTGAGGCACATCCTCAGAAGGGCATGGGAATCTAGGGCCATAGGGTTGGTATGTGATTTCGGATGGACTATTGTGACAAATTGGTCAGCATTTTGGTTGATGAGGGAGTCTTCCCTACGAGGGCTTGAGATATCAATGCAAATCCTAGTTTCATGGATTTGTACAAGGACTGTCCACATGAGATGATGTCACTTATGCAAAATATCATCATAGCTAGTAGGGCACTAGCAACGATGAGGAATGCAGAGAATGCAGCGATAGATACACTAGATGAGGGTGGTGATGATGATGATGAGGGTGATTATCATGATGATGATGATTATAGTGGTGATCATGATGCTTCTGGTTGTACCACCCCTTCAGATCATAGCTATTAGGGTGTTGGTTATCCTTTTGTTAGTACACCTCCTAGTCAGTCACCTGATGGCGAGATGCAAGAGCTAGAGGATGTGCCTTATGTTTTCTCTGATAGAGAAGACTAGCCACCTCCTCCTCCTCCTCAACTGAGTTTGATAGACGTTTATTAGGAATTAGTTGACCATCCATTGTCTTCTATTGTAGACCATACTGGCACTGGTACATATGTTGTACCAATATTTGATTGCACTTATTTGACTTGTTTGTGTGTGTGTGTGTGTATGGTGCATTTTCTTTTTTCATGTTTATGTACTTAATTTATATGTTGGTGTTGATGTGTATATTGTTAGGTCATGTTAGATATGTTCATTTAATGTGCTTGCAGATAGATGTGTATATGATAGCAGTTATTTGACATGAGATTTATATTCATTTGATGACGTGTGTGGCGATGATGTTAGATTACAATGTTTTTGTTTTGTTATATGTGATCACGACGATAATCCCATGTTAGATTATTAGATTTGTGTGCTAGCTAATGATGTTTATATGCGCTAGAGGTGTATATAGTTAGATGATGGTAGTGAATTTGAATGTGTATCTGAGATGATGTTTATGTTTGTTAGAAGGTTATCATCATGATGTTTATTTTTATGAAATAATATTATTATAGATTATGTATTGGTGAACTTCTATCAAACTTTTACATATGAAATTGCATACAAAACGACTTTAAAAAAATGGCAAGATATTTTTATAAATTACAAATTTTAGTATGGTTGAAACTATGATTGTAAAACTAAGATAAATATTTTTTTATTGCTTAGATAGTTCATTGATATTTAATCTAACTTAATTAGTAAAATATTTCAATACTCACAAGGAAAAAATAACTAAAGGTAAAATAATTTATTTAGTTCTTAATAAGACGAAAATGTGTAACTTATTCAAATTTTTTAGAAATTAATTAAGAAATCAATGAAATACATAAAATATTGCAGAAAAATAAATACAGAAACACATAAAAAAAGAGAGACACGGATATACGTGGTTCAACCAATTTGGGCTACGTCCATGGAGAAACAACCAGTCCTTCCTTTTATAGTATCCAACAAAATGAAGAGATACAACCTACAACGGATCCCCTGTAATTTCCTCTTCGCTCTCACACAATATTCTCTATATTTCTCACTTAGAGTAATAATACACAACTGAAATAAAATTTCCTCATATAGACCTATTGTAGCGGCTACAACCACCCTCCAAGTTTTTTCCGATGCTTCTTTTTGGAGCCTCCCTTATAAATTACAAAAACTCATCTTGCACTGACCCAAGTACTTGTGCTTTGATTGAGCCTCATCCTTTGCATCATGGCTTGTGTTTCTTCACTTGGTTTACTCTTTAACCCACAAGTCAGTCTCTTGACTTGATGTCCACATAGTTGTGGACTTGCCTTAGAGAACTACACAATCCTTAAGGGAAAACAACCTTACTCTCGGGAATTGTGCAGTTCACGTTGACAGTGAGCCTTCAGCTCCAAAATTGCACAGAGCTAGTTGAAAACAAACCTCCAACCTAGGAAATTATGTAGAGCATGAGAGGCATCCCAGAGTCACTCATCACAAGAATTGCGCAGAAGCCTCTTGCTCAGAATCTGCTCAGTGTGTGAGCCAGTGAGTTGCCTAGTCCTTCCCAGAATTGTGTAATCTCTTTAGGCAACGCATGGAAACTTTTCCCAAAAAAGAAAAAAAAGAAAGAAGTGAAAAAGCATCCCTAAGAAATAGGGATATATTTTTAGCAGTCTGAAGGAGGCAATTGAATTATTTTGGAAACTCCTCCAAGTGTCCCCTTTTCCTTGATTTTTGGCCTTTGCTTCATAAACCCTAAATCATCCAAATCTATTTAGTTGACACCACCAAATCTCATTTTCACATTCAATATTGGAGCTCTGGAATTCTCGAAGAGATTAAGGAACCCTTGGTGTGATCATCATCGATTTTCCAGGTAAGTTTTGATTTTCTAGCCTTTTGCTGTTTTTTCTATCATTTTTTCTTGTTTACCTTGTGCGAATTCTGTTTCACTTGTTTTGTTGAACGACTGCTGGCATTTTAACTTGTGTTAGCTTGTAGAAGTGTTGTTTTAATTTTTGTATTGCCTTTCCCCTAGCTCAGTGATATGAGCATCATCCCCTAGCTTATCATTTTGGAATGCATCTAACAACATTGCCTCCATGGAAGTCGTATTATGTACATAATCATCCATACCAAACTCAATTTGATTACCTCCATTTCCAACTTGTGATGAAGAACTACTATTACTATATTCATTCCTAATTAGTGAATCTGGACATAGTGGGATTTGAATAGGTGGTTGATTCAACCATTATTTGTATGCATCATCTTCGAGTATTACTCTTAATGCAAACTTCTCTTGGGTTGACATTGTAGTGGGGTGCACCAGAAAATGGTAGGTGGATCACTCATCATCACTAGAATTCTAATTTCAAAAAATATTGAACATCATTAGTACAATATCAATGATATTAGTAAGCACGTCAATGCAATTGGTTTGTTGAAATTACATTATACGAAACAATTATTAACATCATTGATCCATGATTGTGGTTGGAAGATGTGATGTTCCATTTGGCAAGGTGAAGAGGCTCTCCATTTTCATCTACTAACTGCCTGCGATATATTCTTCCTGATAAGAGCTTCAGAAGTTTTTTGAAATGGAGGAATATTTTTTTCATATGAACTCGATTCTAAATCAAGGTCCGAAAAATTTGGATACATTTTTATTCAAATTGACATGGATTAAAAAAAATAAAATCAATTAGATAATCAAAATATAAATAAAATCTGAACTTACTGGAGATGGAAAGGGAGAACATCATGAAGGACTTTCATCAGCAATATGGAAGGAGCTAGACTTTGAAGAATTGTCCATTTCATATTATTGAGATTTTTTTCCCACATTTGAGAAACATAAGAAATAAAATTTTGTGTGCTATCTAAAATTAATCTTGAGAAGCACATAACCAAAATCTAAATTTCAATATATTTTTCAAACAATTTTTCAAGAACAAGGTGGCCTTTAAGCAGAAAATGTATACTATGAGCTACTCTAATTCATGTGGATGCATCCTAAAGGATAATTTGAGATTGATATGCCATTTTATGTGAAATTAAAATTTTAGATAGCTTTTAAACCCAATAAGTGCACTTATTAGACAAAGCGCACTGATGCATTTAAAAAAATAACAGCACTGAAGCATTCAAATAATACCCACATCGGTTTTCAACATTCTGAAAAAAATATGTTATTGTATTGGTGCTTTTCTACAAAAATACACTGATGTGTTAAAAAAAAAACAACACCACTACACACCTATTTCTAGATTTTAGAAAATGAAAACGAATTAATACAAGTGGGTGCTCTTATAAAAATTAGATCACCAATGTTTTCACATAGCAACCACACTATTGCGTTAAAAAAATAATCGCATCATTTTGAGATTTCGGAAAAAAATTATCATGTTGGTGCATTGAAAAACTTGGGCTCCCCAACAATGTCGATGCTCTTTGTTTATAAATGCATTGATGCGCTTGACTATCAAACACACCAATGTGCAGAGAAATTGAAAGAAAAATACATGTTTCCTTTTTTAAAACTAAAAAAGAGCATTAATTGATTTTTCGAAATCTAATTTTATAAAGTTTTTTAAATAGTAAAAAGTTATTCACCATTTCATTATTTTACCCAAAATTTCGAGTGATTTGCAAGAGAGACATACCAGTAACGTTGTGTAGAAACAAAATACTTTGGAGCAACAAAACTATTCAAAATATTAGAATCTAAAAGGTATGGTTATTCACTCAATAACATGCATAGTAATTTTTTATATTTTATTGTTTATTTTACTAATATTTTTTTTTACAATTTATGTTAGGGTTTAACTAAAAGAGAGATCAATTGAAAGAGAGACATACTGGGAGCACTATGGAGCCACAAAATATTTTGGATCCGTCGAAAGATCAGAATTTGAAAGGTACGATGATTTACTCAAAACCTCGGATAGCAAAAATTTTAAATTTTATTGCTAATTTTTTTTACAATTTTTGTTAGATTTATTCACATTTCAGAAAAAATTAAAAACCTTGTATAATAAAAAATTTACTATATATTTTACTAGTAAATTTTTTTATGATCTCTGTTCCTATTTATATTTAATTAAAATTTAGGAAAAAAAATCGATACTTACCTTAAACCTTTGCTTCACAATTAGGGTTTTTCAATTTAGGCATTTTAGATTTAATGGGTTTGTGTACTTACTATATATAGGGCATTTGACATGTAAAGTAGGAGAATCATTTATTGAATTAGATCTAAACCTAGTCGGCCCTCTCTTTTTTTTTTAAATGACTATATGTTCCGCGGTGCGCCTTCTATAATATATTGTACTGGTTCTCCTTATGTAGTACAATGCACCATTATATTATAATACTGTCGATTCTCTCTAATTTGTTCATTGTTGCTCCCTATGTAATATAACACATTGACGTGCCTCTTCCAAATAACATCGTTAAATAATTGTGATGCATTTAGATTTACAAATCACACTGTCATAATCTAAAATTGTTTTTAAAAAATAATTTTCCATGATGATGCTGAACGATTAAATGATTGGTACATTTAATGGTATAAATGCACCGATGCGTTGATTCAGATAAATGCACCGGTTACCAGAGCTTCTTTTGGCTGAAAATTATTTGATTTATTTGTAAGATATATTTAATGGCTTATGTATTGAATGGTACAAGTTGTATATTGATAAAATATGTCTTAGAAGGTCTCAAGTAACAAAAATACTGGTTGAAAAAGTGATAACACATAAAAAAAAATAGATAGGGTGAGTTCTTTGTAAATTATTTACAAAATTAATATGTTTGAACTATATGTAAGTTTAACTAATATGTATTGGTTGGTGTGTGTCATGCAGAGCCACAAAATGAACAAGGATGATGAGATTATTTGTAATGTAAGTGCACAAGAATGAAAAAGCTTGATATAAAAATTGCAGAAGGATGAGTCAGGTGAATGAAAAAATACAATTCAATATGAGTTTTTTTTATGAATTTTCATTAATAATATCCTTAAGAATATTAGATAATATGTTTCAAAAAATATATTAATTCACATATTTTTAATGTTCTACAGGGAACAATAGCGAAGGAAAATATCAATGTCATTTTAAGAAAATAAAAATTATAAAACATGTCAATGACGTGAATTGGTCCTTAGCTCATCTGGAGTGGTGTTGGAGGTTAATGAAAGGGTTTTTTTTTTTTAAAACTTTGAGAGATCTAGTGGAACAAACATATAATCATAATTTTCACTTACAATACAAAAATCAATCCAATGATTCTAAGAACCAAATTATTTCTAGACTACATGAAGCATTTCCAAAACAATGGTCAATGAGACATGTCAAAATTGCAATAGAAAAGGCATAAAAAAAATCATTCAAAAGGTAATATTCCTAATTATATAAATTATTTTCTAGAATTATATATATACATGTTTTTCAATTTGCCTGTGATCTTCCAAGCTTGACTTGTGGCTCGAGGTGCCGCAACCCGAGTGCGTCTAATCCGTCAAAGTCACCCGGGGATCGCATCCGACCTAGGTCACACTAGCCCTAATATGACTAAATTTTTTAATATGTCTCCTCCCCCTAGCATAGGGCACAACCATCCCCCATGAGGTTTGATCCTGGATCGCCTTGCTAACGAGGCCCATCCTCAACCAGTTGTGCTAATGGGACTTGATAGAATTATATGTATATATTACTACAAACCATTCATTTATTAATATCGATTTTTTTGTATTTAGCTTTCATATATCATTATAAAAATATTTTATTACTTTTTTAAGGAAAATTATGAAAATCCCAAATGATCAACACGTTGATATGCGAAACATGCCATAGGAATGTCCAAAAAAGTGTATAAGGATATGGTCAAATAAATGGACATAAAAGCATCACAGGAGGAGCCATCTCCACAAAAATGTTCTTCAGATATATGTAATCATGATTTACTTTGTACATATAAAAAAATAATTTAGCATTAAATATTAATTTTCAAGTATTTTTCTGTAGAAAATAAAACAAGATGGAACTCATTCAGCACATAAAATAGGATGACAAGGAATAAAATGGTTGATTTCAAATTTTTTGAGTAATTGTTAATATTTCCATATAACAACTCAATGCTTCATTTTTTGTATATTTTAAGTTGTTTTACAACAACTATCCTTGAATTTCTTCGAATAGGTGGTAACATACAAAGAATATTCATCAGAAGAATTGATTGACTTTGGGTTAAATAAGGGTTGTGAGTATATGTTGACACATTAAAAATTAATTGTGGAATTTGTAACTATATTATTGTTTTATTTCTGTGAGTTTATAATTAATAGAACAAAAAAATCCTTTATATTAAATATATGATTTATAATGGGGTTTAAAACATGTAAGAAATAAAGTATGGAACTATGCTAACAAAATACTTGTAGCAACAAGGCGTGAGACTTGATTTTGAAACCATGTGCACAGTTTATGAGTCACTTCTTGCGATGGTACATTGTTATTCAATTTAAATTTATGTATATTATTTATTTCAATTTTCATTATTCTCACCAATGTAGATACACTCATTACACTTCATTTTTATGTTTGCAGATGGAACAAGATCAAGAAGATGAAAACAATCGATGCAATCAACAAAAAATTCTTCCAAATAACCCAAGTCATAGAAGTAGCTCGAGCATTGATAGCAATTCCAATGAAGAATGATGATCTATTTGGATATCAACGCAACCTGTTCTATTTTTTGAAATAATTGTCTGCGAAAATCAAACATTTTGTTAATGTAATGAACATAGTGTGCCAATTGAAAGATAAGGGTTTACCAATAACAATCCCATTTTGTATAACAAAGAGCCTCTTATTGATATATAATAAAATATAATATAATTTATTCTATTGTTTTATCCAATGTTGTTGTGAAATGTTACACCACTTATTAAATATATGGATGATCAAATATGCTAATGAAGAGATGCAAAATTTGATAAGATAACAAATTAATCAAAAACATCATATACATATGCACTAGTCAAATTTTAATTTATATGAATATTGTTATAAGATATATGTCTATTTTTCGATGAATAACGGATTTAAAAAATTACACTAATTGCATTGTCACAGGTCGATGTTTCCAAAAAGGAGAAAATCTCATACAAGAAACTAGTGTGTCTATAACATAAAAATGCACTAGTGCGTTATTTTATATAAAAGCACTGTGAAGGCATCTTTTTGCATGACCTGTGCCTTTACGGAAAATGAAAGCACTGGGCGTTTATTTCTTCAAGCACTGGTATTGTTTTATATTAACGTCCCAGTGCATTGTAATTCTTAATGCACCCGTGCTTTCATAGAACTAACACCCTGATCCTACAAAATATTATTTTTAGTCCAGTGCATTATGAAAAATAACAACACTGATTCTTTTACATAACTAATGCACCAAGGCATTTTTGCAAATGATACACATCGACACTGCAAGCTTAAAATAAAATCATTGGCTCAACAGTTATTTTTTGCATGCCCGGTGTCATTCCTTACAAGAACACCCCAGGGATTTCTTATATATTAGTATTGGTGCAATATTTATTATGCACCGATGTTATTTACATTCAATTCCTCAATGCTTTTAGTTATGTATGCTACTTATTGATTTCGTATATGTAGTGCATTGGTGCTACTTGTTCGATGAAGCACATTGTAAAAAAAAATCTGCTAAAACCTTCAGCTACCCAAATTTTTTCACTTGTGATGAAGTTCCATTAAAACCTCCTTTAAAACATCTACTATTGCAAACAAATGTTTTAGAAGATGTTTTTTTGACATTTTTTTTCCAATTTTATAACACTAAAAACCTCCAATTTGAAAAAAAAAAAAACCATCTCTTAGAAAAATTCAATTTTTGGTACCTGGTTCTTCCATATTGGCCTTTCATGTTTATGTCAAATGAGCTCATCCTCCAATGGAGTCACCAATGAATTATTTCACAGCAGAGTCACTGGATGAAATATACACAACCAACTTATTGCGTTTGAGTATTGTTCACATTCAACAATCAGATTTGAAACACTGTCATTCTCTAAAGTAATTTACTCGAAGTCTTCGCCTCCCCGTCAATAAAGCCAAAATTTTATCACTTTGTAATCTTCTTGGCTGTGAAAGGAAAACCCAAAGGTAAAACTAGACCAATCTTGGAGATTAGAAGCTAGCCCTTCCAATCTATAGATGGATCTCTCTATGAATCAACTACCCAATGCCACTTTGACAACTGGTCATGTATTCTAACAATGGAAAGATCTTTGGTAAAATGGGTAAGGGTTTGAACGTAGTTTGGTTGAGCAAGAGAGAGGACCATTAGGCATGGAGTCAATTTCAACACCAAATTGAGATCTCAAGAGGCTGGTGGGGGGAAACATTCAATAATTCAGAGGCATGTAGCTGCAATTTTTCAAACATTCATGATATTCATTGAGAAGAGGAAATGAAAAGAAGACAAAACATCTATACAAGGCACTTAGCAATGGATGAATCTTGTTCATATTTTAGAGGAAATTCACATATCAATTGAATGGAAAATAGACATAGGTAACAAAGTGATATTAATCTATACATATATTAACACATTCAATCATTGAAGGCATATTTAATTTATGAAAAAAATGAAGAAGTCTACATATCACAAGGAAAACTGACTAAATAAATCACAACTCGGGAATCCATGAGATTGATGTTACCCAAAATCCTTCTTCTCATAAAATTTTTAAATTAATATAAAAAAATTATCACCACACTAAAATGAGTCTTCTTCTTCTTCCAAAACCTCAACCCTCGCTCATTTTCATAAACAATTTTACAGAAAACTTACAAAAATTGAAAACCTAACCTTTAGGGAAACTTTAATTGCAAAATATCTAAAATATAAAAGAGATTATCATGCTCCAAAAGAAATAGATCTAAAAAAATCCTCATCCATCTTTAGTTTTTTGTTTTAAATTATCAAGGAGATGGTAAGATCTGATCCCCAAGTCGAATTGATGAGGTGGCTCATCAACAACTATCCATGAGCTTTTTCTGGCAAATTCCTAAAATATAAGGTCCAAATATTCCTTGGTATCTCCCAAGCCATGATAGATGTGTAAAAAATCCAAGAGGTTTTTGTAAATGAGCCCATTATCGATAAAATCCCTCTTTCACATTTTGAAAAAATAATTTTCATCTTCTCAAAAACTATGCCCAAAGTTAATTACTAAAACAAGAAATTATTTAATATTTAGAAATGGAAAAATGGGTTGCAAATATTCCTACTAATATCCCAAACTATGACACCTGTGTAACAACGAATATAGGTTTTGTAAATAGATATGTTCCCGCCAAAAACCTCTTTTGGTTTTCAAAAATTCATTTCCATATCTTCGGAAAAATCACTTGAAATTACTATAGTTATAGGAAAACAATTCTTACAAAATAGAGTTTTGTCAAGTGAAAACAAAACATGCTTTGGTGCCTTTTTCCTTGGACTGTTGTTGTTGGGAAAAGTATCCAATACGGAATGACCCTATCCCACTCTAAGGGTGATAGTACCTCAGCAACAACCGAATGCAAAGCTATTCAAGATTACTTCTTTATGAGATGTAAGAGAGGGGAGAAAGAGATCCACTAACCGTTATCTTCCGCTAATGTTTGATCCAATCTTCTCTCTTTGCTGCTTGCTCCCAGCTCCTTGCTCTTTCACTGGCCCAACTACACAAAGATCCTGCAAAAGCACAAGAAAGGGAAACTACAAGAAGCATACATCCATAACTGATTCAAGGATTAGAATAAATCA
Source organism: Pinus tabuliformis (assembly GCA_031772625.1). Taxonomy (NCBI): domain Eukaryota; kingdom Viridiplantae; phylum Streptophyta; class Pinopsida; order Pinales; family Pinaceae; genus Pinus; species Pinus tabuliformis. Next base: position 264,497,840 of record CM062811.1, read on the forward strand.
AATATACAAGCATCAATACGCCACAAAGACACATGCATATAGAAGAACCTCAAATACTTTATTAATGGAAGAAGCAAAGTTCTGAGAGTGTTACAACCATAAGAGGCCCAATCCAGCAACACCTCCCAGCAGAAAGAAATCTCCTCTTCACCTCCTTCAAAGCAATCACCCAATAGTTCTATACTCAAACCAACAGCACTTCCTTACATTCACAAGATTCCAGCCTCCATAGACCTCATGAGAGAGCTCTATATATAGGAGATTTGGAGAAAGGATGAGTCAGCTTGAGGCTGGCATGAAGCTGACTAGTGTCCTCTCCCACTTCAGTTATACTTCAGTTCTTGAGTCCACTTGGAGTTTCTTGCTTCCACTTGGAGATCTAGATCCTCTTACTCATCACAAGGCGAATTCCCTGATCCAAGTGTCATTTTGGAAGCTTCCTGGGCATTTGACACCTTGCAGAATGACTGTGCCACTTGGCCAATCTCGCCCAGCGCAGGTAGCCTTCATTAGATTTGACATTCAGCGCAGGTACAGAGTGGAGCAGTTGACATTCAGCGCAGATGCTCAGTGGAGCAGTTGACATGATCCAGAATTAGCTTGTTTTTGAGTGTTTTCAGGTGGAGAACTGATTTTCAGTGTTGTGGTTTGCTGACCTTGTTCCTCTAGGGGTAGGAACAACATGTTTAGGGACTTAGGATCCCTCAGATTATTGACATTTCATGCTTCATGCTGTAAGGCACAAAAATGTCTATAACAGTTGCCCCCTAAAGTATGAGGTCGTTTATCGGGTGAAATGCTTTATCAGGAGGATCCGAAGTTCATTCAATCGCTGAGAGGTGCCCTGTAATAAAATACAATACAATACATTATTTTTCATTCCGCTTTCATGATCTAGCTGAGGCGGTCATTCCCATGCTCAGCTTTATAAATTCATTTTGGTACATAGAACAGACGATCGTCTGATGGTAGACTGATAATTCTCTGCTGAAATTATCATCCTTTGAGTAGGATGATCATCTACTGTAATGATGCACATATCAAATGTCTTTATATTTCCTGAATATATATCGCAGCCCGGATGGATGAAACTAGATCCGGGGTCTTCAAACTCGTTCGATCTTCACTCTAAGTACAAGTCGATCCATGTGAGAATTGCACTGAAGTCGAACATCAAAAGACATCGCTTGATTACCGGTCAATAATGTAAACCGTTAACAAGCACGAGAGGAATCACCAATAATGACAATGACCCTCAAGGTACTTTGAAGCTTGCATGCCTCAATGGCAAGTTTCTAACCAGGGTCTGCCTAGTTGGTTCCAATCAAAGGATACAACCAGGTTGCTTGGTGGTGGGACCGAATACACGGACGGATATGACCTTGACGATGTTCCTTCCTGCGATAAAGGAATGGGCGCATTGCCCTGATGCTCATCAGAGTCGGTGTTGATGAAAAGAATCTGGATGGTGTCATCCTCATTCTCTTCAGTGAGGGTGTCATTTGAAGATGAATCTTTAGTGACGGTGTCATTTGAGGATGAAACCTCTGAAGGAAGAACCGGGTCAACTGCCGTATCGACCTTTAGACTTTCGTCTGGTCTGGATTCAGTAGGTTCATTTTCAATGACTGACGCTTCAGCTGACCACTTGAGCGGGCCAGCTGTATTTTCAACCAACGAAGGACTTGGCATGAGTTTTTTGTATCCAGGAGGAAGTCTCAACGGTGAAACCGGGCGACCTTCCAAAACTCTCTTCGCTTCGTCTAAGAAGGGACAACGGTGGATGGCGTGATCGCCTTCACACAGTCTGCAGGGGAATCTTGCTCCCCCTCTTTGTCTTGAACCTTCACTTTCGCTGGTTGACGGTAAGCAATCAACATGGCTATCAGAGGTTGATGCTCCCGAATTGTGCAACCGATGGGACCAGTCCCTTAGTATCCGGGGAATACAGGGACAATCTCTATGGAAGTGGTCTCCTCTACATATGACACATGGCGATTTAGGCCTGGTCTGTGCTGTGTGTGGATTTTTGTCAGATGTCTTTTGCTTGCTCCCAGTCGCCTTAGGCTCCTTCTTCTTCTTCTCTTTCTTCTTCTTCTCCTTCTTCTCCATGGGAGCTTGGCTTTTGCCGGCTCTACCTTGCGAAGATGAAGGATTGGAGGAAGAGTTATAGGAAGTTGAAGGTTGGTGGGCAGCTCTAGACTCATCTAACTGTTGACTCGACTGTTCAGGAACCATGGTGGTCTGAACTACATTAGTTGAGAATAGCCAAATAGGCAGGCCAATTGTCAGTCCTGGAAGCGACAATGTGGCCATGTGGGGCGCACCAACTTCTCCCCAAGAGGAGAATGGACTAGGATTTCCATCATGTGGAATTCCTTGGTTGGGGCGTTCCATGTTCTCAACCTACAGATCAACGCGGGAATAGGAGGTGATTATGTTCCGTTTAAAATAAATTTTATAACGACGCTTTAGACACAACTTGCTTTTTCACTTTTTAAGAGTCGAGAAAAAGCTAAAGATGACTCTAGTCTCCTTCGATGTTTTAACGAGCCCGAAGTGACAAATGCTCGGATGGAATTTTTCAGTTATAGAGTTTGAAAAAGGCCAAAAGAAACTGCTCTGGAGTTCTAGGCAGAGGGTGTGCCAAACTTTTCGCAAAACCACAGAATACATTTTACGGTACGAGTGGTCGATCTTCGTGAATGCCGTGTTCACTGCATTGCGATCAGTAGGGCGGCCGACACGGTTTCCTATTGGATAAAGGCTTTTTTCCTATAGGGGTCTCCCAATATATACGTGACGGTACGTGGGAGCACAAGTCCGTATTGATACTTATTGCTTCACCGTGGAGGAATCACCCAACCACTCAACGCTAAGATATCACGTTTAACGATGCCGGAACACGTCTCTAGCTTAGACCTCTATGTGTTTGCGTTATGTTTCAATGCGTTGTTATGTAAATTCAATTTATTTTAAGGTTGATCTTGTTTAGCAGTTTGCCTTTATGGATCACCACGAGATGTATAGTAACACTCCTAAATGCAGTCTAAGATGATAAGCAAGCTTTTCAATCTTTCAACTTTGAAAATCTTAACTACTGAGGGAAAAGAAAGACAACATCTTTTCACACAGATCATAGAGCACACACTAATGCACTTTTTCCTAAATCAACATGCAAACTGTCATAATGCACATGCACAATGCAAGTATTTCTTTTCTCTTTCTTAATGTTGGCGTAATGCAAAAAGAAAGCTGTTGTATAATTTTGAATTCAATTTCAAGTGAAAGCAAACAAGCTTGTCCAAAATCAAAAGACACCTTAAGATTTACTTGTTTCAACACTAGAAATATATAAATTCAAACCATATGACGAAAGCAAAAGCTCAATCAGCTATGAACAACAAACAAACTAACTCTTAAGACCAAAACGACACTTTATCACAGGTCTAGATCTAAGAGGCCACAGCAAGACTAGTTCACTTTCGTTATGGGAAACTGTAAATGATACAAGAAATACATAAAGAACAAACACAGTTTCTTTATACAACTGAGGCAGAATAGTGGCAAGGAAAGTTGGTTTCAGATAGGCACATTGACTGGTAATAGGCAGCAAAAACAAGGGTGAAAACAGGGCAAGAAACAGCAGGAAACCCCAGTAGCACAAGGCAAGACTGGTCCAGCGTAGGTGGGACACTGTCTGTTTGACCTTCAGCGCAGGTAGCCCCTTCGGGAACTGCGCTGAAATGCAGACAGCCTTCACAGCAGTTGCACTGAAGAACGAAACTTTCGTTTCTCTTGGTTTCCGGGTCACAGATTGCTCAAAAATTCACAGTTTTTGGCCAAATCAGAAGCTATCAGTCAAGGACACACTAAGGGATGACAAGGAGGATGAAAAGCTATCACTAAGAGCTTATTAGAGTCCTTGTAGATCATCTCTTCAAATCATAAACTTGCCCAGAAACTGAGCTAGAGTAGCTGCCCTCTACTTTGCATTTGAAAGATCCAAATGCAGTTCGATTCGGTACTCCCTTTGTTTATGAAATGAATAGAAAAAACACAAACAACCAACAAGATACGATCCCCAACGGAGTCGCCAATTTGTTGTTGGGAAAAGTATCCAATACGGAATGACCCTATCCCACTCTAAGGGTGATAGTACCTCAGCAACAACCGAATGCAAAGCTATTCAAGATTACTTCTTTATGAGATGTAAGAGAGGGGAGAAAGAGATCCACTAACCGTTATCTTCCGCTAATGTTTGATCCAATCTTCTCTCTTTGCTGCTTGCTCCCAGCTCCTTGCTCTTTCACTGGCCCAGCTACACAAAGATCCTGCAAAAGCACAAGAAAGGGAAACTACAAGAAGCATACATCCATAACTGATTCAAGGATTAGAATAAATCAAATATACAAGCATCAATACGCCACAAAGACACATGCATATAGAAGAACCTCAAATACTTTATTAATGGAAGAAGTAAAGTTCTGAGAGTGTTACAACCATAAGAGGCCCAATCCAGCAACACCTCCCAGCAGAAAGAAATCTCCTCTTCACCTCCTTCAAAGCAATCACCCAATAGTTCTATACTCAAACCAACAGCACTTCCTTACATTCACAAGATTCCAGCCTCCATAGACCTCATGAGAGAGCTCTATATATAGGAGATTTGGAGAAAGGATGAGTCAGCTTGAGGCTGGCATGAAGCTAACTAGTGTCCTCTCCCACTTCAGTTATACTTCAGTTCTTGAGTCCACTTGGAGTTTCTTGCTTCCACTTGGAGATCTAGATCCTCTTACTCATCACAAGGCGAATTCCCTGATCCAAGTGTCATTTTGGAAGCTTCCTGGGCATTTGACACCTTGCAGAATGACTGTGCCACTTGGCCAATCTCGCCCAGCGTAGGTAGCCTTCATTAGATTTGACATTCAGCGCAGGTACAGAGTGGAGCAGTTGACATTCAGCGCAGATGCTCAGTGGAGCAGTTGACATGATCCAGAATTAGCTTGTTTTTGAGTGTTTTCAGGTGGAGAACTGATTTTCAGTGCTGTGGTTTGCTAACCTTGTTCCTCTAGGGGTAGGAACAACATGTTTAGGGACTTAGGATCCCTCAGATTATTGACATTTCATGCTTCATGCTGTAAGGCACAAAAATGTCTATAAAAACTGTTGAGTTTTTGTCATAATAATATGGATATATTCCTCTTGAGACTAATTTAGTACCACCTATATTCTTTGCATGTCTTTGACTAAAAGAAGCTGAGGATAAAACTTCCCGATATCCCATAATAATTTTCTAAATCCTCTATTTGGTCATCCCATTTAAAATAGTAACCTTTCCATGGAACTTGGGCTCGATTCACAAAAATAGGAGTCTGGTGTGTGAACCCATCTCAAATTCATTTTATCATGACTAGAACCCTTTATTGCTTCCTAAAAAAATGTATCTCCTCCAGTCGCTAACAGATTAATTATCAATGCTCTATGAAAATATTTTCAAAAGGAACACTGATGGATTAACGTCTGCAATATTACAAAAAAAATTATTTAAGTTTTTTCTACTTCCTCCAACGAAAGGTCTACATTATTGGCCTGTAATTTCTTTTCTTGTTTGTGGAATACAAATCCCACATGCACCAAGTGAACATAAACTTATTTACATATATGAGAGAACCCTTAAAAGATCATGTGACACGTTGTGCACTATGACAATGCCTCTTGCGGGATCCCCCCTTCGTGACTTGTGCATCTTGACTTGAGTGCCTGCTTGATGATTTGGTTGACTTAGTTGTTGAAATAAACTTGGAGGTAAAAATAACTAAGAACCCTACATCAACAACTGAGAGCATATATAGGCACAAAGAATATGAAAAACACAATTGTTTCCACAATGCCTATTTTTTAAGAAAATGAACACTCAATGTCATTTAATCTATCAACAATTGAATTTTAAACTCATAGAACCAACGATGAAAAATTATCTGTCAGGACGCCTAAATTTCTTGTGAAAAATTTTAAACAACTGACCCAAGCCATTACCCGTGAATCCATTACCTTAAAACTAAACTATGATAATGACTGGCTCCAATGGGGATGTTGTCACCTTGAGGATAAACAAAGAAACTTCATATCCCAGGTGCCTAATACAAACTTTGAAATTATGAAAACTGTAAAATGAAGTAGATGATGAAAATTTTAGACTTGTGACTTGCTTTCTGACCTGATTTGAATCTACCACCTGTAATTGATCTTATCTAATCATTAAAATTAGAAAAAATTAAAACTGAAACTGCTGCATAACAAAATGAAAAATGCATCCTTTATACAAGATTTAGATTCAAATTGGAACCAAACTGTCAACTCACACTTAAATTGAAGAACTTTTGCAACTGAAAACTGAAAGCCATAATGTAATCTAAAAACTAAAAGAATGCTCACCCTTATGAGCTTACTCGAAAATAAACAATCCTACCTACTGACTTAATCCATGGGTTATTCAATTACATTGATTTAAAAACCCAATGAAACCATGCAAGCATCGTGTTCATTGGTTGAACTTCTTGCATGTCCTTGTTCATGGGCAAAAAGAAAACCCTTCTTAATAACAACTCATTTACAAACTTGAAAGAAAATCCATTTTTGAGAAAATATGAAGTCTTAGGCCTACTTAATGTCTACACAAATGCTGAAAAATGATCCTCTAAAGAAGGAAGATTGATCTCATAATGATGTAAAACATTGTCACTTTGTTGGGTAATCCCTTCAAATGCAAATTTTCTCCCATGCATCTTAATCTGTTGGTTGTCATAAAGAGGATGAAAATTTTCATAAGACTGGTGCAGTAAAATTCTTTCTAATAAAGAAAATATCTTTGGTTTCTTTTGAAAACCAACATCCTTACAATCATAATTTTCAAAATCCTTGTAAATCAATGGTTGCAAATTTGAGCTGACAAAATTTTCCATATGCAAAGCCATAGGATCATGAATAACATGAAAATCTTCGCGCTAATCTATAATGTTGTCAGTTTGTTCTAAAAATCCTATGTGACTTAGCATCAACCCAACTTCCTCTACTTCTTTTATCATTTCACATTTCGATTTCAACAACTTTAATGAAGAAAATCACGAAGGCAAAGAATCGGCTTCAATAAATTGATCATTCTCTTTATGTTCAATGTTGTAACAATGGTATGTAGGTTGATTGCTTTGATTAGACTATTGAAAATGAGCATTTCTTAATGAAGGAAATACAGTTGATTGGTCATGAAAGTCATCATTATATATAGGTAAATCAAAAACCCCTTGAATATCATTAGTAATAAAATTTTAGACAACAACTTTCTCTTCAACAAGTTGATTATTGCTCTCTACAAAAACATCATCATTGAGACTTTCAAGAAAATGCGTGATATTATCAATCCCCTAGTAATAATGAAATGGATTAGGATTTAGATCAAGCATCTATTGAACACGCCCATTATCTTGTTCATTTGCATCTGTAACTTCATCCAGAGTATGTTTTGGGAGTTTCTCACATGTGTGAATATTGTCATCTATTTCCTGAGCATTAATGAACATTTGTTGCAAGGTCACATACTTTATATTCATGAGAAAGTAAGAAAAATATGAATGAAAGGCTATTGCATAACGAAACATGAAAGAAATTTGAGGAGGTTGAATATCTCTAGGAATATTATGATAAAGATTAAAAAATATCTGATTGAACATAGAGACAATTTCATCCCTTTGTTTCTCTATGGCATGAAACTTTGAAAAAAGTTGATCCCTAGATTTCCTCTTGCCCCAAAATTTTGGAAAGAGATCACTCGATTCCTCCCATGAAATCACTGATTCAAGCTCAAAATGCCTAAACCACTTCTTAACATCCCTTACAATGATTGAGAAAATTCTCTCATGCACACATCATTAGACTCAAGTTCAAAAAGGTTTGTGAAATTCTCAAAGGCTTGAATATGTTTTTCAGCTGCAAGATTCTCTCCACCAAACATATGGAGGTATTTGTAATGTTTTGTAGGGAAATGAAGGATATATGGTAACTTAAGAGGTCCATATCTCTCTTGAATATTGGAAGGTATATGATTGAGCAGAGGGGGTGATATATCAACTTTCGTATCATGAGAATTACAAAGCCAATTATGGACATCATATGGTACAAATTGAGGAATTTGCTGAGGATCGATGACATTCGAAAAAGGTACATATTCAAATTTCAAAGAATGATATACAATTGTATATCTATGGTGGTAATTTGAGTCTAGTAGGGAAACAATGAATCCTTTGATATATATAGGAAATGAAAAGAAATAATTGATGAAAAATAAAACCATCTCTTAGAAAAAAATCAAGTTTTGGTACCCGGTTCTTCCATATTGGCCTTTCATGTTTATGTCAAATGAGCTCATCCTCTAGTGGAGTCACTAGTGAATTTTTTCATAGTGGAGTCACTAGGTGAAAGATACACAACCAAATTCTTGTATCTGACTATTGTTTACCTTCAACAATTAGATATGAAACATTGTCGTTCTCCAGGGTAATTTACTCGAATTCTTCGCCTCCTCAACAATGACACCAAAAAGTTATCACTCTGTAATTTTCCCAGCTGTGAAAGGAAAACTCGGAGGTAACACTAGACAAATCTTGGAGATCAAAATCTAGCCCTTCTAATCTAGAGAGGGGTATCTCTATAAATCAACTTCCCAATGTCACTTATGCAACTACTCATGTATTCTAACAGTGGCCAGACCTTTGGTAAAATGAGTAAGGGTTTGAATGTGGTTTGGTTGAGCAAGAGAGAGGACCATGGTTGAAGGGAAAGTACCCCTAGGGTCCTTTGGGTTAAGACTCTACCAGACTGAAAATTGCTTATTCAAAGAAACATACACACAGCCATTATCTTTACTTTAAGCAAATTCTAATGTTTAGGGTACGTACCTAAGGTCCTACGCTCGAGAAGGCCTTTAGGGTCCAAACCCTTCTTGGAGTTCCCTTCTTCTTCTTTGACTTGTAAAACAAGAAAATCAAAGAACACAACAGTACATGGACAAATACTTATATGAAAACCATCTTCATGCTATAAAGTTCGTTATAAAAATCTTTAAGTAACTACTTGCATAAGAATTCAAGACAAGAATCTCATAAGCATAAAGAAAGATTGTTTCGGGAACCAAGACGTGTTTCTTTTATATAAAGGCAAATAAAGTACATATAACGGAAAGATATCACCTGAAACACCTTCAGCAGGCTCCAAGCAAAGCTTCCTCCCGGATTCGTTCCAGCCTCAAGCCTCCAACAAGAGCTCCTTCCAAGTCTTACTCAATGGTGATATAAAGGATGGATGATCACCAATACACATGGAAACAAGGGTTTCCTATGCAAAATGGGGGAAGTGCAGAAGGCACCAAGGACTTCAGACCTGGTCTATGGGGAAAATCTCCGCATAATAATCTTACTCTTCTTTTCTCTCTCCTTTAGGCCTTCCCTTTGATGTCTTTTTATACCATCTCCAAAGTAGTTTTTTAGTTAGGAGTTGGTTGGGAACAGTTGGGCCACGGGCACTAACAGGTGATCAGCAGGTAAAACCCGCGATCTCCGCCCGAAAATGAGGAATTATTTATTTTTTTAAGTGTTTTAATACATACACGCGGGTTGGGTATACACAGACCCGCGTGTACACGCGTTTAACTCAGGGCAATGTCGCGTATAGGGAATAAAACACTATTTTTTAAATTTTTGGACCCGGTCTGGAAGGAGGGGTTGCCCTAGGCCATGAGTGCAGCATCACAAACCATAAGAGTGAGATTTGGAGCTATAACAGATGCCCCCTAATATATGAGGTCAGAAGGGGAACATGATGGCCGAAATATATTATGTAAGTACATGGAAAGGAACTCTGTCGAAAAACCGAGGAGGACTGCACCAGAATTTAGCCTGCCAAGCCACCAAAAGGAGATAAGAAAGAAACACTGTCTGAGGCGAGCATACCCATGCTCAGGAAAAGTAAAGCATGTCCGCATATCAAGTACAAGCGGATCCACTAAGTATACAAGTATAAATGACTGGAAGATACATAATGGATCATCTGATCATAATGAGTAAGTACATGTCTGAATATCACATATAAGACTGTCAATGATGCTGAAAGATGCAATGGATCACTGATATCAAAGACTGATCCCAAAAGGTACCAACTGAACATGATGGAATAGGATGGTACTACACTGCAAACTCAGGTGCTAGCATATAGAATGTCGCCATGACTGACTGCAACATATAAGGTGGAGTGGTATCAACTAGTAGCAACAGGAGCAACTGTCAAGTGAACCAATGAATGCTGATACAACCTGAGGTCTTCACCGACCGCTGTGGTACATTTCTACAACATGGGAATAAATGATCTAAAGTCGACCATGTGAGAAATCATTTGATTATGGGTCATTGATGTATACCGTTAACAAACGCGAGACTACTCACCGATAATGATAATGAGCGCCAAGGTACCCAGTACAATCTAACAAGTGTGAATAGATAAGCTGAAGTCGAACACCTGTAAGAATCTATCGATCAGGAGACAATGATGGTTTCCCACTGTCGATAGTGAGGAATCTGCCACTAATGACTGCAAACCCCAAGGTACTGCCAAATGGACTCTAGATCTTTGCCCCAAAGCAATGAGTCGGAGTCGATAGGGAAAGATCCGCTAGAAGGAAGGCATTAAGGCATCCTCCATCAATCTAGCGCGAGTTTAACCCGTAGGCCAATAATGTGGAAGGAATCGGATGAAAAAGATGTAGTAACCCAACCGAAGTACGTTTCCGGCGTACACAAGATGTGGCTAGCGCACGGCAGAAACCCTTTGAACCAACCAATAATGAAAGCTGACACAGAGGCGAGGTATCCACCAATAGGGTCAAATGGAAACCAAGGTACTGCACGAATCCCAATGTGTGATAATGTATGCTGATGTCGAACACAAGGGAAACCACTCAGTCAAAGACCCATGATACTGATCGATGCTGAGCACAAGGTGACCTATCAATAATGAAAATAGGGCCAGGGTGCGGCTCTAGGCCTGTCCTCAGAGCAAGGTGTCGTCGTCGATAAGGACAAGACCCGCCAGCAAGAAGTCAATGGGGACCTTCTCAAACCGGCACGAGTAAAGGACCAATATAACTGATGTGATGATAGACATGACACTGACAACTAGGGATGGCCGACTGAAAAATGAGTCAAGAGACACTGCAGAAAGGCCGACTCAGGCTAACTTCCCTTGAACAAAAGCACGACTCAATGTGACTATGTGGAAGCATATAATGAATCTGTATAAGTTCGTCATGCAGGAGGCACGAATGAACCCTCCATATGATTGGAAGAGATAACCAATCGGGGGAGAACTGACTCGATAACAAGGTTATGGCATACCTAAGTCAAACTAAATCCCACCCATACGGAGGAGACTTTGTTTTGAGTTCTTTGTTCAAGGGCGACACGACTGACTCTAGCTGCCAACAATAAATGGAAATAATGTCCCTGTTCCCGCTCTTTTTGGAATATTTATTTTTTTTTGTCGTTTTCTGATAAGCCGGAAAAAGAATAAAAGAATGCTATGGTACAGTGGAAAGAACGAGTGTCGGTGAAACAGATGATCTAGTTCCTGGGAAAGGAACGTTCCTATGCTCAATGCAGGGAGGTGAAAACTGGTCAGTGACTCTCAGAGGTATGTTCCTTCCACAGATCAAGGTATGTCAAGCTGCAGAAGTCAAAGGTATGCAAGGTTGATTTTGCAGACGTCAAGGTCAAAAGTTGGCTTAAACACGAGTCCAAGTGAAGCCGGCTCTAGGCCAAAAGGTGCAAATGGTCAACATGCAATGCAGAAGTACAACTCAACACACATAGGAGCCTCTAGGGTATAAGGCCAGAACAAAGCAAAGAAGCAAAGAGGAATGAGTCTTCAACGCATAAGTCATGGCGGGACTACAGAGGACTCCCGAGCCTACACAAAACGAAGAAGCATGGGCAACAAATGTCAGTGAGGTGCTAACTACGAAGCCCATGTAAAGGAATGGCTCTACCATCGTGTCATGATTTAAAGAATCGGCGAGTGAAAATGGCTTACTAACCATAACACGATGGGGTGGACCCTATGGCAGATGGATCGGTCAGATGGAGGCTAGTATGCATAATGCAACGGAAAAATGGTGTCCCTAACCTATATGCCAGTGAAAACACGATACCTGCCATGACGGGTCAGCGGTCATGGAACCGTCTCGAACTGTCGAAAAATGTCCAAAATGTCCTGAAAACAAACCAAACTCGGCATTCCAAGCTCCCAAGTTAAAAGTGACATGAGGTCAAACAAAATAAAATTTTGAAAAAATTTTGCATTTTCAAAACTTATAAAAGGCATTTTTGACTTACCATTTTCACCGTTTGACTTGGAGAGCAAAAATTGTGGAGCAAAAGGAGCAAACTTCCTTGTGATCAATTCAACCGTTCAAACTTGTCGAAAACTTCCAGCTAAGCCTCAAACTTGTCTTGCAATCAATTGTGATAGTTTTTAGGAATTTTAGTTGATGTTTTACTGTTGGATTTTTGCAAAAAATTCTTTCGCGGCGTACACGCGGGTTGGCAATATTGAACTCGTGTATACGACGGCCCTACACGCAACTGTGTATATATGAACCCGCGTGTGCGCAGCGAACTAATTTTATAAACAAAACTAACGGATGAAAATGATTTTTTCTTCCAGAATGACTATCACATGGCGTGAAAGAGAGCACTCAGCCGTGGATAACGAAGTTATGAACAATGATGAGGCATTAGATGCCCTACAGGGATGCGGGTTGCTAAAATTCTTCAAGTTGCCAAATATGAAAGCAAACACGCGTCTGCTCGAGAGACTCATTGATTATTGGGATGTCAATGAGGAAGCATTTGTGATTGATCAGATGCCACTCAGGGTAGAAGTGGAAGACATATATTTTATCACGGGCCTTTCCCGAAGGGGAGAGGTAGTACATTCCCGGGGCAGGACACGGAATAGCCTCAGTGTAGATGACTATGTACAGCTTTACTGCCTGGGTCATCGAAAGGTCGGGAGCCAGATTTCTATCCCACATGTGGAGAGTTTGTCACTCAGGATAATCTTGTTCACCATAGCTCGAGTGAACGGATCATCCTCACTACATCAGGCGTCACGGGTAAACATGAGCGTCGCAGTGGACTGTCTCACTACTGTGTTTGACTGGTGTACTCCTCTCCTTGCCAACATGAAGGAACAACTCACTTCTATCAGGAGGGGACAGACCAAGAACTTTGGGTTCGGAACCATCTTGTGCACTTTTTTCTTCGAGAAGGTTCCCGCACTCCGTCCCAGGGTAGCAGTTGCCATCAGTAGTCCACGTGATCCACGCATGGGCCAGTGGGCTGACTTGATGAAACGTTTGGGGGGTGGGGAAGTCCCAAGGAATGCATTCGACGATGAATTTTTTGCCTGGTGGGAGCAGCAAATCATCGCCGTGGATGACTACCCCTATGCTGGGCTAGATTTCCGAGGAGATCCTGATCTAGTGTTACCACCAAATGCAGCATGGGGCGAGATTAGTAAGAATTTTATTATTTTATGATTTTTTTGGATTTTTTCAAATATAATGATGAATTTTGAAAAATATTTTTTGATGAGATTCAAATGACTAATATGATGATCATGTTCCATACATTGGGCCTATACGACCAGATGGATTCCCGCGGCATGGACGGCGTGGCCGAGGAGCCGAAGAGGTGGCTGCGAATACGGAACGGACCCTGAACAACGTCCAATGACACTTGGCGAGACTGAGCTGCCGAGTACCGATGGCCGAGATAGAGGACCTTCCTCCGGATATGCAGCGTCATGTGGTTGGCATGCCACGTGACTGGGTTCGCGTCTTTCGGCGCGTGGCCAACGCTATAGTGACATACTTAGACACTCATCCTGAGCCGAGGCGTTAGATATGCTTGACATGATTATGGGCATTTGAGTCCCAATTTTGTATATTTTTGGACACACATATGTACACTCGAGACGCTTTGCGATATATATACAGTTTGACTTTTTGATGCATGATTTTATGATGATGAATGATTGATATGCCAGTCTAATGCTTGATTAGCGATAGAATCAGCTAACCAATTTTGAGATCTTGGAATGTGCAAATAATTAATGTAAATAAATGATCTTTGCAACAACCTCACCCTTAAATATTGGCGATATAATAAAGGATCCCTAACCCGATAAATGTTATTTAATTGAGACACTATCAATTGAGAATCAAGATATACTACCAACGAGTCGATCCCATAAGAGATTGCCTCGGATAATAAATTGATAACAGCTGTATACTCGGCCATATTGTTTGAAGCAGGAGCGATACACATGCCTCTCGATATCATCAACTGACCAGTTGGGTAATAAAGTACCCAAGCTGCGGAAGCAAGATTCCGGGTGTGTCGACTAGCACCATCAGCGAACCCAAAATAGACCAAATCATCCATCAGCACCTGCCACAGCAGACCAAAAAGCACTGATATCAGAAAACGCTCGACGATATATGTATAAATATATACATAAAGTACAAAGAAGTCATTGCCTGGCCAAAACTAAGCAAAGTACTTCTTTGGGTAGAGCCCATCAGGAGGCTCCGCCCACTGACTCCTAGGGATGTTTATAGGTACGACGATCGAACCAATCAATATACTCTCTTCGGCAAATGAATGTGTTGGAGCCAAAGGGACCGTACAAACATCACTAGTCGGACTGGAGGACCGAGATTCGACTTCACGCACAGGGGCATAAAAGTGTAACCGACGATGTAAATCTTCCAAAGGTCGATCTACGGCCGTCATTGCTTCGAATATCGCTTCATCCGATGGAAAAACAATATCCGAGCAATCCGATGCAAAGGTGGAATCAAGGGTTCGAAAATGAGCCACATCACCATCTATTTCTTTCCCAAAGGAAATAGTAGAATGGTTATCTACAGAGTTATCGATAGATTCGCATCTAGGTTCCATTGTAGATATAAGAGATTCTATTCCACCCACCTTGTCGTCACCTGATGTGGTCACAGATGAAGCTAAGGTTCCAGGGTTCGAAGAATAAGGAGTTTGGACAAACTCTCTCCGTAAAGGATCCCTGGAGGATGAAATTGTATCTATACCAACTGTAGGAGGGGGAAAATTAAACGTACCCATCAATGAAGAGTACATCCCGACTCTTAGACTCTCGGTAGGCGGACGGGGGTTACCCACTAAAGGAATAGTAGAGTCAGAGTTTGCTTGAGGATCAACTGTACAATAGTCCAATTGGTCAACCTTAACGATTTTCCCCTCATGAGGAAAGCAAATGACACGAAACAGAGTCGAAACCATGGCATCCATCTCGTATACCCAGTTCCTTCCTAAGATAAGATTATAGTCTAGGTTAGCATCTATGACCTCTACTTCAATATTAACGACCTTTCCTCCAACACATATAGGAAAGGCCGGGATAATCCTGTATGGCCTATGAGAGTGACCATCAAATGCCGTCAATAGGGTAGGTGAAGGAACAATCGACGATGATCCAATGGCCTTCCAGCATGACATAGACATGACACACGTGGAAGCTCCCTCATCTACAACCGTCCGAAAAATATTCCTTTTCTGGTAGGTAGACTTTATCTGGAAAGCCATGTGATGAGGAAGTCTCTTTTTGACATTACTCATAGCAAAAGTGAGAGCTAAGGAGTTACTTGGATCTACTGCCCCCATTGCCGATAGCAAGGCACTTCGTTGAGCAGGACATGACTGGAGAACCTCTAACGCGGACATAGCACATGGACTCTGGGCCAGATTCTCAACAATGGAGTAATTCTGGGCTGCCCTAATATTAGGGTTGATAGTCGCGTGTTTTGCGGAACCTTTCGATACCCGAGGTATAGTCTCAACAGAAGGTCGCTCAATATGAAGTGGGTTGTTAGTTTCGGGAACTGATTTACCCTTAGAATTTTCACCTTCACCATAATCGCGTGACCGTGTGGCCACATTAGCGTGAGCACCCATCATGAAAACATTCGATGACTTGTCCCCTTCCTGGTTGCCCCCTGAGGAGGTCCCAGGATTCGAACTCGCGCCAGCAAGAAGTTGCTGCCCTTGGGGAAACAGGTTAGTTAACACAGCTTGCGAACTAGAAGTCCCTTGCTGTCCTAACAAGCGCTGAGCGTCTTCAATCCTAGGGCAAAGATGAGTTAGATGGTCTCCACTGCATAACTTGCAAGGAAACTTAACTTTCTTTCTCGACTCATTTCCACCACCACCGGCGTTGTTGCCTGATTTATTTGCATCTGGCTTCCCATCCGAGTTCTTCTTCTTACCACGTCCTTTCTTTTTCCCATTGGAATTTTGATTTCCTTTGGGGTTATCGGATTGGACGACGTTAATTGAAGAAGTTTGGGAAGCAGGAGGATTAGACAATTTGACTTGGTTGTTAGAAGCAGTTTGCAAAGACAACTGCTGCAATTGATTCAACAAGTTCACTGTAGACGAGTCTACTAACCCAACGATACCATCCGCGTGCGGACCTGGCTTTGGCTTAGCTAAATCAACCTTAGATCCAGGAGCATCTGGCAAGTACTTTTGGAGGATCCCAGACTGAGAGTAAATCAATTCTAACTGTTGGGCCCTGAAAATGGCTTGCTCTTCAGAATAGACCCCAGACATGGAGACATCCTTGGAGATCTCGGGTTGCAAAGACTTCAAAAACCACTCTAGATGGTACTCCGGAGGGATTTCGGCTTTAATGAGCCTCTTTCTCCGTCTCCATTCCTGAATGTGATCAGAAATATGGGTTGCCTTATCCTGACGAAAGGTGGCCAGAAGTTCAGTTCCGGCATCATAGCAGACAGGCAACTGGAAGTGATTTAAGAAGATATTGGCTAAGTCAGTGAACGATGTAAAGCTGCCCCCAGGCAACTCTATATACCATTTAGCCGCATTACCAGTCAAGGTGCGCTGAAAGAATCTCAACCTAATCGAATCCTCGATGAGGGAGTTGGATGAGCACCACAAATGGAATGTGGTTACATGATCGCCCGGATCTTCACCACTCTTCCCTTCGAATTTTGGTATATCTGAAGGGAGTTTGGTTGGGACCGGAGGCCAGGCCGGATTGTATCTGATAGGATCATTCGTTAGCTTAGTGAGATCTGGCAAGTTTAACGTTGCCAGAAACGGAAGCCTAGGAGGACCTAGGGGATTCCACCCAGACTGGGCAAAACTCCCAAAGTTCTGAAAAGATTGTCCTGGAATTTGGGAGGCACCAGGCTGCCCAAAGTGACCAGTAGAACCGGCTGAACCAAAAGGCAAGCCTTGTGGTCCAGCAAAATTCGGAGTTTGACCAACTCCTGTCGTATAACCTCCATAACCCGCAAAGTTTCCTCCTAAAGAATGGTAAGGAGTTGATAACCCCTGATATGGATTCCAAGCCGAAGCAAGGGGAGGAATACTTTGAAACGAACTAACCGTGGTGTACGGCTTATTCCCTTGTTGGCCGATAAATGGATTCCCAGTTCCTGCACTACTAACCCCAGGGTTATTCCAACCTTGGAAAGGATTGCTGCTTTGTCCTATAGAAGAAAAAGGCATGGATCCTACTGTCGGGTTGGAATGTGGTATATGACCACTTCTGAAAGGAAAACCCTGGAATGAAGCCGATCCGCCCATCATGGACGTAGCGGCACTAAACGGAACCGATGGAATACCCTGTGATTGGGTGCCAAAAGAGAAGAGTCCAGTACTAAAAGCATTGGTTTGGGCATTTCCACTCGTGGACGGAATGGAGGTAGACCCAAGTAGAGATGTGCTCGTAAAAGATCCAAACAAGGAAGTGGAGGGGATGGAAATGGTTCCTCCCCCTTGCACCGATGTAGGGGTTTGCATAGTCGCAGCACTCGTAGAAGCCATTCTTCTAGTAGTGGTCATGGATGGTAAGCGCATAGTGTAACCTGGACTTGCTGGTCTATGTGATGGAGTCCCAACGTATTGCAATACGTCTAGATGACTAAATGGTAGGGGAGAATTCGGAGCCCCTAATGACTCTGAGAATTCTTCTACCTCTACGTTATTCTCCGCTTGAAAAAGAACTCGAGAAAGGACTGGATTATCCCTCTCTTGCTTAGAAGTACCAGGCCTTGCTTGGGCAATAATGCCTCCGCTATGAGGATCAATCTCCGATGCGTCAACCGGCGTAGGACGAACCCCACCGGTAGTATTGCCTCTGCGCCTTCTAGGAGAAGGCTCTAAACTAGGTGGCGAGAGACCATGAAGTCTTCGAGACTGTCTTGGAGATCGGTCAACCACTTTGAATTTTTTGTTATGATCTAACTAAAGACTCAAAAAATTAAAAGCTAGGCCAACTAGGAGCACAGAGCACACACTATAAAGTCCCTAAAGATACAGCCAGTCAAACAACTTCCACGTATTTCCGCTCCGGGTGATTAGGACCGGACACCAAAATACGAGAAAGTGAATCAAAGGGCCTTCCAAAGATTGTCTGGGATGATGAGGGCCCAGTCCTATCAGCGAAGGTATCAGAGGAAGTTACGCTGACCTCCTAACAACAGCCTGCGCCGGTGCAAGCCCCCAAGCTTCGCAAGGGTTCCCTCCAGTAGTACTGTCAAGAGTGATGCAACGTCGACCTCAGGTGCCACGGGATTCCCCTCCGCAGCCACCTATGCAGATCCCTAGGGGAGGCAACTATGGGTACCAACTCGTCGCAGAAGCTAGGAAGAACAGTCGTGAGGTAAGTTCGGACAAGTAGGAGAGGGGGTATCTCTCTTCCCTGTCTTCACAGACCCTCGTGCTTAACTCCCAGATCTGGAGCTTTCCTGGTCTTCCTAACGCTATTGGATTTTCTCTCGTTAATCAGACTCTTATGTTTGACGTTTTATGTGGCCTTGGAGAGTTAACTCTCCACTCGCCTAATCCAAGGCCCTAAAATCCTAAACTTGTTGGTGTAACTGACTAAAACAAAAACGTTCTAGTGGATTTTAATTTAGCGCTTGATTTTATTAGGCTATTCTTTAAGTCACAAGGTAATGGTGATGAAACTTGTGGTGTTTTTATGGACGCAAAAGAAATTAATAAAACTTAGCTACATGCACATGCACTTTTTGTTTTCGATGAAGAGCAATTTCTATGAGGTTCAGAGGTACTTCTAATATAAACAAATTTTCCTTTTCTTTTCAAACTCCACACTCACAAAAGCTAACAAAACTATATATACCTAAAAAAAAAAAATGCAAATCTATCCTAGTGCAAGAACTATATGTGGATGCAAGATTTAAAGACTACTCTAAAAACAAAGAAGGAAAGTTGCTGCTTTACCAAATTGTGTCTTGCCACTAAAATGCCTAGATAGAAGATGATGTGTTACCAATCATTTCGTCCAAACAATAAAAACAAGTTCTAAGATAAAAACAAAGCACTTTCACTTCGCAAAAAAGGAAATCAAATGAAAAGCAAGTTTAAGAAAGCGAAACTCAAAACTTTCAAAAGATTTTCTTTCAATCAAACCAAAAAGTCTTTTTCAAAGGAAAGCTCTCAAAAATACTGACACCAATGATTGATAAATAGGCAACCAAACACTTTTGTGAATTGACACCTTTCAAATGATGAAAACTCAACAAAAATAAATGTGTTTGAAATCGCTTTTTGACAATCAAAAGCAGCAATGAAAGTCCAAAAGATCAAAAGACAAGTTTCAAGAAAATGGTAACAAACAACTTTCCCGAAACGAAGGAGCAAATGGTCACAAAAATGGTTTCGTTAAGCAAACAAAAGGGTCATCAAAACAAAAATGAACACAAAGCTTGAAATCCAATCTTCCTACTCTGCCAAAACAGAGCAGTCAAGATTCTTAACCAGAAATCTTGTGTGTCAAAAATCAATGACGCTTGCAATCAACAAAAACAAGACTAATACTCCTTATAACTAGAGAGAGTTCAGAACAAGATGCCCCCTATTAAACAGAGGACTGTTACTGGAAAATGACTGCTTGAAACTGACCCAAACCACTAGACAAACATTCAGCAAAAAGAAAATTTATAAATCTTGAAAATTAGATAATATACGCGCCTGTAATGATGTGCAGAGTGCATGTACACGCGACTGTAACTGAGGAAACTTGCGTATATGCGGGTTCACTTAGTACAAATTGCGTATATATGCTTCTGTAATCTAGAAAAATAGTGTATCTGAAGGTTTTCAAGAAAAATAAAAAAACACAGATTGAAAAACTGGAAAAGCTTAGAGTTCAAGAACAGATCAGACAGTCAGAACCAGCAAACAGAGAGGCTGAGCCTTGATTGGCTTGAAGGCTACCCAAACTAGGAACAACAAGAGTGTTGTTCCCCAGCGGAGTCGCCAATTCTGGTTGAAGGGAAAGTACCCCTAGGGTCCTTTGGGTTAAGACTCTACCAGACTGAAAATTTCTTATTCAAAGAAACACACACACAACCATTATCTTTACTTTAAGCAAATTCTAATGTTTAGGGTACGTACCTAAGGTCCTACGCTTGAGAAGGCCTTTAGGGTCCAAACCCTTCTTGGAGTTCCCTTCTTCTTCTTTGACCTGTAAAACAAGCAAATCAAAGAACACAACAGTACATGGACAAATACTTATATGAAAACCATCTTCATGCTATAAAGTTAGTTATAAAAATCTTTAAGTAACTACTTGCATAAGAATTCAAGACAAGAATCTCATAAGCATAAAGAAAGATTGTTTCGGGAACCAAGACGTGTTTCTTTTATATAAAGGCAAATAAAGTACTTATAACGGAAAGATATCACCTGAAACACCTTCAGCAGGCTCCAAGCAAAGCTTCCTCCCGGATTCGTTCCAGCCTCAAGCCTCTAACAAGAGCTCCTTCCAAGTCTTACTCAATGGTGATATAAAGGATGGATGATCACCAATACACATGGAAACAAGGGTTTCCTATGCAAAATGGGGGAAGTGCAGAAGGCACCAAGGACTTCAGACCTGGTCTATGGGGAAAATCTCAGCATAATAATCTTGCTCTTCTTTTCTCTCTCCTTTAGGCCTTCCCTTTGATGTCTTTTTATACCATCTCCAAAGTAGTTTTTTAGTTAGGAGTTGGTTGGGAACAGTTGGGCCACGGGCACTAACAGGTGATCAGCAGGTAAAACCCGTGATCTCCGCCCGAAAATGAGGAATTATTTATTTTTTTAAGTGTTTTAATACATACACGCGGGTTGGGTATACACAGACCCGCGTGTACACGCGTTTAACTCAGGGCAATGTGGCATATAGGGAATAAAACACTGTTTTTTAAATTTTTGGACTAGGTCTGGAAGGAGGGGTTGCCCTAGGCCATGAGTGCAGCATCACAAACCATAAGAGTGAGATTTGGAGCTATAACAGACCATTGGGCATGGAGGCAATTTCAACATCAAATTGATGTCTCAAGAGATTGGTGGGGAAAACATTCAATAATTCAGAGGCATATAGCTGCAATTATTTAGGCATTCATGATATTTAATGACCAGAGGAAATGAAAAGAAGACAAACCATCTAAACAAGGCACCTAGCAATGGATGAATCTTGTTCAGATTTTAGAGGGAATCCACACATCAATTGAATGGAAATAGACAGGTCACAAAGTGAAATCTGAATCTATACATATATTATCACATTCAACCATTGAAGGAAGAAATAATTTATGAAAAACAAAGAAGTCTACGTATCACAAGGAAAACTGACTAAATTAATCACACCTCAGGAATCCATGAGATTGATGTCACCCAAAATACTTCTACTCAATAAAATTTTCAATTAATATAAAAAAATAATAACCAAACTAAAATGAGTCTTCTTCTTCTTCCAAAATCTCAACCCTTGTTCATTTTCATAAACAATTGTATAGAAACTTACAAAAAATGAAACCCTAACCTTTAGGAAAATTGTAATTACAAAATATCTAAAATATCAAAGAGATTATCAAGATCCAAAAGAAATGGATCTAAAAACCTCCTCATCAATCTTTAATTTTCTATTTGAAACTATCAAGGAGATGGTAAGGTTTGATCCCCAAATTGAATTGATGAGGTGGCTCATCAACAACTGTCTATGAGATTTTTCTGGCGAATTCCTAAAAAACAAGGTCCAAATATGCCTTTGCGTATCCGAAACCGTGATAGATGTGTAAAACCGAAAAGAGGTTTTCATAAATGAGCTTTTTATTTATAAAATCCTCTTTCATATCATTTTATTATTCTCGAAAATTGTGCCTAAATTTAATGACTAAAACATGAAATAATTTAAAATTTAAAAATGGAAAAATGGGTTGCAAAGATTTTTATGAATATTCCAAACCATGACACTTGTGTAAAAATTAATAGAATTTTTTGTAAATGAGTCTAATCTTGCCAAAAACCTATTTTTTTTTTCAAATTTTTTTCCATCTATTTAGAACCTCGCTTGGAGTCACTGTCTTTTACAGGAAAAAACAATCTTAAAAAACAAAGTTTTGTCAAGTGAAAAAAAAACATGCTTTGGCACCTTTTCCCTTGGACTGTTGAGTTTGTGTCATCAAAATCTAGAGATAATCCCCTTGAGAATGATTTAGTACCACTTATATTCTTTACATGTCTTTGATTGACTGAAGCTGAGGAAAAAACTGCCCGTTGATATCCTGTAATAATTTTCTAAAATCCCTTGTTTTGTCATCACATTTAAAATAGTAACCTTGTCATGGAACTTGGGCTTGATTCACCAAAATAAAAGTTTGGCACATGAATCCATCTAAAATGTGCTTTATCGTGACCAAATCCCCTTATAAAAAATGTATTTTCTATAGTCGCCAACAAGTTAATTATCAACGCTCTGTCAAAATATTTTCAAAAGGAACGCTGACAGATTAACTGTGAAAATTGTTACAAAAAATATTATTTAAGTTTTTTCTGCTTCCTCAACAAAAGGTCTTCATTATTGGTCTATGATGGATTTGCTTGTTTGTGGAATACAAATCCCACATGCGGAAAGTGAACATAAAATTAGTTACATATATGAGAGAACCCTTGTTATAGACATATTTGGGCACTGCAACCCAAATCACATATGTCCATAAACCAAGGGCTTCTAAACCCCTAAAAGTTTTGTTTCATACCCTAAAGGAACCAGGTCAGCTGATTACATCATTTCCCAGAAGTCCTCCCTGAAAAACTGCTCAGAACTGGTAAAAAATGGACCATACAGACTGCTCCATGCTGAGGCTGCGATGCATCTCACCTGTTACACATAGAGGGTGTGATGCATATTGAAAATCCCTTCTGTAGGATGCGATGAGAGAGAGCAGACAAATGGCACAAGAAGTTTTCTAGGTGGAAACCCAGAGAATCTTCTAGAAACTGCTCATTTGACACTTGCCTCTCTAAATTCGCCTAGGGATGAGTAAGAGATCATGAAATCTCCAAGTGGAACCAAGAACTATTAGAGAAATGACACTAATCAAAATCCCAGAAGCTAACTCACCCACCTGCAAATATCTATATATAGATCCCTCATCCTAGAGATCCAAAGGCTGGAATCTTGTAATTTGTAAGGAAGTGTTGTTGGTTTCTCTTTGAGACATTGTATCGTTGGGTGATCTATCTTTTCATGAGGTGAAGAGGGATTTCATGCTGGGAGGATGGCGCTGGATCAGACAGTTTGGTTGTAATCCTCTCTTCTACTACTTCTATCAATAAAGCTATTTGAGTTTTCCTCCATATGCTTGTATATCTCTGAATCTTGTATTTGTATATGCATTTGTATGGTTAATATACATCTGATCCTATAGTGTTTATGGTTATAGATCTCTATTCTTTGATGGTATTTTTCTGCTTTGACTCTATAGGTGTTATTTGAAGCGAGACAAGTGAGAAAGGAGTGGCGAAAG
Organism: Pinus tabuliformis; assembly: GCA_031772625.1. Taxonomy (NCBI): domain Eukaryota; kingdom Viridiplantae; phylum Streptophyta; class Pinopsida; order Pinales; family Pinaceae; genus Pinus; species Pinus tabuliformis. Next base: position 264,521,835 of record CM062811.1, read on the forward strand.
CTCTATCAAGGGAGAGAGGAAACAAGCAAGGAGCCAAGCAAAAGATTGAGGTTGGTACTCTCTGCTGCTCTCTCATCTATCTCTCATAAAGAAAAACACAAGTGACTTTAAATTGTTTGTTTCTAAGATAGCTACCCATCTTAGTGGGACTAGCAGCTCTGAATGGACACTAGTTTTCCCAATAACAAAATGGCGACAACGTTGGGGAACGAATAGTTTGTTTTTTCGTTCTATTTTTTTGCTTTATAAACTATAGACAGACCCTGAAGTTAAGCCAGCTAGCCTTCGAACTGCATTTGCTATGAAAGTGCAAAGTAGATCAATGCTGTTTCAGTCCATCTCCAGGTTTGTTTATGAACTGAACAACTAACTTGCAAACATCCTAAATGCCCTGGTGGTAGCTCAAGTAACCTCATTAGATCAGCCCTTGTACTTTGTGCTTACTGTCTATCATTAGCTCAACCTAAATCCCTGAACTTAGCTGCAAAATGTGAGTGAAAACCAAGCTCCTTCTCGTCCCTGGAACATCGCACTGTCTCTCATTGGCAACCTGGATGCATCGCACCTCCCGTGTGTTGCAGGTGAGATGCATCCCTGTTTCCTTGTGTTACAGGTGCGATGATTGAGTGAGACTGTTTCTGCCTCCAGATTTTGGTTTTTATTCATTGTCTTCAGCTTTATTCAGTAGTTTTGCTATCTATGATCAGTATATCATTGTTGAAACCTTCTTCCTTTGCATTATTTAGCCTCCATTGATAAATAATTGTGAATGTTTTTAATGTATTTTCATCATTTACAATTCTCCTTTGCAAATAGTAGCTTAATCGAACTGTCGTCTTTTGATTTGAAAGTGTCGCAAGTGTCGTTTTCAGTCAAAGAAAAGAGTGTCGTAAAGTATTCCTCTTTTAGATAGTCGATTACACTTTTTCCATTGTACTTGATTTGAATCATCAATTCTTTGAAGTGTCGAAAGTAGTTTTCAAGTCGAAATTGAACGTGTTGTCTTAATCTTCCTTTCGTTTTTGAAAAATAAATTTCTAAAGTGTCTCTTTGAAGAAAAGTAACTCAGATCTATAATTAGTTTTCTTTTTTTCATTCACACATTAAGGAAACTAAAAAACAAATACATGCATGTGCATTTGCATTTAAACTGCATGCATAAATTGATTTAGGACAATGCATCTTAGTGTGTGCTCTGTGCTCTATGTTGAAAGAATTTTACTTCTATTTCCTTAGTAGCTAGGATTTTCATTACTAAAAGAAAGTAAACGACTATTTATCATCTTAGATTGCATATTTAGGAATTGTATATCTACATCACGTGGTGAATCTTAAAGGAAAACTTCTTAAGAAAGATCAACTATAAAATAAACCCTAATGAACATAAAAACGCTTTGGAACCTAATGCACAACATCTAGAAGTCTAGGCTAGAGATGTATTCTGGCGTTGTAAAGCCTAGTAACTATCATTTTCATCGTAGGTTGGGTGATTCCTCCTCTTTGATACGACAAGTGCTAGTATGGACTTGTGCTCCCACATACCGTCGAGTATATATTGGGAGACCACAATAGGCTATATCCTTTATCCTTAGGGAGCCATGTCTGGCGCCCTATCGATCACAATGCACTGAACACAACATTCAGGAAGATTGATTGCCGTACATAAAAAGTATTCTGCAGTTTTGCAATTGGTTTGGTAATCCCTCTGTCTAGATTTCCAGAGTAGTCATTTTCATTCCTTTTTAGACTCCTTAAGAGAAAAGGTCCATCTGAGCACTTGTCACTTCAGGCTCATTAAAAATTGAAGGTGACTAGAGTCATCTTTAGCTTTTTCTCGACTCTTAAAAATTGAAAAAGTAAGTTGTGTCAAAGATTCATAAAATTCATTTAATTCGGACTAACATTTTCCCATTTTTATTTTGAGTTGATCAAGTAATCTGTAATCGTGGAAGAAAGTCAATCAAAACCCCGTCGTTCGCGGAGACTAATGAGTCAACTGTCTTTGACTCCAGAAATGAAACCATTCCGGGCCAAGCGATCTCGTTTAACTGGGTCAAAGTCTCCTAGTTTATTTGAAAATTGTGTTTCAATATCCCTAGAGACTCCAGTTATTCCAACTATTTCTGGTATCCCTGCCTCTATAGAAGAAGTTCCACAGTTACAAGAGGACATTAGAACTGATCCTAGTGTAATGGTAAACACTTCTATTCCTAAACTAGCTCCATCTAGGGCTGATTCAGAAGGTGTCACCCCTCCAACATCTGTCGCTACATAGTCTATACCTTCTGTCGGCCAGATAAATCGTTCTTGTGGACAAGACCGATCTCCCTAGTATCTACAGATATCTAGCGACAAGAAAGACAAGCAAATCTACCTTTCTCTAAATATTGTGATTTATAAATAAAAACCAAGAGGTGTTTTAGACCCTACCTTAAGTCCAATGCTAGTTTGTGGCAGCCACGCTTCGACCGTCCAAACAAGTTTCCTTTAAGGAACTTGCAAACACAAACAAGCACACATCAAATAACACCTGCATAGCTAATATAATAAATCATATTCATCATGGTGATCAATGAATCCATGAAATAAACCATAAAAGACAACTTATTGAGAAAAATAAACTTGATTGTATTAACTTTGAACAAAGAAGAACTTTACAACCTTTGGTGCCTTGATGTTGTACAAGCTCCTCCTAGGGTCCAAGAAAGAATCTCCTCTAATTTTACAAGCCTCACACTCTTCCCAATGAGATCAAAAGGTATGTAATCTCTCCTCTCAAGCTCAATTAGGAAGAGTAAATTCCAAAAGCAATTACCCTAAAAAATATTCAGCTTTTAACCTCCTTAGTAACTAGCCCAATGCCTCATTTTATAGTGCAAAGGAAGGAAGTTACAGGTCCACCTATGAAGGGATAGAGTCCTCCTTCAAAGGGATAAGCTCCTCACATCAAGGGGTTAGCTCCTTTAGTTATGGGATGCATGAACCTCAAAGGAGCGAACTTGCAACCTCAATATTCCCTCTAGAAGCTTCCAGAAATAACCCAAAGTGAGTTTTTAAGAATATACTTGCACCTTTTTGACTTTTATAGGAGTCCGCACCCATTACACAGAAACAAAGCAGGCAGGTCCGCAGGGGACATGACCAGGGAGTGCGAGACCGCAGGTAATGCTAAGAGAAAGTGCAGAACCAGAGTTTTAGAGATTTTTAAGGGCTTTCTCTTATTTTTCAAGGCTTAACATGAAGAGCTGAGGTTTAAGACTTGCAAAGGAGGAAAGTATGAGTGGTGATAGACTCACACTGATGTAGAATGTCATGGTGACAATATTTTGTGCAACAGATTACCCCCTAAAGTGTGAAGTCTGTAATAGATGAGGATAGTATTTGTCATCTAAGAAGAGTGAAGTACTTTACCATTTCAAAGATCATCCTGTGGACGACTTGGTTGGAACCTGTAAAAACATTCAATACAATATATATATATATATATATATCTATCTATCTATCTATCTATATATATATATATATATATATATATATATATATGAACATATCATCGCTGAGGTAGGCATTCCCATACTCAGATCAAAACTGACTAGAGAACTAACTAAACTGCTCTGATATAGGAATGATCTTGTAATACATCACAAGTATAGACATATGTAGACACAGTATGGGTGCAACCATCTGTTTATGAATAGTCCACTATATAATGAATAACAAAATTCCTCGCAGCCTAAATGGTGGAAACTAGCTCCAGGGTCTTGATTTCTGCTTCTCGAACTAGTACGATTCTATCCATGTGAATGAATGTGTCGAAGTCGAACATGGTAGAAACCACTTGATTACCAGTCAATGATGTGAACTGTTAACAAGTGTGAGAGAAACCACCAGTAATGTCAATGGCTCTCGAAGTACTCAGTACAATCCATGAAATGTGAATAGATGAGTTGATGTCAAACATGTCACAGAATCCTTTGATCAAAGGTCATTGATGCAACCTATCATCGAAGGCGAGAAACCTGCCATTGAGGCATGAAGATTCCAAGGTACTGACAATTTCTAGATCATATTTCTAGATAATGAGCTGAAGTTGATAGAAAGCGATCCATCGTAGGCAAGCCCACAACACGAAATCATAGATCAAGTTTGAAGAAATATATTTGCAAGGAATAACTTAGGGATGTTCAAGATGGATGACAGATATTTTGTAGATGAATGGTTTATTTGCACTGATCTCTTGAACACATAACGACACTGCAGATAGTTTGGTGACAATTGACCCAAAGCTAATACCCAGAAACCGGCTGAAGACTTTCAATATGGTTTGATTAACTGTTAGGCAAAGGATTTCCCAACCTAGGTGAACAAAAGTGTCATGTTCAAGAGTGGTTAAATGGTTTTCTAAGACACAAAGTATGACAAACAGGTTCATTTTTCTTTCTTTTCCCCCACCATTTCTAGCAAGTACCTCTTTATTTTTGACAAGCTTGAGGATGATAACATTTGCTTGATTATAAGCTCATCCTTCGAATGAGTCCAACTTAGTTTAAAATTCAAACCCTAAGAAGGAGTGGTTCATTCCTTTTTGTAATTGAATAGGTCCTTTACTGTTACATTTTAACGAGTCCAATATAGGAGAAACTCGACGTTTTTCAATTTTAGGGAGTCAGAAGAAAAACTTAAGAAAACTCCATGGTTGTCCTTTTTCGTAAATTTGTGTCTCCCAAGCCCAAAAAAGTATAAAATAATACTTGAGAGAACCGCTTGACCATTATGATCAAGGAGCACTTTTCATAATTAGTGTCTCTGATCTGAAAAAGTAAAAAAGCAATCAAGGACATGTCGTTTTATAACCAATATCGAACTTGAAACGACAAAAGCCCGACAATCTTTTCATGTTTATACGGTTAGAAAAAGAGCTGTAAGTGGACCGTCCTTTTAATTCCGCTTTAACAAGCTTAAAAAGAAAAACTCAACAATCTTTTCATATTTTACGAGTCAGAAAATAACTTAAAGAGGACTCCAATTATTTTTTGTTGAAAATGATCAATTTCCCCTGAAAAATCCAATATTCTGCATAAAAACTCAAACATTACTCATACCTGTTTAAAGATAAATAAAAATGCATCAAAAAGTGACTTCTTTAAAGTGAAAAATAAAAAAATTATTCAAAAAAGCTTGTAAAAAGGGATTTTGTAAATTCATTTTTACTGTTTGACTTCAAAGTGAGAAAAGAGAGCTTTTGGGTAAGAAACTTCTTGTGAATATTGCGGAAAATCCATCCATTGAAATCGAAAACCATCACCTCCAGGTAATCCACATCACTTTAATCTTGCATTTCAACTGTTTGAATTTTGTTTTTAGGCTTTCATTTTTATTGTTTAGAGAAAAAATAGTTTAAAAGACTGTTCGTGGGGGTCCGCAGGCGTAACATGTGAAACCTGCAGACCCTGATTTTTTCCTACAAAGGAAAGAGACAGGGGCCCGCACCTGTTGCTTGGGCAGAGTGAGGACCTACGCACTGTCCCTAACTGGAGAGTGTGGACCCCGCGACATAGGTTTTGAAACTTCAATTTTTTCATTTTCCGCCCAAAAATTCTTGAATTAAAATGTTCTAATCCGCCTTTTTTACAATGTAGGATATTCACAATGCTCATTTGGCGGGAATGGGAGCATGAAGATGTGGACCTAGCCACAATTAATCATCAACCCTCAATAGATGCATTGAGGGCATGCAGGCTATTTAAATTCTGGGCCATACCTGGCATGAGGGCCCAAGTAGAATTTTTGCAATGGCTGGTGGATAGATGGAATATACAGGACCAGTGTTTCATTATTGGTGGCCACCAACTCAAAATGGAGCTAGAGGACATTTACTTCTTGACTGGTTTGCCCAAGAGAGGTGAACGATTATCTCTATCGATAGTCTCCAGCTAGAGTTTTGTAATGACTAAACAAAGGACAACGAGATTGATATCAAAACCATCTCCCGACCTGAACTCAAAGTGATTGCATTTACTATCACCAGACTCTGTAGAAGCACAACACTGCATGTTTCTACCGGATCCCAAATGCGAATGGTAGTAGACTGTTATCGAGGCACCATCTTTAACTGGTGCGAAGCTGTGTTGGTGAATGTAAAAGGTTAACTAACTAAAGCAAAGAATGGACAACTAAAAAACGTTGGATATGGTTTCCTAGTTGTGAGCTTTGGTCTAAAGAGGGTCCCGATGTTTGTCCCACAGCATCTTTCCATTGGAGCTGGACTTCCCTGAGAGCCCAAGCTGATGCGTTGGGTTGCAGTTATGGCCCGTCATCTTGAGGAGGGATCAGCGGTTGTTCGATTTCCTCTTGAGTATTTCTGTTGGTTAGAAAACCAACTTTTCACGATTCAAGATTTTCCTAATGCTAGGATGGATTATCGTGGTGATCCAGACATGACTCTTCCACCAGGAGAGTAATGGGATGACTCAGGTAAAATCATTCTCAACATTTTCTAAGTTTTAATTTTAATTTTTGTTTTTAAATCATCCAAAACTGATAGTAAAAGTTTCAAATGTAGATGTGGGTCCACGGTGACCAGCCACTCTCCAGCCCTACGAGAGGAGACACCCAGCTGCAGCAATACCGGCCCCACGGGATGAATCTACAGAGACCCTGACTGAATTGGAAAATCATCTAGAGCGTTTGACAACAGATATTCTAGAGACTAGCATAGATGATATTCCTCTTAGGTTACAACGCTATGTGATTGGGGTCCCAGGACCTTTTAGGAGGTTCCTTTGTAGGGTGGCCCAAGCAGTGGTTTCTTATCATGATCATCACCAGTGATAGGATGATCGCCTTTGTAGACTCATATGACATTTTTGCTTTTTGTGCTATCATTTTTGGTCGATCATAAGGTGTTTTTAAACCTACGATCGAAGACGATGTATATTTGACACACTTCTATGCTATGCTATATCACTATTACTGGCTATCTTGTAAAACATGTTATGGAATGCTTTTAAATTTATTCTTTGATTATTGCAAATGTCTATTTAACATTCAAGAAGCAATTGCATCTGCTAATGTATTTAAATATCTTGGAATATGTTGATATTCAATATAGTCAAATTCACGTTCCAAGAGACGAACTCTCAAAAATAATCTTAATAACACTGGATTTCTAATGGCATAAACTCTATTAAGTTGCAATACAATGATTTCAGAATCTAACCTAACAATCAAACTCCGAATCCTAAATGAAATGGATTCAGATAATAACTCAATCACTGCACTATACTCTGCAATGTTGTTTTTTGTTTGACTGAGGCTTACCCCATGCATAGATACCAACTCATCAGTGGGTGAATAGATAACCCAAGTTGCGGAAGAAATGTTCCATGTATTACGATAAGCACCATCAACGAAACCAATGTATGTTTGAAGAGACGTCGACATTTGCAATATCAAGAATAAAATCAAGATAAGCAGGAATAATGATGAAAACACTCTCTGAACTAAGCACACTTTTCTAATCTAAAACACACCAGCTAGAAAGAAAAACTAATCTAACTAAAATCTCCACACCCTGATTTAAGCATAATATCTCTTCAGATAAAGACCATTTCTGGGCTTACCCAAAGAGACACCATCAAAATCTACCAATTCATAGGCCCTTTTCGCCAGCTTTCACTTAACAATAAAAGGACCATGCCACATAGGTACAAATTTTCCAGCCCCTAGCTTATCGTTTGCTTGATCATATAGTAAGACTAGGTCCCCTTCCGAAAAATTATGAGGTGTAACATTTCGATCGTATTGAGCTTTAATTCGTTTGGCATGAGTTTCGATTGCTAATGCAGCATCACGTCGATTCTCATCTAGCTGAGCTAAGTACAACAAATGTTTCTCCTCTTCGGAAGTGGCTGGGAGTAACTCTATGGCTATTTGTAATGACGAAATTTCACATTTAATGGGTGACACAGCTTCCAAACCGTAAACCAGTTGAAAAGGAGTGAAACCAGTTGATGTTTTTACTAAGGCTCGATACGCCCAAAGTGCTGAAAATAACATGTTATGCCAATTCGACCTATGAATACCAATGATTTGTCGATCATGATGACTAGAACTTTGTTGATGGCTTCAACCAGACCATTAGCCTGTGGGTAATATGGAGTAGAACTATCGTGACGCAGGCCAAGTTGATCTGTTAGTTCAGTCATCATGATGTTTTGAAAATGACTCCCATGATCAGTGATAATCGCTTGTGGAACACTGAATCTAGTAATTATATGATTGAAAACGAAAATTGCAGCAGTTTGGCGTCTGCCGAAAATGTAGGCATCGCCTCAGCCCACTTGGTAAAATAATCTACCGCAAGGATGATATACACATGCCCCTCGGCCGAGTGAGGGTTACATATAGTAAAGTCGATACCCCACTTTGCAAAAGGGCCGACGACAATTATAGGGTGGAGAGGAGCAGGTGGAGCACGCATCTTTCGATCAAAAATTTGACAATTGTGTCATTTTCGGACCGCGTAAATACAATCTTTAAACAAAGACGGCCAGAAATAGCCAGCGCGCAATATCTTTTGGGCTGTGGCATACCCAGACATATGACCGCCACATGCTCTAGAGTGAGAGTCATTTAGAACCTTTTCAGCTTCTTCATGAGTTAAACAACGTTGGAAACAGAATCTACCCCACGATGATAAAGTGTATCTCCAATGAGTCGCCATTTTATCGGCCGGATAAATCATTTCTGTGGACATGACTGATCTCCCTAGTATCTATAGACATCTAGCGACAAGAAAGACAAGAAAATCTACCTTTCTCTAAATATTGCGATTTATAAATAAAAACCAAGAGGTGTTTTAGACCCTACCTTAAGTCCAACGCTAGTTTGTGGTAGCCACTCTTCGACCGTCCGAACAAGTTTCCTTTAAAGAACCTACAAACACAAACAAGCACACATCAAATAACACCTGCATAGCTAATATAATAAATCATATTCATCATGGTGATCAAGGAATCCATGAAATAAACCATAAAAGACAGCTTATTGAGAAAAATAAACTTGATTGTATTAACTTTGAACAAAGAAGAACGTTACAACCTTTGGTGCCTTGATGTTGTACAAGCTCCTCCCAGGGTCCAAGAAAGAATCTCCTCTACTTTGAAAAGCCTCAGACTCTTCCCAATGAGATCAAAAGGTATGTAATCTCTCCTCTCAAGCTCAATTAGGAAGAGTAAATTCCAACAGCATTTACCCTAAAAAATATTCAGTTTTCAACCTCCTTAGTAACTAGCCCAATGCCTCATTTTATAGTGCAAAGGAAGGAAGTTACAGGTCCACCTATGAAGGGATAGAGTCCTCCTTCAAAGGGATAAGCTCCTCACATCAAGGGGTTAGCTCCTTTAGTTATGGGATGCATGAACCTCAAAGGAGCAAACTTGCAACCTCAAGATTCCATCTAGAAGCTTCCAGAAATAACCCAAAGTGAGTTTTTGAGAATATACTTGCGTCTTTTTGACTTTTACAGGGGTCCGCACCCATTACACAGAAACAGAGCGGGCAGGTCTGCAGGGGACATGACCAGGGAGTGTGGGACTGCAGGTAATGCTAAGAGAAAGTGCAGAACTAGAGTCTTAGAGATTTTTAAGGGCTTTGTCTTATTTTTCAAGGCTTGACCTGAAGAGCTGAGGTTTAAGACTTGCAAAGGAGGAAAGCATGAGTGGTGATAGACTCACACTGATGGAGAATGTCATGGTGACAATATTTTGTGCAACACCTTCTTTGGCACCAGAAATATTTTACGGACCTAACGGTCTGCCTCTTCTGCTTAGACTGATTGCTATAGAAGAGATTGTGGAGGATCTTCCATCCAGTACTCCATTGCATTTTTGTAGAAATTTTGAATAATATAACACTTATTCACAGAGATTATCCTGATTATACACTATTTGCAGAATGCATGCATAATACATAACCTCCTCTACGTTGATCATCAACTTGCGGAATTAAAAACAATGAAACATCAATCGCATGTGCACATTAACACAGTATGTAACGGGGAAAGCATACAGTTGAAAACCTCACACTATCTGTATATTATAATGATAGAGAACATGTAACAATACATAGTACAATACTCCTCACAAGTACTCAATACTATTTCCACCTGTTACACACAAACTAGCTCAGATCTGAATGAAGTCACAGGTTCAAATCTCCTCCACTGTCTGCCTGCCTCTACTGTGCAATCCAATGTGAGAATATGAATGATCCAAGCTCATTTTCCTTGGCTTGTATTGCGCAATCCTCATTGGCAATCTCCATCAATGATTGTGCAAATCTCATGCACAGATATAGTCACAACTGATAGCAGTCTCACTCTTTCACCCACCTCTAACACTTGTCTCCACTGAACTGTCCATGCATTGAGTTAACTGATGTATTCTTTAGTTGATTTATGAGTTAATAATTAGTGAATTAATTAATAATTAATTCACATCACTCATCACTAGTGTATTTACAGTTAGACTAAATACAACTAGTTCAACTAAGTCAAACTGAACACAACTCCATCAACTCCTCAATCAACTCCACCAAACTCAATCACTTGAGTTCTAACTAAAGTCCATCATGCAATAGCTCAACTAACCCATAAGAAAAGCATATTTCCTTCTGGTAGTTGCATGTGCCACATTCGTGGCTTGAACTGAAGTGCTCCAAGAGGATAAGACAATGTTTATAGTCCAAATATTATTAACAGCTAATAATATTCGACTGTTCTATTTTTAGCCTGGCAGTCTAAAAATAGACTTCACCCACATGTCTAAAAATAGAAGTCCGTCTATTTTTACCAACATGACCAATCATCCAAAAATAGCATCCTGCAACTCATAGACCATGATCCATATGTATAAAAATAGACTTTGCGCCAAAAATAGCCTGTGGGCCCACTTAGTGAAGGCGGCTTCTTTTCACTAAGCTCCATCATCTTGTTGCATTTTCAACACTCCCTCTCAACAAGATATGGATTATCTACAACCCCTATCCTGCAACTCTGGAATGTTCTGCATGCAACACATTTGCCCGGTCCACTTGCTCCAACAACACTTGGAACAAAAACACTCCCAACTGACCACTCTATTGGGCTAGGAACATACTCTGATGCTGAAGCTCTACCTGCTGCTGACAAGTGCTCCCTCTCTGACATCTGCGCTACTGCAACATCTCCATGCATCTCACACCATTGCAAACTTCTCTGTGCCACCTAGCACTGTGAAAAACACTTGTGCCTCACGCATTGCTGCAACCTACTAGTTATGCGCTCTCCTAGGATTCCCTACACTATCGCTCTCTTTGCCGCTCCATACGCATCTGTCTCTACCCAATCAGTCAGTTCCTGCTACTCCACATCGGGGCTCCCGTAGCAAGGTCTCATCCAAGAGGTTGGGTACCTCAAGGATGTTGCCCCTCCTCCTTGGGACGATCACTCTATATCGCCCCACCTCTTACCTGGAGGTATGGCTGCATGTGATCCCTCAACCCACCTGGCTCGAAGTTTCCCCCTACTAGAGGTCTCTGCATGAGTAGGTGTCTCTACTCAATCTCCTCTCAGCTTCCCTTGTTGTGGTTGCTCCACAACCTCCTGAAGTTGCTGCACCAATCGTGGCTCCTCCAAAATCGTTTGAGACTTCTTCTGGATCTACATATTGAGAGGTAATATACGCTCCCTCTCAACCACCAAGTCTCCATCAGTTGCCTCACTACTCAAGGCTTTGCATGCATCTTGAACCTCAAGAGCATACAGGTTCTTGACCTGTGAACCAATCTGCTTCACCTGTCTAGTGATGAGGTGTCCAAGGAAAACCTTTCCCTTACTGAAGACTACATCATAGCCTCTGTCTTCCAGCATTGCAATCGACACCAAGTTTCTCTTTAGTCCTGGTACATACTTGACATCGGTCAAGGTAAGGCGAGCTCCATGCTCCCTCTGAAAAACAACCGTGCCTACACCTGAGACACTATACTTCTCATCATTACCCATCACTATGAGTATCTGGAGATCTTTCTCCTCCAAAGTACTGAACAAACTCTTGTCACCGGTCATGTGGAAAGAAGCTCCATTGTCAAGAAAACAACCACTTCCCACATGGATGGAACCATGCATGCAAAGAGTGTGAAATCCAACTCAAACTGTGAAGCAAGTGCCTCACCTTCAGATCCTTCCCTAGATCCCTTCTTGGATTTCCTCCGTGGACAATTTGAAGCATAATGGCCCACCTCATGACAACGAAAGCATCGCACTTTCGATTTGTCAACCTTCTTCCCATCATTGGAAGAACTAGATTCGAAAATACAAACCTTCTCCTTCCCCTTCTTTGCTTTGGCAGCCAAAGCGTAATTTTCTTCATAAGATGCCTTTGATGAAGATCCGTCCCTGGTATTCCGCCTGATCTACTCTTGCACAAGATCCGACCAAAGTCTCTCCCATCCTGGAAATTTCTCCCGACCATTGATAGAGTCCTGATAGGAATGCCAACTCTTTGGAAGACCAAGGAGAGCCAAGCTGACCAACTCCTCATCATCGATAGTCACCCCCACACTTCCCAGCTCATCCTTGCATTGGGTGAACTTCGTGAGATACTTGGGCATACTGTCTCCCTTCTCACACTTAATGTTTCTGAGTTTGTCCTTGAGCACCAACTTCCTCTGGTCGCTCTTGATTTGGGATAAATCTATCAACTCTTTCCACATCAAGTATGGATAAGCCTTTCCATGCAGACTCGATACAATGTGATCCTTCACGCCCTCCAACAGAATCCTTCGACACTTTGTTGTCTTCTTTTTCCAAGCCTCAACGTGAGCAGCATCAGTAGGCTTTGGGACCTTAGCCTCTATGAAATCCTTCAGCCCATTGTCATCTAACACCGCCTCCATCCTGTCTTTCCATGAAATATAGTTTGAGCTGCCTTCAAGAGCATACTCCAATCGCAATCCGTTGAAAGACATTTCAACTTTGACACCAAGAAAACACTACTACAAATTCGAATTCCACCAGCTCAAAACTCAACTGCTTCTGATCTAAAATTCATGAGAACAAAGTATTTCTCGTACAGAGATTGACTGTATGGGCTTTTACCGCATATCTCACCTTCCAAAAGAAGGATGAATCCAGAGGCTACCTGGCTCGATTACAAACTCTGCCTGAAGAAATATAATGTAATCACTTTCTGAATAATAGATCTGATGATCAACTTCACTCTAATACCATGTAGAAATTTTGAATAATATAACACTTATTCATAGAGATTATCCTGATTATACACTATTTGCAGTATGCATGCATAATACATAACCTCCTCTACGTTGATCATCAATTTGTAGAATTAAAAACAATGAAACATCAATTACATGCGCACATTAACACAATATGTAATGGGGAAAGCATACAGCTGAAAACCCCATACTATCTGTATATTATAATGATAGAGAACATGAAACAATACATAGTACAATACTCCTCACAAGTACTCAGTACTATCTCCACCTATTACACACAAACTAGCTCAGATCTTAATCAAGTCACAGGTTCAAATCTCCTCCGCTGTCTGCCTGCCTCTACTGCGTAATCCAATGTGAGAATAGGAATGATCCAAGCTCGTTTTCCTTGGCTTGTACTACGCAATCCTCATTGGCAATCTCCATCAATGATTGTGCAAATCTTGTGCACAACTATAGTCACAATTGATAGCAGTCTCACTCTTTCACCCACCTCTAACACTTGTCTCCATTGAACTATCCATGCACTGAGTTAACTGATGTATTCTTTAGTTGATTTATGATTTAATAATTAGTGAATTAATTAATAATTAATTCACATCACTCATCACTAGTGTATTTGCAGTTAGACTAAATACAACTAGTTCAACTAAGTCAAACTGATCACAACTCCATCAACTCCTCAATCAACTCCACCAAAACTCAATCACTTGAATTCTAACTAAAGTCCATCATGCAATATCTCAACTAACCCATAAGAAAAGCATATTTCCTTCTGGCAGTTACATGTGCCACATCCGTAGCTCGAACTGAAGTGCTCCAAGAGGATAAGATAATGTTTATAGTCCAAATATTATTAAGAGCTAATAATATTCGACTGTTCTATTTTTAGCCTGGCAGTCTAAAAATAGACTCCGCCCATATGTCTAAAAATAGAAGTCCATATATTTTTACCAACATGACCAATCATCCACAAATAGCATCCTACAACTCATAGAGCATGATCCATATGTCTAAAAATAGAGATAGTCTAAAAATAGACTTTGTGCCAAAAATAGCCTGCAGGCCCACTTAGTGAACGCGACTTCTTTCACTAAGCTTCATCATCTTGTTGCAATTTCAACAATTTTGGGACTGGGATCCACCTATATCCTTCTACTGCAAAAGTTAGTTACCCTTCATCGCAAGTTCTTGTAGAATTGCTAAGAAATATTTTGGATAGACTCGATATATCTGAACTACCATCGAAATCTAGGATTGTGTCATCCGATACAGCAGCAGCAGAACCTCCTGCTGCCACTCCGACAATGTTCACTAGTGTACCATTTGTCCCAACTAGTTCTCAACCACTAGATGGAGTCCACCTAGGGACTATTTCGACAGTATGGTCAGTTCCTATTTGTTCATCCGAAACCTTATCTGGAATTTCTTATGTTGAGTCTCAGCAAATTGATCCTTCGCAACAGTATCAATTTGGGCAGTCCAGTCTCGAAAGGCCAATTTTACCTTTAAACACTGGATTGCCACCATATGGGGGGCAGTATGCCTTTTCATTGTTCCCTACGAGAGTACAACCATATGAGAGTTCACAACAGAATTCGGGTCAAGATGGAATCACATCTAGTGGTTGGGTACCAATACTGCCTCAACGGCCAAGAGTTGTATATTCCATACAAATAAATCAACTTGTGTCGAATATTCCCACTGCACCGGCTATTTTGACGGTGTCGCAAGTACAAGCGATACCTGTTGTATGTCAACCTCCAGTCTCTCAGGTCGTAATACAACAGACTCTTGTCTCCGCGACTCAATCACAACCATCGATTAGTGGCTCCTTAACTGAAGCGACTCAAGCTCAAATGAGTACTATAACCCCTCATCTTGGTCAAACATCTAGTATTGGGAAACAACAAATGGTCTCACAGCCATGGCTGGTGCAATATCAACAACCGTAATTCTGGCAAGCTTTCTGAGGACCTGAGCAACAAAAATTTGCAGGTAATGGGCAACTGTATATTCAAAACGATTACCAACAATCACATTATAATGGTTACACCCATCAACCTTATCAAAGTTATCAGCATCAAATACATTATGCTGGTGTTACACTAAAATTTGTCACCATGACTATTTGCAGTCAGTATGGCTCCATCAATTGTCATACTGTCCTCCTTGGCAAGTCTTATACCTCTGCTCCTCATGTCAAACTCCAAGAAAGAGAGAAAGTCCTTAAAAATCAATATAACTCTGGTTACGCAGTTTCTCTTACCCTTACCTGCGTGTACGCACCTTAAGTTCATAATACCTGCGTACTTGTACGCTCTGTCTGTAAAGAGGTGGGTGCGTACTCCTGTAAAGGTCAAAAGGCGCAAGTTTTACTTCAAAAAAGTTACTTGTGGTCAAATCTAGAGCATTCTAGAAGATGGTTTGACGTGGATTGAGTGCCTCTAGATGGTTCATGCATCCCAAAGAAAGAGGAACTTATCCCATGAAGAGGGGAGCTATCCCTTTGAAAGAGGGGCTTATCCCATTCATGGTGGACCTGATTAACTTCCTCCAAAGCATTATAAATACAGGCATTGGGCCAGAGGGAGGAGAGGTTGAAAGCTGAACATTCCTAAGGGTAGATGCTGCTGAAATTAGGAATCCCTTATAGAGCTTGAGAGGAGAGATTCCCATCCTTTCTTAGCTTCATTTGGAAGTGGGTGAGCTGATCAAAGTGAAGGAGAACTCTTGCTGGACCCTGGGAGGGACCTGCACAACACCAAGGCACTGGTTGTAATGGTTTATTTTGTTTCCAATTAATACAATTAAGTTCATTTTTCTCAACAAGTTGTTATATATAATTTGTTTCATAAACTCGGTCTTTATGATGAATATGTTTTATTATATGAGTTATTCAGGTGCTATGTAATCGTTTGCTTGTTAGTGAATGCAGGCTTCAAGGAGAAGGAGGAGCTCATCTGGATTGAAGAGGCTTGGCTGCTACAAACAGCGTTGGACTAAAGGTATGCTTTAAACACCTGGTTGCTTTTATTTTAAATGCATATTTAGGGAAAGATAGTGCTTGATTGTTTTGTTTGTCACTAGAAAGCCTTAGCTTCTAGGGAGGTCAGTTTTGTCCACAAAATTGACTCTTTCCACATGACAAAATGGCGACCATACTAGGGAATCCATGGATTTGATTGATTTCTCTTTTGATTGATACTTTGATTTGAGAAAATTTGATTTCTTTCTGGTTTTTGACTGATTGACTGTGAATTTGGGTGGAATAGCTTAGGGTTGAGTTAGTTTTTATTTTTCTTGATTTTGAGAGCAGTACGCACCCTCTGCGTTAAGCACAGTGCATACCTGTACGCACTTCTGCTTTGTACACAGAGCATGGCTGCACCTGTGCAAACAGGCTGCCTGCGTACCCTGTCAAAAGTCTAGAAATTTTCCATTTTTTCTTTTTTACCTCTTAGATTTTGTTTATAGTTTGTTTTTGCTGCCCAGATCCACTGGTTACCTGTCAAAAGTTTTCATCTAAGATTGTTTCATTAGCATCAAGGGTTTTAGTGAAGTTCATAGAAGTTATAGCCCTAGGTTTGTTTTTGTATTGGTCTTGTAGTGACTTTGGCTTTAGAAGTTGTAAAAACCTTGGATATCCCTGGTCTTTTTAGTCTTCTTAGGAGTCGGACCTTTCATAAAATCCACCTTTGTGATAAACCTACCTTTATGTTGTCTCTTTGCGGAATTTTGAGAAGGCTTGTTGGTTAAGCTGTGAATTTAATTCTTAAGAAAAAGAACAAAAGATTTTTATTTTTGTTTTTGACTGGTTTATGATTCTGCATGAATTAGTCCTTGGTTGAATTGTAACTGAGTAAAACATCCTGGAATTATATTTTGTAGGCTTTTACCTCATTAGATTTTCTTTTAGGTAAATTTCTCTTAGATTTGCTTTTAGGTAAATTTCTCTTAGGTTTTCATAGATCTTAAAATTGATTTTTGTTAAGTAGTTTTACATGCTTTATTAAAATAGGGAAAAATACAAAAAATCTCTTTTGAAAAAGTTTGTTTTAAGTAGCGTTTGAAGTCTTTGAAAAGAGAAAGGAAGTTTTCATGAAATAATTAGTGGTCATGTGTTGTGTGCTTTGGAAAAGATAAAGAGATTGTTTCTTTGATTTTCATTGTTAAGAAAGTTGTCTTTATGAATTTTGCATTCTCCAACTCTCTTAGCTAGGGAATTCATTGAAAAGGAAAGGTAGTTTAAATCATCTTAGGTGCATCTTTTTAGTGGATTTGAGTCGAGTCTACACATCATCAGTTTCATCTCCGCTACCTATTGTCCTAAAAAAAATCCATAAAAATTAACGCTTAAAGTAAAATTAACTTAGTAACTTTTTATTTACTAGGGCTCTGAAACACCAATATAGATCAGGCTAGTGTCTTGGAGTAGGAGAGTAATTAACTCTCCAAGACAGTAAAACCAAACAAGTAGCTTATCTTGCGGTAGAATAAATCCAATAGTTACATTTATGCTCTGGGAAAGCTCCTCTTAAAGGAGAATCACGAGATCGTGTCCAAAACAGTGAGGGGATCAATCCTCCTTCATTGGGAACGACGCCAAATATGCACGTACTACAAACGGTAAACCTCAGATTGACCATTGTCAAGGAGCTTGGGGTCACTTGTCGGTAAACCTTGGATTATTGTCAAGGAACCGGCAAGGGGATTGAGCTTGTTACTCTGCCCTTACGTGCTATCGGATCGTAGACTATTCCCCTAGGTATATTTGTTGCTGTTGGTAACCTTAGTGACTATTATCTTTAGGATTCTACCCAAGGTGACGGTGGAGGGAAGATCCCACTGTACCTGGAGCAGATGTCGGCTAGACTCACTTGGATTTTCTTGGGGGTTCACTTCACTCGAGACGGTTAAAGTGGAGGAACTTGTGCCAGTCTATTCATTAAGCAGGTTGCCGGGGTAACTGTTCCACCCGCCACTTCTGTACTGAATTCTGCGATGTTGGATTTCATCACCAACTAGTGTTTTCAGTCCGGAAGGTTACTGTTTGTGTATGGTTTGACGCCCTAGATTCTTTAGGCGTGTGATTTGAATTTGTTTGGTTCTTTAGAGACTTTAGGCGGTCTGCTTTGAGATTTTACTTTGTTTGCGTGTGCAGTAGTTAAAATTTTTAACTGTGGCTGAATTACCGAGATAGTCCCGTAGACTTCAGGGCCAGTCTCCTGAGGTTGTAACCGTGGACAATTTGTTGAGGAAGTCCCATAGACTTCGGGGCCAACCTCCTGAAGACGTCTCAGGTCATTATGAAGGTTTGAAAGTCCTCGTAACTCCTAGTGGCAGTAAAGTAGGTTCACCTGAAGAAGGAGAGTCTTCGTTGGTAGTTCATCCTGATTACCAAACTCTAGAAACAGGTTATAATCCTAAAGCTATTTCGGTTTCCAAACTTGCTGGTAGTTTTTCTTCTACTAGTGATATAGGTGAAGAACCTAAGATATCTGAACCTGTTACTCCAACATCGGGGTTAGTCTCTCCAACTTCTAGTGCTCCTGATTCACCTAGGGTAGAAAGAGTCATCACCGAAAATCTTCCTTCTGGTTTGATAGCTATTGAAGAACTTGCTCCAGAAGAAGAAATAAGCGTCCCTATCCTTGAGAATCAACCTACTATTGATCTAAGGGAGCGTGAATCCATTTTTTATAGTCCACCTAGAAGTACTACTTGGTATCTTTCTTTAACTAATTATTTGGACAACTCAGGGTTAAGTTTTTTCCACCTCGTGCTCCTTATCCACCTAGAGGTCTTTATACTCCCGTAAATATGTCAGGTCAGTCGTCCATGTTTACTCAATCGCCTGAATACTTTTTGTATGGCGGTCCTTCTGTTCCCTCTAGGTATCAGTCACTTTCTGGTACTTTTGCGGGAGCATCTCCTCAACCAATTGAACATGGGTTATTAACTGGAAACAATGGTAATAAACCGTTGAGCGTAGGAGACATTTACATGATGTTAGGTTCTATTCCCAATTCTAAACCTCAAGGTGGCCAGTTACTGCCTAGGGGGCAGCCTCAATTAACGCTTGGGGGGCAACCTCAAGGTACACAAATTGTGTCTGGGGGCAACCTCAAGGACAGTATGTATCCATGGTGCAGTACATTCCTCAAGGTCAACCCCAGCCTCAATATGTACCCCAAGGTCAACCTCAGTATCAATTTATACCTCAAGGTCAACCCCAGTATCAGTACCTACCTCAAGGGTATCTACCCCAAGGTCAGTACTCGAGCCAAGGTTTCCAACCACCCCAAGGTCAATCTTATGTTCAAGGAACGGGAAATGTACCTTTCAATTATCAATCCTACCCTCAATCCGGTTATGGATCTCAATATCCTCAACCTATTATGGGTCAATACCCCGGAATGAACATAGTGTGGGATCCATCGCAAATTAACCAGGTGTTGCAGCCAAGTGTACAGTTGTCATCTCAAATTGGACAACCTTTAGCTTCTGGTTCACCCCAGCAACCAGTCCAGTCTAATATTCAAACTTCTGTACCTTCGGTAGTTTCTCAGTCTGGGTCTATTTCGCCTCGTACTCCATCTCAAACGATTGCTGCAACTACCGCAACATCTGTTCAATCTACCCCACTTACTTCTGGAGTATCGACAGCTCCGGTTTCTACTGTCTCTGTATCTACTCCTCAAACATCTTTACCATTGTCTGGATCCACGATTCAAACTACGGTTCAGATGCCTGTAGGGCAACTTGGTTTAAGTACGGTTGTCACTAGTCAACCACAATTCATTTATCAACCGTACCAGGGACAGTACCAATACGGTCCTACTGTCCAGCAGCCAGTTTACCAGTATCAACCGTATCCTGGGTACACTTATCAACATTCACAACGACCCCAGTACGGTCCGGTTAATCCTGGTTTTCTAGGAGGATACAATATCCCGAACGCAACTCCGATTCCTAGTTATCCTGGATATCCTCCTCCTGGGACTGGTCTCGTGACCCAGAGTTTTAGGGATCCTAATCGGTAATTACCATTTATCGCAACTTTCAATTTACCAGACTTATCGCGCCTAACGAACGATCCAATCAATTATCTTCCGTTTTGGCCGCCAATGCCAAATAAGTTGCCCAGTGACATTCCCAAGTTCGAAGGTAAGTCTCGAGAGGACCCGTCGAATCATGTGATGACTTACCACCTATGGTGTGCCTCTAATTCCATCTCGGATGATTCGATCTGCTTACGTCTTTTCCAGCGTACTCTCATTGGTCTTGCGGCCAAGTGGTACATTGAGTTACCACGGGCCTCTTTTTATAATTTTAGCCAGTTAGCTACCTCATTTTTAACTCATTTTCAGTTGTCGGTCAGATATGATAATGGCACAGAGTTACTAGCTTCATTAAAACAATCGATGTCCACATATATTTCCGATCATATTCATGAATGGAGACGTCGAAGGCGGTTAGTGAAAGTTTTTATCCCGGACCAGATCTTAGCTGAATGGTTTGTTAAATCATTGTTACCCAAGATTACTGAAGACGTAGCTAAGGCCGAAGTAGTTACTGAGGAGCAAGTGATTGCTCAAGCGCAGTACCTTGACTTAGTTTATACTCAGCCAGGTACGTTACACAAAAAGATCCCAGATCTTCCTAAGTCAAATCAAATCGCTGCTGCTCCTTCGGGATCTCATGCTGCTGATGGCATGATTGGTACGGTGAACACTAAAAGTAAGAAGAAGTCTTCCAAGAATTCTTCTCCTATTATAACCTTACCAGACTCCCCGACAGGAGATTCTTCTGCTGAAGTTTCCGTCGATATTCACGCTGTAGAGTCATCTACGGCTAAATCAAAATCCGGTGGGAAAAAGAAAGGCAAGAAGAAGAATAAAGCAGACAAAACTCCAAAGGAGAAAACTGAAAAGTCAGAAACCAATGACGAAAAACGCAAACCTCGATATCCTTGTCTTATTTGCGAAGAGGATCATTTTACAAGAGATTGCCCTCATCGGGCAGAGGTTGCGAAGATTGTCAAAGGTTCCCAAACTCCTGCTGTTTTGAAAGATCCATTTCCAAAGCAGGAGAGTAAGATGATAGGTTCTTCCTCGAGTGCCAGTGAAGAACCCATATTGATGATGTCCCATGTAAGGATTGCGACTCGATTGCAAGATTATGGTAGTAAAAGTCCTGTTGATGGCAAAGAAGCAGAATCTTCTCATTCTAATCCATCAACCTCAGCTCCCGGTTCTGATCCACTACAGATCGAGAAACCTAACCCAGACTTAGTAATCAAACTGCCCGCCAAGGGTATACTTCGAAAGTCTGCTTTCAATCCACATGCGAGAGCGGCCCAGAATTATAACATTGTTGAGGACTTAGCTATTTCACCCTCAGCAATGTCGGCTTTGGAAGTGCTGCAATCATGCCCAGCACAACGCAAATTACTTTTGTCGGCTATAGGAGTTGTTGATGTTCAGGACCTGAATCTAATAATCTTTGATCTAGAAAATAGTACACCGCATTTGCCTCATCAAATGGCTTTCCAGATCCCAGTGATAGTCAAAAACAGGCCTATTCATCGGACTGTAATTGATGAGGGAGCTTCCACGTGTATTATGTCGATACAATGTTGGAGATCGCTTGGTTCTCCTTCACTAAATCAATCCCTGACAATTCTTAAGGCCTTTGATGGCTGTGGGTTCCATCCTTTTGGCATTCTACAGGATTTGCCTATAGGGGTTGAAGGAAAAACCGTTAGTCTGGATGTGGAGGTGGTTGATGCCTCTCTAGACTACAACCTTCTCTTGGGTCGAAGTTGGTCTTATGCTATGACAACGGTCGTTTCATCGGTCTTTCGAGTAATAAAGTTTCCACATAATGGCAAGATCGTAACCATAGACCAGCTGGCTTACTTTTCATCCGACCCAGCCTCTTCAGAGAGTATTCAGCATGTTGGTAAAACGACTATCCCATATAGGGATGTTGGAGTAGGATTAGTTAAAGATGTCGGTTTACTGGGAACTTTTCCTTTTCCTCCAATCAACGCATTGTCTTCGTTTGCATCCATTCATATGATTACATCAGACACCATTGTTTATGACGATCCTTGGATCATTCCTTCTGAATCTGAGATAGACTCATTTGGTGATGCTATGCCTTTGAGTCCATATGAAATTGCCTATGAAGCCGTGCAGTCTTTTACCGACCCGTGTTCAACCAAAATTGACCAAATGAATGTGGTCCGTGAGGAATCACTTTTCACATCAACCTCGGAGTTAATAGCGTTTCCCGAAGTTGTGTCATCTGACAAGCAACTTCGTGAAGTCCTGTGTGTAGACAATTTACCATGGGAAGATCTCCATCACAGATCTTCGTTTTTACTTGAGGATGATCATTTTGAAAATGATTTTTCATCAATCTATACAGCTGAATATGTCAAAGAAGCTCAGAATCCAATGAAACATCCTGATTCAGAGCTAAATTTGGGAAACATTTCTCGAACTATTCCCATTGACATTTCAATCAAGTCTGGAATTGTTGAGAACATTCATATAGGTGCCTCATGTACAGATGACGAAATTCAGACATATAAGGCCCTATTTCAAGAATTCAGCGACGTGTTTGCCTGGTCCTATGAGGAAATGCCAGGAATTGATCCCTCGATTGTTGTTCATGAGATCAAGACTTACCCGGACGCTAAACCCGTCCGGCAACGTTTGCGTCAGATTCACCCACGAAAAGCGGCTGCAATTAAAGCAGAAGTTGAGAAATTGTTGAAAGCAGGGTTCATTTATCCAATCCCGTTAACGGATTGGGTATCGAATATTGTTCCGGTTAACAAAAAACAGGGAACAATAAGAATATGTATCGATTATAGGGACATTAATCAAGCTTGTCCAAAGGACAACTACCCAACACCCTATATCGATCAAATAATTGATGATTGTGCCGGCAGTGAAGTATTTTCCTTTATGGACGGTTTTTCCGGCTACAATCAAATCAATATTCTACCTGCCGATCAACCAAAAACGGCTTTCATTTGTCCATGGGGGACATTTGCTTATTGAAAATTACCTTTTGGGCTTAAGAATGCCGGAGCAACTTTTCAAAGGGCGATGTCTTATGCGTTTCATGACATCAAACACATTGTGCAACTGTATCTCGATGATTTTCCCGCTCATTCATTACATCGAGCTGACCACCTTGTCCATTTATGAGCAAACTTTATGAGGTGTAGGAATTATCGAATTCGGTTGAACCCACACAAATGTGTCTTCTGTATACAAGTGGGTCGATTACTGGGATTTGTAGTTTCGAAAGCCGGCATTCGCGTTGATCCCTCGAAGGTAGAAGCTATCATCAAATTGCCTCCTCCTTCGAGTCTTCGCCAACTCCAAAGTTTGCAGGGGAAAGCAAACTTTTTATGACAATTCATTACTAACTACGCCGAGGTTACAAAGGGTTTTACACGGTTGTTGAAACAGAACGCTTAATTCTCTTGGGATGAGATAGCTCAGAAATCTTTTGATGCACTCAAGCACACGTTGACCCATGCACTGTTGCTGCATCCTCCCAACTACAACCAGGATTACTTTTTGTACCTCGCCGCCGCTCATTCCACCATTGGAATGGTATTAGTTCAGGAAGATGAATTCGGAACGGAACATGTGATATATTACCTTAGTCGGACGTTAAATCCAACTGAGCTCAAATATTCACATGTGGAGAAATTGGCATTGGCAGCCATTCAAGCTTTCCAACGTTTTCGTCACTACATTTTACTCCGTAAAACTACAGTCATTTCGGATTGCAACCCTATGATCTACATTTTGACTAAACAATTGCTAGGGGGCAAGTACTCTAAATGGATTTTTATCCTGCAGGAGTTCGACTTGGAGTTTGAGAAATCTAAGTCTAAGAAATCTTTAGTTTTTGCGGAGTTAATGTGTGACTTCCCGTGTGCTGACACGGAAACTGTGACAGAGGAGCCCATTGCAGATGAATCTTTGTTTCTAATCAACACTTTAGATCCGTGGTATGGGGATATCATCGTCTATCTCCAGACCCAATCCTTCCGGCCCGAAGTTTCAAAGTTGGAACGTCGGAAAATTCGATTCCAGTCCCAACAGTACAAAATTATTGGAGATACTCTTTATCGTCGTGGGGCAGACTTGGTTTTTCGACGTTGCTTAACTCACGAAGAAGCTGAAAGGGTTCTGAATGACTGTCACTCTGGAGTGTGTGGCGGTCATATGTCTAGGTATGCCACAGCCCAAAAGATATTGCGCGCTGGCTACTTCTGGCCGTCCTTGTTTAAAGATTGTATTACTGCGGTTCGAAAATGCCACAACTGTCAAGTGTTTGATCGAAAGATGCGCGCTCCACCTGCTCCTCTCCACCCTATAATTGTCGTTGGTCCTTTTGCTAAATGGGGTATCGATTTTATTACATGTAACCCTCACTCGGCTGGGGGGCATGCGTATATCATCCTTGCGGTAGATTATTTTACTAAGTGGGCCGAGGCGATGCCTACATTCGAGGCAGACTGCAAGACACCTGCAATTTTCATGTTCAATCACATAATTGCTAGGTTTGGTGTCCCACAAGCGATAATCACTAACCATGGGTGACATTTTCGAAACATTATGATGACAGAACTTACAGGCCAGCTTGGTTTGCGTCACGATAGTTCAACTCCTTATTATCCACAAGCGAATGGTCCGGTTGAGTCCATCAACAAAGTTTTAGTTATCATGATCTGACGAATCATTGGTATTCATCGGTCGAATTGGCACAACATGTTATTTTTAGTGCTTTGGGCGTACCGAACCTCAGTGAAAACATCAACAAGGTTCACTCCTTTCCAACTAGTTTATGGTTTGGAAGTTGTGCTACCCATTGAATGCGAAATCCCATCACTGCAAATGGACATCGAGTTACTTCCAGCTACTTCCGAAGAGGAGAAGCATTTATTATACTTAGCTCAATTAGATGAGAATCGACGTGATGCTGCATTGGCGATGGAGACTCATGCGAAACGTATGAAAGCTCAGTATGATCGAAACGTGACCCCTCGAAATTTTTCGGAAGGAGACCTATTGTTATTATATGATCAAGCTAATGATAAATTAGGTGCTGGAAAATTCGTTCCTATGTGGCATGGGCCCTATATTTTCAAGCGAAAGCTAGCAAAAGGGGCCTATGAGCTGGTAGACTTTGACGGGGACTCTTTAGGTAAACCCAGAAATAGTCTTTACTTGAAGAGGTATTATGCTTAAAAGATGGGTATGGATAATTTTTAGTTAGGTTAGGTCTTTCTTTCTAGCTGGTGTGTTTGTTAGTTTAGACAGTGTGCTTAGCTTAGAGAGTGTGTTTTCGTCGTTATTCTGGCTTATCTTGGTTTTACTCTTGATATTGCAGATGTCGATGCCTCTCCAAACATACATTGGATTTGCTGATGGTGCTTGTCATAGTACACGGAATATCTCTTCCGCAGCTTGGGTTATCTATTCACCCTCTGACGAGTTAGTTTCTATGCATGGGGTAAGCCTCGGTCAAACAACAAACAACATTGCCGAGTACAGTGCAGTGATTGAGTTATTGTCTGAATCTATTTCATTTAGGATTCGGAGTTTGATAGTCAGGTTAGATTCTGAACTCGTTGTATTACAGCTTAATAGAGTGTATGCCATTAGAAATCCAGTGTTATTAAGGTTATTTTTGAGAGTGCGTCTCTTGGAACGTGAGTTTGATTACATTGGATATCAGCATATTCCAAGGTCTTTAAATACATTAGTAGATGCAATTGCTTCTCAAATGTTAAATAGACATTTGCAATAATCATATATGTAAATTTAAAAACATTTCATCACACATGTTTAACAAGATAAGCCGGTAATAATGATATATATATATAGATAGGAGTGTGTCAAAAATACATCGTCTTCGATCATAGGTTGAAAAACACCTTATGATTGGCAAAAATGATAAGTACAAAAAACCAAAATGTCACGTGTCTACAAAACGACCATCCAATCACTGGTGATGATCTCTATATGACACCACTGCACGGGCCACCCTACACAAGAACCTCCTAAAAGGTCCTGGGACCCCGACTACATAGCGCTGAAGCCTGATAGGAATATCATCTATAGTAGTCTCCGGTATATCTGTTGTAAGACGCTCTAGGTCTTGTTCCAACTCAGCTAAAGTCTCTGTGGCCTCGTCCTGTGGGGCCGGCGCTGCTGCAGCTGGTAGTCTCCTCTCGAAAGGCCGGATATTGGCTGGACGACGTGGGCCTACATCTGCATTTTGAAAATTATTACTATTATTTTTGAGACGATATAAAAAACAAACAAAAAAATAAATAGTTTAAAAAACTTGTGGAAAATGAAGTTACCTGTGTCATCCCATTGTTCTCCCGGTGGAAGAACCATGTCCGGATCTCCACGAAAATCAACTCCGACATAAGGAAAATCCTGTATAGAAAAGACCTAGTCCTCTAACCAGTGAAAGTACTCCAGAGTAAATCGGACAACCTCCGTGCCCTCATCAGGATGACGGGCCATAACCACAACCCATCGCATCAATTTGGGCTCTCGGGGAAGCCCAGCCTCAATAGTGAGCTGCTGTGGGATCAGCATCGGAACCCTCTCTAAGCCAAAACTCACAACTAAAGGCCCATACCCAAAAGTCTTTAGCTGTCCGTTTTTGGCTCTAGTCAGTTGGCCCTTTAAATTGGCCAACACAGCATCACACCAGTTGAAAATGGTACCTCGATAGCAATCAATCGCCATCCGCATCTGGGATCCAGTAGCAATGTGTAAAGCGGAAGCCCCACAAAGTCTGGTAACAGTAAAAGCAATCACCATAAGTTCAGGGCGGGATATAGTTTTGATCTCTATCCCCTTCTCCTGAGACTGAGTGTTACACCACTCTAGTCGGAGACTAGCGATGGACTGGCCACCCGGCCTAGTCCCGAACAGAGTCAAGTGTTCGCCTCTCTTGGGCAAACCAGTGAGAAAGTAGATATCTGAGGGCTCTATCTCGAGCTGGTGCCCTCCAATATAAAAACACTGGTCCTGAATGTTCCATCTTTCTACCAGCCACTCTAGAAAGTGCACTTGGGCCCTCATGCCAGGTATGGCCCAGTATTTATAAAGGCCGCATGCCTTCAAAGCATCATGATGGTTGATGATTAATGGCTGCCAAATCAACATCTTCATGCTCTCTCTCATGCCAATCAAGCATGGTGAACAATCTACACACCAGAAAACATCCATTAGAATCCATGAAATCAAAATTTTTTGGTCCAATTTAGAGAATTTGGGGTTTGAAAACTCTTTGCGCGGAGTACGCACCCCGCCTTTAGGAACAGAGCGTGGGTACGCAGGTTCCCTTAAGGCAAGGTGCGTACGCCCGACATTTTCCCAACTGAGAAAATGTCGGGGTACGCGGGTCCCTAGTGTGGCACCTGCGTACCCCGAAAGGCGGTTCTTGAAACCCCAAAGCCTCCAAAAAATGAAATCTAGGGCCTAAAAACGAATTCTAAATGGATGAAAATGAAGAGGAGGATGTTCAAAATTACCTGAAAGAGACGGCGTTCGATTTCGACGGTCGGATTCTCCGCAATGTCCACGGGAAGTTTCTTGCCAAAAGCCCTTTTTCTCTCCTCAACAGTAAAATGGTAAAAATGAATTGGTAAAAGCTCTTTTTATAGGTTTTTTGGGTAAATAAATGGTAAATTTGTTTATTTTTCACCATAAAAAGGTATTTTTCAAAGTATTTTTATCTATCTTCAACAGGTATGAGTAATGTGTTGGTTTTTGTGCAGGATAAAGGATTTTCAGGGAAAATTGTCATTTTTTACAAACAAAAACATCAGAGTCATCTTTAAGCCCTTTTCTGACTCCTAAAACATGAAAAGATTGCCGAGTGTCTCTTTTACACTCATTAAAACGGA
The DNA here is from genome assembly GCA_031772625.1 of Pinus tabuliformis. Lineage (NCBI taxonomy): Eukaryota > Viridiplantae > Streptophyta > Pinopsida > Pinales > Pinaceae > Pinus > Pinus tabuliformis. Next base: position 264,550,087 of record CM062811.1, read on the forward strand.
ATTAAAAGACAGTCCTCTTATAGCCCTTTTCTGACCGTAAAAACATGAAAAGATTGCCGGATTTTTGTCGTTTCAAATTCGATATTGGAAATAAAATGACGTGTCCTTGATCGCTTTTTACTTTTCAGGTCAGAGACACTAATCATGAAAGTACTCCTTGGTCGTAAAGATCAAGTGGTTCTCTCAAGTATTATTTTATACTTTTTCGGGCTTGGGAGACACAAATTTACGAAAAAGGTCAACCCTGGAGTCTTCTTAAGTTTTTTCAGACTCTCTAAAATTGAAAAACGCCGAGTTTCTCCTATACTGGACTCGTTAAAATTCCACAGTAAAGGACCTGTTCGATTACAAACAGGAACGGACCACTCCTTCTTAGGGTTCGAATCTAAACTAAGTTGGACTCATCCGAAGGATGAGCTTATAATCAAGCAAATGTTATCCTCCTCAAGCTTGTAAAAAAATAAAGAGGTACTTGCCAGAAATGGTGGGGGAAAAGAGAGAAAAATGAGCCTATTTTTTATCCTCTGTCTTAGAAAAACCTTATCACCACTCTTGAACACGACACTTTTCATTCACCTGGGTTGGGAAATCCTTTGCCTAATAGTTGATCAAACCACATTGAAAGTCTGTTTCCGGGTATTAACTTTGGGTCAATTGTCACCAAGCCATCTGTTGTGTCGTTATGTGTTCAAGAGGTCACTGCAAATAAACCATTCATCTGCAAAATACCTGTCATCCATCCTGACCATCCCTGAGTCAGTCCTTACAGCTACATTTCTTCAACTTGATCTATGATTTCGTGTTGTGGGCTTGCCTGCAATGGGTCGCTTTCTATCGACATCAGCACATTATCTAGAAAGATGACCTAGAAATCGTCAGTACCTTGAAATCTGCATGCATCAATGGCAGGTTTCTCACCTTTGACGACAGTTTACATCATTGACTTTCGATCGAAGGATTCCGTGACATGTTCGACATCAACACATTCATTCACATCTCATGGATTGTACTGAGTACTTTGAGAACCATTGACATCACTGGTGGTCTCTCTCACACTTGTTAACAGTTTACATCATCGACTGGTAATCAAGTGGTTTCTACCATGTTCGACATCAACTCATTTATTCGCATGGATAGAATCGTACTATTCCGGGAAGTAGAAATGAAGACCCTGGATCTAGTTTCCACCATCCAGGCTGCAAGGAGTTTTGTATTCATTATACAGTAGACTAATCATAAACAGATGACTGCGTCCATACTGTGTCTACATGAGTCTATGATTATGATGTACTGCGAAATCATTCCTATATCAAAGCAGTAGTTAGTTTGTTAGTTAAAGTTTTTGATCTGAGTATGGGAATGCCTACCTCAGCGATGATATGGTTTCATATATGTATTTTGTGTTGAATATTTGCAGGTTCCAACTGGGCTCTCCACAAGATAATCCTTGAAATGATAAAGTGCTTCACCCTTCCTAGATGATATGAAACCCTAATCTACTACAGGCTTCGCACTTTAGGGGGCAATCTGTTACACTAAAATTTGTCACCATGACTATTTGCTGTCAGTATGGCTCCATCAATTGTCATACTGTCCTCCTTGGCAAGTCTTATACCTCTGCTCCTCATGTCAAACTCCAAGAAAGAGAGAAAGTCCTTAAAAATCAATATAACTCTGGTTACGCAGTGTCTCTTACCCTTACCTGCATGTACGCACCTTAAGTTCATAATACCTGCGTACTTGTATGCTCTGTCTGTAAAGAGGTGGGTGCGTACTCCTGTAAAGGTCAAAAGGCGCAAGTTTTACTTCAAAAAAGTTACTTGTGGTCGAATCTAGAGCATTCTATAATATGGTTTGATGTGGATTGAGCGCCTCCAGATGGTTCATGCATCCTAGAGAAAGAAGAACTTATCCCATGAAGAGGGAAGCTATCCCTTTGAAAGAGGGGCTTATCCCATTCATGGTGGACCTAATTAACTTCCTCCAAAGCATTATAAATATAGGCATTGGGCCAGAGGGAGGAGAGGTTGAAAGCTGAACATTCCTAAGGGTAGATGCTGCTGAAATTAGGACTCCCTTATAGAGCTTGAGAGGAGAGATTCCCATCCTTTCTTAGCTTCATTTGGAAGTGGGTGAGCTGATCAAAGTGAAGGAGAACTCTTGCTGGACCCTGGGAGGGACCTGCACAACACCAAGGCACTGGTTGTAATGGTTTCTTTTGTTTCCAATTAATACAATTAAGTTCATTTTTCTCAACAAGTTGTTATATATAATTTGTTTCATAAACTCCTTGGTCTTTATGATGAATATGTTTTATTATATGAGTTATTCAGGTGCTATGTAATCGTTTGCTTGTTAGTGAATGCAGGCTTCAAGGAGAAGGAGGAGCTCATCTGGATCGAAGAGGCTTGGCTGCTACAAACAGCGTTGGACTAAAGGTATGCTTTAAACACCTGGTTGCTTTTATTTTAAATGCATATTTAGGGAAAGATAGTGCTTGATTGTTTTGTTTTTCACTAGAAAGCCTTAGCTTCTAGGGAGGTCGGTTTTGTCTGCAAAATTGACTCTTTCCGCATGACAGCTAGTATGCAAAGACCCACGGCTCAGGCGATCCCATCTTATCCTGGGTATGCTTTGCCAAACCTGAATCAACAATTGCCTTTCGTAGCAACTTTAGAATTACCAGATCTAAATCGACTAATAAATGATCCAATTGCTTATGCCCCTTAGTGGCCAATGATTCCTCTTAAACTTCCATCAGATATTCCTAAATTTAATGGAAATCCGGGTGAATATCCATTGAATCATGTGATGACCTTTCATATGTGGTGTTTGTCCAACACTCTCAATGATTATTCGATTAGGCTTCGCTGTTTTCAGAGAAATTTAACTGGTTCGGTAGAAAAATGGTACATCGAATTGCCTAGAGCTTCATTCGATAGATTTAGTGCCCTTGCCACCACCTTTTTAACCCATTTTAAGTTACCCATAAGATACGGAATAGGAATGGAGATTCTTACCAATTTTAAGCAGACGACAGCCACTCACATATCTGATCATATTCATGAGTGGTGACGTCAGCATAGAATGGTAAAGACATATGTTCCTAATCAGCTGTTAGCTGAATAGTTTATTAATTCATTGTTACCTTCTATTACACAAGATGTGGCCAAGGGAAGATGAAGGGCAAGCCATTGCTCGTGCACAATATCTAGACTTGATCTATACTCAGTCTGGCACACTCTACGACAAAATTCCTGATGCTCCTAGACCGGAGTTTTCCGTTCCTCCTCCTCCTAAATCGAATAGGGACTCTCATGCCAGTGACGGTGTGATTGGCACCTCAAGTATGCAAACCACAAAGGCTACATCTGGTAAAGCCCTTGGAGTTTCCAGTAAAAAAGAAAATGAAAAACTTCCTGCCTCAGAGGTCAATTCCGTGTCGACCAACAAAGGCAGAGAACAGAAGCAACCAAGGGGCAAGAAGAAAGGGAAAAGCAAGAAGAAGAAACATGAAGATTCGACTCCTGAAAAATCTTTTGGAAACCCTTCTGGGCAACGAAACCTAGTTGTCCATGTCTCATATGCGATGAGGACCATTGGATGAGAGATTGTCCACATAAAGCTGAGATTAAGAAGTTCTTCAAGAGTTCAAAAACCTCAGCGGTATTGACTAATCCGTTTCCAAACCTAGAAACCAATCTTGTTGCTAGCGAAAATGCTTTCCCATCCCAAGTGCTTATGTTTTCCATTTCGAAGCAGCAAAATGATGCTTTGATATCGACAGGGAATAAAGATTACGAGAATCCACAGCTGTCGAACAATAAGGCTGCAGATCAACCTAGTAGTTCGACAACAACTTCAACTAAAGTTGTACCACCCATCATTCCTGATCTAACGATAAAGTCATCGAAGGGAGTAGTACACAAATCAACATTTAATCCTTGTGCTCGAGTAGCACAAAATTATAATATTGTAGAGGATCTGGCCCAATCGCCATCCACTATGTCGACACTTGAAGTACTGCAAAATTTCCCCTCCTAAAAGCAGGCTCTATTATCAGCAATAGGTGGGATTGACCCAGTGGATTCCAATTTTGTGGCCTTTACTCATAAAGGATACGAACTCCAGTTACTGGCTCAACTCGCTTTCCTCATCCAAGTGAAATCCCTCAATAAAACTGTTCATCGAACAATTATTGATGAGGGGGCATCTACATGTATTACGCCAATGAGTTGCTGGAAAACATTAGGCTCACCAACCTTGTCGTGATCATCAACGACATTAAAAGCATTCGATGGATGAACATACACTCTGTAAGGGATTTTAAGTAACTTGCAAGTTGAACTGGGGGGAAAAACAGTAGAAATTGATGTCGAAGTTATCGATGGAAACCTCGATTACAACATCCTACTGGGAAGGCCCTGGATTTATGCTATGGCTACTGTTGTGTCAACATACTTTAGAAAGATTGCATTTCCTTTTCAAGGAGGAATTACAATCATTGACCAACAAACCTTTCTCCCCAACAGTTCACAAGTTACGGGAAGCATCCCAATGATCCATGGAAGCTCTCAATCACTTCAAAATATTGGAGTAGGCCTCCTAAAAGACCCTACCTTGATGGGTACTTTTTCTCTACCGCCTCCGAGTAATCTGGCGGAAGTAGCCACAGTGGAAACCTACAATATGGTATCTTCTATATCTAAAAAGATTCAGAAGATTTCCAAACATGATGTTAGCATGGATCATCACTAGGTATTGCCTCCAAGCCCAATAGAAATATTGTAGCAATCAATTTTCTTGGCCTAGGCGGCAAACCCAAATCAACGCTCATCGAGTGTTTGGGTAGATAGGTCTAAGGAATATGGCACCTCTTCAGATCCTTGGTCGCATGTACATTCTACAGACGAAGGAATCATTCAGTCAATGATGATAGGAGAGGCACCATGGGAAGATTACCACCATCATTTCCATCTTCTGAATTATCACGAAGATTGTTCCAGCGACCTTAATCATCCTTCAATTTTTGATTTTCTATCAAATACTATAAATACGGTAGATTCTGAGCGAAATCTATCCAATATTGAAGTAACTATCACCATAAATATCTTTACCAAACTAGATGTTGTAGAGAGTATTCATGTCGGCAAATCTTGTTCTTCTTCAGAACTGGAAATATATTACGCTCTCTTTCGCGAGTTCAGAGATGTCTTTGCATAGTCATATGAAGAAATGCCAGGCATTGACTCGAGCATAGTTGAACATGAAATCAAGATGTATCCAGATGTCAAACCAATATGACAATGGCTTTGGTAGGTGCACTCGAAGAAAGCCGTTGCCATCAAGGAAGAAGTTGAAAAATTTTTACATGCTGGTTTCATTTACCCGGTTCCTCTAACTAATTGGGTATCGAATATTGTTCCTGTGATGAAAAAACAAGGAACGATTAGAGTGTGCATTGATTACAGGGATGTAAATCAAGCTTGTCTAAAGGACAACTACCCTACACCCTTCATCGACCAGATAAATAATGAATGCACCGGATGCGAATTCTTTTCATTCATAGATGGATGCTCTGGGTATAGTCAAATTATTATCTACCCACAGGACCAGTCGAAGACTACATTTATATGTCCGTGGGGCACATTCGTGTACCGCAAGTTACCTTTCGATTTAAAGAATGCAGGGGAAACTTTTCAGAGGGCTATGAATTATGCCTTACATGACATCGAAAACATCGTTCAACCATATCTCGACGATCTTCTGGCTCATTTGCAAAAGTAGACTGATCATCTGTAGCATTTGAGAGCTATATTTCTATGTTGTCGACACTACAAGATACGACTCAATCCGCACAAGTGTGTGTTTTGTGTCGGTTCTGGTCGTTTACTTAGCTTTGTGGTTTCTAAGGATGGGATTCAACTCAACCCATGTAAGGTTGAGGCGATCATCGATATGCCTCCACTGTCAAATTTGCTCTAGATTCAAAAACTCCAAGGGAAAGCCAACTTTCTGAGGAGATTCATTGCAAATTACGCCGAACTTGCTAAAGGTTATACACATCTTTTGAAAAAAGAAGTTCCCTTTAACTGGGATCAAGTTGTGCAAGCTTCCTTTGATGCTCTAAAGGAATCCCTAATAAAAGCATCATTAATGTACGCTCCTGACTATCAAAAAGACTTTAACCTGTATCTAGCTACCGTAGATACGACCATTGTAATGGTTTTAGTTCAAGAAGACAATGGAATTGAACATCCTGTCTATTATTTAAGTCGAAACTTAAATGATATAGAAATAAAAATACTCCTATGTTGAAAAGCTGGCTCTTGCATCTGTTCAAGCAGTACAAAGATTTCGACACTATATCCTCTTTTGCAAAACTACCATTTTGTTAGATTGCAACCCAATGACTTACATTCTATTGCATCAGTTACTTGGGGGCAAATATTTGAAATGGATAGCCATTTTACAAGAGTTTGATCTGGAATTCGTAAAATCCAAATCAAATAAATCTCTGGTTTTCACGGAGTTAATATGCAACTTCCCATCATCGTCGAATGATTCAACATCCAGAACATCAATCATTGATGAATCTGTGTTTCTGATATTGTCGAGCGATCCGTGGTATGGAGATATAATCATCTATCTCCAAACCCAAACATATAGGCCTAACACCTCTCACCTGTGACAATGACGTACTCGATACCAAGCAAAAGACTACATGATCGTCAGTGATACACTTTACTGTCGTGGTATCGATACAGTTTTGCGAAGGTGCCTCACCCATGAGGAGGCCGAAAAATTCCTGAATGATTGTCATTCAGGTGCGTGTGGGGGGCATCAATCTGGTTACGCTATGACACAAAAGATTTTACGAGCAGGTTACTTCTAGCCAATAATGTTCAAAGATTGCATAACCACAGTCAGAAGTTGCCATGCTTGTCAAATCTTCGACCGCAAAACCAGAATACCACCCACACCTCTGCATCCAGTAGTTGTTGTTGGGCCATTCACCAAATGGGGCATAGATTTCATGACATGTAACCCCACCACAGCCGGGGGGCATGGGCATATCATAGTCATAGTTGACTATTTTATGAAATGGGTTGAGGTGATGCCTACATTAAACAACAATGGCGAAACAACTGCTCTTTTCTTTTTCAATCATGTAGTCTCCAGATTTGGTGTTCCACAAGCTATAGTCACAGATCATGGATCACATTTCTGCAATCATATGATGGTCAAATTGGCTGCCAAATTAGGACTGTCCCACGACAATTCTGCTCCGTATTATCTGCAAGCTAACAGGCAAGTTGAGGCCATCAACAAAGTCCTGAAGAACATGCTGCAAAGGATGATTGGAGTCCACAAATGGAGTTGGCACCTAATCCTATAATCAGCCTTGTGGGCATATAGGACATTAGTGAGAAATGTAACTAGATTTAAACCCTTTCAGCTGGTGTATGGCCTGGAAGCGGTCTTACCAATTCAGTGTGAGATTTCATCTCTCAAGCTTGTAGTCTAACTTCTCCATGGAACTTCAGAGGAAGAGGCTTGTTTCTTGGAACTAATCCAATTGGATGAAACCTGTCGTGATGCCTCCTTGGCTAATGAAGCTCATAAGAAACAAATCAAGGCACAGTTTGACAAGAATGTCAAACCCCGTGTCTTCTCAAAAGGCGACTTGGTCTTACTTTACGACCAGGAATCCGATAAATTGGGAGCAGGTAAGTTCCAATCATTATGGATGGGTCCCTACATTGTTAAATGAGTCTTAGCAAAAGGAGCCTACGAGCTAGTAGATTATGATGGGATTCCACTGTCACAACCCCGAAACGGGTTGTACCTTAAGCGTTACTATGCTTGACTAAGTGTAGTAATCTCTTTAGATGCTTTTGTTAAATTTTTGTTTTCGTCAAGAGTGATCATCTTGGTTAGGTAATCCACTTTTACATTTGTTGCAGATATCGAACCTAATGGAATCATTTGTTGGATACGCCGACGGAGCTATTCATAGTACGCGGAACCTATCTTCTATAGCCTTGGCCATTTTTGATCCAAGCGGCGAGTTGGTGAGTTTCATAAGGGTATGTATTGGTCGATCAACGAACAACATCACTGAATATAGTGCGTTGATAGAGCTTCTCTCTAATGCTATTGCACATGGTATACGCCAACTTGTTATCAGGTTAGACTCACAACTCATCATCTTACAACTTACTAGCATCTATTCTGTTTGGAATCCAGCCATCTATCGTATGTTCCTAAGAGTCAAGATTTTTGAAAGGCAATTTGATTCTATTCAATATCAACAAATTTCCAGAAACTTAAACACATTAACTAATTCATTAGAAAATTATGTGTTAGATAGACATTTGCAGCATTTATAAAAGAAAGCATTTCAATCAACATTTGCATTAGGATCATATAACTTAACCAAAATAAATCTCTGAAAATAAAAAACATATATAACTGTTTATAGTTTTTTACAAAATGTCCTGTGTCCAGGACAAAATTGGTCATACGACCCAAAAACTCAAAAATGCAGGAAAGCACCCTAGACTAATGGTGCTGGTGATAACAAGTCACTGCCTATGCGATCATATGTAAGAGCCTAGTCCATCAACTCAGCATGCTAGTAGTATGGCGCTGTAATCTCAGAGATAACTCGTCGGTCCTCACATCCGAAATACCAAGGGTGAGGCCCTCGATTTGATCCTGCAATACTGCAAGGGTTTCAGCTACGTCCAGTTCACGAAGGACAGCCCTCCCTATAGCCTCTCCTACTGGAATGGCAGCTGCTACCCTCAGGCGCATTGTTGGTCACATTGGTCCAATATCTGCACAAATATATGGGTTTCATTAGTCTTGATAACATTTAAAATACACAAGAACATTATAAAAGCAATAAATAGATATATGGTCAGATCTTTTACCTATAACACCCCATTGCTCGCCAGCCGGCAGCACCAAATCTAGGTTGCCCTGAAAATCCATCTCGGCATATGGATACTCAGAAAAGACCATCTGCTGATGGTTGAACCACTCAAAGAAGGCATCAGAGAATGAAATCTGTAACTAACCAGCATGTCTGGCCATCAGATCAACCCATCTCTGCATCCGTGGTTCTATCGGCACTGGCACTCCGAGTGAAATGTACAATGGCTGCATCAGTGGGATCTTCTCCAAGGCGAAAGCGGTCAGAATAGAACCATAACCAAAGTTCTTAGATCTTCTGTTCTTCACCTTGGTAAGCTATTATTTTATCACTGGAAGTACTACATCACACCAGTTGAATACCTTTGGTTCAAGGAATTCCAAGGCATACTGCATATAGGACCTGTTGGCTAAGTGAAGAGCCGCACTACCAGCCAATCTAGAAAAGGTGAATAAGATAGTCCTCAAGGATTGGTCAGTGACATCTCGAATACTGATCTTGCCATCCCTACTCAGCTAAGATCCATCTCTACAGAATCGGTGAATATAATCCTCACAGATTCACCCCCACGGTCGGATCTTGATAGTGAGAGAGGGGCACCACGCCTCGATAATCCGATCAAGAAGTAGATATCCTCAACAGTCAAAGGGATGGATTTACCTCTAATCTGGAACACTTGGTTGGTAGGATCCCATGCATCGAGAAAATATTGCAACAAATTGATTTGTTGCCTCATGCTAGATATGCGGAAGAATTTGAGCAAGCCATAGTTCCGCAATGCAGTCACTGTACCCGAATCATGTAAGACAATCATATCCTCTTCTTCATTCTTGCGTTCATGCCATGTAACAACCATCTTGCTCTGATGAATCTCTTAAAAACAAACAAGAGAAGAATTAGGATCCTGATTTGGGCAAAAACAAGCAAAATTTCCATGAAAAATCAGTGCATAAACTTTCCTCCTTGCGCCCATCGCACTGTAGCTGTGTACTGGGTGGGATGCATACTGACTGGCCAATGGCCAACTTAGTATGCATTTCACCTTTCAATGTGTACTAGGTGCAATGGGGAGAGAATGAATTGTTCAAACCCCAGAGGCCCAAAAAAATAGGAAAACATGCTCAGAATTAGAAAAGGAAAGAATGCAATTGAAGATCTCAGGGTTAGCTCCTACTTGGTCTAGATGGCGCTGAAAATAGTCGACAGAATCTCCTAGAATCAGTTGATGAAAATCACGGGGGAAAACATCTCCAAAGCTCCAACAATCTCAAATTTGAATGAAATGGTAAAATGAGAGGTAAATACTACTTTTATGTTACTGCTCATGTAATTCAAGAAAGGTATTGGTTTTTTAACTCATTTTTCAAGCATGTATTTACATTTCTAATCAGTTTGATGGAGCAATTGAACAAGTAGTATGACCATCAAGAGAACATAGTGTTAATGGTGAACTGAACATTTCTGACTATTATCACAAGTAGGTTTACGTGTAGTTCAAGCTTGTTAAAAAAAATAAACCTAGCAATGAGCATATGTTCCCCCAAAGTTTAAGCTCATTATAAAATGAACCCACCTTTCAGTAAATGACCTTTGTAATCGCATTTCTATCAGCTTTTGAGCCTTGGTCATGTTCTTACCATCACCTCCACTTTTAGCCGATCATACGCCTCCACTTGATTGTTTACCCTTTTGAGGAACAACTGCAACGAGTGATTCTGTTAGCCACCTTCTTTACACTGCCATGATTGAAAAGTTCCAAACCTTACCTGGAACCAGCTGCTACCTGAAAATATCACTTGTTCCTCAAAGAGGAGTCTCTTTTAAGCTCTTTTTAGACTCATAAAATATAAAAAGATTGCCGAGAAATTGGCCTCTCCAGCTTGTTAAAGTGATTGGAAGTGCCATCCCTCCTCTATATTTTAATCTTTTTGGACCTGAGGGATCACTACACAAAATGATTGAGCGCTTTTCTTTTTTGGCTCACTAAAGTGATCGAAAAAGTCATCCCTTTTGTATTATTTTATACTTTTTCGGACTTAAGGGATTATACTATGAAAAAGGACCACTGGAGTTTCCTTTCTGTCTCTTTTCGGACTCTCTAAAATTGAAAAGGACTGAGTTATCTTTGTCATTAAACTTGTTAAAACAATAGCGACAAACTTGTCCATTACAGACAAGAGCAAGTTTCACTGTTGCTAGGCTTGCTAAAACATAGTGACAAGTTTGCCTGAAGGGAAAATTATAGAACAAGCATATGTTATCCTCCTCAAGCTTGACAAAAATAAAGAGGTACTGGTCAATAATGACTGGGGAAAAAGGGAAGAAAACTTGAAGAACTTCATTGGTAACAGGTTTCTCTTGAACATGACACTTTCACTCCATCACCATGATTGAGTCGGGTATTCTGTTCACCGGTCATATCACCATTGTTCCTCCGTACCATCCATTTTTGGGGTTAACACTACCAATCCATTTTAGTGTCACCGATATGTTCAAGAGAAGTTTCTCAAAGAATTCACCAACCCAGCTAACATCTCATCCACTGCAATACCTTCACACTTCATTCTTTCATGACCGCCACCTTGAACCTTGTATCATCAGATCGTTTTCACCTCCACAAAATCATTTGCTCCATTCTGTGTCGTAGATGTGGGATTCATTAAGGCCCTCCTACAACGGGTCACTTCTTGTTGACATCAACTCATTATCCAAGAAGTTGACTTAGGAACAACCCTTTCAGTACTTTGAAGCTTTCATGCCTCAATGGCAAGTTTCTCCCTTTCGGCAACAGGTTTACATTAATGGCCTTTGACTGAAAGATTTTGCATGGTGTTGGATATCGACTCATGTATTCACACCACGTGAATTGTACTGCAGTACCTTGAGGATCATTATCATTATTGGTGATTCTTCTCGCGCCTGTTAATAGCTTACATCATTGGCTGGTAATCAGGCGATGTCTTTCCATGTTCGACACCAGAACATCTTTTCACATGGATCAACTTGTACTTCGAGTGAAGATTAAACGAGTTTGAAGACCCCAGATATAGTTTCATCCATTCGGGTTGCGATATATTTAAAGACATCAAATATACATCATAGCTACACAGATAATCATCTAAGCTAAGGGATGATGGCTCTACCAGAATCATCAATCTGCCACAGAGACGGTTGTCTGTCCTATGTACATGAAAATGAATTTAGAAAGCTAAGAATGGGAATGCCCACCTCAGCTAGATCATGAAAATATTATGAATATAATGTATTGTATTGTATCTTATTACATGTCACCTTCCAGTTCGAAAAACCTCGGATCCTCATGATAAAGCATTTCACCCGACATCAGAAGATTTACGACCTCATGCTTTAGGGGGAAATTGTTATAGACATATTTGGGCACTGCAAGCCCAATCACATATGTCCATAAACCAAGGGCTTCTAAACCCCTAAAATTTTTGTTTCATATCCTAAAGGAACAAGGTCAGACGATTACATCATTTCCCAGAAGTTCTCCCTGAAAAACCGCTCATAACTGGTCAAAACTGGACCATATAGACTGCTCCATGCTGAGCATGCGACGCATCTCACCTATTACACATAGAGGGTGTGATGCATACTGAAAATCCCTTCTGTAGGGTACAATGAGTGAGAGCAGACAAATGGCACAGGCAGTTTGCTAGGTGGAAACCTAGAGAATCTTCTAGAAACTGCTCATTTGACACTTGCCTCTCTGAATTCGCCTAGGGATGAGTAAGAGATCATGAAATCTCCAAGTGGAACCAAGAACTATCAGAGAAATGACACTAATCAAAGCCCCAAAAGCTGACTCACCCACCTGCAAATATTTATATATGGATCCGTCATCCTAGAGATCCAAAGGCTGGAATCTTGTAATTTGTAAGGAAGTGCTGTTGGTTTCTCTTTGAGACATTGTATTGTTAGGTGATCTAGCTTTTCATGAGGTGAAGAGGGCTTTCATGCTGGGAGGATGGCGCTGGATCAGACAGTTTTGTTGTAATCCTCTCTTCTACTACTTCTATCAATAAAGATATTTGAGTTTTCCTCCACATGCGTGTATATCTCTGAATCATGTATTTGTATATGCATTTGTATGTTTAATATACATCTGATCCTATATTGTTTATGGTTATAGATCTCTATGCTTTGATGGTATTTTGTTGCTTTGACTCTACAGGTGTTCTTTGAAGCAGGATAAGTGAGAAAGGAGTGGTGAAAGCTCTATCAAGGGAGAGAGGAAACAAGAAAGGAGCCAAGCAAAAGACTGAGGTTGGTACTCTCTGCTTCTCTCTCATCTATCTCTCATAAAGGAAAACACACGTGACTTTAAATTGTTTGTTTCTAAGATAGCTACCCATCTTAGTGGGACTAGCGGCTCTGAATGGACACTAGTTTTCCTGATAAGAACCCTTAAAATATCATGTGACACGTTGTGCACTATGAGGAGGCCTCTTGTGGGCTCCTCCCTTCGTGACTTCTGCAACTTGACTTGAGCTCCTGCTTGCAGATTTGGTTGACTTAGTTGTTGAAATAAACTTGAAGGTTGGAGTTCATTGAGCCCAATATTTTATTTTTTTATAAAAATAACTAAGAACCCTACATCAACAACCAAGAGGATATATAGGCACAAAGAAGACCAAAAATATTTTTTTTCGTAGTGCCTACTTTCTAAGAAAATGAAAACTCGTTGCCATTTATTTTGTCAGTGATTGTGTTTTAAACCCATTGAACCAACGCTGACAAATTATCCGTCAGCGCGCTTGAATTTCTTATAAAAATTTTTAAACCACTATCCCAGGCCATTACCCTTGAAGCCATTACATTACATTGAAACTAAACTGTGATAACACTATCCACACTGAAATATTTAAAATACTAGCATAAACTATTACATAAATGAAAAATTACAATCATATATAAATCAAACAAAATAATAATATATGAAAAAGATATATACTAAGAATGCTCGAAAATAAGTTTACATTTTTATTCACAACATAGAATATGATTTCACATCCATGGGAACTTATTCATAGAAAATTCTTCTAAACAAGTATATGTTGAAGTATTGGAATCAATTTGATTGGGAAAATGTAATTTTTTTTCCAAATTGAAATAATTTTGACCTTCAAAAGAAATATGAGAATTCATAATAACATTATTTGTACCAGGATATATTTCATCTAGTACTTTAGATTCCTCTTTAGAGTTAGTGACAAGGGAATCATGCACAATTATCACCATTGGGTGAAGTGTTTCACTGTTATCAACAACAAGAGGTTCATAATTTTTTAATTTTTTTTTTCGCTTCCTTAATACAATATTGGTTAGAAATGTAAGTGTCATCAAATGAGTTGAATATACATGCATGTGGTTTTACAAATTTATTCATAAAATTATAATTTATTATTTGATCATCTTGAATATGGTTAGTTAAAAATTCATTATTATGTTGATTCATAATAGTTTCATCATCTTCAGAAATTGAATGGGTGTATGATGGAACTAATAAATGAAAAGATTCGATATCATTTGAATTATAATCGACAAATAGGTTAGGATATAGAGAAAGATGACTATTAGAAAAAATGCAATCAAACGCTTCTCTATTCTTGAAATGAACATTTGTATCAATGTTTAATATCTGGTTTTCCAACTTTGATTTTGAATTATTCTCTTCATCATAAATAGTGAGTTTATGACAATTTGAAATTATTTCAGGGGTGGGATCGATATTGATTAGATGCACCTTGACATCCTCAAAATTGATCACATTCTAAAGAATCATCATTAATATCTATTATAGCATGAATATCAACATAGTTTCTATGTTTGTCCTCATTATTTTATAATTATATGTAGGGAAGAGAGCAAAGATAAAGAAACCATTTCATTAAGTACATATTAGAAGGTTTTTCATCAATATAAAATTTAAAATAAATTAATCCAAATCTAATAAGAAAATATTCTACAATCTCACCTTCATACTTGTGTAAGTTTTCATGTTCTAAATACAATTAATAATAATCATAATCTTGAAACGTATCTAGGAGTTTATTTACAAAGTGTTCCCATGTGTGAATTGATGCAGCCAACAATGTTTCACACCACTTCCTAACTCAGTCTGCAAAAGTTAGTGAGAATATCCTGCACATGATATATTTGTGAAACATATTATGAGAAATACAATTATGGATAAATTGGGAAGCATGTTTAGATGTAGTAACCTCACTTTCAACTTCAAACTTATTTTGGGGCAAGAATTTGAATACCTTCAAAGGAGTTTTGCATGATGAAGATTCAAAATTATATCTCCAAATAGGGATTTGGGAAGGAACCAATAAAATAAACTTTGATGTCAAAAGATCCAAAGGGATAGCTTATCATTCTACCCCCCCCCCCCCCCCCCCCCTTCTAGCACTAATAATTCATAGGAAGGAAAATCCTTGCCTACAACGGGGGGATACCACTCGATTGGGGCCCCAATTAGACCCTTTCTTGTTTGGTTTGACGATACTCATAGGAATATAGGCCTAGTTTCCTCTACCTAAACTAACCTACACTACATACCTAATCTAATCTAATGTAATCTAAATCCCAAAACTAATACTATTATACTCTAGTGCTAATGTAATCTATTTCTTTTAAATGACTATAAGTTATTGCCACTTAAGGTCTTCCAATTGCTAATGTATGGAAATCCTGTTGTAACTGGCAATAAGGTGCGAAGAGACTACACAAATGCAAACCTATGAAATGGAAACAAATGTTTAAAGTAGTAGCCCTCATGATTGCAATTTGGGCTCAACCAACCACCTGAAAGGTTTATACTATGGTGAGAGAGCTAAGCAAAAATATGCAATTTTATGATTTTTTAAATATATTTATATGCAATTTCGAAATAATCTCTCTCAATAATGAGAGTCTTTAAGAAAAAACATGAATATAAGATAAAATACAATTAATATAAGAACTTAGACATAATACAAAACTTAAATAGATGGTTAAAAACAAATTCATATCCCAATTATAAAACCGAAAGAAATAATCTGATATTCATAACAGGAAACCATTAATTGAATTCATATTTTTCATAAGATAAAAGCATGAATGCATACAATAATATACTATAAACACACTTTCATTACACAATATGGACTCTATGAAAAGCTTCCAAGTCCTCCAAAATTGATCAAAATGGTTGATTAGAAATATCACTCTCTTTTGAATACAAATTCATTAGACCAACAAACACTCATTACAAATTCTATTTTTAAGCATGATTATTAGGTATAAATATGATTGATTTAAGTACTCAAAAATAATCCAACACTAAAATAATTCTTTAAGCATGAATACTCATTTCATTTCAAAGCCTCGAAATGTTGTTGTTCCAACACCTCGCTTTCAAATCTGTTTAGGAAAGCATCTACCTCACTTAACCAATCATAAGTAGGTAGATCCCTTACTTCCGTTGATATGCAGTGTAGCAACCTCGTCATCATGTTCCAGTTTAGCATGGTTACCTCATGTAACTGGTTCTGCCATTGCTCTATCTCCTCATCCGAATCCGACGTAGAGGAGCTTTCGCATTCCCATGAGATTCGTCCATCCGCGGTAGGATTTACCCAGTCTTGCTTCGCGCGGTTATATTGTAGATGCAGTCTAAGTCATTGTCGCTTCCATAGTCGTTCACTGGCTTCGTGTAGCGTGATCCTTCTACAGGGTCCAAAGGTACGACTATGCACAGAGACTTTTTCTCAAATATCATCTTGTGCTTCTTCAGATTTATCACCCCGTTCATGCCGGTGGCCCAATTTATTCCTAATAGCACAGGGTAGGGATTGTTGTCATCAACAATCTCTATCACTTCAAAGTTTGCTAACGCGCTTGCTCCTTCAAAATCCACGATGATTCCCTGCAATCTCCCCATAGGTATGATGTTTTGTTGGTTCACCATGCGCTCCCATGTCTGCTTCGGTAGAACGTTCACGTCCGATTCTAATCACTTGTTCCATCTCATATTCTCCAATCTGCATGGTAAATCTCATTTCTCTTCCCGTCCTTGTCGTATGCTTTCCAATCTTCTGAACTACACAGGGTTCTCTTGGCACGGTCCCAACGCATCTATTTATGAGTTCCTACAATCCCTTTACAACCTTTTTGTCATGCAATAACTTCATGCATGTTTCTAGGAACATCATGAGCATTGATGGGTCCATTTCTGGCTCTAGTCTGTCTTTGCTTCCTGAAGCGGAGGCATCAACAAAGCTCTTCCTAGCTTCCATGAAGGTTTCCTTAGTGTGCTCCAAATCAAACTCTAGTTCTTTCATTAGAGCCTTGCGAACCCAAGTACTATCTTCATGCTGCTTGCCTTTATCATCCCCTTTCATAATTCCACTTCGGAGCACAATGTTTACATCAGGATCTTCCTCACATGGCTCAGACCTCATCATTTGAAGGTTCTGAGTCAGGGGAGGTTGGATTGCTCCCTTGTCGCGCAACCTCGCTATCAGTGTGGGACAATCCTCTGTCTCATGATCAAACAAGTTACAATACAAGCATGATGGGCATGTTGGATTCGTATAATCACAGACATAATTTCCCGCCCCCCCGCAATTGTAACATATCAGCTGCTCGCAACCTCTTCCAGGTCCTCCTCCACCTCGGCCTCATTCGTGCCCCTAAAATCCAGTTCGTGCCACTCCTACGTTCTGGTCAAGGGGCCACATTTCGGCTTGAACTCTGTAGGTGGGAGTCCTATCTATCATTAGCTCATAGCTTCTACAGGTGTGCTCATCATGTCGTACTAATCTACATAAATTATAGAACAACTATTGCGAATTCTGCGTGTAATTCTGCAACAAATGGCAGTTGTCTGTAGCATGCTTTCCTCCTATTTGACAAATTTCCCACCACAACGCAGGTGCCACGCTAGGTCCTACTTGGGCCTCCGGTCTTAACGGCATTGGTCCTCCTCCCGCAAGGTAATTCGTGAACACTGGGTAGTGGTCCTTGTCATGACCCTAACCCTTACATTTAACACACCATACCTCATCGCATACTTCCAGGCGAGTTGTCCTATCTTGTTTCAGACTCTCCATCTCAAGGCACAAGTTTTTCAACTGCGCGTGGATCTGCTGAATTCCCATGTTAGGATCCTATATCGAGGTCTCATGCAGCCTCATCGCGATCTCAAGGCCTCTACCTGAGTTGTTAACCTTTGTTGTGACAATGCATTCCTCAAATGTAGCGTTAGCGATGCTACAAACCATTCACGGTGTTGTCCATCCGTCAAAGTCATGTTAGCTTCACGAATCATGCACTTAAGTCTTTGATCTAATTCTTGGGGGTCTCGCTTGGTAGCATCATGATATCCTTGAACCCAATGATCGAGTGCTCCTATGACTTTGGCCTGCTAAATTCTCTGTTTAGCATAGTTTGGATGTCTACGATCCATGCATTTGGATTGTCATTATAATGATTAATATACCAGGTTATCATGCGATCCTGAAGAGTGCTAACCAACGTCGCTTTCTTTATATTTTCATCTGTAACTCTCTATGCTTCCCATACTACTTTTATCTTGAACCAAAACTATTCTGGATCTTCATTTCCTACTCCCTTGAACACCAACAACTTTATCGCGCTTGCCATATTGACTCACGGTGGTGGCGGAGGTGGTAGGTGCGAAGATGGGGGTGAAGGTGGTGAAACTGGTGGTGGTGTGGGGGGAGAGGGAGGTATGCGTGGAATCCTCTACCTTATTAAATTGATTGCACTTCTTGGTGAGACCTTTGTGAGCTCTTCCTTGTCTCCTCGAGGAGGTGAAATCAAGGGGCTAGTTTCTAGTTCTGCACTACTTTCGTTTTTGCAAATTCTCCCACTTCGCATAGCCTAGAACATAAATGTATTCACATAATCCACTTTTCACACAGTAGCATTTTAATCCAAGTGTTCAGAGACTTAACGTACTTACCTCGCGATCCTTTGAGGAAGCGTTGCTCTACCTCACTATAGCTAACTGAAGTATCTACCACGAAATCAGTAATGAATCCTCCTATAATTCGATCGTGCCAATGATCAATAGTGCACATGATCTTATCCTCCGATGCTTCCAATTTGTGCACCAACTCTAGGGTCCACACAATAGGACTGTCGAGCTTGCACCTTCCTTAGCTATCTTCTAACTTCGTGATCCACTCGTACAACTCAGTAGGGAAAGATGCGAAGAAAATTTCATGGATCTTTGTGTACAAGTAGCAGTCTAACCACTCTTCTTTTGATAGTCATGGATTCCTGTTCTCCTGCGTCGTGAACTCATGAATTCTCTTGTCCAACCAACCCTCAATCTCTTTCTTAGTTGGATTCCAATGATACAACATCAAACATCTCTATGCAGATTCTGGTCCTAGCAATAGAACCATTTGTTGGCTTGTTGGGGCCTGACCCAGGTTCATAGTTAATTAGCCAAACAAATCCCTGTACTACTATCCCTTTTAGCAACAATCCGCGAAGTGCAGATTGAGGCCTCGCCCGAATTAGTATGGGGGGATGCTAGAACCATGTTTCCGCACCCTTGAGATGTCTGAAGGGTTGATTTAGTCCAACTGGGAATACCCTCGCGCAGGTCACTTCATGCATTATCCTGACCATTGAGGCCTTCATGCTCTATTATACTCGCCTTCGCGAAGCCCTAACCAGGGGTTGTAGGACTTTCACACTGTTGAAGTAGCGATCTGCACTATCTTCCCAAGTCATGCCACAGATCTTACTTATCTTCTTATAACAATTAGTTATCTTCACGTAAATAGATACCTTATATTATATTTACTTATTCAGCACATTTATATAAGTTCGTGCAACAAATAACCAGTAAACTTGCAATTCATACCCAATATACTTCAATGCATAAAACAGGAAAAAGATACATAGAAATATGGTAAAACTTCTCTTTATTAATGCTTCCAATGGTTACAAACTCAACCTACCCTATGCACTCAGTTGCAGGGGTCTGTGCACTCAGCGTCAGACTACTAGGCCTCTGTGCACTTAGCTGCAGAGCCTTCTCCTACTCTACGACCTGTTATCACTCAGGTTTTTCGCAAAAGTTGTAAGAAAGGGAATACTGCCGAGGTAACCATACACCAACCTTTTAGATACAGATTCTAGCCAATATACATACAGAGAGGGCTCTCTCTTTATGATTAAGCTTTGTTTTTAAAGGTGTTAGGCTAGTTATGAAGTTCAAGGGTTTTGTTTCGAGTTTGGGTGGTGAGATTCAATAGAACAGTGAGGTAAAACTGATCAATTCAGTCCATTGGGCATGATGGAGTCAAAGAAGATGGCTTTGTGGATTTGGTTTCTTAATAGAGGATGGCTTCACAGAGCAAGGTAGGAAAACAGGGAACAAATGAAGGATTGAAATAGATGGAATGGGCTCAAATGGGTGAAGGGCAGTTAAGAATCCTTCAACATATTGAAAGAGGGAAAATGGATGATTATTGACAAAGAGAAGTTAAGAATTCTTTAACAAATAATCAATATGAGAAAATCAGGAAACAAGAGCAATTAAGAATTCACTGTTTATTCTAATTCTGAAGAAAACACAGAGAACAATAAAGATTGAAAAAAGAGTGCAGTCAAGCAAATTCTAAAATTAACCTTTTTCTTTATCATTTAGTTTATGAAACACAGGTGATATAATAAACCAGAAAACTGTAAAACACAAGATATAGGGGACTTATTGATCCGAAGTTTGATTCAAGAATTCTGTGACAAGTCCTCTACTTCAATTCTTCATCCAGTAGGCCAGACAAGAGTTTGATTCCAACAGCTCTTTATTCCAAAGTTCAATATTACAATAGAGTCTAAGAAATCCACACAGCACCAACCTCTTTAAAACTCTAATGGAGGGGGTATTTATACAACAAAATATGTACAACCAATATCTCATAACAGCTGTGAGATAATATCTAGGATGACTGATAACAATTTACAAGTAAAATAGAAATCGCTGATTGATGTTGCGCTGGAGGTATGCTTTTAGGGTTCAGGTTATAGCGATCTTCTGAAGTAGCTCTGCACCGACTGCCTGTCTTAACTGTGCATTAGTTCTGATGTGATACACTTTAATTTCTCTGATACACTTTGACTTCTGATTTGATACTCTTCAATGCTAAATTGATTTGTCTTTAATTTTGATATAATATTTCTTTAATGTTGATCTGCTTTGCCTTCAAATGCTGAACTAATACACTTTAATGTTGAACTGACCGCTGCTCACCGATGTCTGGCATTTCACCCAAAATTTCCTTCCTCCAATGGTAACGGTGTAACTATGGAAAACACCTATTTTTGGGGCAGTGGAGGTCGTTCTGCGCTTCTTTAATCCATGACATTGAGATCTTTCTGTGGAGATTGCTGAGAAGTTTCCAGCAATTGATGCACTGATTCATGGCTTCCGAGATAGCTGAAAAGATACCTATAATTGAGGAGGAAAAGCATACACTGGAGGGTCGGTTGACAGGCGGAGGGGCTCGTTGATGGAGCCTTTTCTGGTTGGGAGCCAGTCTGAAACTAACACATTTGATTTCTGTCGATTTTATACTTGGAGTGTGCGGGGTGCTGTATGCAGAAAAACCAAGAAAAAATGACTTTGCCCTTTTTATTTGATGAAAAAAGTTTTTGTGGGAAATTTTTATAAGCAGGACAGATGATGTAAGTAGGAGTATGGGCAGATGACATGGCAGTGACATCAGCAAAGGACAGATGATGTTAGCAGAGGGGGGTGGTAAGTGGTTTGTCCCGTACCTCTTTCGGGGCTGGGCGGTTTCAGGCGAAGGGCTAGCAAACATAGCGGGAGCGCGACACGTGTCCTTGGTACGGCGGAAAAACCATCGGTTCCCCAGGCGTTAACATTTGGCGGTTACGGCGGTCGTGAAATGATCGTCGACCGTTGGATGGTGGATTGGTTGATTGGACGGCGGACGGTGCATGGAGATGGCAAGAGGTTAATTCGCGGTGCCGACACAAATAAATCATGTTTTTTAATTGTATCGAGGCGGATTTGATTGGTTCAGGGGCTTGGTTATTTAATTAACCCAGATGGTTAATTAAATCCCTAACTGCGTAGCGGGGAAGGTTTAGGGTTCTTAATAAGTTTCAAACAAACTTATTAATCCCTGCTGAAATGTAACTATGGTCGTATTCGACCAGGGCGAGAAATATTAATTTTTGGGCTTTTATTATATTTTTACATAGTACGGGATGGGAATCAGTGTATGGGAATTATATAATAGTGTTAAGAGTTAATATGAACAAATAAATGAAAGTGACAGCGCTAACTTTGAAAACAATTTGTTTTTTTGCAGTTAAACTTAGGCTTTGGATGAGATAGGATTCTTATGAGGAACTTTTTCCAATTTCCTAAGTAAAATAGGGTTTTACTTAGGTACTTTATGAAATGAGATGGAGTGGCTTTTAGGGATATTAAATAGATCTTAATACCTTTGGGGGAGTTAGTGAATGATTTAGGGAGAAGTGTGAAGGGGAGTTAGTCATGTAACCTACCTCGCTTGAGCTGCATCAAAAATATCTGTCTTGCACTTGTGATAAAGGTAAAAGTTAACACATTTAGAGACAAAATCTTATCACAAGTGTCATTCTACAACACCATCTCCCTACCCTGCCTATTTTGCCTAGCATTTTCTCTTCTTTCTTTGGGTGCATTTGGACTAGCAAACCCTCATCAATTTTCTTTTCTTTGCATGGTAAGCCTACCTAAGTCTGCACTTATTACTTCCAAGGGCTCAGATTAAATTGTTGAGCTCCTTTGCTTCTCTACCTATCTACTTATCTGCCAAGATTAAACAGTTTGGATAGAATTTATTCTCTATCTCTAAAACAGGAAATTCAAACATGAACTAGACAAGATTAAGTTGTTTGGCCATTCATCAATTGTGGCATGAATTTAATAAGTTGCACACAATTCTTATTTGCAAAAAATGAAAAAGTAGTGGCATTTTGGACTTGCACAATTTCCTGGTCTTTATTTATTTGGGGTTCATTTCTTCTCATTTTCCCTTTTGACCATTTTATTCTTTTTACCCTTTGATTTTTCTTTTAGGGTATACCCTCTTTAAATTTTTTTAATTTTTTGATTTTTTGATTTTTATTTTTATTTTTGATAATATGGAAAACCTTTGCAACAAGGAAAGGGATGAACATATTACAGAGCTCAACCAGTCAATCATGAAATATGACACCTATTAGTATAGGAGTATAACACAACCCAAACACACTACTCTATACTTCGATTCACTTCTTCATGGATTGATTTCCTTCTTTCCCTGTTTTTTTTAGGTCCCTTTTTACACTTAGAGCCCCGCTCTATTTATACAATCCCATGGTCCGTAGACCAAGGGTAGATCTCTCAAACCGACACTACATTTACAAAAGTGAGAGCAGACAACCCTCTAACTCTATTACAACTTCGCACTCTGCACCCACAAATCGCGGAGTCTTTACAATGGACTTAGTCAAAACTAGGGCTTTAAGCCCCAAAACTTGCCTTGGGGGGATCCCACCCCCAACAAGGTTGTTGATGAAGCCAATTGAATTAGTCATTCTTTATCTAATGGAATCGAGTTAGTCCCAATTCTCGAGGTATATGTTTTGTTCTCTTTTCCTTTGAGTAATTTTTTCTAGCTGGAGAAGAGCTCGGGAATCAAATTCAGATGCACATGATTGATGTTACTTAGGTTGATTTGGAATTGCCTGATTCTTTTCAATACACACCTATTCTTTATTTTATATTTCAGAAATAACTTAGAAATGGATTTCATGCATTCATATGGAGTCTAAAAATATTTATGAATGTTTGTGACAAACCATTAAAAAGGATCCTCAATTTGTTCTTTATCTTTGTCTCTATGTTCCTCTACACCTTGTAAGAATATGACCAGGGGTAGTTCCTTTTCAATATCCTCAGGATAAGGCATGTTGTAATCTTCTACAATACATAATGCATGATTCCAAGCCTTGTTACATCAATTAGTAGCTTCTTTAATCCATTCCTTCATGATTGAAACACTACATTTCCTTTGGTTCAAGGAAATTTCCATCATTATGCTTATTAGTTTTATAAAATTTATTGATATTTACAGGGCTTTATTTCTTCTCCCATAAGTGAATTTTATCAAATTTATCTGATGTTACTTTATCCTCTTTCATCAAGGTCTCAATTTTATCAGAAATTTGAAGAAGAACAAGATATAAACCATAAGTTTTATAAGTTCTATGATAAAACTTCTCCTGAATATTTTTAGTTGGGTATTGAAAATAATAGCAAAATTCTTGAAAACATACATATTTATGGTTTCTTTATTTAGTGTTTCCATTTTGTTAAGACATGTTAGTTTTAATTCTTCTATTTGTTTACCAAATTTGCTTTCAATTTTTGTTATCTGCCTTTGAAACTAAGTTTCACTATAATGTTTTTACTTCTTATGATTCTCCTCCTTTTCTACTTAAGAAATTTTAAAACTTTCCTATAGATTTTGGTTATTTCGTTGTAGTTATTGACTATGATTATTCCCCAGGTATATTAAATCTTGCTCTAGAACACTGATTCTATTCTTGGATTGATCCAACTGCTTAGAGAGTTCTTAAACAAACCATTTATTGGCCATAGCAAAAACACCTAAGGAAAATGTTGTCTACTTTGCAAACTCTCCTAGTTCTCTGACAAAATACCAAACTTCTTATGTCATTTTTGCAAGGATGTATCTACTTTCTCTTTCTGAATCTTTAACCACAAATTTTCTATTGTGAGGTCACGGTTTCAATTCCCTCAACATTCTCAAGGTTAGGCTTGGTGGTTGAGCCAACAATAAGTGATCCCTTCAATTGGATTTTCCTAGTACAAATATTATGTGGAATTAGCAGTCAACAATCTTTGGGGTCCATGATATATATATATATATATATATATATATATATATATATATATATATATATATATATATATATATATAGATATATAGATACCCACTTATCGATTTAGTAAATTCATAGTTGTTACAACAATTTCCTAAATAACAAATGGTTTCCATAAGACTTACTAACAACTAGCAATTAATAAATAAGCCCAATATATTTTTCTAATAATTAGAAATTAATAAATATCTCCAAGACCTTTTTTCCCAAGAATTACAAGATTCTTGGTGGACCACTCAAACTAATATTTTATATTGGATTGCAAAATTATTTCCATATCTTTGATTTTCTTAGATTAACATTATTTTTGTATGGATCCATAATTTTCATATAGAGTAGTGAAAAATTAACAACATGGCTCACGGTTGCAATGGTTCAAGGTTTCGACAGCTCATGGTTTCAGTATTGTCTCATGGTACCAATGGCTCAAGGTTATGATGTTGGCTCACGATTCCTGTGTTGTAGCTTCTGTGTGGATGTTGCAACTTCTATGACATATCATCTATGTTGTAGCAACTACATGAATGTGTTGGGGCAACTGCATTATGAAAAATGTGTTGCAACCAAAATGTGACTATGTTGCAACAAATATATAGGGTTGTTCCAAAAATTGTACACAAGTGTTATAACAACTATAAATGAGTGTTGTAGTAACTGGAACTAAAATGCACACTATAGTGACATCACAATAACGTGTATAACATGTTTTCTTTTTAAATTAAGTCTAAGATAAATGCAAACATGATATTTTTTTCTAATGTTTAAGCGTGAATTCAAGTAGAACACTAAATATGTAATGGAAACGCATTAATTATAAATCATGCATAATAATGGACTGATACAAGGTATAGGTATGTGGAAAGGGGTTAATAGTAAGGAAAATATGGTACAAAAATATGTCATTTTTTGAGCTCGTAAACTATATAGGAATTAGATGGTGATGAGCGCCAGTATTGCAGCAAGGATGCTACAACTCCTGGGCTACCGACTTTACTTATCAACATGGGTTCGTACAAACTTGGAGGTGACAGTGTTGTATGCACAAGTAAAAGTGATGGTTTTGCCTATTGTCACTGTTCAGCTGGCGAAAGACCACTTGGGTTCCAAGCCAGACTTCTATAGAGTCAGAAGAAGCTTGATTCTTTGATGGAAGAAGGGAATATCTACTCTAGGGGAATTACTCTACTGCAGTAATGGAAAAGGCCAACATGTAATGCTAAACCACACCATACCCTAATTAACCATTTAAGAAGCTATGCTAAGCATAATTTCTAAATCAACAATAAACAAATGCTACTATCTAAGTTTAATAAGTAAAAAAACATCAAATTGTACTAATGTGCAAGCAAAGAAACTAAACTAAATATGTTTTCACTTTTTTGGCTTTCTAGGCAAAATCAAGTATGCCAACTAATTGTTCTTGTGGATGTGGCAGGTGGATGGAAGGTGTTTGAGGATGGCTAGAAGGTTTATGAAGTGGTTGGATCATGTGGATGGGTCCTAGGAGGCTTTCTGTGACTTCCTATAGGTTTCCCATCAATTCGGCCTCAAAACAGGCCATTTTAGGAAAACCTATAGGATGTACTAGAAACCTATAGGATGATCCTATGGGAATTACACGAAACCTATAGGATATAGCCAAGAGCTAATTGTGACATGTTGGAGGTGTTGAGAAGCTTGCGAAAGGAGTGTGATGGGTAGAATGGAGTGTTAGAAGGTTTAGGAGCACTTAGGAGTCAACATCCAAGATAAGAGATGGCTAGATTCACTCAATGTGTTTAGGGTAATTTCAATGAAAAATGATGAAAAACTAGTGAGGGTGGTGGTGAAACAAGGGATGGATAAGGTGGATGAAGTGGAAGGTGAATGCTGGTTATGAAGTCTTGGTATCCTCCTGAAGTACCTACTTTGCTTAAAACATGTGTGTCTTCCTAGAACTATGCAACAAGATACATTTTCATAAACTAGGAAAGCATGAATCAATTGCTTATATTATGCATGAAGAAAGTTGTTGAAGGGAATGAAAGAATGAGTGAGATCTTATTGCAGAAATGGAGATGGAAAAACATGACAATGAAATCTACCTTGCAACATTAACCAAATACTGAATCAAGGGCAACAAACTCCAAAGCTCATACAAGAACTAGAAATATATATATTTGGGGCTGCTGAAGGGTCCCTTCCTTAAGTCATGGTCCCAGAGGGAGGAAGTGAGGTTGAGACACCTACTAACAACCTTGTGGTGATCCTTTTTCTCCTTGCTAACTTGCTACTTGGAAGAAGGCACAAATGTAAGCAAACTACCACATAACCAATCTAATCTACACTGTTGTAATGGAAATGCATCTTCTAAGCAAATGAACAATTAAACTATGAATCTATACTAGCATACGCTGCTAGGGTTGGGCCCTAACCCAAGAGCTTCAGCCCTCTGAGTTAACTCAGTGCTGTCTCAAAACAAAACTCATTCTTATTACCAAAACAATAGATTACATCAAAAAACTGTCACAAGTCTTGCAGCTCGAAAATAGAGTAAAGTTTTACCATAAAAATCTAAATCCTACTGAGGTCCTAGGACTCTCTACTTATACATCTAAATTCTCCAATGAATTCCTTAAAATTAGGGAGGCTCGGCTCCCAAAATTGAGACAAACTGGTTCTTTGTCTTTCACTTGCTCAGCTGCCTTCTAGTCCTCATGATTTAGTTGTTTGCACTCCGAGCTGATGGAGGAATATTCAAATGGAGGGGTAGTAAATGAGGAGTATTTACCTCCTATAATCCCTCTCCCTTGTCCCATTCGAGTTTTGACCTTGGTCTTTGCCAAAATTCCTTGCTTTTATCCTTTAATCCTGCATTAAATGCACATTAGACCACAAAGCAAAATATCCAACTCTAACTCATCTCAATAACAAAATATAATCAAAAGTATGCAATAAGTTATGAGAATAGTTGGTTTGACTATGCTGGGAGGTGAATTAAGGCCCATATAATTATCTAATGATGAGGCTCATCATCACCCCCTACTGAAAGTGTTGCTCATCCTCTAAGCAACTTAGTTAATATCCATATCCTTCATGGCTCTGGTAGCCTCTCTGACATCCCATGCATTTGTTGTGGTCTTCTCTTCTTGTTCATAGAAGCCTGCTTTCTTTTCTACCTCTTCCCACTGCCTCTTTTCTTCTTCTTGTTTTCTCCCTTCTATCATCCCCAAGAGTAGTGGTGGGCTGAGTTTTAGGCTTATCCAATTGAACTTCAACATTTGCATAGATTGCTTATACATAGGTGTCCTGTTGAGTGCCTCTCTCAACCTTTGAGGGGAGTGGTATTCTCTTATCTTTAAGTTGTATGGTAGTGTGTTCCACCTCCTTAGGCAAGCATGTATACTATCATCTCTTAGCAGCCTAAACATGTCCTCAAAATGTGAAATTGCTTGCTATTGGGCAGCACGATATCTAGGTGCCAACTGAGGATCATTTGCAATCAAAATATGGGTACTGATGAGGGCCATGGGATTTGATTGATCAACTCTGATCAAAAGAGGTTTAGTTTGTCCTCTAGCCAATATCCTTTTCATCTCTGCAGCTCTTGACTCCTCATGGTTCATCCATGATGCCAAAGCCATTAATCGTAGATCTCCTAGCTTATCATTAGGGTCCCAAACATTCATGTCTGTGAGGCCCATGTTGTGCAAATAAAACTCATCCATTTTGGCCCTATCCTATAGTGTACTTTGATCACAAAGATCAATAAACTGCCTGTAGTCTTGAAATGACATGGTTCCCCTCTGTGCTAGTGTCTTAATGATCTAGATTTAAACAGGAACGCAAAAAATTACAGAGATAACCATAAACACAGATATGCAGTGGAAATAATACTTCATTTCATTAATGTAAAATACTGAAATATGCTTACAAACAGTAATGGAAATAAACCAGCTAGGGCGATGGTAGCTTATCTTTGGGAAGAGATGTGGTGGCTACATGCCTCTGAACTATGTTATAGTGAGGCTCGAATGCCTATTTATTGTTGAGAAACAATGGAAAACCCTTAACATCCCAAAACCTAACCCTAGAAGATGAAATGCCAAATTGTGGGCCCTGTTTGGGTAAATTGGTACATAAATTTCCCAGGGTTGTAACTTTGGCACCCAATCTCCGTTTGATGCATACAATAGCTCATTAGAAAGATCTATCTGAGAACTATAACTTTGGGAAGAGCAACATTCATCCATGGACCCATGTTTCTCCCAGGTTTCCCAAAAAACGTCATTTAGGGCCTCAAAACGACTTCGGAAGTTCAGGACCCGAAAAACTGCTAAAAATAGTAAACTGTGCTACAATTTAGGAAACTGAAAAACTGAAAGAGACAGTTGTGGGGGTCCAAATGGGATAGGTGGGTGGCCACCAACATCCACCTGGATCATTCCTTCCCCCTTAGGAAGCAATGGTCCCCATTGCGTTGAGTTCCTCCATCTGCTGAACTTGTCCTACAATCTTTGATGTGTCCAGTAATGGTGGGAAGCATGGTCGACAACGATCCACATTGAACACTTGGTGTAGGTGAATGAATGGAGGAATTATGTGCTCCAAAGAATTGTTCCCCACACCCTTGGTACTATTGTAAGGACCATGTCAGAGTGGTTTGAGCTTCCGATGGGTTTCAGGTAAGGTGTTCTTTCTGTCGATGCAACCAGACTTTGTTGCCCACCTGAAACTTGTGTGGTACCCCTGTGGGTGAGGAGAAGTTGTTCCTATGTTTTTTCATGACCATATCCCTTTGCTGTTGTTGCTGCATGGAGGAACCCTTCGCGGGGGTCATGGATGTAGCAACGATCTTCCCCTTACTTTGGGAGTGAAGCAGATAGAAAATAAATTTCCTAGTCTGTGAGATGAGCTTGTTGCCTTTCTTAGCAGTGATCAAAGAGGTGGCGGTAGGTGGGGATACCTCCGGTATCCTGTATAATGAATTATTCAAAGAAATAATGACAACACGAGGCCTTGAATCATACACAACATGTCACCTCCACAAATATGGCTGGCCTAATAGCACATCACAAACATCTAGAGGTGTAACATCACACAATACCTCATCTGTGAAGGGCTTGATGCTGTAAGGAAGGTGACACTATTGGCAAACTTTGAGATCTCGTCCTTCATGAAGCCACTCGATACTATATGGCTACAGGTGTGGTGTAGTCGGTAGGCCCAACCACTTTACGACCTTTACTGAAATGAGGTTCTTCTAGCTGCCACTGTCGACAATGAATTGTAGTGACAAACCCTTCACCCACATCTGTGAGTGGGAAAGACGTTCCCCCTCCTCTGGGTCTTTGGGCTCATTCTTTTGGATCTTGGTGGTGGCAACAATGACGCTGGGCTCTGCATCAATGATCTGCTTCCCTTTTCCATTCCCCTTGACGGGTTCTAACTCAAGGCCATAACATGCATTTGATTCTGAAGCCTTTAACGCAGCCACCAGCGACTGCTTGGTCAGACACTCACTTGTGTTATGAGTGGGAATATTTTGGAACTCACACCACTTTCCTGTGTCCTTCTTCAACTTCGTGGTGTTGTTATTTTCTTGCTGCTTCGACGGGTTATCTTGGGTCACCCCACCTGGGCTTTGTCCTTTGGTCTTCAGATTTGCAGATCCAAAGTCTCGTTTCTTCTGTTTGAACTTTTGCTCGATTTTGACATTGTATCGGTATGCCGTGCCGAGCCAGGAGATGTTCAGGAACTCCATCTCTCCCTGTATGTATTTGTGTAGGCAACCATGGTATTTGAGTACCAGATGTAGATCAAAATCTTTGATACCCAACTGTGTGCGAAGGGTATGAAAAATGTCAGTGAACTCTGGCACATCTTGGTCCCTTCCCTGTCACAACGTTGTCCACTTTATGTATTTGTCCTTGTAGATTTTGACAGGGTAGTATTACTCCTTGATGGCATCTTGAAATGAATCCCAAGTGGGTGCAACTGAAAATAGTGAGCCTGTGCTTTCATCCTTCTGCTCGCAATAGGTTTCCCACCAGTCCTTGACGTGGGGGGCTACTTTGAGAAGGGCAAAAACAATCTTTTCCCGACTCGAAAATTCATGAACAGAAAAATACCCATCTAGCAGATTAAACCATTTATCTACAACATCTACGTCTATTTGGCCCTCAAAGATGGGGATTTCAAAATTAACCTGTACCTTAAACAATGTGGCATTTCCAGAGTAGCTATTGGAAGCTGATGCCTCGCCTCTGGGCAGCTGCTGAAGGATCTGCGAAAAGCTATCCATCATCGCTTTCCTTTGCCGCTCGAGGGCTTCTTCGAGCAAGATTTTGATAGGATCTCCTACCCCCTTGTCTTTCTTCTCATCCACCATGGGAGGCCGTCAGGATTTATGAGTCTGGTCTTGCAAAGGTTCGACCAGTTCAAGCCCTAACTCCTTATATCCCGACCTCGTTGGGGACATGCAAAGAAAAACAGAGAAAAAAACAGACTGCTTTGATACTACTGATCCAGATTTAAATAGGAATGCAACAAATTACAGAGATAACCATAAACACATATATGCAACGGAAATAATACTTCATCTCATTAATGTAAAATACTGAAATATGCTTACAAACAGTAATGGAAATAAACCAGCTAGGGCAATGGTAGCTTATCTCTGGGAAGAGTTGTGGCGGCTACATGCCTCTGAACTATGTTACAATGAGGCTTGAAGGCCTATTTATTGTTGATAAATAATGGAAAACCCTTAACATCCCAAAACCTAACCTTAGAAGATGAAATGCCAAATTGTGGGCCCCGTTTGGGTAAATTGGTACATCAATTTCCCAGGGTAGTAACTTTGGCACCTGAT
This sequence comes from Pinus tabuliformis, assembly GCA_031772625.1. NCBI lineage: Eukaryota > Viridiplantae > Streptophyta > Pinopsida > Pinales > Pinaceae > Pinus > Pinus tabuliformis. Next base: position 264,581,898 of record CM062811.1, read on the forward strand.
CTTCGTTTGACGTGTACAATAGCTTGTTAGAAAGATCCATCCAAGAACTATAACTTTGGGAAGAGAAACATTGATCCATATACCCATGTTGCTCCCAGATTTCCAAAAAAACGTTGTTTAGGGCCTCAAAACGGCTCTGGAAGTTCAGGACCTGAAAAACTACTAAAAATAGTAAACCGTGCTACAATTTAGGAAACTGAAAAACTGAAAGAGACAGTTGTGGGGGTCCAAATGGGATAGGTGGGTGGCCATCAACATCCACCTAGATCATTCCTTCCCCCTTAGTAATTAATGGTCCCCATTGCGTTGAGTTCCTCCATCTGTTGAACTTGTCCTGCAATCTTTGATGTGTCTAATAATGGTGGGAAGCATGGTTGATGACAGTCCACATTTAACACTTGGTGTAGGCGAAGGAACGGAGGAATGATGTGCTCCAAGGCATTGTTCCCCACAGCCTTGGTATTGCTGTAAGGACAATGTCGGAGTGGTTTGAGCTTCTGATGGGTTCTGGTAAGGCATTCTTTTTGTCGATGCAACCAAACTTTGTTGCCCACCTGAAACTTGTGTGGTACCCCTGTGGGTGAGGAGAAGTTGTTCCTGTGTTTTGTCATGACCGTATCCCTTTGCTGCTATTGCTGTGTGGAGGAACCCTTCGTGGGGGTCATGGATGTAGCAACGATCTTCCCTTAATTTGGGAGAGAACCAGACAAAAAATAAATTTCCTAGTCTATGAGACGAGCTTGCTGCCTTTCTTAGCAGTAATTAAACAGGTGGCAGTAGGTGGGGCTACCTCCGGTATCTTGTATAATGAATTATTCAAAGAAATAATGACAGCAAGAGGCCTTGACTCATACACAACATGTCGCCTCCACAAGTATGGCTAGCCTAATAACACATCACAAACATCCAGAGGTGTAACATCACACAATACCTCATCTGTGAAGTGATTAATGCTGTAAGGAAGGCAGCACTGCTGGCAAACGTTGAGATCTCGGCCTTCATGAAGCCACCCAATACTATACGGCTGCGAGTGTGTGTAGTCGGTAGGCTCAACCACTTTACAACCTCTGTTGAAATGAGGTTCTTTTGGCTACCACTGTTGACAATGAATTGTAGCGGCAAACCCTTCACCCACATCTGTGAGTGGAAAAGACGTTCCCCCTCGTCTGGGTCTTCAAGCTCATTCTTCTAGATCTTGGCGTTGGCAACAGTGACGCTGGGCTCTGCATCAATGATCTGCTTCCCTTTGCCATTCCCCTTGATGGGTTCTAACTCAGGGTCAGAACATGCATCTGATTCTGAAGCCTTCAATTCGGCCACCAATGACTTCTTGGTCCGACACTCACTTGTGTTATGTGTGGGACTCTTGTGGAACTCACACCACTTTCCTGTGTCCTAATTCGACTTCGTGGTGTTGCTCTTTTCTTGTGGCTTCAATGGGTTGTCTTGGGTCACCCCGCCTTGGCTTTGTACTTTGGTCTTCGGATTTGCAGATCCAAAGTCCCACTTCTTCTCTTTGAACTTTTGCTCGATTTTGATAGCGTATCGGTATGCTATGCTAAGCAAGGAGATTTTCAGGAAATCCATCTCTTCCTAGATGTATTCATGTAGGCAGCTGTGGTATTTGACTACCAGATGCAGATTAGAATCTTTGATACCCAACTGTGTGCGAAGGGTATGAAAAATGTTGGTGAACTCTGGCACATCTTGGTCCCTTCCCTGCCGCAGCATGGTCCACTTTATGTATTTGTCCTCGTAGATTTTGACAGGGTAGTATTGCTCCTTGACGGCATCCCGAAATGACTCCCAAGTGGGTGTAGCTAAAAATAGTGAGCCTGTGCTTTCATCCTTTTACTCACAATAGGTTTCCCACCAGTCCTTGACGTGGGGGGCTGCTTTGAGAAGAACGAAAACAATCTTTTCCTGACTCGAAAATTCATGAACAGAAAAATACCCATCTAGCAGATTTAACCATTTATATATAACATCTGCATCTATTTGGCCCTCAAAGATGGGGATTTCAAAATTAGCTTGTACCTTAAACGGTGTGGCATTTCCAGAGTAGCTATTGGAGGTCGATGCCTCGCCTCTAGGTAGCTACTGAAGGATCTATGCAAAGCTATCCATCATCGCGTTCCTTTGCCTTTCAAGGGCTTCTTCAAGCAAGATTTTGATAGGATCTCTTTCCCCCTCGTCTTTCTTCTCATCCACCATGGGAGGCCATCAGGATTTACGAGGCTAGTCTTGCAAAGTTTCAACCAGTTCAAGACCTAACTCATTATATCCTGACCTCGTTGGGGACATGCAAAGAAAAACAGAGAAAAAAGCAGACCGCTTTGATACCAATGATCCAGATTTAAACAGGAATGCAACAAATTATAGAGATAACCATAAACACAATATGCAGTAGAAATAATACTTCATTTTATTAATGTAAAATACTGAAATATGCTTACAAATAGTAATGGAAATAAACCAGCTAGGGCGATGGTATCTTATCTCTGGGAAGAGATGTGGCGGCTACATGCCTCTGAACTATGTTACAATGAGGCTCAAAAGCCTATTTATTGTTGAGAAACAATGGAAAACCATTAACATCCCAAAACCTAACCCTAGAAGATGAAACACCAAATTGTGGGCCCCGTTTGGGTAAATTGGTACATAAATTTCCCGGGGTCGTAACTTTGGCACCCGATCTCTGTTTGATGTGTACAATAGCTCGTTAGAAAGATCTATTCGAGAACTATAACTTTGGGAAGAGAAACATCAGTCCATAGACCCATGTCGCTGCCATATTTCCCAAAAAACGTTGTTTAGGGCCTCAAAATGGTTCCGGAAGTTCAGCACCCGAAAAAATGCTAAAAATAGTAAACTGTGCTACAATTTAGGAAACTGAAAAAATGAAAGAGATAGTTGTGGGGGCCCAAATGGGATAGGTGGGTGGCCATCAACATCCACCTGGATCACTTAATCTGAAATTGCAACCATTGTTCTTTGAGGTAGAGAGCATAGGATTTGGTTAGCATCCTACACTAGATTACCTCCAAGGAGAGGTCGGCCATACATGCTAGTTGGTTCTCTCTTTCCTGTAGTTGTCCCCTCAGCCATGCATTTTCTGTCTCTAGTTGATTTCTCATTATAGCTTCTTTGTCCCTTAAGCCACTTAGCTCTCTGCCAATTTCTTTGAGTTTCTCTTCCATATGCCCAATTTCTTCCAACCCCTTTGACTTGGCATTATGCCTCCATCGATGAGTTCTGGCCCTCTCCTTCTCAAGCTCAAAGAACAGTGGGATAGAAAAATTTTGAGGTATGACCCTGCCTTCTTCAATAAATTGGTAATAGGAGTCCAGGTTAGGTTGGGGGCTGGGTTCTTTTGTCTCTTGGTCCTCCTCTTTAACTTCTTGCTACTGCCCTACCTTCCTTTCCAATTTCTGTTCCTCTTGTAGATTCAACAGAGTATCCTGTAGGATTGTTTTTTCTTCCTGTAGATTTTGTTGTGGATCCTGTAGGATTGCCTTACCCTTTGATGAAGTTCATCTAGTAGTAGGCCTCCTTTCATAGGTGATAGGGGACTTAGGGGAAGGCATTTTGTCTTTTTGTGTAAGCGAATCTTCAATCTCAATAGGAACTTTTGTTGATGTTTGTGACTTCCCCTGTCTTATTCTTGTGCTCTTTCTTATCCTGAAATATAGTGGGGTCTACCTCTGCCTTTTTCCTTTTTTCTTGATTGGGGTGCTAAGAGTAGTGAGGGCAGCTGCTTCCTCTCTCTCAGTGGCCTCTAGAGACACCCTAGGTGACTCCTCCTTGTGTTCTATCCCCTCTATTCTATTGCCTTCTTCCTCTCTATTTTTCCTGTCTTCTTCTTCTTGTAGATCTTCATCATCTCTATCAGTTTCCTGCTTAATTTCCTCCTCTATTTCTTCATCATCCTCCTTATCTTCTCCCTCTTCTTCTTCATCTTCATCATATTGCTCTGAGTTAGCTCCTTCTTCATCCATCTCATCCTCATCTTGCTCTGTATCCTCCTCTCGTTGTTTTACTTCCTCTTCACTAACAGTAGGACTAACATCATAAGTGAGAGCTTTGATGTCATCCTCTGCTGGCATGTCTCTGAAAACTGACCATGTTATAGGGGTTTTGAGGTTTTGGAGGGCATCTTCAATGAGGATCCTAATCAACCCATGGTGAGCCAATTTTTGGGAATTCCCCTCCTTCACTTTGATGCTTGAGTCTATGAGTGATTGAAGCAAGAAATATCATATGCTGAGCCTCTGGTGAGGGGGTGTTTCTACTCCAAATCTTAATTCTTCAAGGATCCTGAAATGATAGCCATACACAACACTATATCTGCCCTCACATGAGATGTATTTGATGATTTGGTAGCCTACCTCACTCCATGGGTATGGCAGAATTTCCCTCCTTAATCCATTTTTGTCCTTAGTGGGTTCTTCACCTTCTAAAAAGAAAATTTTTTTTGCCACCTGGCTATCTCCTTTGTCTTCTTTTCTCCATGTGATTCCTAGGGGAAGTGTGGTGACCCTGCTGATGAGATCTTGGGTGAGATCTATAGTGAGGCCCCTTATTACAATAGTGGCATGGATTTTGTTGTGTGGAGTGAGGGAGAGAGAAAATTCTTGAGCCACCTCATCATCATACCCTCTGATTTTTTTGAAAAAACCCATCCAGTTATGTCTTGTGAAGATTTCAAGCACTTGGGGTGTTGTTGGATTCTCATAGTGTTTGTGGGCTCTCTCCTATTAAACCCTCCTGTCATCTTGCTGGTTAAGCTTGAGGAGAAAATGAGATGGTTGACACAATTTTCCAAATGCAAGAGCAAAACAGAGTTGACTGTGTATTTAATTCCCTTCACATAGTTGCTAAATTCACTCAAATTTAGAGTATCATTGGTTCATTTACTTGCAAAGGGGGATGTAATTTTAGAGCCTACCTCTTTAGACTGGTTGTAGTGGCTAATTCCTGTGATATCCCTTCTGAACTCTTCTTTGCCAATCCTGTAGACAGTCTCTATGTGTCCTGTAGGAATTCCTGTGTAGTGAACAATGGATCTTTTCTTCCAGTGGGTGGCCTGGGTTATGAGAGAAACTTGAGTGAGGGAGTTTCGAGGAGGTGAAATGCATGAATGCATGGAAACAATGTTTTATTTCCTCTTATGGTGATTTGGGGTGAGGTGGTGTGCTGGAAGCAAAGGTACATTGCCATTTTTGGACCATGATTGGTCCCCACTACCACCTCATCATTTCCCACTCCTCGTAATCATCTCCCACCTCGTAGATCCGTAGTTTAACCACTTTTTGTCCTACTCCTTCTCTATCTTTGAGTTGACTGCAGCCACATGTGAGAGGACACCCAGTTGTGCATGTGCTAACTGAACAAAGGTGGCTAGGTTAATTGGCCACCTTTTCACTTATAAACCAACTATCTCATAACCCTTACAATTTTTGACTACATGATGCATATGAGAGAGTGAGCAGGATACTTACCTGTGGTCTCAATGGTATGTTGTAGTTGTTGAAGACTAGAGGTGTCGTTGTGTATATTTGCTGCATGCCATTTTTCTTCCTCCTCTTACTATTTGCTAATGGTTTCTTTGTTTTTGTAGGTATCTGTGGTTGAAGATATGATGTTTCTACTTTGGAGCTCTTGGATCATCCTGGTGAAGACTTGTTGCTGGTGTGATTGGAATTCTATGGGATAGGCTGCTACAGGATTTCCTACAGGATGTCATGTAACTGCTTCTCCCTCACAATTCTTTAACCATTTTGCTTGCTGGTGCTGTTAGGATGGTGACATGGATGGAAAGAAGGAGTGGAAGAGTGGAGAAAAAAGGATACTCAGGTAATTCTCTTTACTCCTCTCCGTTTCCTCTTTTTTATTTTCTTTTTTGAAGGCTAGAAGAAACTGTTGAAGTTGATCCCTTTTTTTTTTAATGGTGAGTGCAGGGATGATGATGGTGGACGAGGTGAGGTGCTAGATCATGAATAGGGTGAATTTTAGGGACCTAACAAGTCCATCATATGCCTTTAGATTTCTTCCTGTAGGATTTCTAGGTCACTGTAATTCCTATAGGATCATCCTGTAGGTTTTCAAGGGATCCTGTAGGAATATAGGGGATCCTGTAGAAAACACAGTCTTTGCATAAATCAAAGCAATGGAGTGGAAAAATGACAAAAATGATGGAGGGATGCATGGTAAGGAGTGAAGAAAATGAATATGTGAGAGGCAGGGGTCTCCTTGGGATCCTCTTTTTCTCCTTGACTGTCCTTCTCTCCCATCTGCAAATGGAAATTTCATGATATATATATATATATATATATATATATATATATATATATATATATATATATATATATATGAAAAACAACTAGGCTACCTCATAGAGGTTTTCACCCTAGCTATTTGTCGTGGGCACCTCAAGAAAGGTTTTCACCCAAGGATATTCTTATTATCTTTTTCTTGTTGTTCTTTTTTCTCTCTTTTTTTTTCATCACTGGGTTGCCTCAAGAGGTTTTCAACCCAAACATGGGACTCAGGTGCCTCATGGAGGTTTTCACCTGAGTCCCTTTTTTTTTTCTTTTTTCTTTTTTTTTTAGTGATTTGATGAGGGAGGAGCTGGAACTTGCTCCACCATCATCACTATTTTATTGATATCATCAATGAACTCTTGTTTTGATAAAGGTCTCATGTACATTTTCTAATAAGCAAAGGAATGGCTTCTTCATTTATGGTTTTGATTTGCACTGAACCATTATCATGGCATCTTTCTACACCATAAGGTTTGAGCCATCTTTTCCTTAACTTTCCCTTGATGTATTTATAACTAGAATCATATAACAATGCCCAATCACCTTCCTAAAATGGCTTCTCCTTGAAATTTTTATCATGCTAAATCTTCCTCTGAAGTTGAACTACCTTTGTATGTAGGAGGGCCTACATTCTGAATTCATCCAAGCCATTTGATTGGAACAATCTCTCTTTCTGTGCACTGTTGAAATCCAAGTCTAGTTGGGCTACCATCCTTAATGTGTTATATTCAAATTCAATGGACAACAAGGCCTTTTTCTCATAGACTATCTCATAGGATGTGAATCTAGTGGTGGTTTTCCATGTGGTATTATAGGCCCAGGTGGCCTCAACTAGTCTTTCTGCCCAATCCTTCCTGCTACTACTCACCACCTTGGTTAAGATGCCCTCTAGTGTTCTGTTGGTCACCTCCACTTTCCCATTAGCTTGTGGATGATAGGGAGTGGAGGTCCTATGCTTGATCTTGTGATGTTTGAGCAGGTATTCAATCATGTTGGAGGTAAACTGGTTGCCTTGGTCTGTGACCAGCTCTCTAGGGTACCCAAATTTGTAGAATACATTCTCCCTTAGGAACTCAGCCACCTTCTCTTCTAATGCTACCTTAATTTCCTTAGTTTTAGCCCACTTAGTCAAATAATTAGTGCACACAATAATGTACTATTTTTGCTTTGAAGGAGGATCAATAGGCCCAATGAAGTCCATGCCCCACTTATCAAATGGCTCGAAAGTAAATTGAGGCTATAGAGGCATTTCATCTCTTGGAGTAGGCCTTCCCATCCTCTGGCACAGATGACACTGACTAGTGTACTTTTTCACATCCTGATGAAGAGTGGGCCAATAATAGCCTCCTTGTAAAACTTTGAATGTTGTCCTCTTTGCTGCAAAGTGACCTCCACAAGGCCCATCATGACAGGTTAGAAGGATGTCAAAGTCTTCCTCTTCCCTAACACACCTTCTCAAGATTTGATCTCGACCAAGTTTGAAAAGATTGCCCCCAATCGAAGTGAAGGGAGCACTTTTCCTAACTATCTTGATATTTTATTTGGAGGACAAGTTTAGTGGGAATTGTACTGATACCAAATAGTTTTCTGTATTAGCAAACCATGGAGAGAGAACTGAAATAGCAAATAAGTTCTCATCTGATAACTAGTCATCCACCATTCCTTCTTCACCTGCAGGCAAATTTACCCTAGATAAAAAGTCTGCAACCACATTTTCCTTACCAGGCTTATCAACAATGGTTAGATCAAACTGTTGTAATAAAAGTAACCGCATTCACATTCGGTTTGCTAATTAAATATTTGATTGCAACATGGTTAGTATGAACAAATGTTTGATAGCCTGTAATGTAATTCCTGAATTTGTTTAACGAATGCATAATATCCAAGAGTTCCTTTTCAGTCATTGTATAATTTAGTTCAGCCTTTGATAAGTTCTTACTGATAAAATAGATAGCATAAGGCAGTTTTTCATCTATCTGACCCAGGGCTGCTCTGATGGCTTTATGTGAGGCATCATCATGAATATGAAAGGGGACGGCCCATTTTGGCCTCAAAGAATTGGTGCAGTGGTTAACTTATCCTTTAGAATGTCTAAGGCCTCTTGATAGCTTTTTGACCATATAAACTCAAAATATTTGGCCAAAAAACCAAATAAATGAGAGGCCAACTTGCTGAAGTCTTTTATGAACCTTCGGTAGTATCCATCTAACCCTAGGAAACTTTTGACATCTCTCTGCTTTTGAGGAGGTGGGACCCTTTGGATGATGGATATTTTGTTTGGGTCCACCTGCAGTCCTTGTTGAGATATTGAATGACCTAGCACGATCCCTGTAGTAATTAAGAATTCACATTTTTTAGGACTGAGAGACATGTTCATTTAAATTCACTTGTGCAGTACTTTGCCTAGGTTAGACATGACTTCTTAAAAATCATAGCCATAAGGTGTAAAATCATCCATATAAATCTCCACTGCATCATGGACTAACTCGGCGAAAATACTCAATACTACTCTCTGGAAAGTGTCAGGAGCACTTCATAGGCCAAAAGGAAGGACCCTATAGGAAAAAGTACCCCAAGGACAGGTGAATGTGGTCTTATCCTGGTCTTCTAGGCAGATCTAAATTTGGCTGTACCCACTGAATCCATTTAGGAAAGAGAAAAACCTTTTCCCTGCCATGCCATCTAGCACTTGGTCAATGAAGGGTAGAGGAAAATGATCCTTCTTTGTCACTTTGTTCAACTCCATGTAATTGACACAAATCCTCCACTTACCATTTTTCTTGTGAACTAACACCAAAGGGGAGACCCACTCACTGTCGGAGATAGGGTAAATGAATCCTGCATCTAACAGTTTTTGCAGTTCTTCTTTGACTATATCTTTAAGAGCTAGATTCATCCTCCTTTGTGGTTGTCGGACTGGCTTGCAACCTTCTTTGATGTATATGTGTTGAGTACACACTGAGGGGTGTACTCCCTTCATTTCCTTGTAACTCCAATCGAATGCTTCTAGGTTTTCCTTTAACATGTTGCATAGCTTCTCCTCTTTGAGAGCAGAAAGAGATGGATTGATTTTCAAGGTTTTCTTTGGGCTGAATTTTATGGTTTTGACATGGAGCGGGTTGGAATCAACCAAGCATAAGTCAATTGGATGATTGTTCTGGGTTTCCTTTACTGCTTCTTCTAAAGGTAATGAACTGGGAGTTGGACTTTGGAGTAGGTGTTCAATCAAGTCATACTCATATTGTTTTGATCCTCCCATGGTTTCTTCCAAAGCATAATGTTGGGTGGAATAAACATCATCTTCTTCCTCCTCCTCCAACCATAAAGGTAAATCATGCTCTAGAGAAGGTTGAGCAGGAGGGTATATGAATAACTTCTTGGACATATGCTTGTTCTTGATGGTCATATTCCCAGCTCTGCAGCTAATGTAGCATCGGATGTGGCCAACCATGGCCTCCCAAGGATGATAAGATAACCAATAAGCTTAGCCTTAGTCTAGAGAACTAGGAAATCTGCCGGGTACTCCCAGGAGTCAATGGAGACCATCACATCCTCCATAATTACCTCAGGGGTTATTGTGGAACGATATGCAAGTTGTAGAAATATTGTGGTCTTCCTCAATGACCCTTGGAGGTTGAGCTTGAGTATGGTGTCCTTGGTCATCATATCAATGGAAGCCCCAAGATCAATTAGAGTGTGTGGGATAATGGTGCCATTGATGTGCACATCTACTACAGGGCTTCCAGGGTCCAAATATTTTGGACATATTACCTGCCCCAGCATTAAGTCGGATAGTTGCCCAATGACATTAATGGTAGGGGCATCCCTTTTTCGCCTCCCTGGATGCTTGAAGCATTTCTCCTTAATCAACTTATTGTAAATGGGAACATCTTTTATTGCCTGGAGAAGGGGGATCTTTACACATAGATTTTTCAATTCTCCTAGAAGTTCAGTCTCTTCTAGGGTAGGCTGGAGTGGTTGGGCTAATCTCTCAGGAAAGGGTGGATTTACTTTAAGGTTTCTTTCCTCTCTTTCTTCCTCAACCTCCCTAGGTGGAGGGGGAGGTTGGTTATCCAGGAGAATTCTCCCAGATATAAGGTTAATCTCGTGAATTTCCACAACATAAGCTAGATATGATGTCTCTCCATTGTATACTTGTTGAACCTGCCTATTTTTCATGTTTGGATTTGGCTAGGCAGGCATCCAAGGTTGCTTGGGTGGAGCAGAGTGTAGGAGTTGTGGTTGGGTAGGTGGTGAAGGCAATAGAGCTGGAGCATTGTTGTATTGGGGCCTCCACCCCTAGAGTGGTGTATTCCACTGAGGTTGTGGTGGAGTGTAAGGTTGAAATGATTGGTTGGCTAGCTGGGAATGATATTGAGATGCATAGAACCAAGGAGGGGGTGTAGACTAGGAAGGATGAGCGGGGGGTCCCCAAGAAGGTATAGTTGTAGTTTGGTTGGGGTTGTAATATGCATGGGATGACCCATGCATGCACTGCTAGTATGGTCTAGGCATGGAGGTCTCCTTTGGTTAATGTAGCAAATCTGCTCAATGACCCCTTCAACTCCTTGATATACAACTTTCAGTTCAGGTAAAGAAGGGCACTTGTCTGTGGAGTGGTTTTCCTCACAGGCAGAGCAAATTTCAATATAGTTCAATGGACATTCGTTCCTAGGATGCCTCCTGGTGCATCTACGACAAAATATGGCCAAGGCTCTCTCTACTTTGTCCTGCTTCCTTTTAATGTTCATGGTGTAAATTTGCAAGGCAAGGGTTTGCAATATCTCACTTTTGAAATCTTCCAACATGTTTCCAATTTCACCCTTGATGGATGAGTTGGAAGATGATGTACTGGCCATAGGTTGACTACCCCTACATTTTTCCTAGCCACCCTAGAATGGTTTCTAAAGACAGTATTGATATCCTCATAGGGTAATTGGCAGATATCTCCTCCTGCTAACAAATGTAAGGTATCGAGAAGATCTTTTCTTACTCCCCTAAGCAGGACCAACTTTAGTGACTCGGGGTCAAGTGTGCACCTGGCCCTTTTCTAATTGAGTTGGAATATTTCTTCGTAGTCTTCTAAGGATTCATAATGGCCTATGGTCATCTTGAAAATTTCTTCTTTAATATCCTTTGACCGACAATAGTCCCGATATTTGTTGTTAAGGGCCTACTTTGTCTAAGCCCAAGTTGTGATTCTATCTCTAGGTAAGCCCATGAACCAGCGCAATGCTTCATCCTTGAGGGTAGATGGAAATAGTTTTAACTTTTTCTCGTCATTTGTATAGTAATAGGTTCGACATATAAAAACAAACTCAAATAGGAAAGTGTTGGGGTCCTCTGTGGTCAGGCCATGGAAATGAGGTAGGGCAGAGGGGCTTATATTTTTCATATTAGTGTCCCCATTGGTTTCCCTGATGGGGAAGGCACCCTCAACTCTCTCTCTATTCCCTCTGTCATTTCGGTTTTGAGCCATTGGTTCAATAAGAATGGGTTCCACTTCTTATTCTTCCCCTGTAGGTTATTCAAATATGTCAGGTTACTCACCTAATGGTTCCTCCAGTTCACAACCACCAAAGAAGAGAGAAGGTTGCCTGTTGGATGTAGTGGGGGTATTTGGCAAAATTTTCCCTGATTTGTCCCTATTCCTAAGAGGCATGAAAGGAAATATTTTTGGGTTGGTTTTGTATTCTTTTTTAAAACTTGGAAATTACTTGTAGAAATGAAATTGATGATTGAATGAAAATTACTGATAGAGTGAAAAAGCTACTTGCTGAATTGAAATCCTACTTTCAGAATGGAAATGTAAGTAGATAATGAAAAATGAAAGAAAGGAAACAACTAGATTACTTTTGCAGAAATAAAATAATGGAAGAATATTAAAGACAAGAAATAGAAGAAAAGAAAGTAGTAATCACATTCTACTCAGACACCTCCCTAGTAATGACACCAAAAAGTGATGAGCGCCAGTATTCCAGCAAGGATGCTACAACTCCTAGGCTACCAACTTTACTTATCAACCTGGGGTTCGTACAAACTTGGAGGTGATAGTGCTATATGCACAAGTGAAAGTGATGGTTATGCCTGTTGTCACTGTTCAGCTGGCGAGAGACCACTAGGGTTCCAAGCCAGACTTCTAGAGAGTCAGAAGAAGCTTGATTCTTTGATGGAAGAAGGGAAAATATACTCTAAGGGAATTACTCTACTATAGTAATGGAAAAGGCCAACATGTAATGCTAAACCACACCATACCCTAATTAACCATTTAAGAAGCTATGCTAAGCAAAATTGCTAAATCAACAATAAACAAATGCTACCATTTAAGTTGAAGAAGTAAAAAAACATTAAACCATATGAATGTGCAAGCAAAGAAACTAAACTAAATCTGTTTTCACGTTTTTTAAGGCAAAATCAATTATGCTAACTAATTGTTCTTGTGGATGTGACAGATGGATGGAAGGTGTTTGAGGATGGTTATAAGGTTTATGAAGTGATTGGATGGTGTGGATGGGTCCTAGGAGTATTTTTATGACTTCCTAGAGGTTTCCCATCAATTCGGCCTCAAAATAGGTCGTTTCATGAAAACCTACAGGATGTACTAGAAACCTACATGATGATCCTGTAGGAATTATAGGAAACCTATAGGATACAGCCGAGAGCTAATATTGAGGTGTTGGAGGTGTTGGGAAGCTTTGGAAAGGTGTGTGATGGGTGGAATGGAGTGTTAGAAGGTCTAGGAGCACTCAGGAGTCAATATCCAAGATAAGAGATGGCTAGATTCGCTCAATGTGTTTAGAGGAATTTCAATGAAAAATGATGAAAAACTAGTGAGGGTGGTGGTGAAACAAGGGATGACTAAGGTGGATGAAGTGGAAGGTGGTTGTTGGTTATGAAGTCTTGGTCTCCTCCTGAAGTACCTGCTCTGCTTAAAACATGTGTGTCTTCCTAGAACTACGCAACAAGATACATTTTCATAAACTAGGAAAGCATGAATCAATTGCCTATATTATGCATGAAGAAAGTTGTTGAAGGGAATGAAAGCATGCGTGAGATCCTTTTGCAGAAATGAAGATGGAAAAAGATGACAATGAAATCTTCCTTGCAACATTAACCGAATACTGAATCAAAGACAACAAACTCCAAAGCTCATACAAGAACTAGAAATTTGTTTTTTTGGGGCTACTGAAGGGTCCCTTCCTCAAGTCATGGTCCCAGAGGGAGGAAGTGAGGTTGAGACACCTACTGACAACCTTATGGTGATCCTTCTTCTCCTTGCTAACCTGCTACTTGAAAGAAGGCACAAATGGAAGCAAACTACCACACAACTAATCTAATCTACACTGTTGTAATGGAAATGCATCTTCTAAGCAAATGAACAATTAAGCCATGAATCTATACTAGCATACATGTACAATAAATAGGAGCCTTGGATACTAGGGTTGGGGCCTAACCCAAGAGCTTCAACCCTCTGTGTTAACTTAGTGATGGATCAAAACAAACTCATTCTTATTACCAAAACAATAGATTACATCAAAAAATTGTCACAAGTCTTGCAGCTCGAAAATAGAGTAGAGTTTTACCATAAAAATCTGAATCCTACTGAGGTCCTAGGCCTCTATACTTATACATATGAATTCTTCAATGACTTCCTTAAAATTAGGGAGGTCCGGCTCCCAAAATTGAGACAAACTAGTGTTTTGTCTTTCACTTGCTCGGATGCCTTCTAGTCCTCATGATTTGGCTATTTGCACTCTAGGCTGATGGAGGAATATTCGAATGGAGGGGTAGTAAATGAGGAGGATTTACCTCCTATAATCCCTCTCCCTTGTCCCATTCGAGTTTTGACCTTGGTCTTTGCCAAAATTCCTTGATTTTATCCTTTAATCCTACATTAAATGCACATTAGACCACAAAGAAAAATATCCAACTCTAACTCATCTCATAAAAAAAATATAATCAAAAGTATGCAATAAGTTATGAGAATAGTTCGTTTAACTAAGCTAGGAGGTGAATTAAGGCCTATATAATTAGCCAATGATGAGGCTAATCCGATGGCTCAAAAGGGACAAAGATCAAATCTTTCAATGAGCTTGTAGAAGCATATGTGTAATATTATGAGAACATATTTAAATAACTTGAAGGAAATTTTATAGTGGATAACGTGAGGATGATCCATGTTTATCCAAGATTTTTTAATGGTAAGGAAAATGGTTTTAGGATCCCTAACGACTAAAGAATAAATCAAGATGTTAGTGGGATTCAACAAGGTTAAAAGTATTGGTTTATATGGTTAGATTGTTGAATTTTATCTGGTGTTATTTGACTTATTGGCTAAGGAAATTGTGAGATTTGTGGAAGAATATAGATTATTGGGGAGGATGTTGATATAATTAAATGCCACTTTCCAATAATTCCCAAAATAATGTTCTTGGATCATTTAAAGGAACAAGTTGGGTTTCTTTTCAATCACCATATTCTTAATGTTATTGGATTGACCCATAAATTCTTACATTATATTATATTTTTGAAAAGTTCTATGATTGTGATGAAGCTAGATCTGGAAAAATCCTAGGATAAGGTAATTTGGTTTTTTCTTTGAATGTCGTTGTTACAAAATGGCCTAAGGTTGAATATTGTCAACTAGAAAATGGGTTGTGTGTTGTAAATGAATTTTATTATATTAGTAGGGTTCCCCAAAACATTTATTCAAGGCCATGTGTGTTATGAAGAAAGGATGTGCATTATATCCCTTTGTATTATTGTTTGTATCTAAAGGATTGAATCAACTTATAAAGGTAGCCAAAGAAAATGGAAGAATAAAGGAGTACATGTGACTAATGTTGTCATAGTTTCTCATCTTCTTGTGCACAATGTCCTTATGTGCAAAGAGGTATCTATTTAGGAATGGATAGCCTTAAGTAGCATATTACTTTAGTTCTATCATGCAAAAAGAATGGAGTTCAAAAGTTCCAAATACTTAATATTATACAACAAACTATTCCTTGAATTAGTTGACTAACTAGGTATGATATTTCCATACAAAAAGGAGTAGTTCGAACTCAAGTTAAAATGGGTCACTTTTTCAAGCCAAATGCCTACAGATTTGTAAACTGGTTATGGTTAGCTGAAAAGGTTGAAAAGATAATATCTTATTGGTGTTTTAGATGGCTCTCCATTGGAGGTAAACTAGAGTTTATCAATTTGTTTTAGAAGGTATTTTAGCATATTGGTTGTCTCTTGATTATGTTTCAAAGATCATCGTCAACATTATTCGAAAATGATGCTATATTTTTCTCTGGTCTAGTAATAAAATCAAGGAAGGAATCCCAATAATCAAGTGGAAGTTATTGGCCAAACCTAAATCTTATGGTGGAAGCTTTGGTTACTCATAGTCTTTGGAGACTCTTATTATCTAATGGATTATGAGGAAAGATAGTAAAACATAAATATTTCCATGTCTGGTTAGTGCAATAATGGATTATATTGTCACTCAAATTGGTATGGGGTGTATCAAATACATGGAAGGAATTAATAAAATCATTCCCTATACTAGGAATATGGGTAATATAGAAAATTGGTAAAGGAGACAAGGTTACTTTGGGGGAGGATCCTTGTGCTACAGGAGCTGACTCTTATGCACTTTCTCTTAAATTAAGGTAATAACTGAGGGAAAGGTTTTTTTCTTGTAAATAACCATGGTCTAGGGGACAATGGGAATCCTTACTCATTATTGACAAAAGAAAATGGATTGCACAATAACGTCCCCAACCTCATGCTGGGAAACACTACCACAACCATTACACTCCAAAACACAAAATTTATCTATGGAAGTGAAACCATAACCCTACCACGACTATCTCTATGCTTGGAAGTATTCGATTTATGTGAAAGAAAATTTATAATTCCCGGGATGCCATATATTTAACACGTATAAAATAATTATAATATCACATAGTGGAATTTAACAATTAATTTCACTGTGAGCATTCAAATTTGGAAGTATCGAAAATCCTCATTCATGCGTTAATATAACAATGAATTCTTGCATTAAACAATAATTATGAATAAATACATGATAATAAACATGTACAACATAATATAAAGAAAATATAATCATTATATCACAAAACAAAAAAATAGGGTTCCAACCATAAAACCATAAGTCAATACATGTAAGAGATAAACACTTATCTATACAAAAGAGCAACTGACTATGGTCTCTCCACATTCCACCTAACCATAAACCTTGTTGTTCATCATTATCAACCATGGGTCACTCCCGAGCTAGGGATACAACTCCACAAGAAATGATAAATTGATAACATCACATACATGGCCAAGGCACCAAATCAATAGACATGACTGCAACCACAACACTATGCTTCCCTAAACTTGCACCCAAGTGGCACACCTTTCTTTGGGACTTGCTAGTCCCTCTGCAATTCCCACCTTCTAGGGTGCCTTACAGTCAACTAGGAATTTCTTAGCAACTAGGCTTGAGGAGCTCGTGCTGATTCTAGGGATTCCAAACACCCTTCTAGGCCATAACTATCTTGGTGGTTCTAAAATGCAAGTGGAACACCCTTTTTCAGTACCTTCCAGTTCCTTTGCGATTCCCACCTTCGAGGGTTCACCAACTGGTCACCAGAACTCCATTTGGTTCTAGAGTTCAAGCATAGGCCTCACTGACTAAAACCCCAGTCAGTACCATAACCGATTCGAACTTAAATAGGAATGAAACTGTTGAAAATGGCAACAAGAAATGCTAAAAATAGAAATGCTATAAATAGAATTCCTATAAATAGTATTTCAGGTACCAGTGTTGGACATAGCAACAAGGAATGAAAAATGGAAGTGCTAAAAATAGCATTGCTATAAATAGCATTTCGGGATAGATTCCAATTTTAGTTAGTCCTTGAACTAAAATTGAGAAGTAAAATTCAAATTTGATCTTAACAGTTGTTTGTAAAATAATTAATTAATTCATATTGAAATGGTCATACGTGAATGACTTACTTAACGCAATTGAATCCCAAAAAAAAATCTAATATAATGCACTGCGTAAACCCCCTATAATTAATTAATTCATATTGATTTAATTAGTTGTAGGAAATCAAACATGAAGTCTATGTGAAGACATGAAACAATTTCTCCATTGATTGAGGAAGTTATCCCTTGATTAAAGGAGATCAGGATGAGTTGTACTTTGAGTTGTAATTAGTTAGCTCAGTTAACTGAGTTAAGTCCAGTTATATTAGTTCCAATAGTTTGTGGAATTAATTATGAGTTTAGTTAGTTAATGCATGCATGCATGCATGTAACTGCTACACTTCAGATAACTGAATATTCTCTCATAAATAACTCATGCATGTCAGTTCAGTCAGAGACCCAGTTGAGATCAGAGGAAGGGATAGTGTACTATCAGTTGGAGGATTTTTCCTATATAGGAAACTCATCCATGCAAAAGGAATTATCTCCTTCAGGATTGCATAGTTACTTTTGAGTTTAGTGAGCAGTGTGAGAGGTGAATTCACACATGTGGCAGCATTGGATCCCAAAAGAAACTGCGCAAGGAAATAGGAGGCTTGGAGGGTAGAGGAGAAGGTTTGTGAGAAGCCTTTGACTGCCTATGAGTAGCAGTGAGGGATTGTACTGAGAGCTGGATAGCTTGTGAGCTAAAGCTTTGTGTAATCCTGAGATATTTCCACTTGTATGATAATACAGAGATCGGGGTTTTTAGCTGAGGCTTTCCCCAGAGTATTCTTCTGTGTTTCATGTGTATGATTTCTTCTTCTCTATTATATGTGTTCTGATTAATCTAGCTCAAATTGATTAAGCTTCCGCAAAGTTTGATTGTAGAAGTAGATATAGTATTTTGCTTCACTATATTGCATTATTAGGTGATCTACAATGGGAATTTCTACAAACTTACATATATAATCATAAACACAAAGATGCGGTAGAAAAACACTTCATTTCATTAATATAAAAATATTGAACTATGCTTACAAACAAAATGGAAATAAGACAGCTTGGGCGATGATAGCATGTCTATGAGAAGAGATGTCGCAACTACATGCCTCTGAACTGTGATACAATGAGGCTCAAGGGCCTATTTATTCTTGGAAAACATGATAAAACTATAAACAACCAAAACCCTAACCCCAGGAGATGTAACACCTAGAGTTTGTGGGTTCCATTCATGTTAGTTGGGAAACCAACTTCTCAGGGTCGTACCTTGGTCATATTATCTTCATTTGGCATGTATGATACCTTGTTGGAAAGGTATCACTAAGTACTACATGTTTCACCATAGGCCCTTGCATATGCCTTTGGGCCTTTCGTGGACCCAAAAAAAAACGTTGTTTAGGGGGTCAAAACTGCTCCGGAAGTTCAAGACTGCAAAAACTGCTAAAAATCGTAGATGTTGAAATGAACAAGGAAATAAATGAAAATGACTAGGGGTTCTAAGTGGAATAGGTGGGTGGCCACCAATATCCACCTGGATCATTCATCCCCCCTTAGGAAGCAATGGTCCCCATTGCATGCAGAGCCTCCATGAGGTGAGGGAATTTCTGTTAAACCTGGTCCCTAGTGAACCACTTGCCCTGCTGAAGGAGTTGGACTGCTTTGACAACTTGATATAACTGTATCCTCTATTGGCGAGTGTTCTTGATCTGTGTGTCCATGATTTGATCAGTTGTGGCATATTCCATGTAGTCCGGGTTGATCTTTTTGGGTGTGAGTTGTTCTGCAATGTCATATGTGTCCAACAATGGTGGAAAGTATGATCGAAGACAACCTACATTGAACATTGGGTGGAGATCAACGTGTTATCACTCAGGTTGTTCCCTTTGACTCCTAAGGGAATACGACCGAGGTAACGATAGACCAATCTTTGGATCACAGGTCCTAGCCTACCTGCAATCAGAGAGGGCTCTCTCTTTAGGATTTAGCTTTGTTTTGGTAATGTTTTAGGCTAGTTATAATCTGTTGAATTTTTGTTTAAAGTTTTGGTTGAATGATGTCTTCCAGTAGCTGAGATGAGATCTTCAGAAGGTTCAGTCCATTGGGCAATGGAGTCTGTGATTATGTGTTGTTTGAGGTATTGAGTAAGATTGCTAAAACTGCAGGGCCATATAGATATATCATGAAACAAACTTAAAATTGTGAAGATGAAATATGTCCAGCCAGTGAGAGGCAACTAAGAATCTTTCACTAAGCTGGTGATGTGGGAAAAGGAAATATCACTCAGGAGCAGATTTGAATTCCTGAATAATACTCACTGTGAAAGTTTTAGTATGAAGGTGAGCAACTAAGAATTACACTTTCATAACTAATACTAGAGAAAACATTCATAACAGCATAGATTGAGTTCAGGGTGTTTAATGAACAAATCCTGAACTATTCTTTTTCTGTGCTATTAAACCTGTGAAATATAGAGCATGAGCGGATTATGAAAGAATGAAATACATAACAAGAAGGTTCAGGAAACTTATTGTGCCATGAAATATGTAGGAATCCTGTAGCAGCAAGCAATCACACCACAACACATCAGAACAACTCAGAACTTCAGAAATTCCATTAGCTCCCTGTATTAAAAGTCTGAAATTTACAGCATAAGTTCTCCAGAAGAAAAATCAACAACCCCAACAAGCTCATGCGTGGGGATATATATACTATCGTTCTTACAAATATCTTAACGCTAAGTCATTTTCTCAATAACTGCGTTTACCAACTCTCAAAAATATCAGAGACAATAGTTATCGCTACTTTAAATATACAATGAATGCCTTTCAATTTGTCAGAAATTCTTTGACTTTTGGAGGCCGCTGGGTCGGTTGGGCACTTTGCATTAATTCTGAATGATATGCTCTTTATTGCTCTGTCGAGGTGCGGCTATCTCAGCCCCGTCATCTGCTTTTGCTGGTCAAGCTGGTTTGCTGAGTTGGCCTTTTCTTTAATCTTTCTCCCAGTCAAAACAAATATGTATTAACTTTTTTGAAATTGCTGACTTCTATGATAAAAATACAAAAATATGGTGAACAATTTGTTTTCTACAACAGTGTTTGTATCATGCCTCTCCACCATTCCTGAGTAGGCAATTGGTGCCTTAAGATTATGCCTAGAGTCTCATCTGCCTCAGTATATTTGTAGTAGTTTGGAGGCACTTCAAAAAGATGTCTGATCTCATGTGCAATGAAGAATAAATTCTCTATTTTGTCATAGAGACTCTGCCCAGATGGAGGCCCTGTTTCCTCTGGGTACTTGCTGCTGCAGTGATTTGATTTGTGACATATGTGTCTACCCTCTTGGCATAATTTTCATGAGATAGTAACCTTCCTGCACTGGTTACTAAGTTGGGAAGGCCTCTGTTATGCAATGCTGTGATCTTCTCAATGAATCTGTTAACCTCTGTTTGCATCTCTTGACACCTCCTGTCTAATGTTTGCACATGATTTCTTAGAGTGAGCACTCTTTTCACTAGTAAAATGGTATCAGTACTGTTAGTGATACCCATTGCTGCCAACTGAGGGCCAGTACGGTTATTCAAAACATTGATCATCTTATTGGCGATTTCAGGCATATTGCCTAGAGATGTCCTTGCTCTCTGATTTTCCTTTTGGGCCCTGCATATTAGATCCATATGCTCATGGATGGTTTCAATATACTGCCACTGATCTGTTATAGATTGACCAATGTGGGTCCATAGGATCTTCTTGATTTCAGCAACAACTTTGTCAAGAGAGAGCTCTTTCTCTAGTTCTTTTATTTTCTTCTCAAGAGCCCTTACTTCCCTTGTTTTTTCAGCTACACTTTGCTTGGATTTGTCATATTTTTCATTAACTGTGGCCAATTTTTCTTTAGTCTCATTCATTTCTGCCATCTGTGCTTCTAGAGCTTCCAGTTCCTTCATCATGTTTTTCATACTTAGGCTGGGTCCCTGATCTGGTGCTGTTGCTGGTGCTGATGTTGAAGGACTGACCTTTGATGTTTGTCTTGTGGGAGGACCTGCTGTAGTGGTAGAAAGTGGCACACCTTCAGTAGATGCAGATGTTTGTGATGGCTGCATTGGTGCCTCACTTTGTTTTGACTTCAGTGCCACCTCTAGTGCACTCTCTGTTTGCATTAGCCTCTTGTATAAACTCAGGAGTAGGGCCATTACATCCTGATCCTTTTTCTGCTCTGCCACTTCTCCAGTTTGAGGGTGAAGGCCAGCTAGTAGCTTGATAAGCTTTCTCATAGCTGCTACATCCTCATCTCTTTTCTTTAGCAGTGCTTGCACACCCTTAGGGTCCTTTGGATCATGACCCAACTCTATGATGATCTCTTCCAAGGACTTGATTCTGTTGTCCTTGGCCTGGGATGATGCCTTCTCTAATTCCAATTGGGCTGCAATGTTGTGTAGGGAATTTTGTAGTTGGTGTGCCAACAGGGTCTTATCAGCCAATGTAGAGTATATCATTTCCCCTGTTTGTCTGTGGAGCTCAATTTGATCCAAGGGGTTGATCTGCTGGTGGATCAGCTGTTTTGGCAGGCTGTTGAGGAATAGTGGATGAAGAAGCAGCTTCTCCACGATGCTGAATACCTGAAGACCAAACCTGTCCAAAATACTCCAAGTCAACTGCTTTTTCTAAAGTTTTAATATCTTTCTCTGCTATTTCTTCTTCACTATAATCTTCCACTAATGTACCCTTTTTCCACTCTATTTGATTAACATACTGTTCAACTTCTGGAATGCTAATGTGGTCATATGGGGTAAGCCTATGCTTGATTCTTCTGAGGCTTATGAAATGGTTAGGGTCATAGGGTGCCCAATAGAAGCTTGTCTTGAGCTGGAGGGCTTTTAGCATTCGGTCTGCCTCTTCCCAAGCTTCTTCCCTCTTGTTGAAGATGAATGGACCCAATTGATGCCTGATTTTCAACTGTGCCTTCTTGTTTTTGCTATGGAAGTGAATCATATCTGCGTTGCCAAACTGTCTGAAGTACTCTAGAGCAAAGAGTCTCATGGGGACATATCTTGGTAGCCTGTACGGTGCTAACTCACAGCCATATATCTTGATCACTGTATGGTGTTGGTAAAAGTACCAATCCCCTATGCTATAGTTCTTGGACAGCTGAAGGGTTTTCTGGATATCATCAGTGAGTCTAGGAGGAGGTGAACTTTGCAGCAGTGATAAGGCTGGGTGAATGAATAGGTGAATAAATTCACAGTATGTATATGGTGAGTAATGGATGTGATGGCAGACTGATGTCCAGAACATTACAGACCTTCTGTTTCTCTTTGGATCTAGCTTCTTGAGGAAAAGAGGAAAAGCATCAGGCTGATTGTACAATATCAGATGATATATATAAGAGGTGAACTTGAATACCCTCTCTCTTTCCAGATTCATGAACTGTTCATGCATTTTGTTGGATATAAATGAAGCATAGTCATACTGGACAGCAGGGGGCTGTCCTGGGGTAAAAATGGATAGTACCACCAGTGTTGTCTCATCTACAAACTCATTGGTCTTGAACCCTAGGATGGAAGATATCATATCTACTAATAGTCTCCCTATGTCATTAAACCAGACATGTAGATAAGGGGGAGGCTGCTGATGAGCCCCAAAAATGGATAATTATTTGGGCTCATTCAACCTCCTAATTTGACTTAATCCACCATTCTCATTAGTTTATTGCATGTTTTTTATTATATTTATGTTAATAGAGTGAATTTGGTTAGTCATTATGCCAACAAGTCTAATGGGTGCTTTGTGTAGCCTTTTTGGTCAACTTGGAGACAAAATTGAAGGTCTTAATGAGCACTTGGAAGCCAAATTCGTGGGAGAACAAGCTAGAGGATTTGTAGGAAGGTGTCCCCTTCATTTATGGGCCCTTACCTCGAATTATCCACCATCAGCTCGGAGTTCAAGGGCCACTGAATCAATCAGCACAAGGGCAGCCAAGCAAGTCAAGTAGGACTGCTGTTAACTACAAGTCTTGGGCAGCCAAGTCCCTAAATTTTAGGAGGACTGTTGGGTCCTCAAATTGTATAAATAAGAAGGCTTAGGGCCTCATTTTGGTTAGCCAGTGCAGCCAGTGGATGTTAGCTAGTTAGCCAGTAGATAGTAGCTAGTGGTTAGTCATTTTGCAGCCATTATTTAGCTAGTTTGTAGTTCGATTTTTATGCAATATATTAGCTTTGCTTTCAGCTCATTTTCCAGTCCTTCTTGTGGACAGTTTTGATGTAACTTTTCATTTCTTGATCAATAAATATGAATCCAGCTTTGCACCAGCTCTAAATCTCTCTTAGGAGGCTGTAGCTCTTGGGGTTGGGCCCATCTCAAGTGCCCAGTACCTCCTTCGTTTATCTTTATGTGTTTGCTGCGTTGTTAAAATAAAATCTGCTATTTAGATTTAGATCTTGCTTCGTTATTTAGATTTCTTTTGATGGTTAAAGTAGTTGTTTATGTTTAGAATATATTGGTAGGATAATAACAGGAAAAAGCTCCAAAAAAAGGGTCAGCAAACACTTTTGGTTTCACCTCTTCCTTATTGGATCAGGGGCTAGAGTTGAAGTAACCATGCTGTCCCAAACAAAAACACTTTCTTTGCTTCACCATGCAATCATTAGTGTTTGAATCTCGTTCGTAGAACTTGATATCAGTTTGGATGCATGCTTAGGTTTATGATCACTTAGTTTCATAGTTGTTTCACATGGTTTCACTGCAAATAAACTTCTGTTCATTTCCTTTTGCTGTTAGGTCAGATTAGAGTGAAGTAACTAGGTCATAGGTTTTGTAACAAGATCTTTGTTTTCTTGCATGTCTTTGTTTGTTCAGTTTGAAAAACCACTTGCAGAGTACCTGTTATCCTTCCTTACCTGCCCATACTCCATCCAACCTACCTGCTTCATCCTTCACTTATAAACCTTACCTTACATTTGCCTCATCCGCTTACTTTGCCATGATTCTCATCTTCTTGTGCAACATCGCTTCATCCATCCTTGAACAAATCCAATCGCTCCTTAGACTCATCCACCAAGCCCTAGACCTCTTCACACCCCTATTTCACCTTCATACTCATTCCTCCATCTTTTTCCCTCCATCCATGCTCCAAAATTCCATTTCGAAACATCCTGTAGAAGAATTACAGAACATCCTGTAGAAATCCTGAACATCCTGTAGAACCCCTGCAGACTTCCTGTAGAAGCTCATAAACACGGTTCCTTGGCAGCCAAACTTTGTGAGACTCTCTGGAAGGGTGTTAGGGACCCCTTAGACCCTCTCTGAACCTTCCCAACCTTTCCCAAGCATTTCTCCTCCTTGATCCACCTCTGCACAGTGAAAAGCCAGTTAAAAGCACATGCATGATAATTCCAACAACTTAATAAAAAAAAACAAAAAGATGTTTTCTTCAAATAGAGATAAATTAAACACATGTATTTTACCTTCATAGAAGTAATGGCATCTCTTTCAGTAGTTTGCATTCACATCTTTGCATCAGTAGGACTAGCTGGTAGAATTAGGGTTTGCGTTTCTTTTTGGGCTTTCAGTTTCTTTCCGCAAGTAGATTAGCTTCCTTTGAGTTAGCTTTCGTCCATCAGTTAAAAAGCTTCTTCTAAGAGCTCATAGAAGTTGGCTTGAGCCCCTAGCGGACTTGTGCCAGCTGACCAAGTGACAGCTGCGTCAAGAGCTAGTACTTGTGCATACAGCACCGTCGCTTCCAAGTTTGTTACGAACTACCGGGTTGATAAAATTAAAGAAGGGAGTTCTAGGAGTTGTAGCATTATTGCTACAATACTGGGGCCCACCATCTTTTTGGCTCCGTTGCCGGGGAAGCGTCAGAGTATTGGTGATTGCTGCTTTTCTTCTATTTTCCACTACAATCTTCTGCTAAGTAGTTTATTTCATTTCCATTATGCAATTTCGGTTATGCAAAAGTAGATTAGCATTTCCTGCTTTCATAGATTAGCATTTCAATTCCACAATTTCAATTCTGCAAGCATAGATTAGCATTTCAATTCCGCAATTTCATTTCTGCAAGCGTAGATTAGCATTTCAATTCTGCAAGCATAGACTAGCATTTCATTCCTGCAATTTCATTTGAGAAAAATAGATTAGTCCTTTCCTGCTTTCATTTCAATTCCGCATTTTCGTTTCAGCAAGATAGTTAGTTGCAGTTCAACCTATTTTAGTTTTGCAGGTACAAGAAGAAAAATTCAAAAAATCAACCAAAAAGATTTCATTTCTTTCCTTGTAGGAGTAGAGATAAGTTAGAAAAATGATTGCACAACACCCCCCATCGCTTCACACAGCCAACCTTCTCTCTTCTTCGATGGCTGTGACTAAGAAGAACCCCTGGGTGGACATCAAGGCATATTTAAAGAACCTTTAGGGGAGAAGAAGAAGAAACCATTCCTTTGGAGCAAATGGCTACAAGCAGAAATGTTGGGAGCAGTCCCTTGTCCAAAGACGAATTTGAAGATCAGATAGAAGATTTCAAGAGTGATATGAGGCAGTTTCTTGCCATGCAACTGGATACCTTGCGGATCCAAAAGAAGCAAGAGGAAGCCAAGAGGGCTTTGGTCATTTTTTGTCCTAGGTGCACTAGAAAGCATCCTAGGAACGAATGTCCATTGTACTCCATAGAAGTGTGTTTTGTCTGTGAAGAATACCATCCTACAGATCAGTGCCCTTCCTTACCCAGAATCAAAGCTGCATATCAGAGAGCCAAAGGAGCCACTGAATCACTCTATTACATGAACCAAAGTTGGCCGCATGGACCTAGATCTTACCAGCAGGAACTGCAAGGGACCTCCGAGACCTATTATGACCCCTATCAAGCCACTTTCATGCCTTCTTGGGGTCCCCCTGCTCATCCTTCCTGGTTCACACCTCCTCCTTGTTCCTTCACAGATCCATATTACGCCCAACCAGTTGCTCATTCATTTCACTCTTATGTTCAGCCACAACCTCAATGGAATGCACCTTATCAGGAGTGGAGGCCCCAGTACAACTCTCATCCCGCTCATTTTCCTCCACCACCTGCTCATCCACAACCATCGCCTCCTCCTCCACCAAGGCAACCCCAAATGCCTACCCAACCACAATGCCATCCATCTCCATCTCAATTTCACACCTCCACTCAACTACCCGTACCATTTCCAAAGCCATAGAATGGAGTAGCTCAACCCAATTGCAAAGCTGAGGCACAACATGTGCAAATGACTCCTCTTGAGCTCAATGATGTTCACCAAAGCTCAGGAAGAGTGTTGCAAAACAGAGATTATATTGACAACATTGAAGGACCAAAGGAAAAAGAAGATTCCAAAGAGGAGATCAAAGAACCATGGGCTGCACTTGATGAAGAGAAGAGATCAGAATCAGAGATCGAGAGAGTTCCCTCATGGTTACCATCAAATCCTCCATGTACTCAAGAGAAAGATCAGCAAAAAGAGGAAGATGAGAAGGTCATGATAGAAGGTGACATGAAGAATAATCCAGATCAGCAAAAGGACCATGGATATCAAAGCTATATTGAGATATGGTTTCAGACAGTCACTAAGTTGCAGCGGTACTCTCTTCCTCAGCTATGTTTGATCCCTTCAAAGTCAGATCATTTGGTCTCTAAAGTCCGGATAGTTGTCCAAGCATGCATTTCGAGCCTTCACATCATTTTTTCTCTAATCTCGATGTGCACATGGCTCCATTGGAAGTATTCTTATACTTGAAAATGATTTTGTTTTTCAAGTAGGGTAGGGTAGAAAAAAAAAGAAAAAAAGAGAAAAAAGAAAAAGAAAAAAATGAAAAAAGAGGAAAATAGAAATCTAAGGTGAAAACCTCCTTGGAGGCGCCTTAGATTGGCTCATTGATTGAAAACCTCCATGAGGCGGTCAATGGGTTGGGAAAAAAAAGAGAAAAGAGAATAAGATCTCTGGGTGAAAACCTCCCTTGGAGGCGCCCAGGGCAGGCAATTAGGGTGAAAACCTCCATGAGGCGCCCTAGTTGTTTTTCAAAAAAAAAAAAAAAAGAGAAAAAGAAAAATAAAAATAAAGCTAATCTCCATTGAATAATTTCATGTTGCAGCAATGACATTGCAGGTCAGGAGGATCACTCAAAACAAAGACAAAGGAGTTTTTGTGCCTTCTAGAGGAAGTTCTGTATTTCTACAGGAAACATCTTGTAGAACCTTCAAGCGAGCCATATTCGATTTTGGAAGGGAATCTAAAGCTTGGAATCTATTGGTTATGCCTGCAAGCATCCATGTTTCCATCCCTCACCCATTTTCCATCATTTTTTTTCATGTCATTGTGCTTCTTTCCTCAAAACTGTGTTTTCTACAGGAAGTTCCTGTAGGAACTACAAGAAGTTAAAAATGGATTGAAAAAAGTGGTTTGGTGAACATGGTAGCTTCCTCAAGGGTTCAGAAGTCCTCATGCAATCTTCCAACTCCTCCTCCATCATCTCCATACCTGCATCACAGCCCAAATTCATTTTTCATACCATGCAACAAAAATGCAAAATGCCTTGAAGCAAAAATACCTAGAACAAAATTTGTTTTTGCCATAACTTGAAAACCATGCATCCATTTGAAAAACCGTTTTATGGGGAATTGTACAAGGGTGATGGCAACATGCCTGAGCAGTTTCAGCCAATTTTGGTGCACTATTTCCAAGAAATCAGCCTCCATCACCATCAGCCATTTTTGCATTTTCTCCATATCCGTGCATCCGTTTCAAAACCTGTTTCATGGGGATATGCATATGAGTGATGGTAACCTATCCAAGTAGTTTCAGCCGATTCTGATGCACGGTTTCCGAGAAATCAATCTCTGAAATCTTCAGCCATTTTCCATTTTTCTTGAAATCTGTGCATCCATTGATCATGATTTTGCTATGGGAGGTGCATCATGATGATAGGAGCATGCTCAGCAATTTTCAGATTGATCCGGTTTACCGTTTGGGAGCAATGGCGAAAACAAGTTCTGATCATGTGAAAATTCAGAAGCAGCAGCTTCAAGGTGCAGATCTGAGCTTGGAAATGAACTCCTGCAGCATGCATCTGTCCAAAGGACACCTGCACAAGGAAAACAACCAAAAAATCAATAGCCAAGCCACATGCAATCACAAAAACAAATGCATGCAGCGAATGAAAGATCTCAGCTTCACAACAACCATGCACAACTTCAGGTACGTGACTAAAACTTGTTCCTCTGTTGCATGAATCTAATTGAAGAAATGCTTAAACAAATGGAATGGTGGAATTAAAGCACGAATATAGCAAGATTGAGCCGATAAGTTCCTTTTCCAATTCTCTAGCAATCAGCCAAAAATCACGCAGCATACATGTGTGGTCATTCACGTGAAATTTGAAAAAACACAGACAGTTGTGGATATTCCAAACTCCAGTGAAACTAATGGTAAGTGATTACAGGAAGAGGACTACAGTTCATAATTACACTACAGTGGGGACCAACAGTCTGCATGGGGCCAACGTGCAGTTGGCCAGCTCACCCTCCATCAACGGAAATCTTCATAATGGCCAATCGAACTCTCACCGATGTTGTTTCCAGTTTATCACATTCCTTGCAGCTGCAACAAGCTCCATACCAGCCCCATAGCAGCAAACCAAGCTTTCTCAGCCATTTTTTTCTTAAACCCACCTATGCAAGGGCGTTCTACAGAAAACGGGTGGGTCTTCTACAGGAAGTATGACACAGCGTTTTGGAACAAAGAAACCTGAGCTTTCCCTCATCAGATTTGGAGTTCCGAGAAGGGTAGGCTCGAAAGCACTCTTCCACGCATGATATATATTTTGAAAGGTGGTGAACTGAACTATCTGGAGTAGGAGAATTAGAGACCAGTTTGCCTGTAAGTCAAAAATAGTAGTGTGATTGTGTGTTGCATGGAATTTCTCAGTTTTTCTGCATCTCTCCACGTTTCTGGTCTAAAATTCTCTTATAAAGAAGGCATATGCAGCTGTGAGAGCCAGCCTGTGGATGTAACTTTTAAAATTTTCATATCTGAATTTGTCCTGAGAAGAAAACTTGGTCTCTGTCCTCTATCTGTAGAAGCAAACTCTTCCTCTCATAACCAGATAGCTGAAGAATTCTTAATGTCCTTCAGATCTCTTTCTACCAAAAAAGAAGAGAACAGAAGAAAAAACGTGGTTAGGGTCTTTTGCATGCATGAACATAATTGTTAAAACAGAGTAAGGTATCATATCAGAATTTTATGCAGGTGATCCAGGATTGTAAAGGGATTATGTCACAGATCCAAGCTAGTTTGGAGCTGTCTAAATCGAGAACAGGGGAACACTACTTTGAGAGTGCTTATAAAAGCGATCAGGCTGGGAATGAAAAATTTATTTACTGTGACAGATCAGGTTTGGCAGCTGACAACCAGTTACAGCAAGAAGGATTAATTGAAGGTGGCCAAAATTGCACAAATGAAGAGTTAACAAACATTGGTGCGACTTAAAGTTGACCATAAGACTAATGAGATGAAATAAGTGTAAGGTGGAAATCAATCATAGGTTGGACCATTCAAGGCATGTAATTAACCAACCAAGAACAGCAAGTTTGTGTCTTGTCATAGTACAGTCATACAATGAATAGGTGAGATCTTTTACATGATCAAGAGAAATACAAGGAGCCAAATAAAAGCGAGAGGGGGAGGACAAGGCTGGATACTCAAAGAACTAATTGTTGTAGGGAAAAGTATCCGATTCGGATGACCCTATCCCACTCTAAGGGTGATAGTACCTCAGCAACAACTGTAAAGAAAACTACTTAAGGTTTACTTCTTTATGAAAGCAAGAGAGGATGAAGAAATGCACTAACCGTTGTCTTGCGCTTAATGTCGAATCCAAACTCTTCTCTTTGCTTGCTTGCTCCCAGCTCCTTGCTCTTTTGCTGGCCCAGCTACAATGAGATCCTGCAAAATAACAAAGAAGGAAACTACAAGAAGCATGCAATCATAACTGATTCAAGGATTAGCATAAATCAAATATACAATTATCACAATACATCATTGAAACAAGTGCATATAGAAGAACCTCAATAGCTTTTATTAATGGAAGAATTAAAGTTCTGAGAGTGTTACAACCATTGAAGGCCCCAATCCAGCAACACCTCCCAGCAGAAAGAATTTCTCCTCTTCACCTCCTTCAAGCAATCACCCAATAGCTCTATAGTGAAACCAACAGCATATCATTACTTTGCACAAAATTCCAGCCTCCTGAGCTCATAGGAGAGAGCTCAATATATAGATGAATTGAGAAAGGATGAGTCAGCTTGCAACTGATGTGTAGCTGCCTTGTGTCCTCTCTCTCTTCAGTTGATCTTCAGTTCTTGAGTCCACTTGGAGAACCTTGCTTCCACTTGGAGAAACAGAGCCTCTGACTCATCACAAGGCGAAATCCCTGATCCAAGTGTCATTTTTGGAAGATTCCAGAGCAATGACTCAGTGTGCCACTTGTCCCATCTCGCTCAGCGCAGGTGGCCTTTGTTCTACCTGCTTTGCAACGCAGGTACACCATGGAGGAGTTGAGTTTCAGCGCAGAAGCCTAGTGGAGCACCTGCTTTGATTTCAAGATTGCTTGTTTTTGAGTGTTTTTAGGTGGAGAACTGATCTGAGAGCTGTTGGTTTGCTGACCTTGTTCCTCTAGGGTAGGAACATCATGCTTAGGGACTTTGGATCCCTTGGATTATTGACAATTCATGCCTGATGTTGCAAGGCACAAAATTGTCTATAACACTAATGTTGATGAGTTAGTGGAAGTGCTGAAGAAAAATAAAGGATGGAAAGGAAGAAAAGCACATTGAAAAATATGAGAAAACCAATGATGAAGAAATGCAAGACATTCAGGCAAGGCAAGAACAGAGAAGAAAAGGAGCAAAGGCCAAATTGTTGAGGCCAAAACTGTGGGAGGAATGAAGGCACAAACACCAAGGGAGAAATGGTTTCAAACACGGGCAGAGAGGACTAAAAATGTCAAAACAAGTAGGGACACACCCAAGGCAACCACAACACAGTCAAGGAGAAGGCACCCTCAGCCAAGCAGGCCAAAACAGTGAAGACTGTTTCTACAGGAAGACAGAAAACAGCCACTACAGGACTTTCTACAGGAAGTTTGGAAAAAGGGCAGCAAAAGGAGAAATCGGCCGAGATTTTAGCTAAGGAGGCAGCACCTGTGTTGGCCACCCTAAGCACATCCATCCCCTCCATGAACACTCATTCTTTTCAGGGTTCGGACACAATTTAGTCATGGTTCAACTTTCTACAGGAAGTTCTGTATTTTTACCAGAAACATCCTGTAGAAGCGTTTGGGTAGGCTAGAATCCATTATGGAGAGGGATTTGAAGCTTGAAGACTGTTGAGGAGACATGCAACCACTCTTTTCTTCCATCCTCCACTGGTTTCATCTCCTTTCGCCACCATTGCTGCCATCAGATTGAATATACTTGCACACTCATACCAAGGCTGAGAATTCACTAGGAAAAGGAACAGGCAGTGGCAAGAAGCAAAGAAGCATGGTTTCATGACAGAAAAGAGGACATCACTTCAGAAGCTTGGCATGAAAAGGAGGCCACCAGGGCCATCAAAGATGAGGAGAGAGATTGGTTGCTCAGAGGATGAGCAACACTTTCAGTAGGGGGGTGATGATGAGCCCCAAAAATGGATAATTATTTGGGCTCATTCAACCTCCTAATTTGACTTAATCCACCATTCTCATTAGTTTATTGCATGTTTTTTATTATATTTATGTTAATAGAGTGAATTTGGTTAGTCATTATGCCAACAAGTCTAATGGGTGCTTTGTGTAGCCTTTTTGGTCAACTTGGAGACAAAATTGAAGGTCTTAATGAGCACTTGGAAGCCAAATTCGTGGGAGAACAAGCTAGAGGATTTGTAGGAAGGTGTCCCCTTCATTTATGGGCCCTTACCTCAAATTCTCCACCATCAGCTCAGAGTTCAAGGGCCACCGAATCAATCAGCACAAGGGCAGCCAAGCAAGTCAAGTAGGACTGCTGTTAACTACAAGTCTTGGGCAACCAAGTCCCTAAATTTTAGGAGGACTGTTGGGTCCTCAAATTGTATAAATAAGAAGGCTTAGGGCCTCATTTTGGTTAGCCAGTGCAGCCAGTGGATGTTAGCTAGTTAGCCAGTAGATAGTAGCTAGTGGTTAGTCATTTTGTAGCCATTAGTTAGCTAGTTTGTAGTTCGATTTTTATGCAATAGATTAGCTTTGCTTTCAGCTCATTTTCCAGTCCTTCTTGTGGACAGTTTTGATGTAACTCTCCATTTCTTGATCAATAAAGATGAATCCAGCTTTGCACCAGCTCTAAATCTCTCTTAGGAGGCTGTAGCTCTTGGGGTTGGGCCCATCTCAAGCGCCCAGTACCTCCTTCGTTTATCTTTATGTGTTTGCTACGTTGTTAAAATAAAATCTGCTATTTAGATTTAGATCTTGCTTCGTTATTTAGATTTCTTTTGATGGTTAAAGTAGCTGTTTATGTTTAGAATATATTGGTAGGATAATAACAGGAAAAAGCTCCAAAAAAAGGGTCAGCAAACGCTTTTGGTTTCACCTCTTCCTTATTGGATCAGGGGCTGGAGTTGAAGTAACCATGTTGTCCCAAACAAAAACACTTTCTTTGCTTCACCATGCAATCATTAGTGTTTGAATCTCGTTCGTAGAACTTGATATCAGTTTGGATGCATGCTTAGGTTTATGATCACTTAGTTTCATAGTTGTTTCACATGGTTTCACTGCAAATAAACTTCTGTTCATTTCCTTTTGCTGTTAGGTCAGATTAGAGTGAAGTAACTAGGTCATAGGTTTTGTAACTAGATCTTTGTTTTCTTGCATGTCTTTGTTTGTTCAGTTTGAAAAACCGCTTGCAGAGTACCTGTTATCCTTCCTTACCTGCCCATACTCCATCCAACCTACCTGCTTCATCCTTCACTTATAAACCTTACCTTACATTTGCCTCATCCGCTTACTTTGCCATGATTCTCATCTTCTTGTGCAACATCGCTTCATCCATCCTTGAACAAATCCAATCGCTCCTTAGCCTTATCCACCAAGCCCTAGACCTATTCACACCCCTATTTCACCTTCATACTCATTCCTCCATCTTTTTCCCTCCATCCATGCTCCAAAATCCCATTTCGAAACATCCTGTAGAAGAATTACAGAACATCCTGTAGAAATCCTGAACATCCTGTAGAACCCCTGCAGACTTCCTGTAGAAGCTCATAAATACGGTTCCTTGGCAGCCAAACTTTGTGAGACTCTCTGGAAGGGTGTTAGGGACCCCTTAGACCCTCTCTGAACCTTCCCAACCTTTCCCAAGCATTTCTCCTCCTTGATCCACCTCTGCACAGTGAAAAGCCAGTTAAAAGCACATGCATGATAATTCCAACAACTTAATAAAAAAAACAAAAAGATGTTTTCTTCAAATAGAGATAACTTAAACACATGTATTTTACCTTCATAGAAGTAATGGCATCTCTTTCAGTAGTTTTCATTCACATCTTTGCATCAATAGGACTAGCTGGTAGAATTAGGGTTTGCGTTTCTTTTTGGGCTTTCAGTTTCTTTCTGCAAGTAGATTAGCTTCCTTTGAGTTAGCTTTCGTCCATCAGTTAAAAAGATTCTTCTAAGAGCTCATAGAAGTTGGCTTGAGCCCCTAGCGGACTTGTGCCAGTTGACCAAGTGACAGCTGCGGCAAGAGCTAGTACTTGTGCATACAGCACCGTCGCTTCCAAGTTTGTTACGAACTACCGGGTTGATAAAATTAAAGAAGGGAGTTCCAGGAGTTGTAGCATTATTGCTACAATACTGGGGCCCACCAGCTACTTGGGCTGAAACTCTAGAATCATAAACAGTTGGCCAATTCTTGTGATTTGTGAATTGGAGAGCTTAGCACCCTGCTCTAATAAAAGCTGCATGGACAGAGGGACCAGTGGCTTTGTAGGTTGAAACTGCAGCATTTGATTAATGGCTTCAGGAGTAATATGGAACAAGACAGAGCCTGCAGGACTCAGAACAGCTCTTTGAGTGGGGTCATAGTTTGATCGGCACTGATGGAGAAAGTCAGGAAACTCATTGACCTGAGGTAGATAGTAGATTGGCAAATGGGAATTCCAGATTCCCAGGAGGTCTGTACCATCTTTGTGCTTCTTCCTTAACTCACACACTGCTTCTACATGGTATTTGTTACATAGCTCTATAGTGTCTTTCATCTGATAATCTCTGTCTACCAGAGCTAGCCATTCTAGGTCCTTATGAGGGGCATTTAATGGGGCAATGTTCAATGCCAATGGAGTCTCCATGGTCAGCTGAATTTGGAATTGTAATTGAGAACTTTTCCTTGGGCTCAGTAATGCAGAACAGTGGATTTTGCAAGAGCAGGGCAATTTGCAGAGGGGAAGAGGCAAACTGGGGTGAAATTGAGTCAAAATGCTCCTAGGAGAGATTCATTGAGTAAATGCTGGGATTTGGGAGATGCTTTCCCAATAAATTTATCGGGCAGAGGTTCAGGTTTGCGAATGCGCAAACAAACTGAGAATTTGTGGAAATTCGGCACAATGGTGACCTTTGTGGGTGAAAATTGGGCTTATAGTGTTGAGAAAGACCAATGGTTCACAAGGATTTCTGGTTTTACTGTTCTTTCTCCATTTCTTAGTTTCTTCAGTGAATTATGTAAAAACCAGGCGTGGAGGGGGGGGAACTAATAAATACCTGGTATACTTGGCACAATGGTCGAAATGCAGGTGAATTCGGGCGCCGGCAGCAAGGAATAAGCTTCAAAGTTGGCAGGTGAACGACGTGCTCGCTCATGCAGGAGTACAGTGAGTAAAAATGCAAATAACGCGAAAAAACGGGTTTTTTGGGTAAAATAGTGAAAATTTGGCTTTTGGCGCGTTTTTTTCGGATGACGTCAGCATGACGTCATGGTGGGGTCGGGTACGGAATGATGACGTGGCGGCCGGTGGGCGACCCCACGTGGATAGGTGACATGGCAGACAGCTCGGAGCGATGGCGGATGGGGTGGCAACATAGCGCTGAGGCGGCAGTGACGTATGGGTGACGCATGAGGTGACGTATGGTGGTATTGGCAGAGCGGTAAACGGTTGCGTCGGACCGCTTATGGTACGGGAGCGGTTTTGGCAGGAGGTCGCCCGATACGACCTGGGAACGACACGCGTCCGAGCCCTGACGTCATGGTCTGACAGATTTCAGGCGCTATCGTCCGGGCATCGGAGGCGGTCCGAAATTGATGTGAGCCGTTGGATGGGAGGGCCCAGATCCGACGGTCGACGGACTGTGGAGGTGCGGGATGGATACGGCCGGGCGCGGATTAATAAACAATTAATTTTTATGGAAAGGCGCGCTTGGGCGGAACTTTGGTTATCAAAGAAATTTGGGTTTTGCAATGGTTTATATTCCAAATGGATTAATTGATATTTGTTCGCAAAATGGGGTTAGGGCTGTTAAACCAAGCAGATCTTGGTTTAATCCCGAGCCTTTGTTTTGGCGCTAATTTTCCTGTTGTGCTTCAATTTCCTTTGCGCTCTGACCTTTTGGAACTATAAGGCTATATTGCCTAGGGGAAGGGGTATATACTTTTTTTTGGGGGTTTTTTCTATACAATAGTGATATAATAAAATAGGGAAAAAGGGGAACATAGGGAGTTAAGTAATAGTAGAGTTAGTAGTTAATATGGGAAGGGGATATAGATGATAGGTAGTAGACACTAAGTTGTTAGGGAACAAACTTAGTTTTGAGAGTAGATCAAAATGAAAAGATTTTTACACAAGAAATGTGGCTCTTCTATATAACAAGAATCAACAAATGAGTTTGTTTTCTGTTGTGAACAAAGGTGATAGTGGGATGTTAGAAAGAAGTTTGATATGGAATGATAGGGAAATTAGCCATGCTTCACTGTCCTACCACAAAAATGCTGAATAGGAAGATCTGTACTGGCCACCAAGTGTTTCCTTTGCTTAGGCCAGTGATATGAGAGAAATCATGCTTCTGCAACCTCACTACCTACCCATCTTATTTCCTAGCATTTTTTGTTTCTTCAGGGAGGGTGCACTTGGACTTGCAAACCCTCATGTGCTCTTTTTCTTTTTGCTGCCCTCCTATCTAAATCTAGCCTTATATCTTCCAAGGGCCCAGATTAAGCTAGTGGGCTCCTTTCTTTCTCTATCAACTAATCATCTGTCAAGCTCAAACTGTTTGAACAGGTACTCATTACCTATTCTAAAACAAGCAATTCAAAACATGGCATGGCCCAGCTTGAACTGTTGAGCCATACCTCAAGATAGCAGTGGCATTTTGATTGGCCACTTTCCTGGTCTTTCTTTGGGGTTCATTTCAATTCTTTTTTCTTTTGACCAAATCATTTTCTTGCCTTTTGATTATTCTTTTAAGGCATACCCTCTTTACATTTTTTAACTTTTGGCTTTGTCCACAAAAATGGAACCTTTGTATCATCAAAGATGATCATTTTTAGTACTTCCACTGTCAATCATGAAATATGAAACCCTATTGGTATAGGAGGCTAACAGTGGCTCCACTTGGGGATGGCTTTTCCAGATGAAAAGTCAAGATCAGCAGGTCAGATTGCCTTCTTTTCCTCCTTTCTGCATTTTAACCTTTGCTTTTGTTGAAGACTGAATATGTGAATCCTATGAAACTTGCATGCAATACTCCTTAAGCTGATCTGTTCTGAAATTACAGTCCTGTTTTTGCCTTGCTTGTCTGATCATTTCTCATCTCCTAGATAATTTCCAAATACTTTCTCTCATTCTCTCATGCCAAAGTGAATAGTATTTATCAAAATAGTGCAGCACCTTAGTTCTTCTCAAAATCTTCTTCATTTGGAGCTCTATCTATCCGCTGAAAAATAAACATACTGAAATACAAATTTATGTACAATATACAATTGAGCAATGCTTGATCAGAGAGGATCAAAGTAATGCTTGAGCATTCTCCCATTGACTGGGCCTTCCTCAGTGTTTGAACTGTCCAAGCTCTTTAGAAAATAGGTGTTATTACCTTGTACAACACAAATTATAAAAGGTCCCTTCCATAAGAAATCAAATTTTCCATGTTTTCCTTTGTCCTCCCTTCTGGAATCCCATCTCAGCACTTTGTCTCCTGTAGAGAAGTCTTCTGCCTTAGTTCTCTTGTCAAATATTCTTTTGAGTTTTTCTTGCAGTACTTGGGTTCTTTCATAGACTTCCTCCCTTGTTTGCTGCAGGTGAATTGTCTGATTGATCCTTCTCTGAATGTCATTTGGCTCATCTTGTATCTCTTGCAGTAACTTTATTACAGGAACACCTAGAGATGAAGGGAACCTTGCTTCCATTCCATAAACCAGTTCATAGGGACTTGTACCAATGGATCTTTTGGTAGTTAGTCTATCTACCCATAGAGCATTCACTAACTTCTTATGCTCTGATTGCATCGCTTCTCCATATACGGAAACCACTGACGCAGATAGATAGTGTGGGGAAAACTGCCCACCAATAAAACCGCCATCTTGTACGTTTCCCCCGGCTGTTAACCTATGTGTGCCTTCTGATAGCGATCACCATTGGATCTAGCGAGTCCAGATCTGACGGCCCTCGCTGTCCCGATCTCGTTGACCTCCGATAGCCCTCGTAAATCGATCTCAGCCATTGATTTTATTGATCCGACAGCCCTCATTCACCCCGATCCTCCATTCGAATTTCTTCCCAATGGCTTCCATAATTCAATCTCTGCCATTGATCTCTGTGATCCGATGGTTAGTGCTCAATTGTTCCTCTCTTCTCCTGATAGCCTCTTCTGCGCGATCTCGGTCGTTGAGTTTTATGATCCGATAGCTAGTATTTGTTTTGGCCTTCTACTCATGCTTCTACCACTCTGTGTCGCCCATAACCTATGTTACTCACTCGAAGGATGAAGAGGATGATATACCTACTCTTTGCGCGTTAAGGCTCCAGCTACCTGCATTTAAAGAAGAGCAAGTCCGAAGGACAAACATGACGACCTCGAGTAGAGAGGAGCATTTATTAGGCATGGAAATTAATCCATAATTCACCCCAGCTCCCAGATAAGGACTATAGAACTGAAGAAAAGGTCATTTTGTCCATTAAAGCTCTGAGAATTGCAACAGAGGCCCATTTCATATTGTAAATGTGGTTGGTGATCATTTATTGACACCTCCACGCTTAGTAGCAAAGATATTTTGTAAACCAACCTCCATATACCCAGAAAAACAATGTAATAGATTGATGAGTGTTGGATGAGTATTATTTTGCTGTAAGGTTCAACTTATGGAGATTGTAACTGTTGTGATGCCTGCAGCGTCTGGTCTTCATTTTCAGCTAATGCAAGCTTCTTTTTTGATGTTAATTGCACACTGTCCACTTCTTCTTCTTGTTCCAGGCTATGCCTATTGTGCATTTATTCATGTGTTGTTAATGTTAGTATTAGAGGGGCTGTCATCCCACCTCCGTGTTAGGATTTGGCATGTATCATTGAATTTGTATGCAAGTTTTTGTTCTTTTAGTGCCAGAGAGTTGTCATCCTGTCTGTGTATTAGAAAACAGATTTACAGACCTTTTAACTGGTTGTAGCCGGCCATCACAGGATCCTGTGCATCTGCTGGTGTGGTCAGTCTTCTCCATTATCACTTTACTCGAAGGATGAAGAGGATGATCTACCTGCTCTTTGCGCGTTAAGGCTCCAACTACCTACATTTAAAGAAGAGTAAGGCCGAAGGACAAACAGGATGACCTCGAGCAGTGAGGAGCATTTATCAGGCATGGAAATTAATCCATAATTCACCCCAGCTCCCAGATAAGGACTATAGAACAGAAGAAAAGGTCATTTTGTCCATTAAAGCTCTGAGAATTGCAGCAGAGGCCCATTTCATATTGTAAATGTGGTTGGTGATCATTTATTGACACCTCCATGCTTAGTAGCAAAGGTATTTTGTAAACCAACCTCCATATACCCAGAAAATCAATGTAATAGATTGATGAGTGTTATTTTGTTGTAAGGTTCAACTTATGGAGATTGTAACTGCTGTGAAACCTGCATCGTCTGGTCTTCATTTTCAGCTAATGCAAGCTTCTTTTTTGATGTTAATTGTACACTATCCACTTCTTCTTCTTGTTCCAGGCTATGCCTGTCGTGCATTTATTCATGTGTTTGTGAGTAATTGGTGGTCTAAAGCCTTATAGTCTGGGGGTGTTCACCC
The DNA here is from genome assembly GCA_031772625.1 of Pinus tabuliformis. Classification (NCBI taxonomy): domain Eukaryota; kingdom Viridiplantae; phylum Streptophyta; class Pinopsida; order Pinales; family Pinaceae; genus Pinus; species Pinus tabuliformis. The sequence continues at coordinate 264,621,479 of CM062811.1, forward strand.
ATGTCTAGGGTCAAGCACAGTAGAAGTGGTTATCTGGCTTGAATATGCAACATTTCTTTCATTCATCCACCATTTTCCAACACTTTTGTTGAGTTTGTAATGTTCCCGAGCATCTCTGATATACAAACTAGGAGAGTTTCTTGGGGTGATAACATTAAATGGCGCCGTTGCCGGGGAGAGGAGAATCGAAGCTCAGGTTCCCTGGGAGAACGACACAGCTTCAAACTTTGATGATAGACAAGATTTGAACCCATATTTTGGTTGTAATCATCTATCTGGCAACTCCATTGGAGGAAGACCATCATTTTGCGACTCCACATTGCAGTTCTGGTGCAGTTGGTGAAGCATGCTCGCAAAAATCCTTAGAAATCATCAGCTGAACCAGTGCCTAATTTTGAGAAGACCATTAAGCAGATGAAAATATTACAGAAAGGAGCATCAAGATCAGGTAAGCCTTGGAATATTTATGTATCTCTGCAAGTGTAGAAATACCTTCAAAGATTCATACAGCTCCTTAGTCATTCATTTCCCTTTCGGACCTCAGTTGAAAGAAGCATCCATGTTGTCCATCATATTCCTCTGTTTATTTCATTCTTTTCATTGATTCATTCCACTCAGTCCACCAGTATCCGTTTCGAATACCTCAGTCATGGTAGGCTAGCAAGCCCTTACAAAGATAGAACGAATAGTTGTTGCTAGGTATGGATCCTTGGTCTTGCCTATCCCATTACATGCCTTGCCTGTAGGAGATTATCAAGAGTTCATGCCAAGTTTAATGGTGCAGAAGGAGTAACAACTGAAGAGAATTTAGAGTCCTTTTATAGCTATGCTGATAACCTGGATATCAATGAAGAAGATGTCTGGATGAGGGTTTTTGTTCAAAGCCTAGATGGGGAAGCTAGAAAATGGTTCAGAAATTTACCCCCTAGGTCTATTGTAGACATTGATGCTCTAGATGATGTATTTTTAAAGAACTGGGGAAATAACAAATATCTGCTCTTTTATCATGATGAATTTAGGAACCTGCAGAGAGAAGATGGTGAGCTGTTGTCAAAATCTAACATTAGATTCAATCATATGTACAGCAGAATGCTAGATGAAGTAATAGCTACCCCTACTTCTGCCATGCTTACTTATGCTAATGCCTTCGATTCTCAGTTCTTCCTGTTGTTAAGAGAACGAAGATGCACTTCTTTGGCTAATATGCAAAATGCAACCTTTGAAATAGAAGCAAACATCATTGTTGCAGAGAGTCTTGAAGGTGATGATGAAAATAGAAGACAGGGAGGTGAATCCCTATCATCCTATGATACTGAAATCGATGAATTAGCCAGGATGATAGAGGCATTAGCCTCTGCAATTTCCAGATTAGAGGCTGAGCAGTATTCTGAGGAAGCAGGAGCTCCTTGTGACTTTTCTTTTTCAACTCCAAATCCACATAGAGAAACATAGGAGCAGTTGCAGATTTTGCAGAGAAATAGGGATGCAAACGAAGATCAAAGGGTGAAGACCCTTTGTCAAAATATAGTCATGGAAGAAGTGCAGCATGAGGAAGAGGTCTATGTTTTGGAAGGTGCTCCTTTCCTAACAAGGGCTGCTTATGAGAAAGCAATATCCCAAGGCACTGCTCAACAATTTGTTGTAGCTGCAGAACAACAAGTTGACCAGCAGTGGTAGCCAGCAGTAGATCCCTTCGTCCTCCGAGAACCTGTGCCTAAGGCCAGCACATCTTCTAGTGGCTATGCAGATCTACCAATTTTCCAGCCTGCTTTTGTCCCCAGTCCAGTAATCAAAAAGGGAGAGGATAGCTCCCCATCATATTTTGTTTCTCTGCCTGGTAAAGAAACAATCCCTCCATGTTGCCCCTTGAACACTAAGGCAGGAAACAACTCAATGTTCAAGGTTGAGACTGATCACCTCAATCTTGATATTCTAAAGCCTACTCAGATGGCCTCCACATAAAATGAAAGGGCAACTTTTCAAATGACAGAGGAAGAGGATGCATAGTTTTGGGATTGTTACACTAAAAAATGTCACCATGACTATTTGCAGTTAGTATGGCTCCATCCACTGTCATACTATCCTCCTTGGCAAGTCTCATGCCTCTGCTCTTCATGTCAAACTTCAAGAAAGAGAGAAAAGTCATTAAAAGTCAATTATCTCTGGTACGCAGTTTCTCTTAGCCTTACCTGCGTGTACGCAACCCAAGTTCACAATACCTGCGTACTTGTACGCTCTGTATGTAAAGGGGTGGGTGCGTACTCCTGTAAAGGTCAAAAGGCGCAAGTTTCACTCTAAAAAAGTTACTTGTGGTCATTTCTAGAGTCTTCTAGAAGCTTGTTTGACGTGTATGAAGCGCCTCTAGATGGTTCACGTATCCCTACCAAAGAGGAACTTATCCCATCAAGAGGGGAGCTATCCCATCCAAAGAGGGGCTTATCCCATTGATGGTGGACCTGAATAACTTCCTCTAGAGCACTATAAATACAGGCATTGGGCCAGAGGGAGGGGAGGTCGAAAGCTGAACATTCCTAAGGGTAGATGCTGCTGGAATTAGGACTTCCTTGTAGAAGCTTGTGAGGAGAGATTACCATCTTTACTTGTTTCCATTGGGAGGTGGGTGAGCTGATCAGAGTAAGGGAGAACTCTTGTGGACCCTGGGAGGAGCTTGCACAACACCAAGGCTCAGGTTGTAATGGTTCCTTTTGTTACCTTTTAATACAAATTAGTCCATTCTTCTCAACAATTTGTTATTTATGAGTTGTTTCATATACTCCTTGGTCTATATGTTAAATATGTTTTATTTTATGTGATATTCAGGTGCTATTTAATCGTTTGATTGTTAGTGAATGCAGGTTTCGAAGGGAAGGAGGAGCTCATCCAGATCAACGAAGCTGGACTACTACAACAGCGTTGGATTACAGGTAGGATCTAAACACTTGATTTCTCATATTGTAAAAGCATATTTAGGGAAGGATTGCTCTTATTTGTCTTGTTTGTCATTAGAAAGTCTTAGGCTTCTAGGAAGGTCGGTTGTGTCCGCACTAACGACTCTTTCCGCGTGACAAAATGGTGACTCCACTGGGGAATCCATGAATGTGTTTGAGTTCTTTTTGATTTGATATTTTGGTCTGAGAAAAATCGCTTGTTTTCTGATTTTTGGCTGTCTAACTGTGTATTTGGGTGGGTTAGCTTAGAGTCAATTTAGATTTTTATTTTTCTTAGCTTTGCCAGCAGTACGCAGTCTCTGAGTTTGACACAGTGCGTACTTGTACGCACTGCGTCTTTGTGCACAGGGCGTACCCGCGCCTGTGTCAACAGATCACCTGCGTACCCCTGTCAAATTTGAGAAAATTTCATTTTTCCTCTTTTTGCTCTTTAGATTTTGTTTTTAATTTGTTTTTACTACCCAAATCCATTAGTTTACTGTCAGAGATCTTCACCTAAACTTGTCCCGTTAGTGTCGATGGTTTTGGTGGAATTCATAGGGATTTTGCCTTAGGGTTTGATTTTTAACTGGTCCTGTAGTGACTTTGGCGTTAGAGGTTGTCAAACTTTGGATCTCCTTGGTTTTGATCAGTCCTCTTAGGAGTCGGGCCTGTCATAGAAGTCACCTTTGTGAGAGACCTACCTTTGTGTCTTCTCTTTGCGAATCTCGAAAAGTTTGTTTGTTAAAGCCTTGAATTCCATTCTTGAGAAAAAAGAACAAAAAGATTTCGATTTTGTTTTTTGGTTAGTTTATGATTCTGCATGAACTGATCCTTAGTTGCATTTTGACTGAGTAAAACATCCGGGAATTATCCTTGTAGGCTTTTGACCTCATTATTTTTTGCTTTTAGGTAAATTTCCTTTTACTTTGCTTTTGAGTGAATTTGATTTGATTGTATTAGATTTGTTAAATTTGATTTGATAAAATAGTTTTACATGCTTTATTAATCTAGAAAAAACACAAAAATTCTTTTGGAAAAAGTTTGCTTTGGTAGCATTTGTAGACTTTTGGGAGAAAAAGGAAATTTCGTAGAGTAATTAGTGGTCATGAGTTGTGTGTTTTGAAAAGATAAAGAGAATTGTTTCTTTGATTGTCTTTACTAAGAAAGTTGTTTTCTATAAAATTTGCATTTTCCAACTCTCTTAGTTAGGAGATTCATTGAAAAAGGAAAGTAGTGTAAATCATCTTAGGTGCATCTTTGTAGTGGTTGCGAGTCGAGTCTACACACCACCAGTTTCATCTCCACTACCTTTTGTCTTTAAGAAAAACCATAAAATTAACGCTTAAAGTAAAATCAACTTAGTAACTTTTATTTACTAGGGCTCTGAAACACCAATTTAGATCATGCTAGTGTCTTGGAGTAGGAGAGTAATTAACTCTCCAAGACAACAAAACCAAACAAGTAGCTTATCTTGTGATAGAATAAATCCAATTGTTTCATTTGTACTCTGGGAAAGCTCCTCTTAAAGGAGAAGCACGAGCTCGTGTCCGAACCAGTGAGGGGATCAATCCTCCCTCGTTGGGAACGACGCCAGACACGCACGTATTACAAATGGTAAACCTCGGATTAACCATTGTCGAGGAGCCAGGGGTCACTTGTCGGTAAACCTTGGATTGTTGTCAAGGAGCCGGCAAGGGGATTGAGCTTGATACTCTGCCCTTGCGTGCTGTCGGAGTGTAGACTGTTCCCCCAGGTACATTTGTTGCGGTTGGTAACCTTAGTGACCATTATCTTTAGGATTCTACCGAGGTGACGGTGGAGGGAAGATCCCACTGTACCTGGAGCAGACGTCGGCTAGACTCACTTGGATTTTCCGGGGGGTTCACTTCACTCGAGACGGTTAAAGTGGAGGAACTTGTGCCGGTCTATTCATTAAGCAGGTTGCCGGGGTAACTGTTCCACCCGCCACTTCTGTACTGAATCCGGCGATGTTGGGTTTCATCTCCAACTAGCGTTTTCGGTCTGGAAGGCTACTGTTTGTGCTTGGTTTGACGCCCTAGATTCTTTAGGCGTGTGATTCAAATTTGTTTGGTTCTTTAGAGACTTTAGGTGGTTTGCTTTGAGATTTTACTTTGTTTGCGTGTGCAGTAGTTAAAAGTTTTTAACTGTGGCGGAATTACCGAGACAGTCCCGTAGACTTCGGGGCAAGTCTCCTGAGGTTGTTTCTGTGGCCGAATTGTTGAGGAAATCCCGTAGACTTCGGGGTGAACCTCCTCAAGACGTCCCGAGTTATTACGAAGGTTTAAAGGTCCTTGTAACTCCTCCTAGTGGCAGTAGAGTAGGTTCACCAGAAGAAGGAGAGTCTTCGTTGGTAGTCCATCAAGATTACCAAAGTCTAGAAACAGGTTATAATCCAGAAGCAGTTGAAGTTTCTGAGCTTGCTGGTAGTTTTTCATCTACTAGTTATATAGGCGAAGAACCTGAAATATCTGAACCTGTTACTCCAACTTCTAGTGTACCAGATTCACCTAGGGTAGAAAGAGTCATCACCGAAAATCTTCCTACTGGTTTGATAGCTATTGAAGAACTTGCTCCAGAGGAAGAATTAGGCGTATCTATCCTTGAAGATCAACCTACTATTGATCTAAGGGAGCGTGAATCTATCTTTTACAGTCCTCCTAGAAGTACTACTTGGTACCTTTCATTAACCAATTATTTAGACAACTCAGGGGTAGGTTTTTCTCCACCTCGTACTCCTTTTCCACCTGGAGGTATTTATACTCCTGTAAATATGTCTGGTCAGTCGTCCGTGTTCACTCAATCTCCTGAATCTTTCTTACACGGCGGTCCTTCTGTTCCCACCGGGTATCAGTCACTTTCTGGTACCTTTGCGGGGGCATCTCCTCAACCCATTGATCATGGGTTATTAGCTGGAAACAATGGTAATAAACCGTTGGGTGTAGGGGACATTTACATGATATCAGGTTCAGTTCCCGTTTCTCAACCTCAAGGTGGCCAATTACCGCCTGGGGGGCAGCCTCAATTAACGCCTGGGGGGCAACCTCAAGGTACACAAATTGTGTCTGGGGGGCAACCTCAAGGCTAGTATGTACCCATAGTACAATACATGCCTCAAGGTCAACCCCAGCCTCAATATGTACCCCAGGGTCAACCTCAGTATCAATATTTACCTCAAGGGTATCAACCCCAAGGGTATCAACCTCAAGGGTATCAACCTCAAGGTCAAGGTCAACCCCAGTATCAGTATTTACCCCAAGGTTATCAACCTCAAGGTCAATACTCGAGTCAAGGTTATCAACCACCTCAAGGTCAGTCATATGTTCAAGGTATGGGAACTGTGCCTTTCAGTTATCAATCCTATCCTCAATCCGGTTATGGATCTCAGTATCCTCAACCTGTTACGGGTCAATACCCCGGAATGATAGTGTGGGATCCATCACAAGTTCAGCAGGTGTTGCAGCCAAGTATACAGTTGTTACCTCAAACTGGACAACCCGTAGTTTCTGGTTCACCCCAGCAAACACAACCTGTCCAGTCAAATGTTCAAACTTCTGTAACTTCGGTAGTTACTCAGCCGCCAATTGCACCTAGTACTCCATCTCAAACGACTGCTGCAACTACCGCAACATCTACCGCACTTACTTCTGGAGTATCGACAGCTCTGGTTTCTACTGTCTCTGCAACCACTCCTCAGACATCTTTACCGTTGTCCGGATCTACGATTCAAACCATGGTCCAGATGCCTGTAGGGCAGCCTGGTTTAAGTACTGTTGTAACAAGTCAACCTCAATTTACCTACCAACAGTACCAGGGACAGTACCAATTCGGTCCTGCTGTCCAACAACCGGTTTACCAGTATCAACCGTATCCTGGGTACACTTATCAACAACCTCAGCAACCCCAGTACGGTCCGGTTAATCCTGGTTTTCCAGGAGGATATAATATCCCGAATGCGATTCCTGTTCGTAGTTATCCTGGATATCCTCCTCCTCGAACTGGTATTGTGACCCAGAGTTTTAGAGATCCTAACCGGCAATTACCGTTTATCGCAACTTTGGATTTACCCGACTTGACGCGCCTAACGAACGATCCAATTCAATATCTTCCGTTCTGGCCGCCAATGCCAAATAAGTTGCCCAGTGATATACCCAAGTTCGAAGGTAAGTCTGGAGAGGATCCGTCCAATCACGTGATGACTTACCACCTCTGGTGTGCTTCAAATTCTATCTCGGATGATTCGATCCGCTTACGTCTTTTCCAGCGTACGCTCATTGGTCTCGCGGCCAAGTGGTACATTGAGTTACCACAGGCCTCTTTTTACAATTTTAGCCAGTTAGCTACCTCGTTCCTAACTCATTTTCAGTTGCCGGTTAGATACGACAATGGTACTGAGTTATTAACTTCATTAAAACAATCGACGTCCACTTATATTTCCGATCATATTCATGAATGGAGACGTCGAAGACGTTTAGTGAAAGTTTTTATCCCGGACCAAATCTTAGCTGAATGGTTTGTAAAATCATTATTACCGAAGATTACTGAAGATGTAGCTAAGGCCGGAGTAGTTACTGAGGAGCAAGTCATTGCTCAAGCCCAGTACCTTGACTTAGTTTACACTCAGTCGGGTACGTTGCACGAGAAGATCCCAGATCTTCCTAAGTCGAATCAAATTGCTGCTGCTCCTTCGGGGTCTCATGCTGCTGATGGCATGATTGGTACGGTGAATACTAAAAGTAAGAAGAAATCCTCAAAGAATTCTTCTCCAATAATAACCTTACCAGACTCCCCGACAGGAGAGTCTTCTCCTGAAATTACTGCCGACATTCACGCTGTAGAGTCATCTACGGCTAAATCAAAAAACGGTGGTAAGAAGAAAGGCAAGAAGAAGGATAAAGCAGACAAGGCTCCAAAGGAGAAAAAAGAGAATTCGGAATCTAACGACGAAAAGCGCAAACCTCGCTATCCTTGTTTAATTTGTGAAGAAGATCATTTCACAAGAGATTGCCCTCATCGGGCAGAGGTTGTGAAAATCGTTAAAGGTTCCCCAACTCCTGCTGTTTTGAAAGATCCATTTCCAAAGCAGGAGAGTAAAATGATAGGTTCTTCCTCGAGTGCCAGTGAAGAACCCATTTTGATGATGTCTCATGTACGGATTGCGACTCGATCGCAAGATTATGGTAGTAAGAATCCTGTTGATGGCAAAGAAGCAGAATCTTCTCATTCTAATCCATCAACCTCAGCTCCCGGTTCCGATCCACTACAGATCGAGAAACCTAACCCGGACTTGGTAATTAAACCGCCCGCCAAGGGTATACTTCGAAAGTCTGCCTTCAATCCACATGCGAGAGCAGCTCAGAATTATAACATTGTTGAGGATTTAGCTGTTTCACCCTCAGCAATGTCGGCTTTGGAAGTGCTGCAATCATGCCCAGCACAACGAAAATTACTCTTGTCGGCTATAGGAGCTGTTGATATTCAGGACCCGAACCTGATAATCTTTGATCTAGAAAATAGTACACCGCGTCTCCCTCATCAGATGGCTTTCCAGATTCCAGTGATAGTAAAAAACAGGCCTATTCATCGGACTGTAATTGATGAAGGAGCTTCTACGTGTATTATGTTGATTCAGTGTTGGAGATCGCTTGGTTCTCCTTCGTTGAACCAATCCCCGACAATTCTTAACGCCTTTGATGGCCGTGGGTTCCATCCGTTTGGCATTCTACAGGATTTGCCTATAGGGGTTGAAGGAAAAACCGTTAGTCTGGATGTGGAGGTGGTTGATGCCCCTCTAGGCTACAACCTTCTTTTGGGTCGCAGTTGGTCTTACGCTATGACAGCGGTCGTGTCATCGGTCTTCAGAGTTATAAAGTTTCCATATAATGGTAAGATTGTAACGATAGACCAGCTGGCTTACTTTTCATCCGACCCAGCCTCTTCAGAGAGTATCCAGCATGTCGGTAAAACGAATATCCCTTACAAGGATGTTGGTGTAGGATTAGTTAAAGATTCCGGTTTACTGGGAACTTTTCCTTTTCCTTCGATCAATGCAGACCCTTCATTCGCGTCCATTCACATGATTACTTCAGACACTATTATTTACGATGATCCTTGGATTGTCCCATCTGAATCTGAGTTAGACTCATTCGGTGATGCCATGCCTTTGAGTCCATATGAAATTGCTTATGAAGCCGTGCAGTCTTTTACCGACTCACGTTCAACCCAAATCGACCAAATGAATGTGGTCCGTGAGGAATCACTTTTCACATCAACCTCAGAATGGATAACGTTTCCTGAAGTCGTGTCATCTGACGAACAACTTCGCGAAATCCTAAGTGTAGACGATCTACCATGGGAAGATCTTCATCATAGATCTTCATTTTTACCTGAGGCTGATGACTTTGAAAATGATTTTTCATCAATTTTTACAGCTGAATATGTCAAGGATGCTCAGAATCCCACGAAACATCCTGATTCAGAGTTGAATTTGGGAAACATTTCCCAAACTATTGCTATTGACATCTCAGTTAAAACCGGAGTTATTGAAAACATTCATATAGGTGCCTCGTGTACAGATAACGAAATTCGAACATACAAGGTCCTATTTCAAGAATTCCGCGACGTGTTTGCCTGGTCCTATGAGGAAATGCCAGGAATTGATCCCTCCATTGTTGTTCATGAAATCAAGACTTACCCGGACGCTAAACCCGTTCGGCAACGTCTGCGTCAGATACACCCTAGGAAAGCGGCTGCGATTAAAGCAGAAGTCGAGAAGCTGTTGAAAGCAGGTTTCATTTATCTGATCCCGTTAACGGATTGGGTATCGAATATTGTTCCGGTTAACAAGAAACAAGGAACAATAAGAATATGTATCGACTATAGGGATATAAATCGTGCTTGTCCAAAAGACAACTATCCTACGCTCTATATCGATCAAATAATTGATGATTGTGCTGGCAGTGAAATATTTTCCTTTATGGACGGTTTTTCCGGTTACAACCAAATCAATATTCTACCTGCCGATCAACCAAAAACGGCTTTCATTTGTCCTTGGGGAACATTTGCTTACTGCAAATTACCTTTTGGGCTTAAGAATGCCGGAGCCACTTTCCAACGGGCAATGTCTTACGCGTTTCACGACATCAAGCACATTGTGCAACTGTATCTCGCTGATTTGCCTGCTCATTCTTTACATCGAGCTGATCACCTTGTCCACTTACGCGCTATTTTTATGAGGTGTCGGCATTATCGAATTTGGTTGAACCCACACAAATGTGTCTTCTGCATAGAAGTGGGACGATTGCTAGGATTTGTCGTTTCAAAAGCCGGTATCCGCGTCGATCCCTCGAAGGTCGAAGCCATCATCAAATTGCCTCCTCCTTCGAGTTTGCGCCAACTCCAAAGTTTGCAGGGGAAAGCAAACTTTTTACGTCGATTCATTCCTAACTACGCCGAGGTTACAAAGGGTTTCACCTGGTTGTTGAAACAAAACGCTCAATTTTCTTGGGATGAGATAGCTCAGAAATCTTTTGATGCACTTAAGCACGCGTTGACCCATGCACCGTTGCTGCATCCTCCCAACTACAACCAGGACTACTTTTTGTATCTCGCCGCCTCCCACTCCACCATTGGAATGGTCTTAGTTCAGGAAGACGAATTCGGAACGGAACATGTGATATATTATCTTAGTAGGACGTTAAATCCCACTGAGCTAAAATATTCGCATGTGGAGAAATTGGCCCTGGTAGCTGTTCAGGCTGTCCAGCGTTTTCGTCATTACATTCTTCTCCGTAAAACTACAGTGATTTCGGATTGCAACCCTATGATCTATATTTTGACTAAACAATTGCTAGGGGGAAAGTACTCCAAATGGATCGTTATCCTGCAGGAGTTCGATTTGGAGTTCGAGAAGTCCAAGTCTAAGAAATCCTTAGTTTTTGCGGAATTGATGCGTGACTTCCCGCGTGCTGACACGGAAACTGTGGCAGAGGAACCCATTGCGGACGAATCTCTGTTTCTTATCAGCACTTTAGATCCGTGGTATGGGGATATAATCGTCTATCTCCAAACCCAATCCTTTCGGCCCGAAGCTTCAAAGTCGGAACGCCGGAAAATTCGATTCCAGTCCCAACAGTACAAAATTATTGGAGATACTCTTTATCGTCGTGGGGCGGACTTGGTTTTTCGTCGTTGCTTAACTCATGAAGAGGCAGAAAGGGTTCTGAATGACTGTCATTCTGGAGCATGTGGCGGTCATATGTCTGGGTATGCCACAGCTCAGAAGGTGTTGCGTGCTGGCTATTTCTGGCCGTCCATGTTTAAAGATTGTATCATTGCGGTCCGAAAATGCCACAACTGTCAAGTGTTTGATCGCAAGATGCGTGCACCACCTGCTCCTCTCCACCCTATAATTGTCGTTGGTCCTTTTGCTAAATGGGGTATCGATTTTATTACATGTAACCCTCACTTGGTCGGGGGGCATGCGTATATCATCCTTGCGGTTGATTATTTTACTAAGTGGGCCGAGGCGATGCCTACATTCGAGGCAAGCGGCAAGACAACAACGATTTTCGTATTCAATCATATTATTACTAGGTTTGGTGTCCCACAAGCGATAATCACTGACCATGGGCACCATTTTCGAAACATTATGATGACAGAACTTACAAGCCAGCTTGGTTTACGTCATGATAGTTCTACTCCTTATTATCCTCAAGCAAACGGTTTGGTTGAATCCATCAACAAAGTTCTAGTTATCATGATCCGACGAATCATTGGTATTCATCGGTCGAATTGGCATAACATGTTATTTTCAGCGCTTTGGGCGTACCGAACCTCAGTAAAAACATCAACAGGGTTCACTCCTTTCCAACTAGTTTATGGTTTGGAAGCAGTGTTGCCCATTGAATGCGAAATCCCATCACTTCAAATGGCTATCAAATTACTCCCAGCTACTTCCGAAGAGGAGAAGCGTCTGTTATACTTAGCTAAATTAGATGAGACTCGACGTGAAGCTGCCTTGGCAATCGAGACTCACGCAAAAAGGATGAAAGCTCAGTATGATCGTAACGTGACCCCTCGTAATTTTTCAGAAGGAGACCTAGTGCTATTATATGATCAAGCTAACGATAAATTAGGTGCTGGAAAATTCGTTCCCATGTGGCATGGGCCCTACATTGTCAAGCGAAAGCTAGCAAAAGGGGCCTATGAGCTGGTAGATTTTGATGGGGACTCTTTGTGTAAGCCCAGAAATGGACTTTACCTAAAGAGGTATTATGCTTAAATGGTGGGTATGGAGATTCAGTTAGCTTTAGTTAGGTTAATTTTTCTTTCTAGCTGATATGTTTGCTTAGTTTAGACAGTGTGCTTAGCTTAGAGAGTGTGTTTTTCGTCGTTATTCTGGCTTATCTTGGTTTTACTCTTGATATTGCAGATGTCGACGCCTCTCCAAACGTACATTGGATTTGCTGATGGTGCTTGTCGTAGTACATGGAATATCTCTTCCACAGCTTGGGTTATCTATTCGCCCTCTGACGAGTTAGTTTCTATGCATGGGGTGAGCCTCGGTCAAACAACAAACAACATTGCAGAATACAGTGCAGTGATTGAACTATTATCTGAATCTATTTCATTTGGGATTCGGAGTTTGATAGTGAGGTTAGATTCTGAACTCGTTGTATTACAGCTTAATAGAGTCTATGCCATTATAAATCCGGTGTTATTAAGATTGTTTTTGAGGGTGCGTCTCTTGGAACGTGAATTTGATTACATTGAATATCAGCATATTCCAAGGTCTTTAAATACATTAGCATATGCAATGGCGTCTCGAATGTTAAATAGACATTTGTAACAATCATAAATGTAAATTTATAAACATCTCATCACACATGTTTAACAAAATAAGCCGGTAATAATGATATATATATATAGATAGGAATGTGTCAGAAATATACATCGTCTTCGATCATAGGTTGAAAAACACCTTATGATCGGCAAAAATGATAAGTACAAAAAACCAAAAATGTCACATGTGTCTACAAAGTGACTAGCCAATCACTGGTGGTGCTCTCTATACGAGACCACTGCCCGCGCTACCCTACACAGGAACCTCCTGAAAGGTCCTGGGACTACGACCACGTAGCGCTGAAGTCGGATAGGAATGTCATCTATAGTGGTCTCTGTTATACCCGCCGTCAGACACTCTAGATCCTGTTCCAGCTCGGCTAAGGTCTCTGCGGCTGCATCCTGTGGGGCCGGTGCTGGTACTCTTCTCTCAAAAGCCCGGAGATTGGCCGGACGCCGTGGACCTACATCTGCATTTTGAAAATTTGTCACTGTCAGTTTTGAGACGATATATAAAAAACAAAAAAAAAATAGATAATTTAAAAAACTTGTGAAAAATGAAATACCTCTGTCGTCCCATTGTTCTCCCTGTGGAAGAACCATGTCCGGATCATTGCGAAAATCCATTCCGGCATAAGGAAAATCCTGAATCGCAAAGACCTGGCCCTCCAGCCAGTGAAAGTAACCATCGAGAAATCGAACAACTGCTGCTCCCTCATCAGGATGCCGGGCCATTACCGCAACCCATCTCGTCAACTTAGGCTCCCGAGGAGGCCCAACTGGAACTGTAAGATGCTGGGGGATCAGCATTGGAACTCTCTCTAGGGCAAAGCTCACAACTAAAGGCCCATATCCAAAGGTCTTCAGTTGTCCGTTCTTTGCCCTGGTTAGTTGGCCCTTCATATTGGCCAACACAGCATCGCACCAGTTGAAAATGGTGCCTTGGAAGCAATCTATAGCCATCCGCATTTGGGAACCAGTGGCTATGTGCAAAGCGGCAGCGCCGCAAAGTCTGGTAACTGTAAAGGCAATTACCATAAGTTCAGGTCGGGATATGCATTTGATTTCTATCCCCTTCTCCTGGTTTTGATTGTTGCACCACTCTAGCCAGAGACTAGCAAGGGATTGGCCACCCGGCCTAGTCCCGAATAGAGAGAGTTGCTTGCCCCTATTAGGCAAGCCAGTGAGAAAATATATGTCGGAGGGCTCTATCTCGAGCTGGTGCTCTCCGATGTAGAAACATTGATCCTGAATGTTCCACCTTTCAACCAGCCACTCTAAGAATGGCACCTGGGCCCTCATGCCAGGTATGGCCCAGTACTTGTAGAGACCGCATGCCTTTAAAGCATCAATGGAAGGTTGATGACCTATTGCGGCCAAATCGACATCTTCGTGTTCTCTTTCACGCCAATCTAGCATGGTGGGCAATCTACACACCAAAAAACATTAATTAGAATTCATAAAATAAAATTTTGATGGTTGATTTTTGTGTTTGGGGTTTGAAAATCCGCTTTGCGCGGAGTACGCACCCCGCGTTCAGAAAACAGAGCGGCGGGACGCAGCTGTTCTGAAGGTGGGCTGCGTCCTCCAACCTTTTTCCCATATACGAAAAAGTCGGGGTACGCAGGTCGCCCATGGGGCACCTGCATCCCCCGAAAAGCGGACCCTAAACCCCAAAACCCTCTAAAAATCAAACTAAGACTTGAAATGAAATTCTAAATGGATGAAATTGAAGAGGAGGATGTTGTGAAATACCTGAAAGAGACGGCGCTCGATTCTGACGGTCGGATTCTCCGCAAAGTCCACGGGAAGTTTCTTGTCAAAAGCCCTTTTCTCAACCTCAACAGTAAAATGGTAAAAATGACATAGTAAAAAGTCTTTTTATAGGTTTTTTGGATGAATGAATGCTAAGTTTGTTTATTTTTCACCATGAAAGGATATTTTTCAATGTATTTTTGCCCATCTTAAACAGGTATGAGTAATGTGTTGTTTTTGTGCAGGACAAAAGGACTTTAGGGTAAAATCATCATTTTTTACGAACCAAGACATCAGAGTCATCTTTTAAGCCCTTTTCTGACTCCTAAAACATGAAAAGATTGCCGAGTGTTTCTTTTACACTCGTTAAAACGGAATTAAAAGACGGTCCTCTTACAGCCCTTTTCTGACCGTAAAAACACGAAAAGATTGCCGAATTTTTGTCGTTTCAAATTCGATACTGGAAATAAAACGACATGCCTCTGATCGCTTTTTACTTTTCAGGTCAAAGGCATTAATCATGAAAGTACTCCTTGGTCGCAAGATCAAGCGGTTCTCTCAGGTATTATTTTATACTTTTTCGGGCTTGGGAGACACAAACTTACGAAAAAGTCCACCTTGGAGTCTTCTTTAGTTTTTTCAGACTCTCTAAAATTGAAAAACGCCGAGTTTCTCCTATACTGGACTCGTTAAAATTTCACAGTAAAGGACCTGTTCGATTACAAACAGGAACGGACCACTCCTTCTTAGGGTCCGAATCTAAACTAAGTTGGACTCATCCGAAGGATGAGCTTATAATCAAGCATATGTTATCCTCCTCAAGCTTGTAAAAAATAAAGAGGTACTTGCCAGAAATGGTGGGGGAAAAGAGAGAAGAATGAACCTATTTGTTATCCTTTGTTACAGAAGAACCTTATCACCGCTCTTGAACACGACACTTTTTCATTCACCTGGGTTGGGAAATCCTTTGCCTTAAAGTTGATCAAACCACTTTGAAAGTCTTCAACCGTTTCTGGGTATTAACTTTGGGTCAATCGTCACCAAGCCATCTGTCGTGTCGTTATGTGTTCAAGAGGTCTCTGCAAATAAACCATTCATATGCAAAATACTTGTCATCCATTTGACCATCCCTGAGTCAGTCCTTACAGCAACATTTCTTCAACTTGAACAATGATTTCGTGTTGTGGGCTTGCCTGCAACGGGTCGCTTTCTATCGAAATCAGCACATTATCTAGAAACATGACTTAGAAATCGTCAGTACCTTGAAGTCTGCATGCATCAATGGCAGGTTTCTCGCCTTTGACGACAGTTTACATTATTGACTTTCGATCGAAGGATTCCGTGACGTGTTCGACATCAACTCATTCATTCACATTTCATGGATTGTACTGGGTACTTTGAGAACCATTGACATCACTGGTGGTCTCTCTCACACTTGTTAACAGTTTACATCATTGACTGGTAATCAAGTGGTTTCTACCATGCTCGACATCAACTCATTTATTCGCATGGATAGAATCGTACCAATTCGGGAAGTAGAAATGAAGACCCTGGATCTAGTTTCCACCATCCAGGCTGCGAGGAGTTTTGTATTCATTATACAGTAGACTAATCATAAACAGATGGCTGCGTCCATACTGTGTCTACAAAAGTCTATGATTGTGATGTACTGCAAAATCATTCTTGTATCAGAGCAGTAGTTAGATTGTTAGTTAAAGTTTTCAATCTGAGTATGGGAATGCCTACCTCAGCGATGATATCATATTATATATGTATTTTGTGTTGAATATTTGCAGGTTCTGACCGGGTCCTCCGCAAGATACTCCTTGAAATGATAAAGTACTTCACCCTTCCTAGATCATAAAAACCCTAATCTACTACAGGCTTTGCACTTTAGGGGGCAATCTGTTACACTAAAAAATGTCACCATGACTATTTGCAGTTAGTATGGCTCCATCCACTGTCATACTATCCTCCTTGGCAAGTCTCATGCCTCTGCTCTTCATGTCAAACTTCAAGAAAGAGAGAAAAGTCATTAAAAGTCAATTATCTCTGGTACGCAGTTTCTCTTAGCCTTACCTGCGTGTACGCAACCCAAGTTCACAATACCTGCGTACTTGTACGCTCTGTATGTAAAGGGGTGGGTGCGTACTCCTGTAAAGGTCAAAAGGCGCAAGTTTCACTCCAAAAAAGTTACTTGTGGTCATTTCTAGAGTCTTCTAGAAGCTTGTTTGACGTGTATGAAGCGCCTCCAGATGGTTCATGTATCCCTACCAAAGAGGAACTTATCCCATCAAGAGGGGAGCTATCCCATCCAAAGAGGGGCTTATCCCATTGATGGTGGACCTGAATAACTTCCTCTAGAGCACTATAAATACAGGCATTGGGCCAGAGGGAGGGGAGGTTGAAAGCTGAACATTCCTAAGGGTAGATGCTGCTGGAATTAGGACTTCCTTGTAGAAGCTTGTGAGGAGAGATTACCATCTTTACTTGTTTCCATTGGGAGGTGGGTGAGCTGATCAGAGTAAGGGAGAACTCTTGTGGACCCTGGGAGGAGCTTGCACAACACCAAGGCTCAGGTTGTAATGGTTCCTTTTGTTACCTTTTAATACAAATTAGTCCATTCTTCTCAACAATTTGTTATTTATGAGTTGTTTCATATACTCCTTGGTCTATATGTTAAATATGTTTTATTTTATGTGATATTCAGGTGCTATTTAATCGTTTGATTGTTAGTGAATGCAGGTTTCGAAGGGAAGGAGGAGCTCATCCGGATCAACGAAGCTGGACTACTACAACAGCATTGGATTACAGGTAGGATCTAAACACTTGATTTCTCATATTGTAAAAGCATATTTAGGGAAGGATTGCTCTTATTTGTCTTGTTTGTCATTAGAAAGTCTTAGGCTTCTAGGAAGGTCGGTTGTGTCCGCACTAACGACTCTTTCCGCGTGACAGGGATTGCTCCTTGGATGAGGATTGTTCAAATAAAGATGCAGGAGTAGATAATGTCTCTGTGTCCCCTGCACAAGAATACAATGGTGCATCTTTCATATTTGTTGTGCAGGCCATAGAAGACAAGAACAGGTACACAACAGCCATGATTATTTAGCAGGTGTACAAAGGCTCCTCTAAAGAACATCCAAAGAGGAAAATACATAGAAGGGAAATGAAATTTGATCCCTACCTGCCTATCAAAGTCAAACCTCCTAAAGTCTTTGAGGTAGAGGATCAAATAAATCTGGTCTTGTTGATCTATGATGAACCAGATGACAAGCAGCAGTTTTGATGGCCCAACAGATGGGAAGTTTTTAGATATTAATTTTTTCAGGCTTTAATGATTGTAATCATGTTCTTTTACAGTTTGTTGTTGTCTTCTTAGTTGACTCCATGCCCAATGGATACTAGGCAATATATTTAAAGTTGATTTTGTATGAAGGCATTGGTTTGTAGTTCTTGAGACCTCACAAGGAGGATCTCATCCCTAGAAGGAGCCAATGTTAGCTATGCTATTGATTTCACTGCTTAAAGGGTCGAATTGTGGTTGGTTTGTGCCGAGGGAGCTTACTACAATTCGTTTCCTCCTCCTCCTTCATTCTTCTTTGATTCTCATAACCCTCATTATCCCTGTTCTACTCCGCAATCTCTCTTTAAACTCATTTTTGTTTAATTCTTGCTACCTCTATTTTCCGCCGAGTTTCCCTATAAACCCACGTAAACTCTACATAACCCATTTGCTGTAACCCTTGGGTGCTTAACACATGAACCTGTGCTAAGATAGCCCTTTTTCATGTTTTAAGTCTCCACCGTTGATCACATCCGATCTAACGATTTCCATGTCACCCGCCTGATCATTAAACCCTGCGCATCTTCCCCTCCATATGACCGTCCATTGCTAGATTGACAGTAGTCGCAAGCCCTCTTCTCGTGACTTGCACGCCCGTTAGTGAGCAAGGGAGGTGGTTTTGGGCTGCCACGCAGCGCAGTTTGATTGCATCGCTTCTCCATATACGGAAACTGTCGACGCAGATAGGCGGTGCAGGGAAAACTGCCCGCCAATAAAACCGTCGTCCTGTATGATTCCCTCGACCATTAACCTATGCGCACCTTCTGATAGTGATCACCGTCGGATCTGGCGAGTCTAGATCTGACGACTCTCGCTGTCCCAATCCCGTTGACATCTGATAGCCCTCGTAATTTGATCTTCGCCGTTGATTTTATTGATCCGACGGCCCTCATTCACCCCGATCCTCCATTCGCATTTCTTCCAATGGCTTCCATAATTCAATCTCCACCATTGATCTCTGTGATCCGATGGTCAGCGCTCATCTGTTCCTCTCTACTCCTGATAGCCTCTCCCACGCGATCTCGTTCGTTGAGTTTTATGATACAACGACCAGTATTTGTTTTCGCCTTTTGCTCATGCTTCCACCACTCTG
Source organism: Pinus tabuliformis (assembly GCA_031772625.1). Classification (NCBI taxonomy): domain Eukaryota; kingdom Viridiplantae; phylum Streptophyta; class Pinopsida; order Pinales; family Pinaceae; genus Pinus; species Pinus tabuliformis. The sequence continues at coordinate 264,640,464 of CM062811.1, forward strand.
GTCTCGCCCGTAACTTGTGTTATTCACTCGAAGGATGAAGAGGATGATCTACCTGCTCTTTGCACGTTAAAGCTCCAACTACCTGCATTTAAAGAAGAGCAAGGCCGAAGGACAAACAGGACGACCTCGAGTAGTGAGGAGCATTTATCAGGCATGGAAATTAATCCATAATTCACCCCAGCTGCCAGAGAAGGACTATAGAACAAAAGAAAAGGTCATTTTGTCCATTAAAGCTCTGAGAATTGCAACAGAGGCCCATTTCATATTGTAAATGTGGTTGGTGATCATTTATTGACACCTCCACACTTAGTAGCAGAGATATTTTGTAAACCAACCTCCATATATACCCAAAAAAACAATGTAATAGATTGATGAGTGTTGGATGAGTGTTATTTTGCTGTAAGGTTCAACTTCTGGAGATTGTAACTGTTGTGATACCTACAGCGTCTGGTCTTCATTTTCAGCTAATGCAAGCTTCTGTTGCTGTTAATTACACACTGTCCACTTCTTCTTCTTTTTCCAGGTTGTGCCTGTCTTGCATTTATTCATGTGTTGTTAATGTTAGCATTAGAGGGGTTGTCATCCCACCTCTGTGTTAGGATTTAGCATGTATCGTTGAACTTGTATGCAGGTTTCTATTCTTTTAGTGCCAGAGAGTTGTCATCCTGTCTGTGTATTAGAAAACAGATTTATAGACCTTTTAACTGGTCGCATCTAGCCATCACAGGATCTTGTGCATTTGCTGGTGTCGTCAGCCTTCTCCATTATCACCTTATCCTCAAACTGTGAGTAATTGGTGGTCTAAAGCCTTGTAGTGTGGGGGTGTTCACCCATGTTTGGGGTCAAACACAGTAGAAGTGGTTATCTGTCATGAATATGCAGCATTTCTTTCATTCATCCACCATTTTCCAACATTTTTGTTGAATTTGTAATGTTCCCGAGCATCTCTGATATACAACCTAGGAGATTTTCTTGGGGTGATAACAAGAACCACACCAAAAACATAGTGAGAGGCGTCTATCTCAATCTCAAATGGTTGTTGTAGGTATGGTAATGTGAGAACTAGTGCAAAACAAAGGTGATTCTTCAAATAGGAGAACACTTTCTATTTGGTTTCCGACCAATTTTCTTTTCTTTCGCTCCACCCTTTGTGACTCAAATTAAAGGCCAAGTGATATGAGAGAACCCCAACATGAACCTATCGTAGAAATTGGCAAGACCCAAAAAGTTGCAGAGCTCTATTACAGTGGTTGGGTTTGGCCAATATTGAACCACTTGTATCTTGGATGGGTCCACATGTACACCCTTCTCATCAATGATGTATCCAAAATATTGAACCTTGGTCAGGCTAAAGGTGCATTTCTCCAAGTTAGCACACAAATTGTGTTGTCGCAGGGTTTGCAGGACTTGTCGAATATGGTGGAGGTGCTCTTCCCAAATTTGGTTGAAGATCAAGATGTCATCTAAATAGACCACCACGAATGCACTAGTGAAGGGTCACAAGATGTCTTCCATCACTCTCATGAAGGTTGAGGGGTGTTCGTCAATCCAGATGGCATGACCAACCATTCAAAATGGCCCTCCTCCGATTTGAAGGCAGTCTTCCACACATCAGAGGGTTTGATAGGCACCTGGTGATAACTCGATTTCAAGTCAATATTGCTGAAATATTTGGCCCCTTTGAGCTGGCCCTAAAGATCATCAATCCACAGGATTGGGTACCTATTCCAAACATAGATCTTGTTCAGCGCCTGATATTCAATACAGAGCCTCTAGGTCCCATCCTTCTTCTGTACCAATACAATCAGGCTCCCACAAAGTGATGAGCATTGCCTAATGTGCCCTTTCTGTAATAGTTCCTAAATAATCCTCTTGATCTGATCATTCTCTTGAACAGAGTGTCGATGTGGTCCATTGGGCAATGCCACTCTCGGGATCAGATCAATGGAGTGCTTCACCTAACAGTGTAGAGGTACCCTTGTGGGTGAAGTTAAAATATCCCTATACTCCTCCACGACCTTGTCCATCTCTTGTTGCTGTGCAGAGGAGCCCTTCCTAGAAGTTGTGGCCACAACCTTCTTCTTTCCCTGGAGGTGAATCATAAGGAAAACAAATTTCCTGGTCTAAAAGATAATCTTACTACATTTCTTTGTAGTGACCAAAAAGATGGCAGTAGGCGGAGCTACTTCTGGTATCCTGTACAACTTATTAACCAAATTAATAATCATAGAGTGAGGTCTAGACTCATATACAACATGTAGCTTCCAAAAGTATGTTTGTCCTAACAATACATCACAAACTTCAAGAGGAGCAACGTCACATAGTACCTCATCCGTGAAGGGCTTGATGCTGTAGGGAAGGCGACATTGCTGGCTGATGTGAAGATCTTGTCTTTGGTGAAGCCACCTGATGGTGTACAAATGTGGATGTGTTATAGTATTTAGGCCAAACCACTTCATGACCTCTATTGGAATGAGGTTATTTTAGCTCCTGATGTCGACAATGAACTACAACGGAGAACCCTTCACCCACATATGTGACTGGAAGAGGCGTTCCCCCTCCTCTGGATCTTCAGGATCAATATTCTGGATATTGGTGGTGGTCACGGTGGAACTGGGCTCCGCATCAATGGTCTTCTTCCCTTTGTTAGTTCCCTTATCAGGTTTTGATTTAGATCCGGAGCCTGCATCTGATTTAGAAGCCTTTAGCTTGGCCAGCAATGACTATTTGGCCCGACACTCACTTGTATTGTGAGTAGAGCTCTTATGGAACTCACACCATTTTCCGATGTCCTTCCTCGTCTTTATGGTGTTGTTCTTTGCTTGTGGCTTCAGTGAGCTGTCCTAGGAAGCCCCTCCTTGGCTTGGTCCTTTGTTCTGTGGTTTGGGGGCGCCTTTTCCTTGCTTTGGATTTATAGATCCAAAGTCCCACTTCTTCTGTTTAAACTTTTGCTCAATCTTGATAGTGTACTGATATGCCATGCTGAGTGAGGAAATGTCCAGGAACTCCATGTCATCCTAGATGTACTTGTGTAGACAACTGCGGTACTTGAGTACCAAATGCTGCTCAGTATCCTTGATACCCAGCTTTGTGTGAAGGGTATGGAAAATATATCTGAACTCTGACACATCTTGGTCCCTTCACTACTGTAGCATGGTCCACTTTATGTATTTGTCTTCATAGCTCCCAACCAAGTAATATTGTTCCTTGCTGGCATCTTGGGAAGAATTCCAAGTGGGTGTGGCTGAAAACAACAAGGGTTCACTCTCATCCTTTTGTTCATAGTAAGTTTCCCACCTATCCTTGACATGTGGGGCGGTTTTGAGAAGTGCAAAAGTAATATTTTCTCGATTGGAAAAGTCATGAACTAAAAAGTATCCTTCTAATAGATTTAACCATTTATCTACAACATCTACATCTATCAAGCCTTCAAATATGGGAATATCAAAGTTAACTTGTACCTTAAAAGGAGTGGTGCCTCCAGAGTGGCTGCTGGATGAAGATGCATCACCCGTGGGTAGACTTCGAAGGATTTGGGCGAAGTTATCCATCATCGCATTCCTCTATTACTCGAGGGATTCCTTGAGCAACATTTTGAAAGGATCTTCTGCTCCCTCATGTTTATTTTTTTCTACCATGGGAGGTCATCGGGTTTTCTAAGGCTGATGTTGCAATGGTTCAACCAGATCAAGCCCTAACTCCTTATACCCTGACCTTGTTGGGGACATGCAAACAAAAATAGAGAAACAACAGACCGCTTTGATACCACTAATATGAACTTAAACAAGAATGCAAAAAATTACAAATATAATCATAAACATAGAGATGCAGTAGAAAAACACTTCATTTCATTAATAGAAAAATATTTAACTATGCTTACAAATAGAATGGGAATAAGATAACTCAGGCAATGGTAACTTATCTCTAAGAAGAGATGTGGTAGCTACATGCCTCTAAAATATGTTACAATGAGGCTCAAGGTCCTATTTATCATTGGAAAACATGAGAAAACCCTAAAAAACCAAAACCCTAACCCCAAGAGATGTAACACCAAGAGTTTGTGGGCCCCGTTGGGTTAGTTGGGCAACCAACTTCCCGGGGTCGTAACTTGGTCATATTATCTCTGTTTGGTGCATACGATACCTTTTTGTAAAGGTCTCACCGAGTACTATAGGTTTCTATGTAGGTCCTTGCATATGGCTATGGGCCTACTGCGGACCCCAAAAACATTGTTTAGGGGTTCAAAACTGCTCCAGAAGTTCAGGACCTGAAAAACTGCTAAAAATAGTAAATGCTGAAATGAACAAGGAAACAAATGAAACTAACTATGGGTCTAGGTGGAATAGGGGGGTGGTCACCAATATCCACCTAGATCAATAACCCCCACACCAGGTTCATCGATTGGTACATAATTGAAATTCACTATCCACCTCCCACCTTGGAATGAATGAGGAATATTGAAATGATGATGATGGCATGTTAAAATAATTCGTTAACTCCACGAATGGGTGATGGTAACACTGATGAAAAATCATGAATATGGATATTGATGATGGTAATGAATGACAAAAAAAATGCCCTTTGAGTTTCTTTATAATGCATGGCTCCTCTTTGCCGTGTGGCACCTCTTTGAAGCCACATGGGTCCCTAGGTTCCCTTTTTCCAACAACGAACACCATAACTTCTAACCTATCATAGTGGAGTTCCTCTATCCCCCATACTCATTCCATGGATTGGGCTCCGTAGCCAGCTGCTATTTTATTAATTTATATAAATGTGTACAAAATTTACAATATTTACAATCTTGGCCCTTCGAAATTTTTTCCAAAACAACACATATGTCCTTGCACAAGCTATCCCAAAAATCCATATGAACATATACTTAGGCACGTAGGCTTGCAACAAGCAATACAGCTCATTGACCTAATATCAAAGTACAATACATATAATTACATCATATTTACATCATAAACCAATAGGGGTATTATATTCCTCCCGCCTTATTTCATGCATTGTCCTCAGTTTCACATATATACATATATGTACATTAGTTAAAAGATGAGGGTATTCCTCCCACATTACATCCTCCCACTCACATGTAGCCTCATTAGGACCAAACACGGTCCATTTTACATTTACCATGCTGATGACTCTATTCTGAAGCACCTTGCCCATCCTGTCTAAAATATGTATTGGTTGGACCTGAAAATATCCTTGTGGTTCCCCTGAATCATTTTCCAATCAATTGTATGATTTATATTAGGAACATACCTTTTAAGAAAATATACATGGAATACATCATGAATATGCATGGATGCAAGCAATGTAAGTCTATAACTAACTGATCTTATCCTCTCAAGAATCTCAAATGGTGCATAATATTGTGTTTCCAATTTGGCACAACTGCCCAGTTTCACTAAGCTCTTCTGTGACCTAACTTTTAGAAATGCATGATCCCCAATTTTAAATTCCCAATGCATTCTATTTCTATCTACATAACTTTTCTACCTAACTTGGTTAACTTTTAGATTTTTCTTAATTCTCACAACTTACTGTTCCATTTCTCTAAGAAATTCTAGACCAACCATGACTTAGTCCACTGGATTACTCCAACTCATAGGAGTATGACATTTCCTACCATATAATGCTTCAAACAACTCATTTTTAGTAAATCTTGATATTTATTATTATATGCAAACTCCACTAAATGTAGATAGTCCTCCCTTCTGGATAGTTTATCCATGACATACATGAATAACATATCCTCAATTACTTGATTAACCTGCTCAGTCTTCTCATCAAACTCTGGGTGATGTGTAGTACTAAAACTCAAAACAATACCTAAAGCTTTAAATAATCCCTTCCAAAATTTAGACGTAAACTTCAGGTCTATGTCTGAAATAATTACCCAATGAAAACCATGCAGTCTAACATTTTCCTTTATAAAAATATTAGCTATGTTAGCTACTTTATCATTGGTTTCACCAAAATTAAATGAGAAACATTGGTGAGTTTATCAACTACCACCATAATGGCATCGCTCCCTTTTTTTATCCTAGGAAATTTAGTAATAAAATCCGTCAACACAATATCCCACTTGCATTCTAGAATGGGTATAGGTTGCAACAAGCCTATTGGACGCTATTGATTTTTCAAAGATCTCCTAATATGATAATTACTTCTTATGATTTCTTATATTAACCATTCTTGCATTCACATTTATCATAAATAAATGACACAAAATATCTCAACATTAGAAAGAAAATGGTAGTAGGATCATAAAGAGACAAATAAACAAGAGACATAAGAATTTTACCTTGGGAAATCCCACATGGGGTAAGAACCCCATAATATTTTCCTTAGAGAAATTATTCAATCGGATAGAGCTACATCTAAATATTCTAGCCAAATACAAGGTCAACCTAACCAGCAATATCACTATGGTCGAACATGTTCAAACTACCCTTATAGAAAGTCATGAAGATTTCTAATCAATTCAACCTAGACTAATTTGCCGGGGCTAAGAGTAGGCCTCCCAGAGAGAGAGAATGTTTGATATATCTTCATTATTCTTCACCCTCCTTCTTGTCTTCTTCTTCTTCGTTTGGATGCTAGAAGATGTCTTTTATCTTGTGTGATTTGAATTTCCCAAGAGGAGGAAGTGGAATGACATATATATAGTGATTCTAGCTGGCTAAATGGGTGTCTCTCTACCTAGGGCCGAATTGAATTTAAGGAGGGTCAGATTGACTTTTTTTGAGCCAAAAATCAAATTTGAAAAATAACTTTTTTTCTTTTTTTTTTTCTTTTGAAATTGACTTGAATAGCATGTCTTGTATTTGTTATCACATATAAATCAAGGGCTAAAATATTAATTATGATGAGTGGCCATAGCTACAAAAATTCAACACTCCCTCTTAGCTAGGGAGGTATTCATAATGAGTGTCCAAATGTTCTCTTGTTGACAAATTTCTCTAAGAAAAGGTATAACAATTCATCATCAACATCAACATCATCATCATCTGATTACCATAATCTTAGTTAATAACTTTGACCTATGGTAAGAGATATAGCATAAATTAGGTACCATAATTATAGTCGGTACCTTTTACCTATGTAAGAGCTACAACATTAACTAGGTACCATAATTCTAGTTATTACCTTTTACCTATGGTGTGTCATCACCATAATCGTAGTTACTACTCTTGACATACGATATGTCATTAACATCAACTAATCACCATAATTCCAGTCCCTTTAACACATGGTATCCATACTAGTCTTGGTTCACCATCATCTTTGTCAATATTACTCATGGTGGATCTCCAAAGGACTCATTCTTCATGAGTAATTATGGTCATGATGCTAATTGTGCTCACTCAACCTATCTGGAGATTTTGAGCTTGATGCTGAAAGGAACCCACTCAACTAAGCGATTATGGGTCTCTAGGACAATTATTCCTAATCTTGGCCAACATACTTGACTCAAGAAGAATCTATATCCTCTATCGGACCATTCTCCCTAATCTTGGTCAATCATTGTTACACAGTATTTTGTCACACCTCCTGCACTTCCGTATGACATACCTCGAAGTGCCCAAAACATAACCATTATACAATATAATCATCCATGTATACAACTCAGATCCCTCCTAATACTTTGTTTGGAAAATGCCTCGAGCTTTCCCTGAAGAAATAGATCTTAAAACCCTAAATGAGGATCATTGCTCTTATGAGGCTTAAAACAAAGATGGTCACCTGTTGCATTGTACTTGACCAATGATGGCATCACTCTATTCCCTTGCATACTTGCGATGATCCCAAAAGGTAATTTTCCCAAAGAAGATGAGAAGCTTCATGATCTAGAAGCTTCCAGAGCAGTGAGCTGGAGGTTGCTTCACATAGATGAGGTTGAATTCTCCAAACATGGCCTCTTTTTCTTATCCCTATGAGCTACCTCCTTGAGATTAGGGCCTAATCCTATCTTTGGAGAAGTCCTAACTCCCTCTCCCAGCCTATAAATTCATCCTCTCCCATTCCCAAATGTTTGGTCTATGTCTATTGGAACCCTTATGCTAAGTTTGTGCCTAGAGGCCATTCATTAGACTTAGAGAAGGAGTGCTTGGAGAGTTCTTGGTTTGGACTTGGATTACCACTCAAGGAGAGCCTTTCCACATCAAGGCTTTGGTTGTAAGCTTCCCTTTATTTCCTAATAATATACAAATTCTAGTTCATCTTCCCAAAATATATATGTTCATTTATTATTTATCTTGACATTCCTTGATCAGTTAAGTAGGTTGTTATTGGATTTTCTATTGGTTTTGGCATGATTTGTTGTCTCTTGATCACTTATGCAGGTACATAAACACTGAGAGAAACATGAACAAGCCTGTGACACAAGCGGTTAAAGGTCCTCAACAAATTAAATCAGAATACCATTAGAATGAGGTAGGACATCTCTTTTGATCTTAGTTTCAATTATAACCTAGGAATATGTCTAGTTGATTGTCACTTCAGTTGCTAGACCTACTCATTGGGCTATAGGTTTCATCTCTATCTGTAGAGAGGATTAATCTTGTCAACAAAATGGCAACTCCACTGGGGAGCCCATCATCCTTTCCTTCCAATTCTTCACCTTGTCTTTTGACGAGTTTGATCAATCATCCATTCTTAGAATTCATTGTTTGTTTGTAATCAGTCTCACCTTCTGGTAGATGTTTGAAGGTTGTTGATTTGAGTTGTTCTTGAAGATTTTGTGTTTTTTATTTCATTTTCTCACCCATTGCGTTTTTGGCCCTGATAGTTGTGATGATGTCGCTTGATCACAATAGCGATGATCATTTCTTTTCTCTTAACAGGTGTGATGATAGCATAAATTAAAGAAATTTAGGGTTTGTCTTCTGATTTTCAGTTCTTTTTGCCTTCTCCCGGTGGTTTACTAGTATGATTTGGTTTGACTCTTTTCATGCCTTATTGCAATCACTTTTTAACTTTTCTTAAGTGTGTTTGAAGTTTGATTATCCTTTATGGTTTCTAGGTCTTCTAGGCCAGTCTTCATCCACTCATTGATCTTCTCATCAGAGATCAATTACCTGTGTTAAAGAGTCTTTCGTGCATTTGGGCATCTTTTGAAAATAAGTTTTGGTTCTTGTGACTTAATTTGTTTTCATTAGTGTCGGATTGAGTAGATACTATGAAAGTCACTTAAGTTTTATTTTACAAACAATAGATTACAAATTGATTGTCTAATTTGAATCGAAAGGAAGTGTTTGCTTTGAGTTTGTGTTTTGAAAAGTGAAAGTGAAAGTGTTTATATTTTCATAGTTTTTGAAGCATCTTTGTTGCATTCAAATCATTAATATGAAAGATATTTTCATGTTTATTCGCTTGCTTTCATTCTCTTTTACTTTTCCACTATATTACATTTGTTGCATTTAAGTGAAAAAGAGAAAAATCATCATTATATCTTAAGGTAGTTTTGCTTTAAGGTTTGTTTTGGCATTGCATTTGTTTATGATATGAAAGATTAGATTTCATGTTTTGCGTTTAGCATTTTAAAATTGTCATTGGTGCACTTTTGCATTGGTTTGATGCATGATTTGGGTGATTTTCTTCCCTACATAGATAGCTTTCATCGAATTGAAGGATTTCTTTTCATCATCTAGTTGCATTTTAGGAACAGGTAACATCGTTAAGGCCTTGAAATCAAAACATAATTCCAAGATTAACTTTAAAATATATCAATTAATCTAAGGAGCATTTAAAACATTAACGTTCACACTTAGTGGTATAGGCTAGAGACATGTTTCGATGTCTATAAAACTTAGCAGCTGTCGTTCGCTTTGGCATTAGACAATGCTAACACGGAATTTTGCTCCCCGTACCATCGAGTATATAAAGGGAGTCCCCCATAGGTTGCAAAACTTTATTCATAGGAAGCTGAGTATTTTCAGGGAGATTTCCTGCACGTATGTCAAATCCTTGGTAAATTTATTTTCTGAGGTGTATATTGCAGTTCACAGTTACTTGGTAATCCTTTTTCCTAGAGTTACCTAAGTGGTCATTTTGATATTTTTTGACTCTTTAAAATTGAAAAGATCATCGAGCAATTGTCCTTTCAATCTTGCTAAACCATTGAAAGAGACTAGAGTCACATTTTTCGTCATATTCTGGACTCTTAAAAGATGAAAAGGCAAAGTTTTTGTTTTTAAAAATAACAAGCCACGATAAACATGTCAAACCCGAGCTTCTTGGACCAATATTGAGTAATTCCCTGTTAATTTCAAGATTGTTCAAAAAGACCTCAATGAATTTCCTTTCCTTTTTTGCTCTTGAGAGGAAGTCATCATGGCTGAACCATTGAGTTCATCTCAAAGTTCCCCTTCATTGTCTGATATTGAAGGGTCCTCCCAAGGAGTTCATCTGGAGCTTCCTTAGTCACTTGAGGATCAAGGTTTTGAACTTGGGATTATTCCAAGTATCCAACCCTTGTTTTATTGTCCACCTCCATTGGATTCTTGGTCACCTCAAGAATCTGATCCTGATACCTCTGATAATCCTATTGAGACCCTTAAGAGTCCGCAAACTCCTGAGAGTCCACAGAGGCTTGTTATTTATTTGTTGAATCTATTATTCAATTTTGTTATGATATCTCATCAGCATCCTTACAGTATTTACAATCGGCCTGGTATTCCTTTGGAGTTATCCCTTCGCACATCTCGGGTTCCTTGTCACTAGTTGTTTCTATATATGGAGTCAGAAGGTGAAATCCCAACCTCTTCTCTGGTTCATTTGGAAGTTTTCGTTACCCATACTCCTCATATTGATGATGAACAAGAGTATGAATTTCCTCCTGAAGGCTTTCCTTTTGTAGGAAGAGTCCCATATCTTACCCTTCCTGAAACTGGTGGACCCATGTTGCCACTTGGTTATACAACCTTAGCTCAGTTAGTTTCAAGTAATCCTAGTGCTTCGTCATTATATCAAAATCCCATTTGGTCTTCAAATGATATGCCTACATCCAGTCCATTCATTCAAAACATAGCCTCTCAAACTTCTGTACAAACTATTGTCACGTCAGTTCCTAGTCAACCTATGATTCCATCACAACTTCTCTTGTTGTTTCAACCGTCCCTTCTGGTGCAACTGGCTATTTCAGGTCAATTTTCGGTGACTTCTTCTACCCCTCCATCAAGTGGATAGAATGTACCACTGCCTGGGGGGAAGATCCAAATACTACTCTTGTGTTAGGTGAAACCAATGTGAGTGGATTACAAACTCACATGGTTGGAGTTAATCAACCTTATTATGGTGGTATTCCTAATCCTGTTGGTCAATTCGAGTCAGGTAATATCCAATATCATTAGCCTTATATGGCTCAATTTCCACTCCAACATACGTATGTCCCATATGGTTCGCAAGCCTTGGTTAATCTGTCCTGTGTTCCTCAAGCATGAGCTTATAACAAGCTTGGTCAATCCACTATTCCTGGTGGATATGGTTAGATTCAATTCCGACATTACCAATACCCACAGGGTATATCCCACGGAACTGTCCAGCAGCCCTTGCATTAGCAAGGATAACCTTTGCAGTAGTAAGGGAAACCTTTGCAACAGCAAGGGCAATCTTTGTAGAAACAAGGGAAATCATTGTAGTAGTAAGGGTAGTTGTTATAGTAGTAGGGGAAACCTTTGCCACAGTCTCAACAGCCTTTGTAGCAACAAACTTAGTTTATTCAATAGCCTACTCAACCTTTGTCCTCACAAGGCCAACCTTTGCAGCAGCAAGGTTAACCTTTATAGCAGCAAAGTCGACCTTTGCAGCAAAAAGGTCAATCTTGGTAGCAACAAGCTTTATATGCATATCAACAAGGTTAGCCCTTGCAAGCCCAAGGTCAACCCCTGTAGCAACAACGTTCAACAAGGTCTCCTTATGTCTAGGGTCAATAGGTTCAACAACCTTACAACCCATATGCTGCGTACAATACTTATCATTGGCCTATGGTAGGGAAATATCAAACTTACCCTAAACCAAATCCACCTTATGGTTAAGGTAAACCTCAATGGGGACAAAATCAGGTCTCGTATGGACAAAATCCTCCACTGTGGGGGGGAAATCCTTACCAGCAAGGATGCAACCCATAGTTTGGGTCTCCTCAGAGATCCTATATGTTTTTCAACACATAATTACCTTTCTTGGCTATGTTGGAGCTGCTTGATGTCTTGAGGCTCATGAATGATCCCATTCTTCATTCACCTTATTGGCCTCTAGTTCCAACCAATATTCCAAGAGATTTCCCCAAATTCGAAGGAAAGTCTAAGGAGGACCTACAAGCCCATGTGATGACATATCACCTATGGTGCTACTCCAATTCATATATTGATCATTCTATCCATCTTCAACTCTTTCAGAGAACTCTCATAGGTGCTAACGCAAAATGGTATATCGAGTTGCCTCGAGGTACCTATGCTGACTTCAACTCTCTCACTATGGCCTTCCTCACCCACTTCCAATTTCCAGTTCGGTATGAAACTAGCACTCATTTGCTCACATCCCTTAAGAAAGACACAACGACCCACATTTCTGATCATATCCATGAATGGAGACATCGGTGTCGCCTCATCAACTTTGAGATTGCTGATTAGTTGTTGATTGAATGGTTCGCATAATCATTCGTTAACAATATTGCTAAGGATATAGCTATGGGTGGATGTGTTACAGAAGAGAAGTCTATTGCCCATGCTCAATATCTAGACTTAGTCTATTCACAATCTGGAACATTGTATGAGATGTTTCTTGATGCTCTGAGATCGTCTTCAAATTTGACAACATCAAGGTCTCCTGATGTACCACCTATTGATGGTGTGATTGGTTTCATGTCTTAGACTTCCACAAACGCTTCTTCGAAGCAGATATCTGTTTTAGGCGCTGGTTCCAATAATCCTCTGAAAAATTCATCCAGTCCTCGTAAAACTTCTGAAGTACATGTTTTTTAGTCTACTATAGCAGATAAGGCCTCTAAAGGTATGAAAAAAGGAAAAGGTAAAGCCAAAGATGATTCCCCAAAATAGGATCCACTTAAGTCATCTGTTGGTGATGCTTCTAAGAGAAAGATGAAATATCATTGCCTCATCTGTGAGGAATATCATTACACCAAGGATTGTCCCTGATGTTCTAAAGTTAATCGCTTGTTGAAGGGGACTCTAATTGTCTTAAAATAACCTTTTCCATCGCAGCAGATGCAATTGGTAGACCAAACACAATCCTCTGCTTCCTTAGGTTTCCAAGTTTTCATGATGCAATGTTCATCACCTATTTCGATTGCTACGTGAACAAAGGACTATCAAACTAGGCATAGGTAGATGGTGAAGAAAGAAGTCACAAATATCCCTTCTACTTCTACTCCATCCAGTTCTGGTCCGCTCCATGTTGAGCACCCTAATAGTGAGTTCATAATCTGACCACCTCCCAAGGGTGTTTTTCGGAAATCATCTTATAATCTGAATGCTAGAGCTGCACAACACTACAGTATTGTTGAGGATTTAGCTGAAGCACCTTTGGCAATGTCTACCTTGGAGGTTCTCCAAACCTGTCCAAAACAACAGAATTCATTATTGTCTACTATAGGTGCTATTGATCCCTCTAATTCGAGTTTGATTACCTTTGATCTTGAAAACCATGTTCCTCGTCTTCCTCATCGAATTGCTTTTCTGATACAGGTTCTTATCAAAGGAAAGACGATCCATCAGACTGTTACTAATGAAGGTGCTTCTACTTGCATCATGTCTGTTTCGTGTTGGAAGAACATTGGCTCTCCTTCTCTTAACCAGTCCTTGAACACCTTGGAAGCCTTTGATGGCAGAGGCTCACATCCATATGGTATTCTCACAAAATTTCGGATTACATTGGAAGGAAAGATCGTTGAATTATAAGTAGAAGTTGTAGATGAAAAATATCAACTACAACCTTCTTCTTGGGCGAAGCTAGACCCATGCCATGTTTTGTGTGGTTTCTTTTTTGTTCCGAGTGCTTCGTTTTCCTCATGAAGGAAAAATTGTCACCATCAATTAACTGTCTTTCTTCTCTTCTAGTTCATCGAATGGCAACGTCCCTTACGTGGGAAATACTGAGGTTCCTTATGAGAGTGTGGGGGCAGGTCTCTTCAAAGACTCTCTTTTAATGGGTACTTTTACTCTCCCACCTCCGAATTTTACTTCAATCAATATGATATCAGTTTCTATGGATCCTTGAATTCTTCCTACCCCAGATCAAATTGATTCCTTTGGCGATTATATGCCTTTAAGTCCATTGGATAAAAATTATCAAGAAATTTTCTTAGATTTGAAGGTTGCTTCAGAAAGTCATACTATTTTCAGTATGAACCTAGACACTTATGTGCCATCTCCTTGGCTTGGTTCTTAGGAGTCTTTGGATCCTTTGAATGAGACATTTCCCATTGACAAGAGTATTGTTGAGGTCATGTCTATGGATGAAACTCCTTGGAATGATCTCCATCATGATTCTTCATTTCTTACCAGCCTCAATGAGATGCCTTCGTGTCTTAAAGTGCTTTTTTCTCATTGCCCCACATCTCCACTTCAAACACCTATGCTAGTGCATGAAATCCTGTCCAAAGGTAATATGGGAAACATCACTCTTACTATGCCTCTTGACATTTCCATTAAACCTAGAATTGTCAAGAATTTTCATATTGGGGTTTCCTGTTCTCCAGATAAGATCAGGGTTTACACAATTTTTTAAAGAATTCCGAGATGTCTTTGCATGGTCATACAAGGAAATTCCTGGTATTGATCCAACAATAGCGGTGCATGAGATATCGGCTTATCCTAGTGCCAAGCCTATTCACCAACAGCTTCGCCCCATGCATCCTTGAAAGGCTGCTGCTATTAAAGCAGAAGTGGAGAAACATTTTAAAGCGGGTTTTATTTATCCTATCCCATTGACAGATTAGGTGTCCAATATTGTCCATGTTGCTAAAAATCAAGGCACAATCCGTGTCTATGTTGATTACCATGATATCAATTGTGCATCTCCAAAAGACAATTATCCCACTCCTTTTATCAATTAGATTATCGACGAGTGCACTGGGAGTGAGAGTTTCTCGTTCATGGATGGTTTTTCTAGCTACAACCAGATCAACATTTCACTTGTCGATCAACATAAAATGATCTTTATCTATCCCTGGGGCACTTTTTCTTATAAAAATATTCCTTTCAGTTTGAAGAATGCTGGTGCTACCTTCCAAAGAGAAATGTCTTATGCATTTCAAAAAATTTGACTCATTATTTAGCCTTATCTTGACAACTTACCAACTCATTCTGCTAAGCGTCGTGACCATCTGGATCACTTAAGATCCATCTTCTTGCAATGTTAACATTATAAAATTCATCTCAATCCACACAAGTGTTTGTTTTTCATTGAGTCTCGATGACTCTTTGGTTTTGTAGTGTCCTGCAAGGGTATCTAGATTGATCATTTAAAAGTTGATGCCATTCTAAACTTACCCCCCCACTTCATTGCTGCAATTAGAAAGCTTGCATGGAAAGACCAACTTTCTCCGTCGATTCGTTCCTAATTACGCTGAAATCGCCAATGGTTTTACTCGCTTACTTGAGAATGGGATCCCTTTCATTTGGGATGAAGTTTCATAAAAGTCATTCGATGCTTTGAAAGACATGCTTATCAGTGCTCCTTTATTGCAACCCCCTAATTATTGACGCGATTATTTCCCGTACTTGGCTACAACTAATACTACTATTGCTATGGTGTTAGTTCAGGATGATGACGATGGAAATGAGCATGTGTTTTATTATTTAAGCTGAAATATTCTCGATACTAAGTCTCGATATGCCCATATCAAGAAGCTTTCCTTAGAAGAATTCCATGCCATCCAAATATTTCGACACTATATCCTTTTACGGAAAACCATAGTGATTTTTGATTGCAACCCCATGACCTATATAGTGTATCATCAGTTGCTAGGGGGAAAATAATCCAAATGGATCGTTATCCAGTAGGAGTTTTATTTGGAGTTTACTTCCACCAAATAAAAGAAATATCTTGTTTTTGCTGAGTTGATCTGTGCCCTTCCGTTTTCAAGCACTTCGACTGATTTTACTAAATAGATTCCCAATGAAACTCTGCTTCTAATCAGCACTCTCGATCCATGGTATGGAGATATTATCGTTTATCTTCAAACCAAACCTTCTGATCTGAGTTGTCTCGATCCGACTAATGCTGCATCCGGCATCGGTCCCAACCCTATCAGATCCTTGGTGATACATTGTATTGGGTCGGTGTGGAATCTGTTCTTCGCAAGTGTCTCACCCTAAAAGAGGCTGAACAGGTCCTTTATGATTTCCACTCTATTTCCTGTGGTGGTCATATGTCAGGATATGCCACTGCTTAGAAAATCGTCGGCGCCGGTTATTTCTAGCCTTCTATATTTAAGGATTGTATTTTAGCTGTTCAAAAATGCCATGAATGCTAGATTTTCAACCACAAACAACGCGCCCGACCGGCACCCTTATACCCAGTAGTTACCATTGTCCCATTCACTAAATGGGGCATTAATTTTATGACATGTAAGCCTCGCTCGACAAGCGGTATAGTTATATAATCATCATCATCAACTATTTTACTAAATGAGTCGAGGCGATGCCTACATACAATGCTAACTGTATCACTGTTGCTCAGTTCCTTTTTAACCACGTCATAACACGTTTTGGTGTTCCTCAAGCCATTATGACTGACCATGGATCACATTTTCATCAGAACATGATGGCAGAGCTGACTTCTTAGTTGGGCCTTTGTCATGATAGCTCAACTCCTTATTATCCATAGGCCAATGGCCAAGTTGAGGCAGTTAATAAATTTTGATTACTATGCTTCAGTGTACTGTTGGGAAGCACAAAAAGGATTAAAATTTGATGCTATTCTTAGCTCTCTGGGCTTACAAAACTTCTGCTACGATGACCACTAGATTCACTCCATTCCATCCAGTGTATGGTTTACAAGAAACTCTTCCAATCGAATGTGAAATACCTTTGCTCAAATCAGCTAGAGAGCTTCTTCCAGTTACCTCGCCTAAAGAGGAACAACTACTATATCTTGAGAGGCTTGACAGGACTCGTCACATTGATGCGATGGTCATCGAAGCTCAAAAGGAATGGGTCAAAGCTCATTTTGACCAAACCATTTCTGCTCGCACTTTTGCTGAAGGGGACTTGGTCCTTCTTTATGATCAAGCCAACGATAAATTGGAAGAAGGAAAGTTCAAACCCATGTGGCATAGGCCTTACATCGTTAAGTGTGTCTTACAAAAAGGTGATTACGAGCTATGTGATTATGAGGGAAATGCATTATCACAGTCCCATAATGGGTTGTATCTGAAGAAGTATTATGTGTGAAATTCGTGTAATGACTTTTGTACATTAGTGTGCATTTTTTATTTATTTTTGGTGTGTTTGTTTGCTTTGCAAACATGTGTTTTTCTTCTTACCCTATGTTCCACTCAGTTTGCAGATGTTGTCAAGCCATTACGTTGGTTTTCCTGATGGTGCTTGTCATAGAAGACAGAACCTGTCTTCCATATCATGGGTACTCTATATCACTAATGGCAAGCTGATTAACTTATAAGGTATTTGCTGTTAGTGTCGGTATCTTCATCCCTCCATCAGTGATCAAATTTCTCTTTTTGCATGCATAGTATGTGTCCCATCCGATCAGCTGCATTCCATTAGGTCATGGATCAACTGATGGTAGTGTTTCACTGTCAATTTCCCTAATGCCATTTACCTGCTAGCCTATTTTCACATGTTCAGGTCATTTACTGTCATTTTATTTCATTCCATTTACCAAAATCATTTTTAGGGTTTTAGGTCTCATTAGGTCTAGGGTTTGCCACCATGGTCATCAAAAACTCAATACAAGATCAATAGGCACATGAGGAGGTCTAATAAGTTCATCAAATCAAAATTTCAATGATGATATGCTCAATAAGTGATTTTTACCTCAAAACTATGTTTTGAGGTGAAAACAGAGTTTTTATTTCTATGTACAAAATTTTATGTAATTTCAATATTTTCTATATGTAATAAGTTCAAAGCTACTGCCCTTGCCCACCTTGCCAACTCCAGCTACTGCAGATAAAAAGAAAAAAGCATCAATGCATCAGTTTACCAAATGATTAAGAAAAGGAAAATCAAATGAAAAACAAAGCTTATGACCAAAAGTGACTTTGACATTAGAAAAGTGGGTTTGGAATTAGTAAAAATTAAAGGTCATCCATATTTAAAGTGAAAGGGGTTCCATTTATCATTTCATCTTGAAAAAATCCCTTGGAGAGCAAAAAATCAAGATTTGGAGCAAAAGAGATAAAAAAACCCTATTTTCCAAGCAAACTTGCCTGGCGCTATGCATCAGAGTCAATGCGCTACACATCAGGTTGGTGCTACGCATCAGTGGTTGTCTTGCAGTGTAAATTTGCACGGGCGCTGTGCATCAGGAGGGCATTGCACATTGGGCCCAGTGCGCTGTGCATCAGTGCAAAACTTGCTAAATCATTCCAAATTGTCCAATAACCCTCAAAAATGATACATTTCCATGCTACAAGTAAGTAATCATCATCCTAAAGCTGAATTTAAGGGCATACTTGTGTTCTTCATGAATCTTGCATGTTTAAAGTGAAACCCTAGCTTGTCTTCACTGTTGTCCATTTCATTGTGCAATTTTACTCCACCATCATAAAAAACATTATTAAACCCTTTTGCCTCTTCCATTTTCCTAAATCATTCCTTTTATCTCATTTCCATATCCCACTCCACTAAAACAAACAATTCCCTTTACCAAACCCTAAATCCCTCAATAAACCCTAGTTTCCCAAAACTAATCCCTTCATTCCCCAATTCCATTTCCCAAGAGTAAAACCTCCTCATACTCATCACTCTTGTCTTCCCTCATTACCATTTTTCACCATATCTTCATCACATCATTTTCCTAAGACAAGCACCAAGCACCATGGCAAGAAACAACGACTCAAGCCATGAAGAAGAAACTTTAAGTGACAATTCAAGAGAAAGGAATGTACAGCCTAGGAGACCTCACAAAGGTGGGAAAATTATTAGAGAGGAACCTATTAGCATTGTTGAACTCCTTGATTTTCCCCTTGCTACCACTTGTTTCAGATACCAATCTTGCTTTGAGTTTTGTGAGATGGTTGAGAGGGTTAAGTATCACCATGAATTAGCAAGGCAATTTGTCATCAACATGGAAAACAATATGGTACACCTTGCTGGCATCAATTTCACTCTTTCACCAGCCATTATTGCAGAAGCAACTAGAATGCTAGATGTGGGGGAAAGGTGGAACAAAATATAGAATATCAGCAAGTAGCACTATGAACCCTACATTAAAGCCAAATATCATAGTAAATTAGGCATGGATTTTCCTCTCAATTTCTTGGAGGACCGGTATGTTCCACTTATGAAACTCATCATCAAATACTTCACATGTGAGGGAAGGTTCTCCGGACTCTATGCTTATCATATCAGATTACTTATGCATTTCACCAGGGTTAGAATGATGAGTATTCCATATTTCATTTGCAAAAACATAGAGAGGATGACTGTGCTTGCAAAGAGAAAACCATAGCCACAGTAGCTTAACAACATTTATCACTTTTTTGTCATCAAGATTATTGTTGTGCATTATCTCACTCAGTTGGGAGTGCCATGGGAAACCTTCATTTCCCATGAGATCTTCAAAGGGCCTCAAATTTTTGCAGATCTTCAGGAGGAAGGTGGACCTTCCAGGCAACAAAGAGAGCATGAAAGCAAAACTGAAGAGGCTCACATTCCTGTGTTTATAACTTATGAAAAAGGCACAAGAAGACTTTTTACGGCTGCCAAACGAGTATTATCTCCACTAGGGGTGGAAGGGGTCTCGTTTCCTTCACCAGATCACAAGCAAATTCTATCTTCACTTGGGGTGAAAGGGGCTTTGCCTTCTTCTTCAGTAGAATAGGTACATGACAAAGGAAAGAAACAATTGCATGATGAAGGGCCTTCTGAAGACCAAGATAAGGATTTTGTTTTGGTTGAGGAAGATGACACTGATTTGGGCTCCCAAAGTTCAAGACTCAAGGATGTGGTCATCAAAGAGAAAGAAGCTGAGATCCAATCCTTATCACTTAACCTTGAGAGGGCTAAATGGATCATTAACTAGTTTGAGCAATAGAACAAGCAATTGGAGGACAAAAAAACAATCAATGAGCTGCAAACCATTAGGGAAAACCTGCAAGTGGAAAAAAGAAGGAAAATCAAGATGACATCACTAGAGCAAGAAATAGAGGCTGACCGAGAATCATGGTTGGAAAGAGTGAATATCCACCTTGAGAATCTTCTTGATAAGGCTAACAAGGAGAAGAATATGTTGCGCCACATGGCTTATCACTACTTGGCCCGGAACAAAATTTGCAAGACAAGGATAAGAAGCCTAAAAGCCAAGTTAAGGAGAGCCTTAAAAGCCAAAAAGGAGCAAGATAAACTTAGAATCTTGGTTGAAGCTTCCTTGGCTTAGCAAAGCAATTGATAAGCTTGCCTCTTGCCAATTTTGAAGCAATTTGGAGAAATTTTTGTCATTTCATAAATTTTAATTGCAAAACACAGGAAATTTCATCTGATGCGCAGCACCACTGGCGCTGTGCATTGAGCTGGCTGGGAATTTTTCAAAATGGCTTGCATTTTTGGATTCCTCATGGAAAAATACTGAAACCCAAAAAGTTTCATGAAGTTTGGAGGAGATATGGGTCACCTAAAGGGAAAAAAACACCTAAAAAATGCCCTCTCTACCACTTTTTGGACCCACAAGAAGCAGTCTTGGGAGAAATGATTTTTGAAGGGGAAAATGGACTCCAAATCCAAAAATTCTAGTTTTCCTAGAAAGTAGATAGACAGAGCTTTCCAACAAGCCATCTTGGAGCTAATTTTGTGAAGGGAAGACCTTCAAACTCAACCTTGAAGTGGCACTGCGCATCAGGCTCAGGGCGTTGCGCATTAGGCAAAATTTTGCCAATTTTGCTCAAAAATTTGCCAATTTTACTCAAAAATTCAGAATTTCGCCTAGCTTTCTACCAGTTTGACTTTTTCTTCTCTCATGGTAAAATTCATGATGTAATATGATGTAAATTGATGTACTATGATGTAAAAATGATGAAAAATGACTTAAGGAGGTAGATGCATCAGTTATAGGTGGTTTTGAGCTGAATGAATCACTTTCCATAGTTTTAGAGGCAAGCTATTCCACTGCCTATTTTTCAGTTCCTAGTTTAGATGTTGTTGAAACAACTCCTTGACTCATGGATTCGACCCCTAATGGCTAGCATAGGTGGTTTGATGGCTATGTCTTGTACTTTCTTAGTCATTTCTCAAGGTTGGACTCTTGTGGATGCATTGAGCTATTTTGTACATCACTTCTGCAGTTTGGCAAGGAAATAAACCAGGGTTTTGCAGCATTTTGTGGGATTCTTGTGGTAATGTGAATTAGAATTGTTTTTCCTCTGTTATTTTAGTTGATATTATGTTTATATGTGCCATCATCTCTCTTTTTCTGCATAACTAAATGAATCAAGTGTAAAGGGTAGAATCCATTGGTGTTTTCAGTGCTCTGCCTTGGGGTTTATTTAGTTCTAAATGTTTTCTACTGTTTGAAGAGGACTCATGACATTTCCATGCCCTCTCCAACTCCTCATCAGTCTTTATACTCACCATTACATTCATTTCAAAGTGCTAAAACACTTGCCTACCTCGCCCCATAGAAACCTCTGCAAATCTGTGTTGATTTCCCGGACCCAAAGCTACCTTCCTCATTTGATCCAGCAATAAAAATTAAAATCAATCAAATTCCTCTGAGCATATACCTAGCCTAAAATTAGTACTTATATCAGTCATCTCAAGCTTTTTTTGAAATATTTTCATTGAGATTGACAAGGAGAGAGCCCTCTCCCGACCTGGTAGGGCTAGCTACTAGGTTAAGCGTGGTTTTATGTTACCCTAGACCTGCCTTTCTTAACCTGAGGTAGATTTAGGCTATAACATCTGCCTTGTTCGAACAACTAACAATATTGTTGAATACAGTGCAGTCATTGAACTCTTGTTAGAAGCAATTGTTCATGGCATTATGGATTTAGTTGTCAATTTCGATTCACAACTCATTGTGTTACAATTAAACAATAATTATTTAGTAAGAAATCCACAAATATTGCATATGTATCTACGTGCCAAATTACTGGAAATAAATTTTGATTTCATCACATATCAACATATTCCACGTAATTTAAATACATTAACAGATACATTAGAAAATTTTGTTCTTGATAGGCATTTGCGTCATTTATAAAACTGATCATATTTTGGGCGCATAAGTAGAAAATAAAACACACACATGCACACACACACACACACACACATATACACACATATATATAATATATATATATATATATATATATATATATATATATATATATATATATATATATATATATATATATATATATATCACATCTGTTAGAGTGTTTAAATCAAGATATAAAAAAATAGAGTGTTCTAGGACACTTGGCTTTCAAAGCCTACAAAATGTGTAAAAGAACTAGAAAGGTTGTCTTCCTACATGGTGCTCATGATAGCACGAGATCACTTTGATCACTCGGCCTAATAGCCAATGCAGTCTTGCAGATACTCCCATTGTGTGTCTCTGCCAACACAATGGAGCATCATCAATAGTGGCATACTCTAGCACTCCTCACAATATTGCCTCCAGGTTGCACTCCATCTCAGCTAAGGGGTCTACCACTTCTTCATAGTATGCACCCACTCTCTGATGAGAAACTCGCCGTGCTATTGGCAATATTCCTAGTGGTCTCTCTGGTCCCACATCTGCACATTTATCACAAGTTGAGTCTCAGTTTACATTTTTACAAAAAGTCATAAAACTTGAAAAATCCAAAAAACAAGTTTTTACCTACATCAGTCCACTGTTCTCCTGGCAGCAGAGGTAGATATAGATCCCACCTGAAATCTATGCCAGCTTAATTAGTCGTCTACGACGAGTAGTTGGTGTTTCTTGGGATGGGGTCCCCTGGGTCAGTTTTTGGTTAAAAAGCCAAGTTTTGGTGTAAATTTTGACAAAAAGATGTAAAGTGTATGCGAGTTGTGGATGCTGAGTGCGTAGGTAGATAGGAGTCAAAAGGGGTTTTTACCCTCGGTTATGTAAATATTGAGTCGATTTTTGAGATCTACCCATGGTCCGAAGAATGGAGTCTTAGAGAGTTAGCGCAAAGGAGTAAGTCTTAGAGGAGGAAATGACTCTGCAGATGAGTGCACAGAGGCCTAGAGTAGAGTCTGCAGTTGAGTGCATGGACCCCTACAACTGAGTGCGCAGGGAAGTTTTGAGTCTGTAACCTTGTATTGAAGATCAATAAAGAAGACTGTTGGAGAAATTCATATGTTTTATCTGTTTCCTTCTGCTATTTATGTGTGCTATATATGTTGTGATGAGATAATGTCTTTATGAAATAATGATGCATTGATGCACGAATCTATTGGATAATTCTTGTTAATGGAACACAATGCATGTTAAGTATTTAAGCAATGGTTATAATACTTTCTGTTAAGTTTATTAAGCACTTAAGAAAATCTTTGTGCATTCTGATCTAAGGCTAGTCTATGATGCACGTAATTAGATAACCTATTTGTTAAAGGTCCACATAAGCCGATTGTAGACCTTCACGGAGGTCTAGAGGCAATTTAAAGGAAACTACAATGCCAAGTTCTAAGGGCTTAGATATCTGCACGAAGGCAGATCTAGGACATGAAAAGGACATCACACTGATCTTTGGATGCAAAAACTTGGTTCCAACACCCCCCATACTGCTTTTGGGGAGACTTCAGCCCGTGCTACTCAGGTTGATGCCAAAAGCACTAGTAGTGTAGGGTTTTATTTGGCACAACTAACTCTGAAATTGGGTTAGGACCCACTAAGCCAACAAATGGTTCCGTTTCCGGTACCAAGATCTGCTTAAGGAGATGTGTGATGTTGCATCACTGGAATCTGACCAAAAAGGAAATTGAGAAGTGGTTGGATAGAAATATCCATGAATTCACAACGCAGTAAAACAAGAATCCATGCTTGTCAAAAGAATAGTGGTTGGGAAGATATTTGTACGCAGAGATACAATAAATTTTCTTTTGCACCTTCCTGATCAAGTTATATGAGTGGATAGCTAAATTGGCAGATAACCAAGGAAGGTGGAAACTTGACGGTCCAATAGTGTGGACTCCAGAACTAGTGTGGAGGTTGGAAGCTTCTGAAGATAATATCGCGCACAATGTTGATCACTAGCTTGACCAAGCCATAGGAGGATTTGTGACGAGATTCGTTGTTGATACCTCAGTCAGGTACAGCGAAGAAGAACGACACTTCTTTAAAGGACTGTGATGTAAGTATCTAAGATATTTGAATACCTGGATTAAGATGTTTTTTTGTGAAAAACAAGTTATGCCATTGCCTTGATGTTCAGAGTTACACGAAGTGGAAATATTTTCAGAGATCGAGGAAAACAAGTCCTGAATATAGCCTGTTTATTGGGCCTCCTTCAAGTGACGAAGAAGTAATGGTAAAGGCTTCACCGCCGAGTTCTATACAAATGATAAGGTAGGGTTTTCTGGGAACTTGTCATCCATCCACTCCACCTCCACCTTCACCTCCACAGCACAAAACCTCACCCACACCGCCACCACCATTGTTGTCATTCAACATGTCGAATACAATGAAGTTGCCAGTTTTCAAGGGTATAGGGAGTGAGGATGTGCATAAAGTTTGGTTTGTTGTGGAGGTCATGTGGAGAACGCAACAAATTACATATGATAATATGAAGAAGGTGAAGTTTGTTACCGCTCTGCAGGATCACGTGTTGACATGGTATGTCAAGTACTGCACTGATAATCCTTTGGCATCGTTATAAGACACTAAGGCCGCTTTGAACAAGGAATGCAGTAAGCCTAAGTCTGACTCACAATAAGCAATTGGATTCAAGGAAATCACAATGAGGGCTTGTGAAATGCCCTAGGAGTTAGATCAAAGATTGAAGTGTGTGATCCGTGAAGCTAATATGCACCTCACAAATAGTCAGCATCGTGAGTGGTTTATAGCCTCAGTCTTGCCCCACCTGAGGATCACTTTATCACAGCAGAAGATAGGAACTTAGACGAAAGAACTAGAAATCATGATGAGATTGCATGAAACACCTATTCAGGACACATCTTTGGGAGTTCAACATATTCACCCGCAGTTGCAAAACCTATGCTTGGAATTGCAGATCTTGAAAAAATAACAAGAGGCTAGGCTGAATGTGCGCGAGGAATGTTTGGTGCCTCAAGTGTAAGAGCTAGGGGCATGAAAAATATCATTTCCCTATCTTCACGAATTATATCATGCGGGGGCCAATCCTCCTAAGGCAGGAAGCTCCATCAGTTTCAAGTATGGGACCCACGTAATGGTGCACTATTTTTCAGGTGGTCGGAAAACACATAATAGATAATTGTCATTTGCTGCAAAAGTTTGTGCAGACACCACAACAATTGGTCTATGATTTCTTCAAATCAGTGGGCCATGATGAGCACCACTGTCGTTGCTATGAATTAATGATGGAAAGAATGCCTACCTATCAAATTCAAGTAGAAACGCGGCCTCTGGATGAGGGCACTGGGGGAGCACACAGAGGATATCAGGGGCGTGGACGGGGCCGAGGAGGATGAGGACGTGGTAGAGGTCGTGGATAGGTTATTTTTTGTAATTGTGAGAGGCCAGGGCACTCCGTGTGGGAGTGTCAGAATCAAACGCACTCGTCATGTGAATATTTCACTCAGTTTGACCATACTATAGAAGAATGCCTTATGCTGATAGCCCAGATGTAGGAGAAGAAGGCGCAGCGTCAACACCCTACACAAAACTTATAGATGATGAGGGTTGAGCCCTTCAAGGAGGATCCAAATGTGAATATAGTGCTGAGAAGCAAAGAAACGACTGGGGATGACAAGGGAAAAAAACTTGAAGAGAATGGATGGGTCCGCAAGGCCCCAGGAAAGGAAGTCGCCTTCGATATAGAACAAGCAAAGGAAACAGTGATGGAAGTGAATAAAAGCTTCGCTGAGGCATCTACCTCAAGAAGTCAGGAAAAACTCCCAGAAACCAGCGCGTCCATAGATATTGATTCCTCTATACTCACCACGTTCCTGGAAACCTGTATGAAACTTCTGCATGATAGTAAGGATATGAAGGGATTACAGGAATTGATAGGCAAGTCTTCTGGTAAAGAAAATGTTCATGATGGACATCGCATAGTCAGAAATATTGGTAAGCATAAGGCAAGAACGGGGCGTGAGATGAGGCTCACTACGCAGATAGGAGACTATGAGATGGATGGGGTTATTTTGGATCTGGGATCTGATGAAAAAGTTTTTCCTAAACATAAATGGGAGAGAATGGGGAGACCTATGCTGCAATGGTCTCTGATTCAACTAAGTATGGTGAACCAATAGAAGATTATCCCTATGGGATGACTGCATGGAGTCACCATAGATATAGAAGGTGCGATCATGTTGGACGATTTTAAAGTGATAGAAATTGTTGATGACAACAATCCATACCCTCGCTCCTTAGAATTGATTGGGATATTTATATGAATGGGGTCATCAAATTGAAAAAGTAGACAATGTCATTTGAAAGGAAATTGCTTCGCGTTGTAATACCGATGGACCCTGCAGAAGGACTGCGCTATACTGAAACGGTTCACGACTATGAAGAAAGTGATGATGATTTGGATCAAATATACAAAATTACAACACGAGACCAAGACTGGATTAATCTGACAACTGATGGATGGATTGCATGGGACCACAAAAGCTCCTGTACCTCAAATTCAGATGAGGAGTTGGAGCACTGGCATAATAGATTGCATGAAGTATCTACATTGCGCTACAACATGATGACTAAATTGTTGCGCTATGTGTCATGAGAGGTAAGAAATTTACCCTATTATGGTGGTTTACCTAATGTAGATAAGTTTTTGGATGCCTTTAAAAGATAATTACCCAAGGATCATCACTTTTAAGCACTGGATTTGGCATTGCGCGCTACGCTTGCACGGTGGTGGGGTACGCACAAAGACAACTTTGATGAATGGTGCAATTACAGGACGATGATGAGGTTACGATTTGGTCATCCGAAGGTACGATTAACTGAGACACATTATGAGAGAAATGATTCGCGCGAGAATTTTGCAATATGGACTAAGGTCTATGGAACAGATCCGCAGCCAGAATGGGTGCACTTATTCTGTCTTACTCTAGATATAATTCCCATGAATTAGTACATGGAAACGAAACTTCACCATGGTACTGTGGAGTGGGATATATTATGGGAAGGATTTACGATGACCTTTAGTTTTGAGGATGGGTTCAAAAGCATTGATGAAGCTCTGTAGGAGGTTAAGGCAATGATCTTCAGAATTCCATAAGATCCTTTGGAGTTGGTTCAACCAGATTGGAGCACCCAGTTGTGCCATGCGCTGGAATGCTATAATACGAATGTTGAGGGGGAGGATGAAGATCCAAGAAATATTAATATCTCGGAGGCCGAAGGACACCACAAGGTCGAAGGTCCGCAGATAGAAAATTCAGACATCACCGTGCTACTAAAAACCAGGCAAGTGAACATTGGTACTGAAGCAGAACCAAAGTTTGGGAAAATTGGAGATTACTAGGATGATGCCAAGGTGGCTAAAGTTTCTGAGTTACTTCGAGAGTACCAGGATCTTTTTCCTATAAATTTTTCGGACTTAAGTGGCATCATAGGTGACTTGGTTGTGATGAAAATTACTTTGAAGCTGGAAGCGACGCCTATTAAATAGAGACCATATCGCCTTAATCCCAAATATAAGGAAAAGGTTTGCTTGGAGTTGGATAAGATGCTTGAGGAAGGAATTATCGAACCTATGGAGGAATCTGATTGGGTGAGCTGAATGGTGGTCCAAGAAAAGAAACAAAAGGGAGAAATACAGATTTACGTAGATATGAGGAAGCTTAATTGCACCTGTGTCCATGATCCTTTTCCAACACCATTTACTGATGAGGTAATAGATAATGCTGGAGGGTAGGAGGCCTACTCATTCACTGATGGATTCTTTGGGTACCATTAGATTAAGATCGTACCAGAAGATAGGAGTAAAACAACCTTTGCAATGGAATGGGGTTGTTTCCAGTATACTGTGATGCCATTTAGACTCAAGAATGTGCTGGCGATATTATCTCGTGTAGTCATCATGACATTCAAAGAGTTTATTCACAAGTTCTTGGAGGTATATTTTGATGACTAGAAAGTATTTGGGTTAGTAAGCACCATGTAGCCAGTCTATGCCTAATGTTGGACACATGCCGAAGATATCAGATCGCGCTGAACCTGAAGAAGTGCTTATTCTGTGCCCCCTTTGGGATTTTGCTGGGTCATGTGGTGTGCAAGCAAGGACTAATGGTGTACCCTGCCAAGATCACGGTAAACGTCAATTTGGAGGCCCCAAGGAGTGTCAAATAGCTACGTGCAATGCTGGGCCATACTGGATATTATTGGAAGTTCATCAAGGCTTATGCTCAGATTATGCACCTATGGAGAAGCTATTGAAGAAGGACGCTACATTCTGTTGGGATGAAGAATGTCAGCACAGTATGGATGTATTGAAAGAAAATATGGTCACTGCGTTGATCTTGGTCTTCCTGGATTGGAAGAAGGAATTCCATGTGCACGATGATGCCTCATGTATTGTGTTGTGGGTAGTACCAACATAGGCCGGTGAAGGAGAGATGGATCACCCTATAACATTTGTGAGTAGGAATTTATCAAAGGCTGAGAAGAATTACTCAATGACAGAGCACGAAGGATTGGCTATGGTGTATGTGCTTCAAAAGTTCAGACACTATCTGCTGGGTGGAAATTTCAATATGTACGCAGATCATTCCGCCTTGAAATACCTGGTCAATAAGCCTGTTTTGGGGGGAAATATATGCAGATGGCTGTTGTTATTTCAAGAATATGACTTTGAGGTAATTGTGAAGCTATGAAGGTTGAATGCAGGACTTGACCATTTGTCATGAATTGAAATAGGGGAGGAGCCTACTAATTTGGAGGAAGGGCTGCCCGACACGTAACTCTTTGTAGTTCACGTAGAAGATAACCATTTTGCAAATATTATCCACTTTTTGACTACAGCGATGGCTCTAGAAGGATACACCAGTCAGCAGAAGAAATAGTTAGTAGTGTGTGCGATAAATTTCTAAGTAATTGTAGGACCTTTATATAAAATGGGTACAGATGAGATATTGCAATAGTATGTGCCTGATTTCAAACGAAGTAGCATCCTAGCTGAAGCTCATGGAAGGGCTAAATGAGACATTATGCAGGAAAGGAAACAACACAGAAGATTTTGCGCGCAGGATTATGGTGGCCTACATTGCATAAAGATTCTAAATCATATTGTAGGGCATGTGATGCACGTTAGAGAACGGGAAGACCATCGCGAAGGGATGAGCTACCACTGAACCCTTAGGTGTCATTACAACCATTTGATAAATGGGAAATTGATTTGTAGGACCGATCCAACTCCCAGACAATAAAATAGGTGCGTGTTATATCATCATCATGATGGAGTATCTATCCAGGTGGGTGGAGGAAAAACCTATGAAGGATTGTACAGGTGCCACAACAAAAAAGTTCTTGTTTGAGTACGTGTTAACCAGATTCGGTTGCCCAAAAGTATTGATGAGAAATTGTGGTACGCACTTCCTCAATGAGACAATCAGCATGGTGATTGAAGAGTTCCAGGTTTATCAGCATAAGAGAACACCATATCATCCTCAGGCTACTGGGATAGTTGAGGCCTTTAATAATATCTTGGATAATGCACTAACAAAGGTTTGTAATGCGCAATGAAATGATTGGGATGTGCGCATACCTGTAGTACTGTGGGCATACAGGACTACTTGCAAAAAGCTAACATGTCATACACCTTTTCGATTGGTCTATGGCATAGAAGCTGTCATGCATATGGAATATATCATGCCTAGTCTACACATAGAAGCTTTCACAGGGATGGTGGATCACGGAGCCTTGGAAGAGTGGCTCGCGCATCTGATGGAGCTCGAAGAAGACAGATTCTTAGCTGGATTCTGTTAGTAAGTATAGAAGGAACGTGAAAAATCATGGCATGATCGACACATCAAGTTGCACAGGTTCAAGGTAAACGATTTAGTTTTATTATATGATAGTAAGTTCGCTAAGTTTCGAGGAAAGTTTCAAATGCACTGGCTGGGTCCATATGTCATCAAAGAAATTACAGATGGAGGCGCAATTCAACTCATGAAGTTGAATGGAGAAGCTTTTCTGGGAAGAGTGAATGGAAGCCAGTTGAAGCCATATATAAGAGATCCAACTCAATGACTATATGATGGCAGAATAGTCTTAGTGCTCCAGGAAGTTGCAAGGGCGCACGGGACTATAAAGTACACTGCCGTGTTTGAGGGACTACACGATGGAGGGGCTATGCGAGAAAGGGAGAGGTCACAGTATCAGAGTCTGTGCGAAGGGAGCTACTCTATGAAAGAAGATACCACATAGCACAACCATAAAGTGACCATTAGAGTCACTGTTCATGATTTTACAGCTAGGAGACAGTTAAGAGGAGCGAGCGGGAAACATTTAAGGCTAAAATATTTGAATATATACTGCCCAACCTACATTAATGATCAAATTTAGGGGGGAACGATCGGATTTGAATTTAAAATACCCTATAAATTACGCGTGTCTGTCCAACAATGAACACTTTTCACACTTAGAGTTTTTTAGCCAAGTTGTATGTTGCTTATGAGCCGCTCATTCTTTAAGGATTTGGTTGCAAGCCCTACGTTTGCCAATTTTTTCGAGTTAAATTAGAAATTTATCTTGGAAACCATGTTGGGTCTGAGCCCTACTAAAACCATGAACACTGGGGGAGACATTGCATATGAAGGAGCTGCTCCAAAGGTGGTGAGCATGGAAGCTCCAGCTATTGTGCCTATGGTGCCATGGTCATCTAGGCTGAAGCCCACCCATGTTAAGGAGACCCATAAACCAAAGAAAGACAAGTAGAAGAGGTCGGTGTCAGTGCACGAGTCGCCCAGGAAACATACTACCACTCAGAAGTAGAAGAAGGACAAGCAACCTGAGAAGGTTGTGGATTTGGAAGCTGAACAAGGCACTAAGGATATAGACGCTAAGGGAGTAGAGCCCATCACCAAATTTCTTGAATATATCCCTCTGCGAAAATGGAAGGTGAAGGTCCCCAAGGACCTAGACTCGGACAAGTTCCTCATTCACATGCCCCTATTGCCAGAGAAGATAAATTTTGAAGGACCGTGCCTTGCATAGGTTCCCTTGTTAAAAATGGAGGATTGGGACCTGGCTGACCATGAGCGGTTCCCTCACCTCGCGACAGAAAATTATATGAGGCGCGTGTATTACCGAGACTCAAGTGTCACTGAGTTGGAGACAGTTGAATGGATCTACGGAGTGGAACAATCCGGGTTGTTGAACCTACTATGGGTGCCCCACTACCACTGCACTAATATTAACACCACCTGTGTGTGGTAGCTACTTACTCTAGTGCACAATGGGTGCTTATGGCTTGGCGTGCCTATACCCATCATCGATATGCTCATCCACAAGATCACGCACCTGCCGCATGATGAGCCCCACAAATGGGTAATTATATGGGCTCATTTTGCCTTGTAACATAGTTTAATCAACCATTCTCTTAGCTTATTGCATGGTTTTTGATTATATTTATGCTTATGGAGTGAGTTGGGTTGGTCATTATGCCATGGAGTCTAATATGTGTTTAATGCAAATTTTTGTTCAATTTTGGAGATAAAGTCAAATATTTAATGGACAATTGGAAGCAATAATTCGAAGTAGACAAGGGAGAGGATTTATAGGAGGGTATCCCCTTCATTTATGACTCCCCACTTCGAATTTTCCATCATGCAGTTTGGAGCACAAACAACCACATCAATGCACTAGGGGGCAACTGAGCAAGTGGAGGATAACTTCTGATTATCTCAAGTTTTGGGAGCTAAGCCTCCCTAATTTTAAGGAAGCTATTGGGAGCTTTAGTTGTATAAGTAGAAAGGCCTAGGGCCTCATTAGGAAGTTAGTCAAATTTTTGAATTTTTGTTGCAGGTTTGCTCTACTCAACTTCGAGCTTACTTTTGTTGACAGTTTTATGTAATCCTATTATTATTTTGATAATAAAGATTAGATCCTTTTTGAGCTAGAACTAAGTTACCTCATAGGGCTGAAGCTCTTGGGTTAGGGCCCAATCCAAGCAACCAAGCTCCTCTTGTTTGTACTTATATGCGTTGTTTTAGTTTATGAATTAGTTGTTGTTAGATGAATTTCTTTCTTGGTTAAGAATATGTTTCTTTTGGTGATTTAGAAGGTTGTTTCCATTTGAGTTTTCCATATCATGTTGAACAGTGATAGAGAGAAGATACAAAAAGGCCATCAACAAAGCCTTGGCCTCCTTTCCTCCCTTCAGGACCATGAATTGAGGCCAAGACCCTCTTGCTGCCACAAAAAACACAGATTTGCCTTCTCCATAGGATTTCTAGTGTTGCAGTTTGTTAGAAGGTTAATGGTTTGCTTTAGATCTATCTCACCATGCTCATTTCTATCTTGCAATAAGTTTCCTTCCATTCTTCCTCTCATTATAGCATTTCTTTAGCATTTCTTTCCAGAGCTCATAATCTAGATTAGCTTGATGCAAAATGTTGTTTTTTGATGTACTTAGTTTCCTTGCTTGCTTGATCTCCTTGTTTGATTTTCAGGTCCTTTTGTAGAAAATCCCTTCTCACAGCAAGTTAGCCTACCAACCATCACATTCTCTCCCTGATCTATGCCCTACAGGTCCCCTAAAGTCATCTAAAATCTTCCTTAGTTTTCTGCGTTTTTCCATAGGATTTCTTCCTCTCTCCCAACCATATTTTCCTCTCCTAATCATTCTTGATGGACCCTAGACATCTTAACACATCATCCTAGCCTTCAGCTACCCTTTCCACCCATTTTCCTACCTTCAAAACCTCCAAAATTTCTCTCGGCATCCCCTTGTAGACCTCCTGTAGACCTCCTATAGATCCCTTGCATCCTCTTGTAGATTTTCCTGTAGGCTTCCTTTTGAAGTCTGATTGCAGGAAAAGCCTCCAGAAGGCCACCAGAAACCTCCTAGTACCCATCCACACCATCCTACATCTTCTCAAGTCCCAAAACTGCCCTCCATCACCACCTAATCGCTGCCACATCCACAATCAAATAAATTACATGCATGACAATTTCACATAAAAATACATAAAAATCCAAAAAGATGTTTTTTGCTCATTTACTTCTAGAAATAGCTTGAGTAGATGTTGTTTACTTCCCGAGTAGGTAATGGCATTTATTTCATGGACCTTCATCTCTCTTTCTGCAAAAGTAGGATTAGTTGGTTAAGTAGGGTTTACTAGGTTTACTTTACATTTCAGTCTTCTTTTCCTTTCTGAAAGTAGAGTAGCCTCTGTAGAGTAAACTTTCTTTTCTTTTGTCACATATAGAGCTTCTTCTGGAATCCACAAAAGTTTTCTTTAGCTCCTAGTGATCTTGCGCCAGCTGACCAAGTGACGACCTCCAGTAAGAACTAGTACTTGTGCATACAACGTCGTCGCTTCCAACTTTGTTACGAACTACCGGGTTCATAAAAGTAAAGTAGGAAGCCCAAGAGTTAAAACATTATTGCTGCAATATTGGTTCTCACCACCTTTTTGGTGTTGTTTCTGGGGAAGCGTTAGAGTATTTTGTGATTACTGCTTTCTTCTATTTTCTATTGCAACACTCTGCTAATTAGTTTATTCAAGCAAATGTAGAGTAGTTGTTTCTTTCAGTTTCCACATTTCCCTGCTTTCATTTTCAATTCTGCAATTTCCATTTCAGAAAAATTAGATTAGTCATTTCCTTGCTTTTATTTCTGCATTTCATTTGCTTTCCTTTTCAGTTCTGCAATTTCCATTTCAGCAAAAGTATATTAGTCATTTCCTTGCTTTTAGTTCTACCTTTCATTTGCTTTCCTTTTCAATTCTACAATTTTATTTCAGCAAGTTCATCTCAATTAGTTGCAATTTTTTTGTTCAATCAATTTCAGTTTTTTAGGTACAAGCAGTAAAAAAACAAAAACCAACCAAGAAGATTTCCTTTCATGGCTTGTAGGAACAGAGATAATTCAAGAAAATTCTTGCCCAACACCCCCACTACATCACATAGCCAACCTTCTCTCTTCTTTGGTGGTGGTGATCAAGAAGAACCTTTAGGTGAACAACTAGAGATACTTGAAGAACCTATAGGGGAAGAAGAAGAAGAAAACATCCCTCCTGAGACAATGGCTGAAAACAGAAATGCTAGGGGGAATGGAGAAAGACTAGAGGATACCTTTCCCATCTGGGAGACCAATGTGGACACCAAAATGAAGAATATAAGTCCCTCAGCGCTACCTCACTTCCATGGTTTAACTACAGAAGATCTTGACACCTTCTTGTTTGAGTTTTCTATTATCTGTCGAACCTATGACTATGCAGAAGATGAGAAAAAGTTGAAACTATTTCCTTCTACTCTCAAGGATGTAGCATTGCGCTGGTTCATGGGGTTACTTAGCAATAGTATCACAACTTGGGCTCAGATGCAGTAGGCCTTTAATAACAAATATCGAGACTACTGTAGGTCAAAAGATACCAAGGAAGAAATCTTCTGAATGACCATGGGAAGTGATGAATCCTTGGAAGATTATGAAGAGAGGTTCCAGCTCAGTTACAAAAGGGCTAGGTGCACACTTGACCCTTAATCTCTGAAGTTAGTCCTGCTCAAGGGAATTCCGAAAGACCTTTTAGACACCATCCATTTACTGGCTGGGGAAGACATCTACCAACTACCTTATGAGGACATAAAGACTGTTTTTAGAAACCATTCTAGAGTAGCTAAGAAGAGAGGTAGGGGGAGTCAACCCATAGCTAGTACCTCCTCATCCAATTCATCCATGAAAGGTGAACTTGGAAACATGCTGGAAGACTTTAAGAGTGAGATGTTGCAGACTCTTGCCATGCAAATGGATACCTTGCATATCAAAAGGAAACAAGAGGAAGCAGAGAGGGCATTGGCCATTTTTTGTCCTTGGTGCACCAGGAGGCATCCTAGGAATGAATGTCCATTGAACTCTATAGAGGTTTTTTCAGTCTGTGAAGAAGATCATTCTACAGATAAGTGCCCTTCCTTGCCCGGACTTAAAGCTTTATACGAAGGGGCCAAGGGAGCCACTGAACCACTCTATTTCATGAACCAGAGGAGACAACATGGACCTAGACTGTACCAACAAGGGATGCAAGGGATATCTCAGACATACTACAACCCCAACAAAGTCACTTCCATACCTTCTTGGGGCCCTCCTACTCATCCTTCCTAGTCCATGCCTCCTCCTTGGTCCTGTCCATCTCAATATCATGCCCAAGTAGCTGCTCATTCATTTCAATTCTATGCTCAACCACAACCTCAGTGGAACACATCTCATCAAGGGTGAACGCCCCAATACAACTCTCCTCCCACTCTTTTGCCTCCACCACCTGCTCAACCACAACCATTGCCTCCTGCTCCACCAAGGCAACCCCAAGTGCCTGCCCAACTGAACCCGAACCCGAACAACAGATAGGCCCAACAAGTGTATAGTGGGGAAACCTCATCCCCAACCTATGCTATGGAGATTCAGTAGATTAACCTGCGATCTAGGAAGGTTCTCCCAGATAGCCAACCTGCCCCTAAGGAGGTTGAGGAAGATAAAGAGGAAAGTGAACCTAAAGCAATTCCACCCTTTCCTGAGAGACTATCCGAGACAACATAGCCTACCCCAGAAGAAACTAGACTTCTGGGAGAATTGAAACAGTTAAGTGTGAATATACCACTTCTCCAAGCCATAAAAGATGTGCCTATCTACTATAGGTTGATCAGAGAGAAGTGCTTTAGGCATCCAGGAAGGCACAAGAGAGATGCCCCAACCATCAATGTCATAGGACAATTGTCTGACCTGATGTTGGGGCAGGTAATCTATCCGAAATATCTGGACCTTGGAAGCCCAATAGTTGATGTCCACATCAATGGCACCATGATCCCACATACCCTGATTGATCTGGGAGATGCATTAATGTGATGACAAAGGACACCATGCTCAAACTTAACCTCCAGGGCTCCTTGAGGAAGACCACGACAGTACTGTAGCTTGCAGACCATTCCACCGTGACCCCTGAGGGGATTGTAGAGGATGTAATGGTCTCCATTGATTCTTGGGAGTACCCTGCTGATTTCCTAGTCCTCTAACCGAAGGCAAAGGTCACTGGGTATCCTCTCATCCTGGGAAGACCTTGGTTGGCTACTGCCAATGCCTATATCAACTGTCGGGCTGGGAACATGACCATCAAGAATGGGCATATGTCCAAGCAGTTAATCCGATACCCTCCTGCCCAACCCTTGCTAGAACATGATATACCCCTCTGGTTGGAGGAGGAGGATGAGGATGACGTCTATTTTGCACCACTTTGTGCATTAGAGACTACCATGGGGGGGGAACCATAAGATGAGGATGATATCATTGAAAATCTAATTCAGAATCCACCCCCCAGTACCTTGCCATTAGATGACATAGTAAAAGAAACCCAAAACAATCCCTTAATTGATCTCTGTGTGGCTGACCTGACCTCTCTCCATGTTAAGAATATAGAGTTTGACCCAAAAAGAACCTTGAAAATCAATTCATCCCTATCCACTCCCTAGGAGGAGTTATGCAGCTTATTGAGAAAACATTTAGATGCCTTTGCCTGGAGTTATAAGGAGATGAAGGGAGTGCACCTTTCAGTATGTACTCATCATATATACATTAAGGAGGATTGCAAACCAGTCAGGCAGCCTCAAAGGAGGATGAATCCAGCCCTTAAAGACATTGTTAAGGAAGAATTGCAAAAATTACTTGATGCAGGATTCATCTACCCCATCTCTGACAGTGAATGGGTCTCTCCTTTGGTGCTAGTGCCAAAGAAAAATGGTAACTGGAGAATCTGTGACGATCATTGGGAACTGAACAAAGCCACTAGAAAGGACCATTTTCCTTTTCCTTTCATAGATCAAGTGTTAGATGGTTTGGTGGGGAAAGAGTTTTTCTCCTTCCTAGATGGGTTTAGCGGGTACAATCAGATTCAAATCAGCTCGGAAGACCAAGATAAGACCACTTTCACTTGTCCTTGGGGTACCTTTGCATATCGGGTCCTTCCTTTTGGTTTGTGCAATGCTCCGGCCACTTTCCAGAGAGCAGTATTGAGTATATCTTCTGAACTGGTTCATGATGCAGAGGAAATATATATGATGGTTTTACTCCTTATGGTTCTAACTTTCAAGAAGCTTTATCTAACCTAGTAAAATTCTTGGACAAGTGTATTG
Source organism: Pinus tabuliformis (assembly GCA_031772625.1). Classification (NCBI taxonomy): domain Eukaryota; kingdom Viridiplantae; phylum Streptophyta; class Pinopsida; order Pinales; family Pinaceae; genus Pinus; species Pinus tabuliformis. Next base: position 264,678,123 of record CM062811.1, read on the forward strand.
AAATGAACTTGTCCCTCAGTTCAGAAAAATCTGAATTTTTGATGACTGAAGGGATGGTGCTAGGTCATGCAATATCTCAACAAGGATTACAGGTGGACCCCAACAAAATTGCCATCATCCAAAGGGTCCCACCTCCTCAAAAGGTGAGAGATGTCAGAAGTTTCCTAGGCTTAGCTGGATATTACAAAAGATTCATTAAATATTTCAGCAAGTTAGCCTCTTCATTGTTTGGTCTTTTTGGGAAAGTTGTTGAATTCACATGGACTAAAAACTATCGAGAAGCCCTAGATACCTTGAAAAGAAAACTTGTGACTACCCCAATTTTGAGAGGCCCATACTGGGCCCTACCTTTCCACATTCACACAGATGCCTCGAAAAAAGTAATAGGAGCAGCCTTAGGACAAATTGATGAAAAATTACCTTATGCCATATACTTTATAAGTAAAAATCTGTCAAAGGCAGAGTTAAACTACACGGTAACTGAGAAGGAACTACTAGCGATAGTGAATTCCTTAAAAAAATTCAGACATTACATCAAGGGCTATCAAACCTTTGTACCAAACCAAATGTAAATGCTTGCATTATTAGATGGTTGCTTTTACTACAGTAGTTTGATTTGACCATTGTTGATAAGCCTGGTAACGAAAATGTTGTTGCTGACTTTTTGTCTAGAGTACATTTGCATGCAGATGAAGAAGGAATGGTGGATGATCAAATGCTAGATGAACACCAGTTTTCTATCTCAATACTCTCTCCATGGTTTGCTGATATAACAAACTACTTGGTTTCAGCACAGTTTCCACTACACCTATCCTCAAAGGAGAAGAGCAAGATCGTGAGGAAAAGTGCCCCTTTCACCTGGATTGGGGGAAATCTTTTCAAACTTGGCCCAGATCAGATCTTGAGAAGATGTGTCAGGGAGGAGGAAGTCTTTGACATTCTCCTGACTTGTCATGATGGGCCTTGTGGAGGCCATTTTGCATCAAAGAGGACTGCCTTTAAAATATTGCAAGTAGGCTACTATTGGCCCACTCTTCATCAAGATGTGAGGAGGTATACCAACCAATGTGATCGGTGTCAAATGATGGGGAAACCTAATCCAAAGGATGAGATGACCATGCAACCTCAAGTGACCATTGAGCGATTTGAGAAGTGGGGCATGGACTTTGTGGGTCCTGTCAACCCTCCTTCAAAATAGAAGCAATACATCATTGCGTGAACTGATTATCTGACAAAATGGGTAGAAACAAAAGAAATCAAAGCAGCAACAGAGGAAAAAGTAGTTGAGTTCTTGAGAGGAAACATATTCTATAAGTTCAGGTACCCAAGAGGACTGGTCACAGATTAGGGTAGTCAGTTCACTTCCAATTTGATTGAAGACCAACTCACACATCATAAAATCAAGCACAGGACTTCCAGCCCTTACCATCCACAAGCCAATGGGCAAGTGGAAGTCACTAATAGAGCTTTGGAAGGAATTCTGACCAAGGTAGTGAGTAGCAGTAGAAAATATTGGGCAGATAGACTAGTTGAGGCCACCTGGGCCTACAAAACAACATGGAAGACCACTACAGTGTTCACACCCTATGAACTAGTCTATGGGAAGAAGGCTTTGCTGTCAATAGAATTTGGATTCAACACACTAAGGATGGCAGCTCAGTTGGACCTAGACCTCAACCATGCATAGGTGGAAAGAATACTTTAGCTCAATGGATTGGATGAACAAAGATTGCAGGCCCTTCTCCACATAGAGGTAGTTCAGCTTCAAAGGAAGATATGGCCTGACAAAAATATCAAGGAGAAGCAATTCAAAGAGGGAGATTGGGCACTGCTCTATGACTCAAGGTATAAAGACTTCAAAGGCAAGCTGAGGACAAGATGGTTGGGACCCTACACTGTGGAAAAATGCAATGACAATGGTTCAGTTCTGATTAGAACCATTGATGAGGAAGCTATCCCCATGCTTGTCAATGGACATAGGTTGAAAATTTACAAGAAGCCCATCTCCAAGCAAGAGTTCATTGAAGATCTAAATAAGACAATGATGGTAGTGGAGCAGGTCTTAGCCTCCACTTCACCCACTCACTGAAGAAGCAGAAAAAAATAAAATAAATAAATAAATAAAAATAAAATAAAATAATAATAATAATAATAATAATGACTCAAGTGAAAACCTCAGTCGGGTGCTTGAGTCCCATCATTGGGTTGAAAACCTCTTTTGAGGCGGCCTAGTGATGACAAAAACAAAAGAGAGAGAGAGAATAAGATCCCTAGGTGAAAACCTCCCTTGGAGGCACCCAAGGTAGATAATTAGGGTGAAAACCTCCTTGAGGCGCCCTAGCTGTTTTTTTCAAAAAAAAACAAGAAAAGAGAGAGAAAAAACAAAGAAAATAAGGAAAAGAAATTGACTTTTAATGTGCATTGCAGGTTACAGGTGGACCACAGGGAGAAAGGGAATATGCCATAGAGCCTATTTCATCTCCTCCACACTCTTCTCCATCATGTCTGACCTTTCTTCCACCCCACTATGTTTTTTCCGAGAACTATGTATTCTACAAGAGGCCCTGTGTGTTCTATAGGAGGCTCATGTAGAAATCATAGAGAGCCAGAAATGGTTCCAAAGAGCAGTTTGAGGGGATGGGAGATTTCATGAAGAGCATGTAGACCCTCCTACAGCTATCCACCCTCCTTTCCATCCATCCCACACCTGCACCACCTCATCATCATCGATTTCTTTCCTTCATGTAAAAAAAACACAGAAACCAGTTGTTAAAGAAAAAAACAAAAAATAAGGGGAGCAACACCTCCAAATTGCACCTGCATCTTACCAAGTACCTCTCCATCTCCATCAATAGCTCTGGTGTCATCATCATAGCTCCCAGCACAAAAATTAGCTAAAAATTTTAAAGGGAGAAGTAGCTACAGGAGCTCCTGTAGGAATTCCTGTAGTAGCTAATCCCCTTAAAATCAAGCCACAACAGCAAAAGAAGTAAAACCATGGGATTGAAGGGGACATCTGAAGCTAGATCCAGCCAGACGATACCTACACAAAGCAAGGAAGCCACACATTAGGAATTAGAGAGCATGCAACAAGGAAGATACAGGCATGCAGCAACTGAAATACAAGCATGCAGTAGCAAAAGGAACCAAAATGTCTCCCAGCACGTATATTCGACTCCCAGGTAAGTGACTAACCCTCTCCTCTGTTGCATCTGTGTAATTAGAAAATATGAATAAGTGAATGAGATGGTTAGGTTTGAACGAGAAAAGGTGGCCAGCTAATTGGCCACCCTCATCTAGTTGACTGCACTCATCGGGAGGTGCCACCACACGTGTACCTAGTCAACTCACCGGAAAATCTAATGGACAGGTAGTGGAGGGTATGAAAAATCCGATGCAATGATGGGAAGTGATTACAAGAAAGAGCCATGATGACAAGGCAGTGGGGACCAACGGTCCAAATATGGCAACGTACATTTTTTCCAGCTCACCCCATCACCAAAAATATTTAAAAGAAGAAATAAGTATTCCTCATCGAAACTCCTTCACCATCTTTTCTTTCATTCCATCCTCGTCCACTTAGCTGTAGCAAGCTCTATATCACCAACATAGCCTTGAAACCATCATTCTCCATTGCTTTCATCCATCCTCCTGCTGTTGGCGTTCTACAAGATCAGTAACAAGTTCTATAGGAGCACCTACAACCAGTTCTACAGGAGGGGAAGTAAGCAATTTTTAAGGAGAAAACATGGGACTTTTGCTTGATTTATGGCCTGAAGGGGTAGGTTCTGTACATACCCACATTGATTATCAACATGTGAAAGGAATGATATAACTTTAAGGAGGAATTGTGTCCATAGAAGAAGAGGAATTCCATAAAACATTTATGCCTATTTTCTTAAAGAAAAACACAGTTTTTCTCTATTTCTATGTTCCTTCAAAATTCTTGTCTCCATATCTACCTTAGGTGTTCAAAAGAGGTATAAGCACAATGACAGGGGGATTCATAAGGAAGGAGCCCACAAATTCAGCCAGGCTCCATGAACATCTAGAAGTAGTAGCCATTTTCACCAGAGCAAATTGGATGCCATTTTTTGAGAAATTTGGAGGGTTTGATGAAGAAGTGGCTCAAGAGTTTTCCCTTTATTTAGTCCCTCACTCAAGTACCCATGCCACTGTTACTATTAGAGGTCTCTCCATGGAAATCACCCCCGAATTTCTTAGTAGTGTTACCACCCTTCCTCTCGGATTACCTTGGAGCAAAGATGAAAAGCTAATTGGGCAGTCTTGCAAGAAAAAATTCTTCCAAAATAATGAGCATCCTGTAGAAGACAAGAATGGCATTATAAAGACAAGAATACCTTACCCTTGCGATGAGGTCAGTTACCAGATTATCAAATATATTTCCTGTAAATGGAGTTATAGCATAGTTTATGGCTGCCATTTTAGACTTCTCCATGAGCTGAGATATGGCATGGATGCTCCAACACCCCAAAAACTCAGCATCCCCTATTTTCTCCTACAGTCCCTCATAGACTACAGCATTAAGTTGAAGGAAGGAGGTCTAGATCAATTGGCTCACCATGGGTTAATTAAAATTTTAGTGGAAGAGGCCCTCCATACCTTCACAATCCCCATAGAATGGGAAATATTTCAAAAGATGACAACAGAAGATGATATAAAGGCCCTCACATATGATCCCAGTCCTTATGATAGTGAGGGGGAAGAGCAGCAGGGGGGAGAAGGGGAGGAAACTGAGGAACAAACCACGAGGGAGGAAACCAAAATAGAGGAGGAAGAAACCAAAATAGAACAAAAGGAAACAAAACCAGTCGGGGTAGAAAAGACAAAAGTGTCTCCTAAGACCCTAGAAAGGGAGGTAACAGCTGCTCTCACTGTCCTCAACACCCCAATTAAACCCAAACAAAATAGAAAGAGGCAGACCTCAATGTATTTCAAGGCTTAGAATAGCACAAGGATCAAACAAGGGAAGCCCCAGCCTTCTTCTAAAGTGCCCATTGTAATTTAAGATTCACCCACTGTCAAAGGGGAAGAATCTCCCTCCAAAACCCCATATGAAAGAGGGACTCCCAGGTCTTCCACCTGGAAGGAAAGAGTGAAGCTACAAGACTCAAAAGCAGTTCTACAGGAGGCACAGAATATTCTACAGGAGACCAAAAAAATTGAAAAGAGACTAGAAGGATAATCACAGGGGAAGGAGGAAGCAACATAGACTAAAGAACCTTATCCCCAACCTACTTTGGGCTCTTACTACAATCTTCTTGAGGGGGGAAGAATCATTCCACAGAAATTTGCAATCCCACTTTTCTTTGAGTTGGAGAAAGAAAGAATAAGGAGCCATAGGTGGATGCAAATCACCAAATCTAAGGGAGTAGAGGATATTGGCCACATGGAGAACAAGCTTAGAGAAATGGAAAAGGAGTTAAGTGTTGTAATACATAGAGAGGCAATCATAAGAACACACTTGGAAATAGAAAATGAATTACTTAGAAGACAACTGAAAGAAAAAGAGACACAATTGGCATGCATGGCTAGCTGGTCTATGGAGGCACTGAAGTGCAGAACACCAACAAAATCATATGGATTATACCTCAAGGACCAATGGCTGCAGTTTTAGATAAAGACTTTGGCATAGAGAGGAACAGTGCCTTTCCAGGATTATAATAGTTTATGGACCTATGTGACAAATTTCATCAGAAGACAAGGCAAAAATATCAGAGTTCCATTTGCATAACATGGCCCTGACTGATATGAACGTGTGGGAACCCAATGCTAGGCTGGGGTACCTGTAACTAATGGCCATGGCATCATGGATGAATCATGGGGCATTAAGGGAAACAGGGATAAGAAAGTTGATGATGAAGGAGCAGAATGAGCCCTTAATAATCAGAGTTGGGCCATTAGACCCCATGGCTCTCATCAGCACACACCAGTTGCTTGCAAACAATCCCTAAATTGCCCCTAAGTATATCAATGATTAGGCTCAAGCCATCGTACATTTTGAGGACATGGAAAGATTACTTGGGGATGACTGTATTCATGCTTGTATGAGAAGGTGGAATACATTGTCACACAACTTGCAGATCAGGGAGTATCACTCCCCAACAAGGATGAAAAAAGCATTAAGGAGAGTACCACTATACAAGCACTCTATGTAGAGTTTGAAGGTCAATCAGATTGGCCTCAAATTGAGTCCCCCACTGCTGCTAAGCATGCTAGAAGGAAGAAAAGAGGAAGAAGAACAACAGCAGTGGGAAGGGGTGGACATAAAGGCAGGATTCCATGTCAAAGAAGAGGACCTCACATCAGAAGCATGGGATGTTAGGGAGGCCATCAGGGCCATCAAAGATGAGGATATGGATTAAGTTGCTCAAAGGATGAGAAACACCTTTAGCATGGGGTGATGATGAGCCCCATAAATGGGTAATTATATGGGCTCATTTTGCCTCCTAACATAGTTTAATCAACCATTCTCTTAGATTATTGCATGTTCTTTTATTATATTTATGCTTATGGAGTGAGTTGGGTTGGTCATTATGCCATGGAATCTAATATGTGTTTAATGCAAATTTTTGTTCAATTTTGGAGATAAAGTCAAAGATTTAATGGAAAATTGGCAGCAGTAATTTGAAGTAGAAAAGGGAGAGGATTTATAGGAGGGTATCCCCCTCATTTATGACTCCCCACTTTGAATTCTCCATCATGCAGCTCGGAGCACAAATAGCCACATCAATGCACTAGGGGGCGGCCGAGCAAGTGGAGGATAACTTCTGTTTATCTCAACTTTTGGGAGCCAAGCCTCCCTAATTTTTAGGAAGCTGTTGGGTGATTCAGTTGTATAAGTAGAGAGGCCTAGGGCCTCATTAGGAAGTTAGTCAAATTTTTGAATTTTTGTTGTAGCTTTGTTCTGCTCAAATTTGAGCTTACTTTTGTTGACAGTTTCAAGTAATCCTATTATTATTTTGATAATAAAGATGAGATCCTTTTTGAGCTAGCACTAAGTTACCTCAAAGGGATGAATCTCTTGGGTTAGGGCCCAATCCAAGTAGCCAAGCTCCTCTTGTTTGTATTTATATACTTTGTTTCAGTTTATGAATTAGTTGATATTAGATGAATTTTTTTCTTGGTTAAGAATAGGTTGCTTTTGGTGATTTATAAGGTTGTTTCCATTTTAGTTTTCCATAGTAGGTTGAATAGTGATAGAGAGAAGATACAAAAATGCCATCAACAAAGCCTTGGCCTCCTTTCCTCCCTTCGGGACCATGAATTGAGGCTAAGACCCTCTTGCTGCCACAAAAAACACAGGTTTGTCTTCTCCATAGGATTTCTAGTGTTGTAGCTTGTTAGAAGGTTAATGCTTTTCTTTAGATCTATTTCACCATGCTCATTTCTGTCTTGCAATAAGTTTCCTTCCATGCTTTCTCTCATTATAACATTTCTTTAGCATTTCTTTCCATAGCTCATAATCTAGATTAGCTTGATACAAAATGTTGTTTTTTGATGTACTTAGTTTCCTTGCTTGTTTGATCTCCTTGTTTGATTTTCAGGTCCTTTTGTAGAAAATATCTTCTCAGAGAAAGTCAACCTACCAACCATCACATTCTCTCCCTAATCTATGCTCTACAAGTCGCCCAAAGTTCATCTCAAATCTGCCTTAGTTTTTTTCTTTTTTCCATAGGATTTCTTCCTCTCTCCCGACCATATTTTCCTCTCCTAATCATTCTTGATGGACCCTAGACATCTTAACACATCATCCTAGCCTTTAGCTACCCTTTCCACATGCTTTTCTACCTTCAAAACCTACAAAACTGCTCTCGGCATCCTACTGTAGACCTTCTGTAGATCCCCTGCAGCCTCCTATAGATTTTCTTGTAGGCTTCCTTTTGAAGTCTGATTGTGGGAAAAGCCTCTGGAAGGCCACTTGAAACCTCCTAGGACCCATCCACACAATCCTACATCTTCTCAAGTCCCAAAACCACCCTCCATCACCACCTAATCGCTGCCACATCCACAATCAAATAAATTACATGCATGACAATTTCACATAAAAATACATAAAAACCCAAAAAAATGTTTTTTGCTCATTTGCTTCTAGAAATAGCTTGAGTATATGTTGTTTACTTCCTGAGTAGGTAATGACATTCATTTCATGGTATTTTATCTCTCTTTCTGCAAAAGGGAATAGTTGGTTAAGTAGGGTTTGCTAGGTTTACTTTACATTTCAGTCTTCTTTTCCTTTCTGCAAGTAGAGTAGCCTCTGTAGAGTAAGCTTTCCTTTCTTTCATCACATATAGAGCTTCTTCTGAGATCCATAGAAGTTGGCTTGAGTTCCTAGAGATCTTGCGCCAACTAACCAAGTGACAACCTACAGTAAGAGCTAGTACTTGTGCATACAACACTGTCGCTTCCAAGTTTGTTACAAACTATCGGGTTGATAAAAGTAAAGTAGGAAGCCCAGGAGTTGCAGCATTATTGCTCCAATACTAGTTCTCACCACCGCATGAGGATTTGAATCTGGTTAGGCATTCGGTGGAAAGACAGGCGAGAGATACTTAGTAAAGAAGATGAAAAAGAAGTTTGAGATTATCAAGAAGTCGCACGGCTATTCCATCATGTCCATCAATGATCCCGCGGTGAAGATTGCCACCCAAACACTGTACGGAAAGGTTATGAGGAAATGTTGTGTGGACGAGGTTCCAACACCTATGATATCATTGGCTGCATAATGTGCAGAGGGCGTGTAGTTTAACTTGCCGTGGTATTTATGTAGTGAATTTCTTGCAAATTGTCGCGAGGCACAAGATGAAAGCAAGCCCTTCCACTATGCATGGCTACTACTCTCCATTGTATTGGTCACATGGGATCTACCAGAGGACAGCCAGTTTCCTCCATTGAAGGAAGGATTATCGCAGGCCACATAGTTTGCCTCCTTCTGGGCCACCAAAGACCCTACACGGGTCACAAAAATGAAGGATTTTTGGGTATTGATGGAAGCAAGCTTCTGGATGTCCATCAACATGCACCCAAGGTTTTCCCCAACCTTGTATGAGCAGTTTTCTACGTATGCTAAGTTCAAAGCATATTTCCACCACATCTACATTCGTGCATGGAAGGACTCACAATAGAAGTGGTTCGATTTGTTGTATTTGGTCACCGACAATGCCATACGGGAAGTGATCAAGCACTGGCCAACAGATTGGCAAACCCCGTTTGACTTAGAGGCAGCCACCTACAAAGGTGCGGGGAGCTCATTTGAAAAGAAATAGAATGATGCAGCAAAATAGGCAGCACAAAAGTTGGTTGCATAGTGGAAGAAGGAGGCCAAAGAAAAGGGTCAAATGGAAAAGGAGTGTGTTGCAAAGGAATAGGCTGAACAAGAGCAACGCAACTCTGAGCAAAGCGGCAAGTCTCCTTCACCCAAAACTGAGGAGGAAGAGTAGTCTGCATAAGGAAGTGGTGGTGATGAGGGGAAGAGAACCTCATTTAGGCTAAGGAAGCACAGAGAATAGTAGCAGCAAGAGGGTTCCTGCAAGAAGACAAAGTTGGCTAAAGTGCAGATGAATCTCGTCACCCTAACAGAAGGCGATCTCGATGAGATTGGTGACAAGGTGTGTGACACTACAACCGAACTATTGCAATAATTCTAGCAACAATACATGTAGTCATTGGGAAATGTCCAGAAGGATCTGTGTGAACTGTAGATCTAAACTAGCAGAACACAGGTGGGCGCAAGTCAAGTGAGTGCTGCAAAAATGAGCCTAGCATTGGGGACAAGTCAGGCTACAAAAACTAGTAAGGACAGTGGACCTTAGAACAATCGCTATGTCAGAAGGGTCCCTAAGCATGGAATTGGTTGATGACAAGATCATCATAAGAACCCTGAAGAACATCGACCTTAATATTGCAGTGCTCCCAACCAAATTTCTTCATGCGCTACAAACAAGAGTGACAATGGAATTGAGATCTCGGGAGCAATGCGCTCTCAACTTAATAAGCGAGTATTAGGTGAAAAATGAACAAATTTTCATCAATAAGATGTAGGCTCTGAAGGAAAGGGATACTATCTAGGTGTAGATCTCCCAGCTCGTGGCTACGGTTGGAGAGGTGTGCAGAATAGTGTTGGAGTTGCACATACTTGAGGATGCAGAACCCGAGGCAAAGATCTGAAAACTAGCTGCGGTTGTAAAAGTAGAGGTGGCAAGACTTCAATTTAAACTCAACATGAAAATCATGGAGCTACAGCTCAAATCGCAATCCTCCACCCCGCCCAAGGTTATGGAATATCATGGAGCCACCATCAAGGAAGGGATGGCTACTCTGGATGCCATAGTCGTTGACTACACAACTTTGTTTGAACAGGCAATGGAGTTGGTGATGACCCTACAAGAAAACCCCAACCTACAAATATTTAACACGGAGATCCGTTAGTTGCAAAATCAGTATGACGAGGTTAGGGCGATGATGCGCTCGATTTCTATAGCGCAGTGCCTCACCAAGTTGTAGGAGGGGAAGTAGCTCCTTGCACAGGTGGAAGTAGCTAAGAAAAAAGTGGTAGTGCTTAAGGCTAGGTTGGGTCCTTGGTTGGAAGAAGCCTACCAAATCTCAACCAACATTTAGGAGAAGCTAACAAAATTGCAGCTCACACAGCAGAAGATCAAGCTAGCGGGTGAAGGACCAACTATGGAGCAACTCGTCAAATAAGTGAAGCAGGCAGCTACACAGAGTGTTGATGAGGTAGTAGTTGTGCAGGTGGAGCTGGGGGATCTTCACTGCAAGATCACCGCACTAGTCGAGTGAGTCGAGGGTGAGTCACGACCTTTGTGTTGGGGGCTTGTTGGGATAGGGTACCCTGGGTCAGTTTAGGATTAAAAACCCAAGTTTTGATGTAAATATTGACAAAAATATGTAATGTCTTTGCGAGTTGTGGTGCGGAGTGTGTAGGTATATATGAGTCAAAAAGGGTTTTTACCCTTGATTATGTAAATATTGAGTCAGTTTTTGAGATATACCCATGGTCTGTGGACCATGGGATTGTACAAATAGGTGTGTCTTAGAGAGTCTATGGAATATCTATGCTTTTGTCTATGGGTACGATGAATGGAGTCTTAGACAGTTAGCGCAAAGGAGTAAGTCTTAGAGGAGGAAAAGGCTCTGCAGCTAAGTGCACAGAGGCCTAGAGTAGAGTCCGCAACTGAGTGCGCAACCCCTGCAGTTGAGTGCGTAGGGAAGTTTTGAGTCTGTAACCTTGTACTAAACATCAATAAAGAAGACTGTTGGAGAAATTCATATGTTTCATCTGTTTCCTTCTACTGTTTATGTGTGCTATATATGTTGTGATTAGATAATGTCCTTATGAAATAATTATGTATTGATGCACAAATATACTGGATAAGTCTTATTAATGGAACACAATGCATGTTGAGTATTTACACGAAGGTTATAATACTTTATGTTAAGTTTATTAAGCACTTAAGTGAATTTGTGTGGATTTTTATCTAAGGCTAGTCTATGATGTGTGTAATTAGATAACCTATCTGTTAAAGGTCTGCAGAAGATGGTCGTAGAACTTCGCGGAGGTCTAGAGGCCATTTGAAAGAAACTACAAAGCCAAGACATAAGGGCTTAGAGATCTACGTGGAGGCAAATCTAGGATATAAAAGGGACACCACATTGATCTCTAGATGCAGAAACTTGGTTCCAACATCCCCCCATATTGCTTCAGGTGAGGCTTCATCCTGCGCTACATAGGTTGATGCCGAAAGGGCCAGTAGTGTAGGGTTTTGTTTGGCACAACTAAGTCTGAACCTGTGTCAAGACCCACTGAGCCAACAACGTTCTAGCCAAGCAAAAAATTGTGGTGGATAATTCATATGCTGATCCATTCCTCCTCAAGGCATGAGTTGACTCCATCTCACAAGTCGTGGATCTTGGGGGGCAGGATTTGGTACTTCTACCCATTGATACCAAAATAAGGGCACTCGCTCTAAAAAATGGTCACTGGTATTGATCCGAACCCAAATTGCTTCAGGTGTCCATGCTTCCGCTTGGTCAGTTGCCTTTTCATATTTTTCAGAAGGCCTACACACCAATTAAAAATGGTGGGAGTCAAACATGCAATAGCATACTGGAAATGGGATATTTGATAATATTTTAATAATATTTTAATTTTTTTCTCGATATTAGTGATGGGTGCATTTCTTTGTGCAATTACGGGTACCTTCGAATGAGCAATGATCATTATTGACTGATTCTTTCGAGTTTTATTTTATCTCTTTTTTGGAATCATTAAATAAATGAAAAAGGAACCCCCCTAGAGTCATCTTTGAGCTATTTTCTTACTCTTAAAAACCGAAAAGATTGTCGAGTACTTGTCATTTTGAACTCATTAAAGTAAATGAATAGATGTCACCTCAGTATACGTTTATCCCGTTTTCAGGTTGAGATTGACTATTTATGAAAAAGGTACACCTTGATCGACATGGTCAAGAGGTTCTCTCAAATATTGTTTTCTACCTTTACGGATCTGAGAGAAAAATTACGAAAATGGACATGATGGAGTTATCTTTCCGGTCTCTTTTTCAAACTCTCTAAATGTGAAAAATATATCAAGTTATTCTTACGTCAGACTCGTTAAAATTTTATGACGAAAGACTTGTCACCATTATGAGACCGATCTTATCCTTCCTAGTGCTCATAAAACTTACTAGGATGGATTTATTCAAAGAATGAACTTACATGATAAGCATATGCTATCCCTTTCAATCTTGTGATAAAAATAATTGGGGTAATTGCTAGAAAAGGCGGGGGAAAAATGAAGATGAAACATCCTTTGTATAGACAGGATGTCGCTATTGAACATGACACCCATCTGCTCTTGTGTCGAGTTTAGGATATACTCACTCAATCACTTGTCCTCTTGGGTTTGGGTGATCCATTTTTCCTCTCATTTGACTATTCCATCTTGTCAACATGACCTTTAGTCCTATGTCAAGTCAGATGTTTCCACACTCCGGAGTCATGTCGCTAGTGTTCAAGAGAAGTCCAATATGCAATTATTAACCTATACATTGTTTGAGTCGCTATTACACCCTTGAAAATTATTCCACTTTATTCCTTGTTTCATGTCGATCATGGGGGATTCATCATTGCCCTCCTTCAATAGGTCACTTCCTGTCGACTTCAGCTCATTATCTAGGAAGATGACTTAGAAACTCCTTTTCAGTATCTTAGAGATTTCATGCCTTAATGGCAAGTTCTTCACATCCGATGAGAGGTCTTCATCATTGGCTTTCGATCGAGTGATTCCATGAGTGTTTGACTTCAGCTTCATTATCACATTCACAGATTGTACTATTGTACCTTGAGGGCCATTGTCATTATTGGTGGTTTCTCTTGTATTTGTTAACTATCTACATCATTGGTCAGTAATTAGGTGGTTTTCTAGCATGTTTGACTTCAACACATTCATTCGCATGTTAGAATTCTTACTTTGATTGAGTCAGGATGGAGCGCAAGACCCTGGGTGATCCAGGTGGATGTTGGTGGCCACCCACCTATCCCATTTGGACCCCCACAACTGTCTCTTTCAACTTTTTCAGTTTCCTAAATTGTAGCACAGTTTACTATTTTTAGCAGTTTTTCGGGTCCTGAACATCTGGAGCCGTTTTGAGGCCCTAAACGACGTTTTTTGGGAAATCTGGGGCAGCATCGGTCCATGGACCGATGTTGCCTCCCAAAGTGGTAGTGCTCAGATAGATCTTCCTAACGAGCTATTGTACGTGTCAAATGGAGATCGTATGCCAAAGTTACGACCCCAGGAAATTGATGTACCAATTTACCCAAACGAGGCCCACAATTTGGCGTTTCATCTTCTAGGGTTAGGTTTCGGGATGTGAAATGTTTTTGATTGTTTCTCAACAATAAATAGGCCTTCGAGCCTCATTGTAACACATTTCAGAGGCATGTAGCCACCACATCTCTTCTCAGAGATAAGTTACCATCGCCCTAGCTGGTTTATTTCCATTTCTGGTTGTAAGCATATTTCAGTATTTTCCATTAATGAAATAAAGTATTATTTCCGCTGTATTTTCCATTAATGAAATAAAGTATTATTTCCGCTGCATATTTGTGTATATGGTTATCTCTGTAATTTGTTGTGTTCCTGTTTAAATTCGGATTAGTGGTATCAGAGCGATCTGCTTTTTCTCTGTTTTTCTTTGCATGTCCCCAACGAGGTCGGGATATAAGGAGTTAGGGCTTGAACTGGTCGAACCTTTGCAAGACCAACCTCGCAAATCCTGATGGCCTCCCATGGCGGATGAGAAGAAAGACGAGGGAGCAAGAGATCCTATCAAAATCTTGCTCGAAGAAGCCCTCGAGTGACAAAGGAACGCGACGATGGATAGCTTTGTGCAAATCGTTCAGTGGCTACCCAGAGGCGATGCATCGGCTTCCAACAGCTACTCTGGAAATGCCACACCCTTTAAGGTACAAGTTAATTTTGAAATCCCCATCTTCGAGGGTCAAATAGATGCAGATGCCGTAGATAAATGGTTAAATCTGCTAGATGGGTATTTTTCTGTTCATGAATTTTCGAGTCGGGAAAAGATTGTTTTCGCTCTTCTCAAAGCAGCCCCCCACATCAAGGACTGGTGGGAAACCTACTGCGAGCAGAAGGATGAAAGTACAGGCTCACTATTTTCAGTCGCACCCACTTGGAATGACTTCCGGGATGCCATCAAGGAGTAGTACTACCCTGTCAAAAGCTATGAGGAAAAATACATCAAATGGACCACACTGCGGTAGGGATGAGACCAAGATGTGTCGGAGTTCAAAAACATTTTTCATACCCTTCGCACACTGTTGGGTATCAAAGATTCTAAGCTACAGCTGGTACTCAAATATCGCGGCTGCCTACACAGATACATCTAGGAAGAGATGGAGTTCTTGAACATCTCCTCACTCGGCACAACATACCGATACGCTGTCAAAATCGAGCAAAAGTTCAAACATAAGAAGTCAGACTTTGGATCTACAAATCCGAAGCCCAAAGGAAAAAGCCAAGGTGGGGTGACCCAAGACAACCCGTCGAAGCCGCAAGAAAAGAACAACACCATGAAGCCGAAGAAGGACACAGGAAAGTGGTGTGAGTTCCACAGGAGTCCCACTCATAACTAAAGTGAGTGTCGGACCAAGCAGTCGGTGGTGGCCGAGTTGAAGGCTTCTGAA
This sequence comes from Pinus tabuliformis, assembly GCA_031772625.1. NCBI lineage: Eukaryota > Viridiplantae > Streptophyta > Pinopsida > Pinales > Pinaceae > Pinus > Pinus tabuliformis. The sequence continues at coordinate 264,693,372 of CM062811.1, forward strand.
TCAGATGCATGTTCCAACCCTGAGCCAGAACCCGACAAGGGGAATGGAAAATGGAAGCAAATCATTGATGCAGATCCCAGCGCCACTGTTGCCACTGCTAAGATCCAGAAAAATGAGCCCGAAAATCCAGAGGAAGGGGAGCGTCTTTTCCACTCACAGATGTGGGTGAAGGGTTCGCCACTGCAATTCATTGTCGACAGTGATAGCCAAAAGAACCTTATTTCAGCAGAGGTCGTGAAGCAGTTGGGCCTACCGACTACACCACACCCTCAGCCGTACAGTATCTGGTGGCTTCATGAAGGATGAGATCTCAAAGTTCGCCAACAGTGTCGTCTTCCCTACAGCATCAAGCCCTTCACAGACGAGGTATTGTGTGATGTTACACCTCTGGATGTTTTTGATGTACTATTAGGCCAACCATACTTGTGGAGGCGACATGCTGTGTATGAGTCAAGGCCTCACACTGTCATTATTTCTTTGGATAATTCATTATATAGGATATCGGAGTAGCCCCACCTACCGCCACCTCTTTGATCATTGCTAAGAAAGGCAGCAAGCTCATCTCACAGACTATGAAATTTATTTTCTGTCTGGTTCACTCCCAAAGTAAGGGGAAGATCGTTGCTACATCCCTAACCCCTGCAAAGGGTTCCTCAACACAACAGCAACAACAAAGGGATACGGTCATGATAGAACACAGGAACAACTTATCCTCACCCACAGGGGTACCACACAAGTTTCATGTGGGCGACAAAGTTTGGATGCATCTGTAGAGAGAACGCCTTACCAGAACCCATCAGAAAGTCAGACCACTACGACATGGTCCTTACACTAGTTCCAAGGCTACACGAAACAATGATTTGAAGCACAAAATTCGTCTATTCCTTCACTTGCACTGAGTGTTCAATGTGGACCATCGTCAACCATGCTTCCCACCATTTTTGGTCACAGCAGAGATTGCAGAACAGCTCACCAGAGAACCAACTCAGCAGAAGCTTCCTCATCTCAGAGAGAAACTCAACGCAATGGGGACCATTGCTTCCTAAGGGGGGAGTAATGATCCAGGTGGATGTTGGTGGCCACCCACCTATCCCATTGGGACCCCCACAACTGTCTCTTTTAGCTTTTTCAGTTTCCTAAATTGTAGCACGGTTTACTATTTTTAGCAGTTTTTCGGGTCCTGAACTTCCAGAGCCGTTTTGAGGCCCTAAACGAAGTTTTTTTGGAAATCTAGGGCAACATGTGTCCATGGACGAATGTTGCCTCCCAAAGTGGTAGTGCTTGGATAGATCTTTCTAACGAGCTATTGTATGCGTCAAACGAAGATCGTATGACAAAGTTACGACCCCGGGAAATTGATGTACCAATTTACCCAAACGGGGCCAACAATTTGGCGTTTCATCTTCTAGGGTTAGGTTTCGGGATGTGAAAGGTTTTCGATTGTTTCTCAACAATAAATAGGCCTTCGAGCCACATTGTAACACAGTTCAGAGGCATGTAGCCACCACATCTCTTCTCAGAGATAAGCTACAATCGCCCTAGCTGGTTTATTTCCATTTCTAGTTGTAAGCATATTTCAGTGTTTTCCATTAATGAGATAAAGTATTATTTCCGCTGCATCTTTGTGTATATGGTTATCTCTGTAATTTGTTGCGTTCCTATTTAAATCCAGATCACTGGGTCTTGTCTAATATGACTCAGGTTGCGTGGAGTTATATGTTGTTCAGGATTGTACACATGTTTCTACTATACGGATGGCTTTGACCATACTGTGGGACTTTATATTTATGATGATCCTTGTTATTTAGATGGATACACCCATACCATGGACATTTTCATATAATATTCATTATCTGGATGCCTGCGTCCATGCCGTAGATTCATGTCTTGATCTCATATATGTATATGTATATGTTTCCTTGATTTGCAGGTCTCCTCACAGTGCTTGTCCTCATCCTTGTAAGAGCTCATAAAGCATCTTAGCCATCATTCCTCATTCTGCCTTCATGCTTTAGGGGGCATCTGTTACATATTATTTTGTCACGCCTCCTACACTTCCATGTGAAATGCATCGAATTGGTCATGTTATACAGTATATTCATCGATGTATACAACTCAGATCCCTCTAAATCTTTGTTTGGAAAGTGCCTTGAGCTTTCCCTGAATAAATAGCTCTTAAAACCCTAAAATGAGGATCATCGTTTTTATGAGGCTTAAAACAACAATGGTCGCACATTGCACTATACTTGACTAGCGATGGAATTTCTCTGTTCCCTTACATACCCTTGATGATCCAAAAAAGGTAATTTCCCAAAAAAGATGAGAAGCTTCATGATCTAGAAGCTTCGAGAGCGACGAGCTGGAGGTTGTTTCGCATAGATGAGGTCGAATTCTCCCAACTTGGCCTCTTTTTCTTATCCCTGTGAGCTACCTCCTTGAGAAGAGGGCCTAATCCTATCTTTGGAGATGTTTGTTGGGAACGGGTCCCCTAGGGTCATTTTTGGATTTAAAAGCCCAAGTTTTGGGGCAGAAATCCCAATTTTTTGTATAAGAAGTGTAAAGTCTCTGCATTTTGTGGCCACGGAGTGCAAAGATATAAAGAGTCAAAAATGGATTTAAGAGATTCACCCATGGTCCGTGGACCATGGGATTATATAAAAAGGGAAGTCTTAGAAGAGTCAAAGGCAGTTCAACCTTGATATGTTTGGAGACATTAATGAATGTAATGGGTCTATAAGAGCTAAGATCGAAATGTCTTAGCATAGGAAAGAGGCTCTGGAGCTGTGTGTGGAGATGCCTAGGGTAGAAGCCCAGAGTTGAGTGTGCGGACCCCTGCAGCTATGTGCGTAGGGCAGTTAGAGTCTATAAAGAAGATATGAAGCATAAATAAAGAAAATTATTCTGGAATTATTTGTGTATGATATATTTTACTGTTATAAATGCATATTATTATGTTATGATGAATACTTGGTTTACGTTTTAATGTTGTATTTATGTGTGAATCCATATGATTTTCTTTGTTATATGAATGCAAGTAAGAATATATGTTTACGCGAAGATCCTCTTAATACATGTTGAAGTTATCAAATACTTAAACTAATTTGGGTAATTATGAAAGTAAGGGTAGTTATAGAAGTGCGTAAGTGTTTGATATGCCTATCTAGGGTATGCGAGGGACAGTGGTAGACCTTCGCGAAGATCTAGAGGATTACTAAGATGAGTATATCGATAAGCCCTAAAAGGCTTATCGACCTGTGCAAATTAAGGGTTAGGGTATAAAATGACATCACTACCATCTCTGGGTGCAGAATCTTGGTTCTTACATTCCCCCATACTGCTTCGGGTGAGACTTCAGCCCGCGCTCTGCAGATTGATGTCAAAAGGGTCAATAGTGTAGGGATTTGCTTGGCTAATTAACGTTGAACCTAGGTCAAGGCCCATCAAGCCAACAAATGGTTCCATTGTTGGGACCGGGATTTTCATAAAGAAATGTGTGATGTCGCATCACTGGAATCCAACTAAGGAGATCGAACATTAGTTGGATAGAAATATCCACAAATTCATTGTGTAAGAGAACATGAATCCATGATTGATGAAAGAATAGTGGTTGGATAGATATATATACACAGAGATACATGAAATCTCCTTCTTTTCCTTCCCAGTTGAATTATACGAGTGGATTGCAAAATTGGCAGATGGCCAAGGAAGGTGGAGGCTTGACGGTCCAATAGTCTGGACCCCAGAGTTAGTGCGGAGATTAGAAGCCTTTGAAGATAAGATTGCACATGATGTTGATCATTGGCTTGATCGTATCATAGGAGGATACGTGACAAAGTTCACAGTTGATACTTCGGTTAGTTATAATGAAGAAGAGCATTGCTTCTTCAAGGGACTGTGAGGTAAGTATTTAAGATCTTTAAATACTTGGATTAAGATTCTCTTGTGTGAAAAGCAAGTTATGCAACTACCTTGATGTTTGGAGCTACGCGAAGTGGAAAGATCTTCATGGATAGAGGGAAAACAAGCCTTGAATATAGCTCAATGATTGGACCTCCTCTGAGTGACAACAAGGAAGAAACACAGGCTTCTCTGCAGAGCATTGTTCAACTGATAAGACAAGGGTTCCTGCGAATACCCCATCCACCCACACCACCTCCATCTTCACTTCCGCCACATATGCCTTCACCCACACCACTGCCACCTCTGCCACCATCCAATATGGCGAATTCAGTAAAATTTCCTTTGTTCAAGGGGTCGGGAACTAAGGACCCAGAGTAATTTTGGTTCATCATGAAGGCCGTATGGGAAGCTCAAGGTCTTACAGATGATTAGATGAATAAATAAACGTTGGTTAGTTCTTTGCAGGAACATGCGCTAACCTGGTACATTAAGTACTGCACTGATAACCTGATGACTTCATTAGCAGATATTCAGATCGCGCTAAATAAGGAATTTAACAGGCCCAAATCTAAATCTCAATCAATTGTGGGATTCAAGGGATCACGATGAAGCTTGGCGAGACACACTGGGATTTGGATCAAAGGTTGAAATGCACAATCTGTGAAGCCAACATGAATCTTATGAATGGGCAACATTGCGAATGGTTTGTGGCTTCACTCCTGCCTCATCTAACGGTTGCATTGTCACAACAAGAGATTGGAACCCATGCGGAAGCCCTAGAGATTGCAATGAGATTACAAAAGACATCGATAGAAGATGCTAATTTATGCGTTCAACAGATTCACGTGCAGTTGCAGAACCTATGCCAGGAATTTCAAAGTCTAAAGAAAGATAAAAAAATTCGGCCAGAGGTACATGAAGAAATTTAGTGCCTGAAGTGCAAAAGTTAGGGGCATGACAAAGATCACTGTCCAGTCTTCTCGAATAATGTTGTAGCGGGGGGACCGATGCCTCTAAGGCCGGAAGATCAAGCAGGGCCAAGTACAGGGCCTGCAATATGGTGTGCTATCTGTTAGGTAGCTGGAAAACATGCGACAAACAATTGCCATTTGCAAATTTGTACAAACACTGCAAAAACTCTTCTGTAACTTCCACCAATCGGTGGGTCATGATGAGCGTAATTGTCATAGATATGAGCTAATGATGGATAGAATGCCCACATATAGGGTGCAGGTAGAAATCTGGCCTCTGGACCAAGGCACTGGGGGAGCCCGAGGTGAATATCAAGGGCACGGATGAGGCCAAGGTGGAGGATGACCTGGTATAGGTCGGGGACAAGTTATTTGTTACAACTATGGAGGACTGAGACACTACGCGCGAGATTGCACGAACCCGACATGTCTATCACGCTGATATTGTACTCATTCTGACCATGCGATAGAGGATTTCCCTGTATTATTATCTAAGATACGTGAAAATGGGGCGCAACCTCAACAACCAACTTAGAACCTGTAGATGATGAGGGCTGAGCCTCATGAGGAGGATCCTAAGGTAAATATTTTGTTTTGGAGTGGAACGATGACTGGAGAAGATAAGGGGATGCAGCCTGAAGATGGTGAATGGGTTCACAAAGCGCCAGAAAAGGAGATCGAGTTTGATCTAGAGCACGCAAGGGAAATGTTTATGGAAGCAAAGAAAATCTTCGCTGAGGCCTCTACCTCGGGAAGTCAGGATAAGCCAGTTGAAGAGATGGACCCTTCCATGCTTACTACTTTCTTGGAGACCTGTATGAAGCTGCTATGTGATAGCAAGGCTATAAAGGGACTACATGAGCTAATAAATAAATGTGTCGGAAAAGAAAATGCCCCTGGTGGATGCGCGTAGTTAGGAAGATTGGTAAGCATAAGGCAAGAACAGGGCATGAGATGAGTCTCACTACGCATATAGGAGAATATGAGATGGAACAAGTTATTCTAGATCTGGGGTCGGATGCTAATGTTTTTCCTAAACAGACATGGGAGAGGATGGGGAGACCTACACTGTAGTGGCCTCACAGTTCAGAATGGAAAATCAACAGAAAATCACCCCCATGGGAAGATTGCAGGGCGTGACAATTGATATCGAGGGCATGAGTGCATTGGTTGGTTTTGAAGTGATAGAGATTGTGGATGACTACAATCCATACCCTATACTCCTTGGGATCGATTGGGCTATTGACATGAATGGGGTAATCAATTTGAAGAAGGGGAAGATGATATTTGAGAATAAATCCCTTCACGTAGTAGTGCCCCTAGATCCTGCAGAAGGACTCCGCTATACTGAACCAGTCTACGATTATGAAAGCGATGATCATTTGGACCAGATTTATAAGATAATGGCGTGAGATGAGGATTGGGTGAATCCGACAGAAAATGGATGCATTGCCTGGGACGGCGAAAGTTCATGCACATCAGATTCAGATGAGGAGTTGGAGTACTATAAGAATCGACTGCATGAAGTATCTACATTACATTGTAATATGATGACCAGATCGTTGCACTGCATATCATCAGAGGTAAGGAGTCTTCCGTATTATGATAGTTTAATTGATGTCAATAAATTTTTGGATGCATTTGAAAGGGAAGTGTCAGAGAAGCACCACTTCTAGGCCTTAGATTGGGCACTATGCACTACACCTATGAGATGGTGGGTGTTGACACCTAATCATCAGGATTGGGTGAATAAATAAAATCAATATAAATAAATAATAAGAGATATGAACAGTCATCAGGAAATGAAGTGAACAGTCTCCCTCATGTATATAATAAAGACATGAATAAGTAAAATAAATGTAAATAAATAATAAGAGATATGAACAGTCATCGGGAGATGAAGTCAATAGTCTCCCTCATGTATATAATAAAGACCAACCTGAAGGAATAATACGAGTCAATTTTCCTTGAGGAGTTACTGCCTGGCCTAATGTGGTATCAGAGCCAAGTTCCCTAAATTAGTTGTAACTCCCTTTTGCCATTGTCTTGCAGACTATTCCCCTGTGGAGTCTGTCATTCTGTGATCTGTCTGCCATAATTGATTCTTCACCATTCTACTCCCTGTCTACCATAATTAATTCTGCGCCATTTCTGCCATGCCTCAGATTTGAAAACATTCTGAATCGCCTTTGAATGCCTTGAGGCCATGCTGCTACATTGAATTCCTTGAGGGAGTGCTGCTACGAGAGCCATTGTGCTACTGGGTACGTGAGCTCTGTGTGAAGCATTATTCCATTGAAGAACCCTCCGTTGAAACCAAACTATCATCCACCAAATAGTCTCTTGTTGCATGGCCCCAAGAGCCATCGTGAGGCTATCAAGAACTTTGGAAGGAAGCCTTGTTGTGTGGCCCCAAGAGCCATCGTGAAGGTATCAAAGCATCGTAGTTCATTCCTACATGGAAGGGATGAGATGGCTCATGGTAGGAGAAACAGTCGTGGCTTCAAGGTGTAGAGAATCAAAGGGATTTATGGTGATTTTTTTAGTCTTTTCAGTGAGCTTTGCAGATTTCATTAGTTCTACTATTATGTTGCCACAAACTGTAAGCAGCAACTCTAGAATATAGATGTTTAATGTTTTGTTTAAAACATTCTCAGACTACATGGCAAACCATTGGGATGAGATGTCTGCCATCAGAACTTCTCTTCAGAGATTACTATGAAATGAGTACTGAGTTTTTCGACTTTGGATGCTGCCTCTTGTTTAATGTTGTCCCATATTTATTTAACGCTGCCATCAAATTTAAATATTTAACGCCAACCATATTACATTGAATGTTGGGTTATCTTTAAGCGCTGCTCCTGGTATCAAAGTGTTATCCAATTGAATTTGTTGTTCTGTCATATCAAAATTTTATTTTTCCCATTAGGAGTAAAATTTTGCAGCAGAAGTTTTTTGTTACAGAATGCATTCAATCATATCCATTGTGGGAATAGTTCTCATTGGCAAGGAGAACTATCTTGAGTGGTCCCGGATGATAAAACACACCCTCATTTTCAATGAGTTGTGGAAAGGAGTGTGCATTGGAGATGGAGACAAACAGCCAGAACAGCCTACATCAGACAAAGAGCTCACCATTTGGGAAAAAAAGAACAACAAAGCCTATGCATTAATTGCAGCAAATTGTAAGCAGCAACTCTGGAATATAGATGTTTAATGTTTTGTTTAAAAAATTCTCAGACTACATGGCAAACCATTGGAGATGTCTGCCATCAGAACTTCTCTTCAGAGATTACTATGAAATGAGTACTGAGTTTTTCGACTTTAGACGTTGCCTCTTGTTTAATGTTGTCCCATATTTATTTAACGCTGCCATCAAATTTACATATTTAACGCCAACCATATTAAATTGAATGTTGGGTTATCTTTAAGCGCTGCTCCTGGTATCAAAGTACTGACCAATTGAATTTGCTGTTCTGTCATATCATAATTTTATTTTTCCCATTAGGAGTAAAATTTCGCAGCAGAAGTTTTTTGTTACAAAATGCATTCAATCATATCCATTGTGGGAATAGTTCTCATTGGCAAGGAGAACTATCCTTAGTGGTCTCGGATGATAAAACACACCCTCATTTTGAATGAGTTGTGGAAAGGAGTGTGCATTGGAGATCGAGACAAACAGCCAGAACAGCCTACATCAGACAAAAAGTTCACCATTTGGGAAAACAAGAACAACAAAGCCTATGCATTAATTGCAACATTTGTAAGTGAAGAGGTGAGTCACCATATTATGCCATTTTCAACTACTTTTGAAGCCTTACAAAAGCTGAAAGAACTCTTTGACTCACATTCTGCACTTGAATTTGTTCAACTCATGGTTAAACTCTTCACTCTTGAACTACAAAATAATGATCCTCTTGCTCTTGCATATGAAGTAAAGTCTATAATGCATGATATCCAAGCCACTAAAATTGATTTGGATATTCCTCTTATCACTTTTCTCAAGGCACTTTATCGTACTTCAATTATCTTGAGTCATTGCAAGCAAATGGAAATATTAAAGACATTACCTTTGACTCCCTTGTGAAAAAAATTTCTAAAAGAGAGAAAGCTTTTGGAAATAAGACAGCCCCTGAATCTTTTGAAGAGGTTGTATGCCTTGCTCATAAAGAAAAGCATACTACTCAAGATTCTTCAAGAGGGAGAGGTGGTCGAAGAGGAAGAGGAAGATATTTCAAAGGCAGGGGGGCAGACACTCTCAAGGAGAAAAGGCATATTTTCATTGCATACGCTGCAAAAGAAATGGATCACATGATGCCTCTACATGCAAGTTACCATGGGAAAAAATTGAGCAGCAAAGAAACCAACAAAAAGGTAAAACTGATGATACAAACAAAGGTAAAGCACCTGAATCTGCTCACTATGTTGTGGCACAATGTAATATTGGAGTAAATGAAGATTTATTTAATGCTTCACTTGCTTCTTGGAAAAATGATTGATTGCTTGATTCAGGAGCAACTTGCCACATGAATCATAGAAAAGATTGTTTTGAAGAATTTACTGACAATGTTGATGGAGCAGTATACTTTGTAGACCAATAAAAACTCAAGCCATCAGGGCTTGGCACAATCAGGCTTAAAATGCCTGGTCTTCTAGACTTTCTTCTGCATCATGTTCTATATCTCCCATAGCTCAAGAGAAACTTGTTGTCCTTGGTCCACATCTGCCAGCAAGGTCACTCCATTCATATGTTTGATGGCAAGCTTGAGGTAAGAAAAGCATCTGACCACTCATTTTTCATGAGGGGAATAGAAGAAGAAAGGCTTCTCAAGCTACAAGGAACCTCTGCTCATGCACAACATTTCTCATACAAGTCTCATTATGAAGAAGGTACACTTCCATCAAGTTTATTATGGCATACTATATTTGGACATTTGAACTATGACAACCTCTGCTTGTTGAAGAAAAATGGTATTGCTAGTTTGCCTACAATTCCTAGGAAACTTAAGCAATGTGATGCTTGCATTCTAGGAAAGCATAGCAAACAGTCTTTTCATGATTCACATTCAAGAGCACATAGAAACCTTGAACTCCTTCATTCAGATTCATGTGGTGCAATGCCTGTTCCTTTTGCAAATGGAAATAAATATATGATGACATTTATTGATGACTACACCAGAATGTGTTGGGTTTATTTATTGAAGAACAAATCTGATGCTTTTCAAACATTCAAGAACCTTCATAAATGGATTGAAAATGATGCACAATCTCATATTAGGTCTATTCACACTGATAATGGAAAAGAATACACATCAAATGAATTTGAAAACTATCTTCGCCAACATGGGATCAAACATCAAACAACTATGCTTCATAATCCCTAACAAAATGGTGTAGCTGAAAGAATGAATAGGACAATCTTAAATATGGTACGATCCATGCTCTTCTTCAAAAATGTAAAGATGATGTTTTGGGTTGATGCTGTTCTATGTGCTAAATATATAAAGAATAGATGTCACTCTAATGTCATTAGAAACAAGACTCCATATGAAATGTGGTATGGACATGTTCCTTTGGTAAAGCATCTCAAGGTCTTTGGTTCCACCTATTTTTCCTCGATACCAAAGGTACATAGAAAAAAACTTGGTGTAAGAATTTGTAAGTGTATCTTCCTAGGGTATTCAAACACCTCCAAAGTATATCGTCTCTATGATGAAGTAAATAAAAATATTGTTGTATCTAGAGATGTAATTTTTCTTGAATCATCCAAAATTGATAATGTTGTTGAGCGGCAACTTGATCACTTGGATAGATTCATAAAAGCAAAATCATTTCAAGAATTTGATAATCAGATTCCACATCTTGAAGGGGGGATTCCTATACTAGATCAACATGTCGAATCTTCTTTTGAAGAACACTCTCCCCTGCATGAAACTCCAACAACGGATGATGCTTTAAGTGATGTGATTGACAGAATTGGGAGACTCAACCTTGATTCGGTCCCAACTCAATCAGCGGAGCAGCCTGGACCATCTGAGAAAGGTCCCCCAAAGTGGCTGACAAAGACACTTGAAAGTGTTCATCCTGATGAGGTTGGAAAGACAGGAACTAGAAGTTCAAACCGACAAAATGGAGGTGATGTAGATGACTCTAATTCACCTGTTGATATGGACGTTTCTTATGATTGTGAATTGAACTTGTCTACATATTTTGAACCAAATTTCTTCAAAGAAGCTGCTTCTCATGATGAATGGACAGAAGCGATGCAAAAGGAGTATGATGCCCTCATAAAGAATGGCACTTGGAAGCTGGTTGATCCTCCATTAGAAACCAAACCAATTGGTTGCAAGTGGGTCTATAAGAACAAGTACAACGCTGATGACTCACTTGACAAGCACAAAGCTAGGCTTGTGGAAAAAGGTTTTGCACAGAAAGAAGGGGTCGATTATGAGGAGACTTTTGCCTCCACAACAAAATGGGCTACCATCCAGACACTCTTTTCCCTAGCAGCTTAGAACGGTTGGAAAGTCCATCAAATGGATGTAAAAACTGCTTTCTTGAATGAAGATATAAAAGAGAATGTTTTTATGTCCCAACCTGAAGGATTTGCTGGGAAAGGACATTAACATAAAGTATGCAAACTTGTGAAGTCCTTGTATGGCCTCAAACAAGCACCGCAAGCTTGGTATGAAAAACTAACTGAGCATCTTATGAAACTCAATTTCAAACATTATGATCTTGATGATGAAACTTTATTTGTCAATAAAGTTGGAAAAACAATTTTATATCTTGTGGTATATGTAGATGATCTTTTGAAGATAGGGAACAATGAAAGCTACATTGCATCGATAAAGAAGGAATTGGGGAAAAGTTTTGAAAGGACTGATTTGGGCTATGTTCATTACTATCTTGGTATTGAAGTAACCCAACATCCGAAGTCCATATTTCTTTCTCAAAAAAAGTACATTAGAGATTTGTGGATAGGTTTGGCATGACAGAATGCAATCCTCTTACTACTCCAATGGAACAAAACTTAAAGATCACATCTGTTGAAGGAAAAGAATTTGAGGATGCAACAAAGTATAGACAACATGTAGGAAGTCTCAACTACCTAACTACTACCAGACCAGACATTTCGTTTACTGTTGGAATCCTCTCCAGGTTTATGCAAAAGCCTTGTGAGGGAAATTGCTTTGCTGCAAAAATAATTCTAAGGTACTTGAAGGGAACTCAAGACTTTGGAATCAAGTACACACAGGTGGACGACTTCAGCTTGATTGGATACTCTGATTCAGACTTTGATGGAGACAAAGAAACTGGGGTATCTACTTCAGGATATGCTATGAGTCTTGGATCAGGAGCTGTCTCTTGGAGATCATGTAAACGATCAGTTCCAACATATTCCACAACAGAAGCAGAATATGTGGCAGCAATTGAAGCAACAAAAGAAATTGTGTGGCTCAGGAAAATTCTTGAAGATTTGCAGGTAAAACAAGTACAATCAACTCCACTCATGATTGACAATACCTCTACAATAAAGTTGGCCAAGAACCCAAAGTTCCATGATTGAACGAAGCACATCAATACCAATATCATCTGATTCGACATCATGTTGAGGCCAAAACAATCCATCTCTGTCATTGTTCCACTAATGAGCAAATTGTCAACATCTTCACCAAAGCACTTGGAAGAGAAAAGCTTGAATGATTCAGAATGATGCTTGGACTCACCAACATCCCTTTAGATTAAGGGGGGGAATGTTGACACCTAATCATTAGGATTGGGTGAATAAATAAAATCAATGTAAATAAATAATAAGAGATATGAACAGTCATCGGGAGATGAAGTGAATAGTCTCCCTCATGTATATAATAAAGACATGAATAATTAAAATCAATGTAAATAAATAATAAGAGATATGAACAGTGATCGGGAGATGAAGTGAATAGTCTCCCTCATGTATAAAATAAAGACAAACCTGAAGGAATAATACAAATCAATTTTCCTTGAGGAGTTACTGCTTGGCCTAACACGCACAAAGACAGTTTTGATGATTCGTGCATGTACAAAAAGATGATGAGATTACAATTTGGTCACCCACAAGTGCGGCTAATAGAGAAATATGATGGGAGGGATGATTTGCGCGATCACCTGGCCAAATGGACAAAGTTTTATGGAGTGGAGCCTCAGCCTAAATGGGTGCATCTGTTTTGTCATAATTTGGATGTAATACCGATGAAATGGTACTTGGAAACAAAGGTCCACCATGGCACTGAAGAATGGGACGTTTTGCAACAGGGATTGTTGATGACATTTAGCTTTGAGGATGGATTTGAAAGTATTGATGAGGCATTGTAGGAAGTCAAGGTAAAAATCTTTAGAGTACCACAGGATCCCTTGCACTTAATTCAACCGGATTGGACCACTCATTTGCGCCACGTACTGGAGTGCTGCAGTGTGACTGCCGAACAAGAGGACAAGGATCCAAGAAACATTAATATCCCAGAGTCTGAAGGTCACCGCAAAGTCGAAGGACCAAAAATTGAAAATCCAGATATGACTGTGCCGCTAAAAACAAGACAAGTGAACATTGGAACAGAGGTGGAGCTGAAATTTGCAAATATTGGGGACTACTGGGATGACGCAATAGTAGATAAGGTCACTGAGTTGATCGGCGAATACTAGGACTTGTTCCCTACGAAGCTCTCAAACCTAAAGGGGATAATAGGGGACCTAGAAGTTATGAAAATCATGTTGAAACCGGATGCCAAGCCGATCAAGCAAAGGCCTTATCGCCTCAATCAAAAGTATAAAGAAAGGGTCTGCCTAGAGTTGGATAAAATGCTTGCAGCGGATATTGTTGAACCAGTAGAAGAGTCTGATTGGGTAAGCCCAATAGTAGTTCAGGAAAAGAAGCATAAGGATGAAATAAAGATATGCGTATATCTTAGGAATTTGAATGATTCTGGCGTGCATAATCCTTTTCTGACTCCGTTCACTGATGAAGTGTTGGATAATGTAGGAGGACAGGAAGCATATTCATTCACTGATGGGTTCTCGAGGTACCATCAGATCAAGATCGCATCAGAGGAGAGAATTAAGATGACCTTTGCCACAGAGTGGGGGTTCTTTTAGTATACCGTAATGCCTTTTGGATTAAATAATGCATCAACGATATTTTTGCGCGTAGTCATTACAACATTTAAGGACTTCATTCACAAGTTTCTGGAGGTATAATTTGACGATTAGACAATGTTTGGGCTGGAAAAGCACCATGTAGCCAACCTATGATTGATGTTGGATACATGCCAGAGGTATCATATCATGCTCAATTTGAAGAAATGTTTGTTTTGTGTTCCTTTCAGAATATTGTTGGGCCATGTGGTGTGCAAACAAGGATTAATGGTCGACCCAGCTAAGATATCAGTTATAATTAACTTAGAGGCACCAAGAAGTGTGAAACAGTTGCGTGCAACGTTGGGGCATACGGGATACTATAGAAAGTTCATTAAGAGTTATGCCCAGATTACTGTGCCAATGGAGAAGTTGCTAAAGAAGGATGCTACATTTTGTTGGAATGAAGAATGTCAGCAAAGCTTAGATGTGTTAAAGGAAAAGATGGTCACTGTGTCAATCCTAGTCTTCCTAGATTGGAAGAAGGAATTTCATGTGCATGTGGACGCGTCATGTATTGCACTCGGGGCAGTACTGACATAGGTTGGTGAGGGAGATTTAGATCACCCTATAGCATTTGCGAGTAGGAAGTTGTCTAAAGCTAAGAAGAATTATTCAATGACAGAGTGTGAAGGTTTGGCTATGGTGTACGTGCTCCAGAAGTTTAGACACTACTTGCTAGGCGGACACTTTAAGATGTATATAGACCATTATGCATTGAAGTACTTGGTTAAAAAGCCTGTTTTGGGGGGGGAGATATATAGATGGCTATTGTTGTTTTAGGAATATGATTTCGAAGTTATTGTGAAGCCAGGACGATTGAATGCCAGACCAGATCATCTGTCACACATTGAAACAAGAGAGGAGCCTAATAATTTGGAGGAAGGACTGCTTGACACGTAGCTCGTTGTAGTGTGTGTCGCAGACAATCACTTTGCAGATATCATACACTTCTTGATGATGGGGATGACTCTAGAAGGGTATACTATTCAACAAAAGAAGGAGCTGGTGGTGTGCGCGGCATAATTTTCTGTCATTGCAGGGAATTTATATAAAATGGGCTCAAATGAAATACTATGACGTTAAGTGCCTGAGTTTGAAACAAGCAGAATCCTTACTGAGGCTCATGAAGGATTTGCGGAAGGACATCATGTAAGAAAAGAAACAATGCAGAAGATTTTACGTGGTGGGTTGTGGTGGCCAATGCTTCATAAAAATTCCAAGGCTTATTGTAAGGCATGTGATGCATGTTAGAGGATGGATAGGCCATTGCGGAGGGATGAGCTACCTCTGAATCCGTAGCCGTGATAACAACCATTTGAGAAGTGGGTGATTGATTTTTTAGGATCAATTCAACCTCTAGGAAAGAAGATAGGTGCGTGGTACATCATCATCGTGATTGAGTATTTAACCAGATGGGTGGAGGCACAACCTGTGAAGGACTGTACCATGGCAACAACAACATATTTCATCTTTGAGTATGTACTGACAAGGTTTGGTTGCTCGAATATTTTGATGAGCGATCATGGTACGCATTTCCTTAATGAGATGATCAGCGCGTTGATGGAGGAATTCCAAGTTTATCACCAAAAGAGTACGCCATATCACTCATAGGCTAATGGGACGGTTGAAGCATTTAATAAGATATCAGAGAACGCATTGACAAAGGTTTGCAATGCATAAAGAAATGACTGGGATGTGTACGTACCCATGGTGCTATGGGCTTATAGGACGACTTGCAAAAATCTGACTGGACAAATGCCTTTCAAGTTGGTTTATGGCGTAGAATTTGTGATGCCAATGGAGTAAATTGTACCTAGTCTGCACATCACAGAATTCATAGGAATGGTGGATCACAGAGCCCTGGAAGAGAGGCTCGCACAACTGACAGAGCTAGAAGAGGATAGATTTTTGGTTGGATTCCATCAGCAAGTTCAAAAGGAGCGCGAAAAGGCATGACACGATCGGCACATCAAACTGCGCACCTTCAAGGTAAATGATTTAGTATTATTATATGACAACAAGTTTGATAAATTTCCAGGAAAATTTCAGATGCATTGGCTGGGGCCCTATGTCATCAAGGAGATTATCGATGGTGGAGCAGTTCAGTTGGTGAAGTTGAATGGAGAGCCATTTCCAGGGAAGGTAAATGGCAACCGATTGAAGCCATACACCGGGGATCTGGCCAGATGAATATATGGTGGAAGCACAGTCTTAGCACTCCAGGCAGCTGAAAGGAGGTGCGGGACTATAAACTACACTACCCGGGTTGTAGAGCTACGCAAATGGGGGACTGCACGGAAAGAAGGAATGTCACAATATCAACAGAAGTGCGAAGGGAGCTACGCTATTGAAGGAGAGACCACGTAGGGCAGCCAAAAAGTGACTGTTATGGTCACTGTTCATGATTTGACAATGAGAAAATGGCTAAGTGGAGCGTGGGGGTGGAATTTAAGAGTGAGATCTTTGAAAATAAGCTGCCAATCTAGCATCTATGATTGGATTTTGGGGGGGAACGGTCGGATTCAAATTCGAATCTGCCTATAAATTACAAATGTTCTCCCAAAGAAAACACTTTGCAGTCTCAGAATTAAGATGTTGAGCTATAGGCACGCATGAACCTTGAGAATTTCGAGGCTTTGGTGGCCAATTCAGTATTTGACAAGTTTCCTAAAGTAACTAAGGAGCTTCTTACTAGCCTCATGTCAGTGCCTGTGGAAACGGTAAGTGTTGGAGGATCAATGGCCTCTAAGGGACAGGCCCATGAGGTTGCAAGTGTAGAGGTGCCCACAGAAGTGCCAAAATCACCGAGGTCACCCAGGCTGAGGCCTATGCTGACCAGGTAGGGTCCTAAGACAAATAAGGACAAGAA
This sequence comes from Pinus tabuliformis, assembly GCA_031772625.1. Lineage (NCBI taxonomy): Eukaryota > Viridiplantae > Streptophyta > Pinopsida > Pinales > Pinaceae > Pinus > Pinus tabuliformis. The sequence goes on from CM062811.1 coordinate 264,710,289, forward strand.
AAAAGCGACACATCCAGTGCAGGAGTCATCAAGAAAGCACCAAAATAAAGAGAAGCCTACTGCGCAGGAGAAAGGCAAGGTAGTAGACCTAGAATCTAGTAAGTGCATGGAAGAAACTGGTATGGGCACAGAGGATATAAATATTGAGGGGGTAGACCCTATTTCCAAGTACGAGAATACATTCCTCCATGCTAAGGAAAGGTGAAGGTCCCAAAGGACCCAGATGAGGGAAAATTATTACTTGACACACTGTTGCTTCCAGACAAGATCACATTTGAAGGTCCATGCTTGGCATGCATGCCACATCTGAAGTTAGAGGATTGGGACTTGGTGGATACTGAGCGGTTCCCCCACTTGGCGACTAATTCATTTATGACTCGTGTCTTCTATAAATATTCTGGCGTAACTGCGCTGGAGCTGAGGCAGTGGATTAAAGGGGTGGTCAAGGCAGGATTGTTGAACCTATTATGGGTGCTGCATTACAACCGTGTTGCCCATCACTTTGATAATGATCAAACATTTGTTGTGCTTGGTGCACGATGGGTGCCTATGGTTAGGAGAACCAATACTGATCACCGATATGCTGATCCATAGGATCACATTACTACCACACTTAGGGATGAATCCAACCAAGGCATTTGGTGGAAAGACAGGCGAGCGCGACCTCGTTGAGAGAATGAATGACAGGTTTAATCTTTTCAAGAAACCGCGCGGCTACTCAATTTCCAACGTAACCGACCCCACGGTTAAGGTAGCCACCCAGATCCTGGCTGGAAAAATAATGAGGAAGTGTCACATAGACGAATTGCCGGCACTAGTTGTGTCATTAGTGGCCCAGCGTGTGGAGGGCATACAATTCAATTGGGTGCACTACCTCTACAATGAGTTCCTTGCAAACTGTAGAGAATCACAAGACCAGAGTAAGACCTTCGATTATGCATGGCTTCTACTACCAATCGTACTGGTCACCTGGGAATTACCTTTAGGACAATCAGTTTCCTCTTATCGCATCAGATTTTCCAGAAGAAGTGAAGTTTGCTTCGCTCTGGGCCATAAAGGACCCTGAAGCAAGCATCCGTGCCACGATAAACCACAATCCACGACTATCACAAACTGTCCTTGAGCAGTTGCAGGCTACATGGAGTTCAAAGTGGACTTCCATTGTGTCTCCATGTGGGCACGAAAGGACCCTGAGCAGAAGTGGAATGATCTCCCATACCTTGCGACAAATAATGCAATTGCAGTGGTCCTTGAGGGTTGGCCAGTAGAGTGACGCACAACCTCAGATTTGTTAGCTGGGTCCAGTAAGTCCAAAGGAAAGCAGACGAAGGAAGAAGCCTGGTTAAAGATGAAGTAGTTAGCTAACATGAGGAAAACGGAGGCTGAGGAAAAATATAGAGAAGAGCGCGGTGCAAAGGAGTAGGCTACAGAGAACGAAGATGAGGAAGAGTGTGACTCTAACAGAAGTCAGAAGTCTCCTTCACCACAGAAGGAGGAAGAAGAACAACAATTAGGATAGGGTGGTGTAGACCCAGAGACTACTCCATTCCAAGTTAAGCGCACTAGGGAGTAGGAAACAAAAGAGCCGCAGAAGAAGTCCAAGGCCAGTAAATCATTGCTCGACCCGATCACTTTGACAGAAGATGATTTGAATGACATCGAGGGCATAGTAAGGGATGTGACTGCAAAATTGTTACAAAAATTTGAGCAACAGAAAAAAACGGTTTGGTTTCCATTCAGATGGGTCTGTGCGAGCTACAGATCCAGGTTACTCAATTGCAGACCGGTGTAGGGTAGGGTAGTGCAAGATCGACTAGTTTGGTGTCATGAACCTCAAAAGAAGTGGAGATGTTTTGCTCTACAGATCCTTGGGCCGTCGCGCTTCCAGATGGAGCTTTGACTATAGAAGTGAAATCTAACAGGGCCACTATCAGTGCTCCCAAGGAGCTTGGGTTGAACTTGGCTACACTTGCAAGTGAAGCCCTTCACACCCTGCAAGACGGTATGATCGTGGAACTTCGAGCCCGAGAGTTGTGCACGCTGAATGTGATCAACAAAAAAAAGGTTAACAATGCCCAGATGTTTGTAGAGAAGACTTCCATGATTGATCTCCTTAAGAATATTTAAGAGAATAATGAGTGCACCACAGCCATGGTAGCTAAAGCATGCAGAATCGTTCCAGAGCTGCATATCCCAGAAGATGCACCAGTCGACGCCAGAAGTCAAAAGCTCGTTGCAGGTGTTCGTGATGCAAAGACAAAGCTGGCTAAGGTTCAGTTTGAGATGAACCTTAAAATTACAAAGCTTGAGTTGAAGGCTCAACCTTCGACTTCACCATAGGTCAAAGAGTAGCGCGAGGCCACTATCAAGGATGTAGTTGCAATAGTAGATGCCACAGTGAAGGATTGCATTGTGCTCTTCGAGTAGTCACTTGAAGTAGTTACCAGTATGCAGGAAGATCCCAACCTGCAGAGATTAGAGACCGAGGTGAGGGAATTGTAGCAGAGGTACGATGAGGTTAGAGCGACGGCACGCACTGTCGCCATCACACAGAGGTTAGAAAAGTTGTAGGAAGTAAAGGCACTGAAGGAATAGGTGAACGCAACATAGCGCAGGCTGAAGGCCAGATTGGGGCCTTGGCTAGATGAAGCCTATGTGCTCATGACCACCATTGAAGGAAAGATGGCAAACCTATAGGTAATACAGTAGCAAATCAAGGTAGATAGCACAGGATCAGCAATGGAGTAGCTGGTGGAGTAGGTCAAGCAGGGGGCGCATAGTGTGCTGTCGAAGTTGCAGTGCTAAAAGTGGAGTGAGAGGCCTTTGTGACAAGATCTACATGCTAGCAGGGTGACTCAGGGGCGAGTCACCATATTGTTGTTGGGGGCTTGTTGGGAATGGGTCCCCTAGAGACATTTTTGGGTTTAAAAGCCCAAGTTTTGGGGCAAAAATCCCAAGTTTTTGTATAAGAAATGTAAAGTCTAAATTTTGTGGCCGCAGAGTGTGAAGATGTAAAGAGTAAACAAGGGCTTCTGCCCTTATTTTATGTAACTTGTGTCGGCTTTAAGAGATCCACCCATGGTCCGTGGACCATTGGATTGTATAAAAATGGAAGTCTTAGAAGATTCTAGGGAAGTTCAGTCTTGATATTTTTGGAGTCATTGATGAATGTAATGGGTTTATAAGAGCTATGAGCGAAGAGACTTAGTGTAGGAAAGAGGCTTTGCAGCTGTGTGCAGAGAGGCCTAGGGTAGAAGTCACAACTGAGTGTGCAAACCCATGCAACTATGTGTGCATGGCGGTTAGAGTATGTAAAGAAGATCTGAAGCATAAATAAAGAGAATTATTCTAGAATTATCTGTGTATGATCTATTTTACTTCTGTTATAAATGCATATGATTATGTTATGATGTAGACTGGGTTTATGTTTTAATGTTGTACTGATGCGCAAATCCATATGCTTTGCTTTGTTATATGAACTCAAGTAAGAATAAATGTTTATACGAAGATCCTCTTAATGCATGTTGAAGTTATTAGATACTTGAACTAATCTAGATAATTACGTAAGTAAGGGTAGTTATAGAAGTGCATAAGTGTATAATCCACCTATCTAGGGTATGCGAGGGACAGTCATAGACCTTCGTGGAGATCTAGAGGACGACTAAGACAAGTGCATTGATAAACCATAAAAAGATTATCGACCTGCGTGAAAGAAGGGCTAGGGTATAAAACGATATCACTACCATCTTTGGGTGCGGAATCTTGGTTCCTGCATCCCCCCATACTACTTCGGTGAGACTTCAGTCCTCACTCTGTGGATTGATGTTGAAGGGCCAGTAGTGTAGGGATTTTCTTGGCTAATTAACATTGAACCTAGGTTAGGGCTCGTCAAGCCAACAAATTCCTAACTCTCTCTCCCATCATATAAATTCGTCCTCTCCCATTCCCAAATGGTTGGTCTATGTCTATTTGCACCCTTATGTTAAGATTGTTCCTAGAGGCTATTCATTAGACTTGGAGAAGGAGTGCTTGCAGATTTCTTGGTTTGGACTTGGATTACCACTCAAGGAGAACCTTTCAACATCAAGGCTTTGGTTTTAAGATTCCCTTTATTTCCTAATAATATATAACAGCTGTTTCATCTTACCAAAATATATATGTTCATGTATTATTTAACTTGACATTCCTTAATCAGTTAAGTAGGTTGTTATTGGATTTTCTATTGGTTTTGGCATGATTTGTTGTCTCTAGATCACTTGTGCATGTACATAAACACTGAGAGAAACAGGAACAAGCTCATGACACAAGCTGTTCAGGGTCCCCAAGAAAGGAAATCAGAATAGCATCAGAATGAGGCAGGCCATCTCTTTCATTCTTAGTTTCAATTGTAACCTAGGAAGATGTCTAGTTGATTGTCACTTCAGTTTCTAGACCCACTCATTGGGCTAGAGGGATCGTCTCCTTCCACAGAGAGGATTAACCTTGTCAAAAATCGTACTTGACCTAAGGAGAATGTCTATCCATGATTCTATCACATAAACACTCCAGACCATTCTCCCTAGTCCCGATCAACTTGACCTAGGGAGAATGGATGTCCTTAATGATGCAATTGCATCACTTCCTCTTTCTGAGAGAGACGTGCTTAATGACTCCAAGCTTATCCTTGAAGTATACAGACTTCATCCTTGGATAGAGGAATTTCCAAAAATTTTCTTGACTGTAGAATAATACTATAGCCATACTGCTTCCTTCTGTACCATGTCTTGGTACTAGATGTCATTGTTCTTTGACCTGTCATCATGGTTGTCACCCGCACTTGATCAAACAATTCTACAAGTAGATTGAGAAGCCATACTACTTCTTAACTCGCTAATCAAGCTGAAATATATTCAACCTCTACAGTATTGGGTGTGACATATGTCTTCTTCTTGCTCATCCAAGAAATCATAATGGAGCCCAAATTGAAGCAACATCTTGATGAACTCTTGTTGTTTTCCTCACTCTCTTCAAAATATGAATTTGTGTGTCCATGGAGCTATACTTCATTGTTTGAGACATATCTCAAACCATAAGTGGTTGTTCCATAACATATTTTACCATGTGGGCACTTAAATACATGTTGATTTTCATGCCTTGGATCAATCATAAGATGATCGTTCACTTTATAGTTACCCTAACTCAATGCTTTTTCTAAAACAAATCATGTTGTGGAAATCTTGGCTACTTCCTCTGTCACTCTGTCATTGTAGCTTCCTAGTCACTATTCATATCAATTATCTAACATATTAATCTCAATGGCATCCCATAATCTCAAAAATATCTGAGGGATCTCAATAGTATGCTTCTTTTTATCAAGGTGGTAATGCATCAAATCTAGGTCCTTCATCTTGATGTTAGAGGTCAACTCCATATAAAGCTAAAATAAGGTTTCCTAAGGAAGCCTTGATTGCCCTTGTTAGAAACAAATCATATATGATCAACCTTGATCCATCAATCCAAGTTTGAGATACATTCTTCTATTTACAATAAAGAGACTCCTTCATGATCCTCAAAGCCTTGAGGTGGTCCCATGTACACTTGTTCCTCAATTTATTCGTGGAGAAAAATGGTATCTACATCCATCTGATGTAATTCCATAACAGAAGCAACAATAATTACAATATAAGTCTACCTTTCAACTAGAGAAAATGTCTTTTCACGATCCTCTCCGTCTTTCTGGGAGAACCTTCTACTCTTAAGTCTCACTTTGTACTTGTCTATGTTGCCATTTGTTTCATGCTATATCTTATATATCCATTTGAAATTCATCACTAACTTCCTCTTGGTACAATTCACGTATGCTTCAAACTTTCTGATCTACCTTCTCCCTCTGAGCTCAGATCTCATCTAGTACAATATCTATCAACATATATCACTGATTATGGGAGAGTCTTGTCACAAGATTTGCTTCATTCTTCCACTACTTACATCTACTTCTAGGGCCTTGGAAACCTTCACTATGTGCTTGCAATCCTCATTATGAGGCTATGGATGAAAAATTATAACCAAGTAAAAGATACAAAGATAAGAGGTTGACTAACAGTAAAACAATAAAATTAATAATTAAGGAGGAGATATATAAGTTATATTTTGAGGATCAAATCCCTCTTGATCCTTTTCTTTTTTGCGAAGAATCCCATCTACAAACTTATCATCTTTTTCCTCGTCATCAACCATTTTTCTTTCCTTTCCTTCCTTGCATGAGATAGGGTTTCTCTATTTAGTGGAATCATCATCTTTCAATACATTAGGGTTTTTTTCCACAAACCTTAGGTTTTTCATATCTTCCATGAAGGTATCATAACACAACTATTGTGGCTCTTCTTTTCAACTCCTTTCTTGAAGCAAATCACACTGATCAAAACTATGCCATATACTGTAAGGTCATCCAATTAGTCATGTGCTAATGCAGATGGGACAAATATTCCAAACCATAAGAATGTGTCATGTGGTCCCATGCTTCTATATACGTGATGCATTGTTACCAGTTAATCAATGAATGCTTCATTTTCTTCTTTGTTGACTAGGATCATGTTAATAAAATATATTTCAATGGTTTCCTCAAAAATCTTTGATCAGGTGCTCATGTCCTAAGTGTCGTAAAATGCTCAAAATTTAAAGTGCTTAGAACTGGTTCAAAGTTGAATGACTAGAAAGTGCTCGTCTTCCCAATTCCGGCGCCGCAAATGGTTCGAAAAACGGTCGCCGTATGAGTAAGTTATGGCAAAAAGAAGAATTTGTCCACAACATTAGAAATTTTAATTTTTCAAAAAAAAATTAAAAAAGGAATATTCCGCCTGCACGAAATCTGAGGCAACCACCCAAACATTAAATGTAACTACAGTTTAGTTGGCGGAATTTTGGCAGGAGCGCCAAATTTGGCGGACCCGCCATAATTGGCGGAGCTATCTGGAGTTAACTAAAGTTAGCTGGAGTTTTTCTAGGAAAAAACTAGAGAAACTTTAAATGGCCATAACGTTGGCTAGGAAAGTCGGTTTTGGACGAGTTGGAGTGGAACCGCCGCGTAGTAATTGTATGGAACCCAATGTACGTGATGAGCCGTCAACATGCCCCTTCCTTTCTTTTTATTTTGGGTATTTTCGACCTTCTGAAGCCATTGGTGCAGGTCTTATAGCCATCTGAGGTCATTTGCAGAGGTGTTGGAGCCATGAAAGTTCTAGGAGCCACGAGGGCCCAGTTTTGTGAAGACTGTATTGGGTTGCAGGTATCCATTGGAGGTGATCCAATAGTCAATCCTGAAGGATTCAAGTGTTTTGAATCCATTTTTTCCATCTATTTCACCTGTAGATGCTTCTATTTAGCTGTAATTTCAATTTGAGCATTTAATAAAAACAAGGACAAGCCCGGTTGGGAGCTTTGGACCCAGCAGACGTAGCCCTGGAGGGGGTGAACTGCTTTATCAACTTATTTTGCATTTGTGGTTGATTTATTTTGCAGATCAAATTCATTTTAATGTGTTAAACAGTAAAAGGAAATAACTCTGCTATGCTTAAATGGGTCATGAACAGCTGAAAATTTCATGTGTTTTCTTTCTACAAGACATGGAAATCTTTTAAACATGTTTAATTCTGAATTGAATACCTTGCAAAAAAATTTCAAGTAGTTTCAAATTCAGATCAAGTTGGTATCAGAGCTCAGGGTTTTTGTGCAAAGATCTTCTAACTGTCTTGCAAAGTATTGATGCTTATGAGATTGAAACTCAAAAGAGGGGAAGGACAGTTGACTAGAGAACGAGAGAATCCTCAGTCAAGGAAGGCCAGAGAGCCATCACCTCCACCTTCAATTTCACCCTCAAGAGTCTCAGCAGAAGCTTGAAGGATGTCTAAACATGAAGGAGAAATTCCTACAGAGACAGATCCAAGAGAAGAAGAAAGAGTCTTTAGAAAGACTTTCTTAGACCTCACTGAAATGGTGAGGATATTGTACCAAGAAAGAAATGAGAAATTGGCTGGAGAAGGGTCCAAACACCCACATGAAGGAGAGGGCTCTTCAGGAGGTAAGAAGGATGATGATCATTCCAAGAAAGGACATGGAGGAAATGGTGATCCACCACCCCCATCTTCACCTTCTTCCTCTTCATCCTCGTCTTCTTCTGTTCATAAGCATAGATCCTCTGGAAAAAGTCCTTTTTTGAAGCTTGATGTAAAATTCAAATTACCTATGTTTAATGGTGAAGTGAATGCAGAAAAGCTTGACAACTGGATTAGGGAGTTGGAAGTTTACTTGAGGATCCAAAATATGCATGATGATGCCACAAAGATTCAGTTGGCTTCTTTGAGAATGGATGGAGCAGCATTGGTCTGGTGGGAGGCCAAGACTAAAGAGGAGATCAAGAAATTTGGTAAGGTTACCTTAACATGGCCTGAATTTCTGTTAGCCATTAAAAAATAGTTTTATCCTCTTGCTCACATGCAGAAGGCCATTATGAATTGGAAAAATTTCAGACAACTTAAGGGTCAGAGTGTCCAAGACTACACCCAAGAATTCAGGAGAAGAGCTCTCTTGTTAGGGGTAGATTTGCAGACCCAGGAAACCTTGCTGAAATACATTGGTGGCTTGCATAACTACCTTAGACACACCATCTTGATGTTTAATCCTACTAGCCTGGACGAGGTTTGTGTCCAAGCTACCCATTTAGAGGCAAGGGGAAAAAACACATTTGAAGAGGGTAGAAACAAGCCCCCCAAGGGGAAAAACAAAGAGAAAACCTCCAAGGGAAAGGGAAAAAAGAATGCATCTGTCAAACAGGAGAGTGAGAAAGTGATCTGTAAACACTATTCTAAACCAGGTCATGAGGAGAAAAACTGTTGGAAATTATATCTTGAAAAAAGACCTCAATTTAACAAATCCAAAGGGAAACAAAAAACTGCTGCTACTACATTTACACCACAAGATTTAGGGGAAGATTCAGGTGATGAAACCAAAATTGCAGCCATGGGTTTGAAAAACTTGAAGGGAAAAGAAATTGAAACTCAAGCCAGCACTAGTACCTCAAACTGCCATGTACAAGCTCCTAATGAGGAAGAAAGAATTGAACTGTTTCATGTGAGGGTGATTTCAAAACATACTAAAATTGACACACTTTTTGATAGTGGGTCACAAGCAAACCTTATATCAGAGGACTTGGTCAAGCAGCTTAAACTTGAGACCGTTCCACATCTGAAGCCATATCCACTTGGATGGATTTACAAGGATGCAAATTTACAAGTTTCAAGAAAGTGCACATTGCGCTTTGCAATTACTGCACATTTTATTGACACAATTGAACTTGATGTGGTACCTTTTGATATAGCAGGAATTGTTTTGGGAAGTCCTTACTTGTTTGACAGGAAAGCTATTTTTCATCGCCATGAAAACAAATATCATCTGCTCAAAGATGGCAAGGAGTTCATTGTTAGAGCTCATCGCAAGAAGACAAATATAGCGATGGTGAATGCAGGACAGGTAAAAAGGCTGGTCAATTCAAGTAAGAATTTTGTTCTTCTTATGATTAAGCCCAAGGTTGATGTGAATCATGAGTCATTTGACAATTGTGATCCAAAACTTAAATCAGATCTGTATGATGTAGTTGATGCATATCATGAGATGTTTCAGGAGCCAACATGTTTGCCTCCTAAGAGGGAGATTCAGCATGAAATCCATTTGCATCTAGATTGTCCTCTTCCAAACATAGGCATGTACCGCATGTCTATTATGGAGAATGCTGAAATAAAGAAGCAAATCAAGGACTTGTTGGACAAGGGTTTCATAAGGCCAAGTACTTCGCCATGTGGGTCACCGATTGTATTGATTCCAAAGAAAGATGGCACTTGGCATATGTGTGTTGATTTCAGGGCCTTGAACAAGATAACGGTAAAGAATCGTTACCCACTCCCAAGGATAGATGATTTGCTAGACCAGCTGAAAGATGCTCGATATTTCACTAAGCTAGACTTGCGCAGTGGATATCATCAAGTAAGAATTGAAGAAAGTGACATTTGGAAGACAGCCTTTAAAACCAAACAAGGACTCTTTGAGTGGCTTGTGATGCCGTTTGGTTTGTGCAATGCACCTGCAACTTTCATGCGGGTAATGGATGATGTCTTGCATCCTTTTCTTGATGATTTCATTATTGTCTACTTAGATGACATCTTAATTTTCAGCAAGTCTAGAGAAGATCATGTCATGCATGTTAGGAAAGTACTTGATGTTTTGAAGAAGAATCAGTTATTTCTTAAAATGTCAAAATGTGAATTTGGAAAGACTTCTTTGGTTTATTTGGGACACATAGTAGGAGGAGGTGCTTTGAGAATTGATCCTGCTAAGATTGAGGCTATTGTGAAGTGGCCTACTCCCAAATCCATAACAGAGGTAAGAATTTTTTTGGGTGCAGCTCAATATTGGAGGAAGTTTATCTCTAACTTCTCTTCTATAGCAGCTCCTATGCATGCAGTGATAAGTGTGAAGCATGCTTTCCAATGGGGAGGCAAGCAGCAAAAAGCTTTCGAATCTTTGAAAGAGAAGATTAGTTCAGCTCCAGTCCTTGCATTACCGGATTTGAGACAGCCATTTGAGATACAAACTGATGCTAGTGATTATGCTATGGGTGCAGTTCTTCTACAGCATGGTAAGCCTATTGCTTTTCATTCTGAAACTTTTAATGGTGCTATTGTAAATTATCCTACATATTGTAAGGAGTTGTATGCATTGGTACAAAGCATCAAAAAGTGGAAACACTACTTGATGGGCAAAGAAACTGTTATACATACCGACCATCAGCCCTTACAGTACTTGCAATCACAAAGCAAGTTACAACAGTCACGACACTTCAGATGGATGGGCTTCTTGCAACAGTTCCATTTGGTAATAAGGTATAAGAAAGGTACTTTGAATAAGGTTGCTGATATGCTTTCAAGGCCTATTATTGGTGTTGTTACTTTACTTAAGAATGATTCCATTGTACATGATAGTTACATAGAACAATATGCATCTGATGATGACTTTAAATATGTGTATGCTAACTTGAGTAAAGGAAATCATGTAGAGGAAAATGACTATCACATGCATAACAATTTGCTATTTCATTTGGGCAAGTTGTGTATACCACAGGGGGAGAGGATAAATGTCATAAGAGAAGCTCATTCTTCTCTTATTGCTGGCCATTTTGGTGTGAGCAAAACAGTTGCACATCTACAGAGGTATTACTATTGGCCTCGCATGGTAGATTCTGTTTCAAGGTTCATAAGAGGTTGTTCATTATGTGCTACAAGCAAGCCTAGAAACAGGAAGCTTGGTTTGTATACTCCTTTGCCGGTACCTTCTAGACCATGGGAGAGCATCTCTATGGATTTTGTAGGAGGTTTGCCAAAATCTCGAAAGCAGCATGATTATTTATATGTAGTAGTTGATCGTTTCAGCAAAATGTGTATACTTATGCCTTGTAAGAAAACTATAACTGCTGAACAAACTGCTGAATTATTTTTTCATCATGTATGGATTCACTTTGGTTTGCCTACTTCCATTATTAGTGACAGGGATTCCAGATTTGTGGGGAATTTTTGGTCCAACCTATGGGAGATGATGGACACAAAGTTCAAGAAAAGTACTGCTTTCCATCCGCAAACAGATGGACAAATCGAAGTTGTGAACAAAACCATTGTGCACCTCTTGAGAGGTTATTGCAGCAAGCATCCCAAGCTTTGGGATGAACATTTGCACTACATATAGCATGCTTACAATCGTGCCAAACACTCTTCCACAAACACCTCACTGTTTGAAGCTTGTTTTGGTTACTTGCCAAAATCACCTCTTGATATCATTCTTGAGGAAGATGTCACCATTGAAGGACATAGTGACATTGACAAAGCTCGTTCATTCATTGAAAGAATTCAGCAAATACATCAGCAAATTCAAGAACAGCTTGAGAAGAGTCAAGGCAAGTACAAGGAAAGACACGACAAGCATAGAGTCGATCACAAGTTTCAAGAAGGAGATGAGGTATGGCTGTACATTAGTAAGGAAAGGATTCAAGGAGAAGGTAAAAAGCTGAAGCCTATTCGTTATGGTCCATTCAAAATCCTCAAGAAGGTTGGAAATAATGCTTTTCAATTAGATTTGCCTTCCTACATGCAAATGTATTCTGTTGTCAATGTGGAGAACTTACATTTGTATGAACCTCCTTTGATTGCTGATCATGAAAATGCTGTTCATCTGCCATCTATAGAAGATTTCTCGCCAGAATTCTTAGATGAGCTGAAAGAAGATACAATCCTTGACAGAAGGACACACACTTCAAGGAGGGGCAGTGTAGATTTTGTTCGGGTTGGTTTCAAAGGCAGCAAACCAAACAAGGCAAAGTGGATGGAGGTGGACAGAGTGAGGGAGCTGTACCCTCACCTCTTTAACAGGTAGTTGAAGGCTTTTGGGGTCCAAAAGCTTCCTAATGGGGAGGCGTGATCAGGTGCTCATGTCCTAAGTGTCGTAAAATGCTCAAAATTTAAAGTTCTTAGAACTAGTTCAAATTTGAATGACTGGAAATTTCTCGTCTTCCCGATTCCGGCGCCATAAACGGTTCAAAAAACGGTCGCCGTATGAGGAAGTTATGGCAAAAAGAAGAATTTGTCCACAACATTAGAAATTTTAATTTTTCAAAAAAAAATTAAAAAAGGAATATTCCGCCTGCACGAAATCCGAGGCAACCACACAAACATTAAATGTAACTACAGTTAAGTTGGCGGAATTTTTGCAGGAGCGCCAAATTTGGCAGACCCGCCATAATTGGCGGAGCTATCTGGAGTTAACTAAAGTTAGCTGGAGTTTTTCTAGGAAAAAACTGGAGAAACTTTAAATGGCCATAACTTTGTCTAGGAAAGTCGGTTTTGGACGAATTTTTTTTTTTTTTTTTTGGTATTTTTGACCTTATGAAGCCATTGGTGTAGGTCTTACAGTGATCTGAGGTCATTTTCAGAGGTTTTGGAGCCGTGAAAGTTCTAGGAGCCACGAGGGCCCAGTTTTGTGAACACTGTATTGGGTTGCAGGTATCCATTGGAGGTGATCCAATAGTCAATCCTGAAGGATTCAAGTGTTATGAATCCATTTTTTCCATCTATTTCACCTGTAGATGCTTCTATTCAGCTATAGTTTCAATTTTATCATTTAATAAAACCAAGGACAAGCCCGGTTGGGAGCTTTGGACCCAGCAGACGTAGCCCTGGAGGGGGTGAACTGCTTTATCAACTTCTTTTGCATTTGTGGTTGATTTATTTTGCAGATCAAATTCGTTTTAATGTGTTAAATAGTAAAATGAAATAACTCTGCTATGCTTAAATGGGTCATGAACAGCTAAAAATTTCATGTGTTTTCTTTCTGCAAGACATGGAAATCTTTTAAACATGTTTAATTCTGAATTGAATACCTTGCAAACAAATTTCAAGTAGTTTCAAATTCAGATCAATCTTTTAGGAGAACTTACTTTCACCAATCGAGGTATTAAAATAATCTTCGAAAGGTACTTCATAGTTATTGAAGATACTTTAACCATTATTAATAAAAAAAATCATTGTTCTGTAGAACAACTAACATACTTCATATGAATAGTCCTTTAAGCTTGTTCAAACATGCCTGAACATGATCTTTTGTCTAGGTCCTAAATATTGAATCAATTATGCATATTTCTTAATGATATGAGACCCTTCAAAAATCATATCTTGAGGTCATATTCCAAAACATTACATCATTCTTGGAATCACATTATACAATATCAAATAGAGGCCTTGATAGCTTAGAATATTTAGGTATCCTTTTTTATGGGAGAGCATCAAGAAGTCCTTGCATCAATTTTCATCACAATTAGGCATAACAATCCATTCATATTGTTTTTGTAAACCAATCAAAATATTTGATTCCCTACTGATATTCTTGCTCTACAATGGTTCACAGTTCACTAGCTTATTAGTGTAGTAAGATTAATCACCACGCACACCGTTCGCTTGATTCAGTAACACATTCATACTACTCCTTGAGCTTGACAATAAATCACCATGTACTAATTTAAGTGTTATCCATTGCACTGACAGATTCAATATTCACTATGATTCATCATGTCAACTTATAACATGCTTGTTTCCATTACTCTTGTTACATATCTTACCACCATCATTTAGAATTAATATTATTTGCTCAAATTATTCATGAAATTGATTACATAATGCATGCTATTTATTGGATCTAACTTACAACCACATCATCTTACTTCTCCAAAGATCAAATTTTGTGTTTTTATTGCACTCAATTCATTTCCCTCATGTGTTTGTTGGCCATTGAAAAATCACCACACAAGCCATCACTCATCTCCTTTGTAATCTTAATAAGATTCAAGAAAACATATATACATGCCTCGCTATACACTTGAGACTTCCCCACCTTTTATCTTACCATACTGAGGTTTTTCGGTCCCTTGAACTAGGGATAAGATCATTTGTGCTGAACCAAGTAGCTTATCCTTCTCAAAATGATTGTAATAGAAGAAAAAAATTTCCTTTACGATCTTAGCTTCAGATATGAAAAGATTCCTTTTCCTTAAATTAAATAGACCCATAGAATGTGTATACTGTATTTCAATTGAGATCATTGTCATGGTTATGTTATTGCACACACACACTTGGTGTAGCCTATGCTACTTAAGGTAAATCGAAATACCATGTTCATCACCTACAATATATTGCAAGGTATTACAACCATAGTTTCACATATATATTCAATGAATTAAACTTCACTCTCATTAACGTTAAGATTGATGAAGCCTTTTGTTGGGTGCACAAGGATCACTTTAAACCTGAGGATTTTTTACCTCTCTTGTTAATGTATTGAGAGATTTCGATCTTCATGAGGACAAATTTGAGGTTTTTCGACCTTCTACAATTGGGGTTTCTAAGCCTCCTCAGATTTTGAGGCTTATTCCTATGATTATGTGGCCTATTCCTGAGGCCTTTCCAGCCGTGACCCTAAGGCTTTGGCCTTCTTGCAAAAACATATAAACTTGTCTAGAACAAACCCTTGCTTCTTCAAGTTAGCCTTCTTTCAATCATAGACAATGTTTGGGCTAGGGCTATATGGGTTTTCTTTCATCTAACCTATCTCTAATACCATGTTGATTTTTCAAGGATCTCCTAATATGATAATTACCTCTTATAATTTCTTATATTAATAATTTTTTCATTCACATTCATCATAAATAAATTACACAAAAGATCTCAACATTAGAAACAAAATTCTAGTAGGATCATCAAGATACATCCATACAAGAGACACAAGAATTTTACCCTTGGAAAATCCACATGGTGGAAAAAATCAACAAACTTTTCCTTAGATAAATTATATAATTCAACATCGATACATCTAAATATTCTAGTCAAATATAAGGTCAACCTGACAAACAATATCACTATGGAAAAACTTGGTCAAAATTCCCTTATGAGAAGTCATGATGATGCCCAATTAAATTGGCCTAGAGTGATTTTGCTAGGCTAAAATTCAACCGCCATAAATTTCCTAGAAACTCAACCTTGCTATTGCCCAAAAAAGGTCATACCTTCTACCTAGAAAAACTCTCAGAAATTCACACATGTAAAGTTAAACAAGAGAGAGAGAGAGAATGTCTGATATATCTTCTTCCTTCTTCTTTGTCATTCCTGTCTTCTTCTTCATTTGGATGCCAGAAAATGTCTTTTATCTTTTTTGATCCAAATTGCCTAAGAGATGGAAGTCAAATGAAATATATATAGTGATTACGGCTGGACGAATGGGTGTCTCTTTGCCTAGTGCTAACTTGACTTGAAGGAGGGCCAACTTGACTTTATTTGGAGCCAAAAATTCACATTTGAAAATTCATTTTTTTCTCCTTTTCAAACTGACATGAATAACATGTCTTATATTTGTTATTACATATACATCAAGGGATAAAAGATTAATTATGAATACCGATCATAGCTATAAAAATTCAATAGATTCTTGTGCTTGACCTTAACTCTCTAACATTATAAACACCTGGCTATGTAATTCACCACATCTCTCTTTCGCCCCAGCTAAACATACTTTTTTTTAACTATCGCAATAATCTTATGATATCCTGTGTGTCGTACATAAGGCACCCCATGCATGTCCTTTAGAATCAATTCTTTCACTTCCTGCACATTTGACATGTATATATGGCTTTATAAAGAATAAATCCACCTTTTCTAATATCATAAACCAAATATTTTGGTTTCTTATCTTCTTGTTGCAAGCTATTCTTTATATTCGAGTATTTCTGATCCAAATTACTGGCTCCTAAAATACTAGTCAATATATTTGTCTTACATACACTTACTGTTGAGACATGCATCAGGTGCACTTGTTGGCTAAGAGAATTCACCACCTTATTTTCCTTTCCTTTAATATATTTGATCTCAAATTCATACTCAGATAAGAACTCCAATCAACTATTTTTTCGAGAATTCAAATTCGACTGTTTAAACAAATGTTGCAAATTATAGTGATTTGTCACTATAAATCAAATCTTCAACCCATGAGATAGTGTCTCCACATCTTAACAGAATGAATAATTCTACCAGTTCTAAATCATGTGCAGTGTAATTATTTTCACGTTCCTTCAACTTTGTGTATTCGTAACATACTACATATCCATTCTACATAAGTTCTCCCCCCAAACCTTCTTTACACGCATTGGTGCATACAAGGATATCTTCATTCAGTTTTGTGATTTTCAACATCGGAGCACTTGTCAACAAAACCTTTAATTTCTTCAAGGCCTCTTCACATTCAAGTGTCCATTCAAACTTGATACCCTCCTTCTGAAATGAAGTGATAAGGTAAGAAATCCTGGAAAATCCCCCAATGAACCTCCTATAATAGACATCTAAGCCCATAAAAGACCTGAATTATGAAACATTTTTTGGTGCTGGCCATTCTTCGATGCCCCAAATCTTTTCTAGGTCCACCGCTATAACATCTTCCAAAATAATATGGCCCAAATAATGGATTTTCTTTTGATAAAAAGATCATTTACTAATTTCAACATATAAATGATGCTCCCTGAGCACTTGAAAATCTAACCTCAGATGTTTCTCATGCTTCTCCTCTATCTTGGAATACACCTAAATATCATCTAGAAAAAAATATAACAAACTTATCCAGATATTCCTGAAAAACATTATTCATTAAACACGGAAAAACACCCACTGCGTTGGTTAATCTGAAAGGCACCACCACGAAATCATAATGTATGTAACAAGTTCAGAAAGTTATCTCACTAAAATCTTCTTCCTTAATCCATAATTGGTGGTATCTTGACCACAAATTAATCTTAGAAAATACCTTAGCTCCTCAAATTTGATTAAATATATCATCTATCCTTGGACATGAATATTTATTTTTAATAGTAATTTTGTTTAGTTTCCACAAAACTGCAAGGTTCCATCCTTCTTCTTAACAAACAATACTGGGGCACCCTACAGTGACACACTTGGTTTTATGTACCCATTCTTTATTAACTCTTCTAATGGCATATGTAACTCCCTGAGTTATGGAGTATCATATTATACTGTGTTTTAGATATTGGAGCGGCTCCAAGTACTAGATCGATAAAAAAATCGATATCCCTCTTTGGAGATAATTTTGGAATCTCCACAAATACATCAACACGCTCCTTCATTATAGGGTAATCTTTCAAATTAACATGTTGATTCCTATTGGGTTCATCCAAATGAACTACCAAAATATGGCATCCTCTATGGAAATGATTTCGTAACTACAAAGTCGATATCTCCCTTGATAGATACTAGTTTAGGAACTCCCTGGACCTGATTCAACTGACCCTCATCATCAATATAGGAAAAATACTTGATATAGGATTCCATAACCACATGGTTATTTTCCATCCAATCCATGCAAATCTAATAGTCATATGATGCCAAAGAGATTATATTCAAATTAACCCTAGTATTCAACCCCTTCATATTAACTACACATTGATTCACTAATTCAAAAACTTTACTTTTTTGTCCAATAGCCAATTGTACCAACCGTGCCCTATGATGCTTATATTTCTTAAAATTAATATTTTATACCAATTTCATATCAATGTAACTATGACTAGACCTTGAGTTAATCAAAATGGAAATAGGCTGATTATTTAACTTACCTTCAACTCTGATCATATGTGCGTGGTGCTTTGCCTAATTGTTATCTAATGCAGCATAAATCCAAGGCATGCTTCGACCACACCTCTACTGTATCAACTTACTATATAATATGAATAATATTTTGACTTCCATCCTTGTGAGGGCATTCCTAGTACCTATGGGTTCCTTCACAATCCCAACACTCCAAAGGTTGTAACTGGGACTTCCTTTTCTAGACATTACTTCCTTTGGACTCATAAAAAACTATCTGCTACTTTCATTGTGACCTGTCTCTAAAAAGTGGTGGTTGAAGCCCATCTTCCTTTTCTCCATGAAGTTCTTATTCATATTATCCCAAGCCTTCTATAAAAAGGATTTATTCCTATTCTACTCATATAATTCTTCATCCTTTCTAATGGCCTCATCTAGAGTCTTAGGCTCATCGTACTTCAACTTGTTTGCATAAAATTAAGGTAATCCACCAATATACCATGGATTTTGACTTTCTTTGTTATATTGTAGCAATAAAATGCTTCATTTGACTTGTGCCTTAGTCAAATGGAGGAATTCGAATTTCCACTTCAGTAGTATGAGTTGGCAAGTAGTTAGCAGAAGTGACATGGCCAAATCGCTCAGTTAAGTCAGTCAATTCAATTTTGTGGGCAACAAGTAGAGTTGTGCATGAGTTTATTGCTAAGATCTAGCTATCTAGTGGAGTTATATTTACTGAAACTCAGTTATCTGATCTCTAGACTATAATAGAGTTAGTATGAGTTCATTTGAATAGTTGTAATTGTTGTTAACTCATTGATTTCTCAATTAACTAGTCAATTTATTTAAAATATCCCTAGTCATGCATGCAATTCGAATTGCCTAGTGGAGTGGAGGAGAAAAGATATATTGTAATCATTATTGTATACTTTTGAGTGTATATATTTTGCAATGAGTAGATGAGTTATTTCTCTTAGGATTTGTGCAAGGAAATAAGAGCTTCCATGTTTTTTTAGGGGAAGGTTGTTGAGATTGCAACAAGATGATGGAGCTTAGTGAAAAGAGTCACCTTCACTAAGTGGGCCCGTAGGCAAATTATGGCGCAAGTTCTATTTTTGATCACAGTGTGGATGATCACAGTGTGAGTGATCACAATGTGAGTGATCACAATGTGGGTGACCAAAGTGTGGGTGATCAAAGTCTATTTTTAGACTGGCTGTCAAAAATAGAAAAGTCGAATATTATTGTCTCATAATAATATTTGGACTATAAACTTGATCTTATTCTCTTGGAGCACTTCAGTTTGAACTACATATGTGGCTCATACAGCTGTCAGAAGGAAGTATGCTTTTCTTATGAGTCAGTTGAGTTGTTGCATGCATGACTTCAGTTAGAACTCAATCAGTTGAGCTTGGTGGAGTTGATTGTGGAGTTGATGGAGTTGTGTTCAGTTTGACTTGGTTAAACTAGTTGTAGTTAGTCTAACTGCAGATAGACTAATGATGAGTTGTTAAACTAATTATTAACTCATAATACAACTATAGGATACATCAGTTAACTCAGTTGCATGTCAGTGCATGTTCAGTTCAGCAGGGACAGGTGTTAGAGAATTAGATTGCTATCAGTTGTGACTATAGTTGTGCATCAAATCTTGCACAATCAAAGGATTGAGTATGCCAATGAGTTTGCTCATGTATTTGCCTAGTTTGTAGCTTCTTCTAATGTCTTACACATTGTGAGTGATTCTTTGGAGGTGAAATACGAGTTTGGTAGACCATTCTCATTCATTCTTGAGCAAGTATTGAGCAGTGGAGGCAGGCAAGCAATGGAATAGATTTGGAGATCAGATCTTAGCTGTATTGTGTGTAACAGGTGGAGCTGGTACTGGATTTCTTGTGATAAGCATTGTACTTTGTAATGTTACATGGTCTCAATCATTAATATACAGATAGTGTGGGGTTTTTAGCAAGATGCTTTCCCCGGGTTACATACTGTGTTAATGTGTGAATGCTCTTGATGTTTTATTGTTATTGATGCTGCTATATTGATGATCAACGTAGAGGAGCTTATGTATTGTGTATGTATTCCGCAATAGTACATGATTAGGATAATCTCTGTTGAATATGTGTTAAATTATTCAAAATTTCTACATGGTATCAAAGCGAGCTAGATAATTGTAGAAAAATTTCTACATGGTATTGGAGCTGTTGATCATCAGATCTACTATTCAGGAAGTGTTTACATTCTATTTCTTCAGGCAGAGTCTGTAATCGGGCCAGGTAGCCTCTGGATTCATCCTTCCTTTTGAAGGTGAGATATCTGGTGAATGCCCATACAGTCAATCTCTGTACGAAAAATATTGTGTTCTCACGAATTTTAAATCGGAAGCAGTTGAGTTTGAGCTGGTGGAAATCGAATTTGCAGCAGTGTCGTTGAAAATGTCTTTCAACGGATTGCAAATGTTATTCCAAAGCAAGAGCGACCTGGCGCTCAAGGATAAACTCAACAACAATAAGTATGAGAATGGATCTTCATCAAAGGTATCTGATGAAGAGAATTGCGCTTTGGCTGCCAAAGCAAAGAAGGGGAAGAACAAGAAAGCTTCTCATTCCGGTGCGAAGGGCAAGAAGCAGGACATGTCCAAGGTGAAGTGTTTTCACTGTCACCAGCATGGACACTATGCCACTAATTGTCCGCAGAAGAAGAAGAACAAGCAGGCTGCTAGATCTTCAGCAGGAGAGGCTCTAGCCTCACAGTTTGAGCTTGATTTTTCATTGATCACATGCTTGGTTTCAAGTGTGATGGGATCAGTGTGGTTCTTGGACAGTGGTGCGTCTTTTCACATGAAGGGAGATAGAGATTTTTTCTCTGATCTGGAGGACAAAGATCTTGGAGTGCACATCGAGATGGGCCCGTAGGAAAATTATGGCGCAAGTTCTATTTTTTATCACAGTGTGGATGATCACAGTGTGGAGCTTAGTGAAAAGAGTCGCCTTCACTAAGTGGGCCCGTAGGCAAATTATGGCGCAAGTTCTATTTTTGATCACAGTGTGGATGATCACAGTGTGAGTGATCACAATGTGAGTGATCACAATGTGGGTGACCAAAGTGTGGGTGACCAAAGTGTGGGTGATCAAAGTCTATTTTTAGACTGGCTGTCAAAAATAGAAAAGTCAAATATTATTGTCTCATAATAATATTTGGACTATAAACTTGATCTTATTCTCTTGGAGCACTTCAGTTTGAGCTACATATGTGGCTCATGCAGCTGTCAGAAGGAAGTATGCTTTTCTTATGAGTCAGTTGAGTTGTTGCATGCATGACTTCAGTTAGAACTCAATCAGTTGAGTTTGGTGGAGTTGATTGTGGAGTTGATGGAGTTGTGTTCAGTTTGACTTGGTTAAACTAGTTGTAGTTAGTCTAACTGCCGATAGACTAATGATGAGTTGTTAAACTAATTATTAACTCATAATACAACTATAGGATACATCAGTTAACTCAGTTGCATGTCAGTGCATGTTCAGTTCAGCAGGGACAGGTGTTAGAGAATTAGATTGCTATCAGTTGTGACTATAGTTGTGCATCAGATCTTGCACAATCAAAGGATTGAGTATGCCAATGAGTTTGCTCATGTATTTTCCTAGTTTGTAGCTTCTGCTCATGTCTTACACATTGTGAGTGATTATTTGGAGGTGAAATACGAGTTTGGTAGACCATTCTCATTCATTCTTGAGCAAGTATTGAGCAGTGGAGGTAGGCAAGCAATGGAATAGATTTGGAGATCAGATCTTAGCTGTATTGTGTGTAACAGGTGGAGCTGGTACTGGATTGCTTGTGATAAGCATTGTACTTTGTAATGTTACATGGTCTCAATCATTAATATACAGATAGTGTGGGGTTTTTAGCGAGATGCTTTCCCCGGGTTACATACTGTGTTAATGTGTGAATGCTCTTGATGTTTTATTGTTATTGATGCTGCTATATTGATGATCAACGTAGAGGAGCTTATGTATTGTGTATGTATTCCGCAATAGTACATGATCAGGATAATCTCTGTTGAATATGTGTTAAATTATTCAAAATTTCTACATGGTATCAAAGCGAGCTAGATAATTGTAGAAAAATTTCTACATGGTATTGGAGCTGTTGATCATCAGATCTACTATTCAGGAAGTGTTTACATTCTATTTCTTCAGGCAGAGTCTGTAATCGGGCCAGGTAGCCTCTGGATTCATCCTTCCTTTTGAAGGTGAGATATCCGGTGAATGCCCATACAGTCAATCTCTGTACGAGAAATATTGTGTTCTCACGAATTTTAGATCGGAAGCAGTTGAGTTTGAGCTGGTGGAAATCGAATTTGCAGCAGTGTCGTTGAAAATGTCTTTCAACGGATTGCAAATGTTATTCCAAAGCAAGAGCAACCTAGCGCTCAAGGATAAACTCAACAACAATAAGTATGAGAATGGATCTTCATCAAAGGTATCTGATGAAGAGAATTGCGCTTTGGCTGCCAAAACAAAGAAGGGGAAGAACAAGAAAGCTTCTCATTCCGGTGCAAAAGGCAAGAAGCAGGACATGTCCAAGGTGAAGTGTTTTAACTGTCACCAGCATGGACACTATGCCACTAATTGTCCGCAGAAGAAGAAGAACAAGCAGGCTACTAGATCTTCAGCAGGAGAGGCTCTAGCCTCACAGTTTGAGCTTGATTTTTCATTGATCACATGCTTGGTTTCAAGTGTGATGGGATCAGTGTGGTTCTTGGACAATGGTGCGTCTTTTCACATGACGGGAGATAGAGATTTTTTCTCTGATCTGGAGGACAAAGATCTTGGAGTGCACATCGAGATGGGCGATGATGGTAGATACAGTGCGACCAGTATCGGTACCATTTCCTTTGAGAGGGGGTCTGGTAAACCCTTCGTATTGAAGCAAGTCATGCATGTTCCAGGATTGACGAAGAATCTCATATCAATGGCGATGTTAGAAGACAAGGGGTATGATGTTGTTTTCAGCGAGGGAAAGGCTTTCCTACGCAGCAAGACAACTGGTGAGACCCGGAAGATAGGGGTTCGAGTGAGGAACCTTTATCAGTTGCATGTAGATGGATGCGCAACAATGGCAGGCAAGGTAGAAGGATTGGTGAGCCGGGATGATGGCGAGTTGTGGCACAGGAGATTGGGTCACCTTCACCATGGAGCCTTGAAGATACTACAGTAGATCACTACAGGGCTTCCTAAAGGCACACTTGCGCAGTCAGATCAGTGCAAGGGGTGTACTTTGGGGAAGTTTGTGAAAGCCACCTTTCACGAGAAGGATAGTCGCGCCACGATGATCCTTGAGAGAATTCACACAGACATGTGTGGACCTTTCTCAGTTGCTTCGACAGCAAAACACAGGTATTATGTGATTTTTGTTGATGATTTCTCTCGTAAGTGCTGGATCTTCTTCGTGCAGAAGAAGAGCGAGACATATTCAAAGTTCTGTGAATTCAAAGCACTGGTCGAGAAGGAGTCGGGGAAGAAGGTGAAGGCTCTTAGGAGCGATAATGGTGGTGAATACATCTCGGACAAGTTCAAGGATTTCTGCAAGGCAGAAGGGATTCGTAGAGAGCTCATAGCTCCCCATAACCCACAGTAGAACAGGGTAGCTGAGCGGAAGAACAGAACGATTGTGGGTGTTGCACGGGCAATGTTGCATGATCAGGGCCTACCCCTTCACTTGTGGGCGGAAGCATGCAATACAATAGTTTATGTGCAGAACCGTTGTCCTCATAGGATACTTGGCATGAGTACACCTGAGGAGACTTATTCTGGTAAGAAGCCTGATCTTTCTCATTTGAGGATTTTTGGTGCTAACGTTTACATGCATGTGACGAAGGATGCCAGGAAGAAGTTGGAGCCGACCGCAAAGGTTGGGATATTTGTGGGGTACACTGATACACCCCACAACTATCGTGTGTATTTGCCAGACAATGGTAAAACTGTTGTGTGACGGGATATAAAATTTCAGGAGGAGAAAGCCATGAAGTGTTCGCTTGAGAGGGAGCTACACTTGCATGCAGATGAGGAGCTATTAGTTCCTAAGGATGAGCTTCAGGACGTGGATCAGCCACAGGACGAGGCTCATGGAGTGGAAGAGACCACTCATGCAGCGCCAACCATCAGAGGATGAAAGCGCTTGACAGAAGCTGAGCGACTGGCTCAAGATGCAAAGAAAGTTGTAGGACCACCTATAGCCCAACGCAGGCAGAGACAGTCACCTGATCGGTACACTGGATACATGGCTCTGATGAGCAAGTGTGTTGTGACTGAGCCATCCTCTTTCGAGGAAGCTGTGGAGGATCCCGCATGGGTAGACGCCATGGTGGAAGAGTATGATTCAATTGTCAGAAACAGTGCATGGGAGGTTGTTCCTAGACCGGAAGGGAAATCAGTGGTGGGTTTGAGATGGATCTACAAGGTCAAGCAGGCACCTGACGGGAGTGTGGAGAAGTACAAGGCAAGATTTGTTGCCCGAGGCTTTTCACAGATAGAGGGGATCGATTATGAGGAGACCTTTGCACCTGTCACAAGGTATTCTTCCATACAGACGATTCTTGCTCTCTCAGCATAGATGGGATGGCACATTCATCAGATGGATGTGAAGACTACGTTCCTCAATGGAGTCATTGAGGAGAAGGTGTACATTGAGCAACCCGAAGGCTTTGAGGTCTTCAGCAGCGAGTCGCATGTGTGCAGGCTCAAGAGAGCGTTGTATGGGTTGAAGCAAGCACCACGTGCTTGGTACACACGGATAGACAACTATTTCACAGGACTTGGATTCTCCAAGAGCGAGGCGTATCCTAACCTATACCAGATAGTGGTGGAGGGTAAGTTGCTTATCATTGTACTGTATGTTGATGATTTGATTCTAACGGGTGATGAGCTGTTGATACTGTCATGCAAGAAGGATCTTGCTACAGAGTTTGAGATGAAGGACTTGGGCCTCCTTCGCTATTTCCTAGGATTGGAAATATGGCAGCACAGTGGTGGACTGTTTGTTTCTCAGGGCAAGTATGCTCGGGAGATACTGGAGAAGTTCAACATGCATGACTGCAAGCCTGTTGATACTCCTCTTTCTAGAGGTTGGAGGAAGGAGGATGCCATTTCGGGAGAAGAAGTGGATGCCACTGTTTATCGACAGTTGGTGGGGTCGCTGATGTATTTGGTCAATACATGACCTGATATATGCTATGTAGTTAACCAGCTTTCACAAGCTATGGTTAAGCCCACCAAGCTCTTTTGGAAGGCGGGAAAGCATGTATTGCTCTACTTGAGAGGCACATCAGGATATGGTTTGTGGTACAGACAGGAGGATGAGGTGAAGCTATGTGGCTCCACGGATGCAGATTAGGCAGGGAGCCCAACGGACAGAAAGAGCACATCAGGAGGGGTCTTCAGTATTGGATCGACAGCAGTTTCTTGGTATAGCAGGAAGCAGAGATCCGTGGCACTCAGTTCAGCGGAGGCCGATTATATGGCAGCAAGTTTGGTTGCATGCGAGGCTATATGGATGAGGAAGATCCTGGTTGGTTTGTTCGGTTCTCATTTGGATCCTACTGTGATTTACTGTGATAACCAAAGTTGTATTAAACTCTCAGCTAATCCTGTATTTCATGATAGATCTAAGCATATTGACATCAGGTACCATCATATCAGAGATTGTGTGTAGCGGAGGATCATGTTGCTTTCATACATTCCAACGGAGGATCAGGATGCTGATATTCTGATGAAGGCTCTCACCAGGAGCAAATTCGAGTACCATCGAGGCAGGATAGGGGTTGCTGATAATCCATATCTTGTCGAGAGGGAGTGTTGAGATTGCAACAAGATGATGGAGCTTAGTGAAAAGAGTCGCCTTCACTAAGTGGGCCCACAGGCAAATTATGGCGCAAGTTCTATTTTTTATCACAGTGTGGATGATCACAGTGTGAGTGATCACAGTGTGAGTGATCACAATGTGGGTGACCAAAGTGTGGGTGACTACAGTGTGCGTGATCAAAGTCTATTTTTAGACTGGCTGTCAAAAATAGAAAAGTCAAATATTATTGTCTCATAATAATATTTGGACTATAAACTTGATCTTATTCTCTTGGAGCACTTCAGTTTGAGCTACAGATGTGGCTCATGCAGCTATTAGAAGGAATTGCGCTTTTCTTATGAGTCAGTTGAGTTGTTGCATGCATGACTTTAGTTAGAACTCAATCAGTTGAGTTTGGTGGAGTTGATTGTGGAGTTGATGGAGTTGTGTTCAGTTTGACTTGGTTAAACTAGTTGTAGTTAGTCTAACTGCAGATAGACTAATGATGAGTTTTTAAAGTAATTATTAACTCATAATACAACTATAGGATACATCAGTTAACTCAGTTGCATGTCAGTGCATGTTCAGTTCAGCAGGGACAGGTGTTAGAGAATCAGATCGCTATCAGTTGTGACTATAGTTGTGCATCAGATCTTGCACAATCAAAGGATTGAGTATGCCAATGAGTTTGCTCATGTATTTGCCCAGTTTGTAGCTTCTGCTCACGTCTTACACATTGTGAGTGATTATTTGGAGGTGAAATACGAGTTTGGTAGACCATTCTCATTCATTCTTGAGCAGGGATTGAGCAGTGGAGGCAGGCAAGCAGTGGAATAGATTTGGAGATCAGACCTTAGTTGTATTGTGTGTAACAGGTGGAGCTGGTACTGGATTGCTTGTGATAAGCATTGTACTTTGTAATGTTACATGGTCTCAATCATTAATATACAGATAGTGTGGGGTTTTTAGCGAGATGCTTTCCCCGGGTTACATACTGTGTTAATGTGTGAATGCTCTTGATGTTTTATTGTTATTGATGCTGCTATATTGATGATCAACGTAGAGGAGCTTATGTATTGTGTATGTATTCCGCAATAGTACATTATCAGGATAATCTCTATTGAATATGTGTTAAATTATTCAAAATTTCTACATATTGCACAAGGAAATAGGAGGAAGCAGGAGGCCTATTTTGTCTAAGTATTGGGCAGAGTAGACTCAGGAGGAGGAGATCAAAATTTTAGTGCAGGTTGAGCTTCAAGGATTGAACGTGTCATTGTAATAGATAATTGTTCTCATATGATTTAATACAAATAGAGGAGGGGTTTTTCCTAGTTGGCTTCCCTATTAAAAAACCGTGTTCGTTGTGACTGGATGATTGCATGTGTTTCTATTGTCAATTTTCCTTCTGCAAAATTTAGTAGAAGAAACTTGTGCCTATTGATTTCAATATGATTTCATTAGTAGCTAAAAATTTCACGTTATTTCTAAATGGTATCATAGATATTGAAAAATAAATATAAACTAAGTACCTGATCATCTCTCAAAGAAATTTTGAATAACAGATTTGTGGTGCAGGTATTTATTTAGTGCAGGAACAATGCCTTTTAATAGATTAAAGCTTGAGTATGCATTGGAGGGAACTTCAAATTTATGTGCTTGGAAATATAGGATGGAATTTATGATGGATGACAATGGAGTATTGGAGTACACACAAATTGATATTCCAAAACCACCAACATCAGATGCACAAAAATTGGCTGAGTGGAAGAAAGATAATACAAAATCCAGGAGGATTATCTTGGAGGGAGTGAGATATCATGTGGTCTCAATTTTTCATGGCAAGAAGATGTCGTATGCAATGTGGAAAACTATCACAAACCTATTCCAAAGTAGCAGTGATGCCAGGAAGCTGACATTGAGATATAAGCTCAACAATAATCGAATGGGTAAAAATGAAATTGTTGTTCAATACTTATCTAGATTCACTCAGGTGAGATATGAACTTGGAGGAGTAGGAAATATTTTTCCATTATCTGAAATTGTGAGCTTATCACTCTTTTTTCTTCCAAATTCTTAGCACAAATATAAGGATTCAGTTAGTGCAAGAGAAAGTATCCCATATTCACTGACACTTTGGTATGACTTGGTACAAGAGGAAATTAGAAGAAACACGAGAGATGGTGTCACATCTAGAAATGATGAGGAAAAAATTCCTTTAATATACTGAGGAAAGAAGGCCAAAGGCAAGAAGGTCGAAGACAAGGCATAATCTAGTGAGAACCATGGCAAGAACAAATACCTCAGTAAAATTAAATTCTTTCACTGCCATGAGTATGGACAATATGCAACCAATTTTCCACACAAGAAATCAAGTAAGAAGCCTATAGCAGGAGCAGGAGGAGATGCTCTCACATCAGAATTCGAGTTGGATTTCACCCTCATCATATGCATGGATTGTACTATATGAGTGTTGGGTAGCAGAAGCCCTGCGTAATGGTCATGGGGCACAAAGCCCGAAATTTTGGGTAAAGATAGGGTAAAGACTCTGCAGGATGCACAAAGCACGAGTGATAATAGGTTGAGTCAAAGGGTAGTTCACCCAAAAATAATGTAAAGAAATGTAAATGAGTCAACCCACCCATGGATCGATGTCCATGGAAATGTATAAATATAGTGAGGCTCTATGGGTAGCTTAGTTTTTGGTATGTAATCTTGGATCTAATATGTAATGGGTTTTTGGAGAAGGATAGTTTTGAAGCATCTGTAAGTCTGAGACAAGGGTTTGGGTAGTGGATAGAGGCTCTGTAGCTGTGTGCACAGAGGCCTGGAAAGCGTCCACAACTGTGTGTGAGGACCCCTGTAGCTGAGTGCGCAGGGTGAATCTAGATGTATTGGTGATAGAGTGGAAATAAATATAAGTTGCTTCTGTAATTTTGTGTTAAATCTCAATTATCGCGGATCTGGCTTTTTGTATGGTTAAAATAATTGTTTGATCTATGCGCATATGCATATGTTATGAATGTATGTGAATCTGAGTTTATTCTAAGTGCATGAAATAGTTAAATCTGATAAATGTTTTCTTAAAGGCCCTGCTAAGTGGATCTGATTTATAATACCTCAACAAGTAATTAATATTACGAATTAACCCAAATCCGGATCTATGCAGAAGCAAAGCAGCGTGAGGCTGCGACACGGTGTGCGAACCCCCCAAGACCACATTTAGACATCCCAAGGGTCCAGAAACTTGGTTCTAGCACCCTCCCCTGCTACCTCGGGTGAGACATCAGTCTGCACTTCGCGGATTGTTGCCGAAAGGACCGATAGCTGCGAGATTTGTTTGGCTAAGTAATTCTTCTGAACCTGGGTCAGGCCCATATAAGCCAACAAATGGTTCCATTGCCAGGACTGGGATCTGCCTAAGGGGTGTCTGATGTTGGGACGCTGGAACACTACAAAGAAAGAGATTGAAGAGTGGTGGGATTTGAAACTCCATGAGTTCGCAACTCAGGAAAATAGAAACCCACGAATATCAGGGGAAGATTGGTTGGACCACTATATATACACAGATATTCATGAGGTCTTCTTCGTGACATTTTCGGTAGAGCTGTATGACTGAATCGCAAGGTTAGCTGACAGCATGGGAAGGTGCAGATTGGACAATCCTATTGTGTGGACTTCAGAACTAGTGCGCAAGCTAGAAGCCATCGAAGATAAAATCGCGTGCGCAGTAGATTATTGGCTAGATCAGGTAATAGGAGGATTTATCATTGAGTTCGCGATAGATACAACTGTGAGCTATAGTGAAGCAGAAAGGTGATTTCCTCAAGGACCTCGGGGTAGGTATATCAAATCATTGAATACTTGGATTAAGATGTTGTTGTGTGAAAGACAGATTATGCGCATTTATTAATTTCTAGAGTAATGCGGAGTGGAAAAGGTTACTGTGGAATGGGAGGGGTAGGAAATAGTCCTTTGGCTTCTATTTCACGGGAAAGTGAGGAAGAGCTTGCAAGTTTCTCACCAAGAAGTGCAGTCTGGTTGATCAGGGAATGCTTCCCATGATACCACCTCTGTCCATGCCACCACCCACTTCACCTACATCAAATCCATCCACTTCAACACCAACCCCACCTCCAACCCCACCACCACCAAAAGTCGGGCCGGCGAGCGCAATCCATCTGCCAACATTTAAGGTGTAGGAAATGAGGAACCGAGCTGGTTCTGGTTTGTGATAAAGTTTATATGGGATGCTCAGGGCCTCACAGATGATAACATCAAGAAGGCTACCTTAGTTAGTGCGCTATAGGACTGCGCCTTGACCTAGAACATGAAATATTCAAGTGATCATCCAAATGAAGGAATAGTAGCAATCCAAGAGGTGTTAAACAAGGAATTTGGGCGACCAAAGTCAGAAGCATAGTTGGTTATTGGGTTCAAGGAAATTGTGATGTTGCCTGGTGACACCCCATGTGATTTGGGTTAGAGGTTGAAAAGCACCATCTGCGAGGCCAACATGACGCTGTCAGATGTGTAGCACTGCGCTTGGTTTGTCGCATCATTAACACCATATCTAAGATCGTCTCTATTGCACCAAGAGATCTCAACCCAAGCTAAAGCACTGGAGGCAGCAATGCGGCTGCACAAAACCCCAATACAGGATCCAGGGTTGGGAGTACAACAAATCCAAGTGCAAATAAAAAAGTTATGTTTAGAGATGTGAATCTTGAAACAGGAAAGGCGCCTAGGGCAGAGGTATGGGAAGAAGTGTGGTGTATCAAATGTAAGGGACAAGGCCACGATAAGGACCATTGTCTGATCTTCGCGAACTATGTGGTAGGAGGGGGACCAATAGTGCTGCGACCATAGGTATAGGCTGGGCCAAGCATAGTGCTCACACTCTGGTGCAAAATCTATCAGGTGGGAGGAAAGCATGCCACGGACAATTGTCACCTATTGCCAAACTTAAGACAACCCCCTCCTCAACAGTTGTTTTCTAACTTCTACAGAACGGTGGGCCACGATCAAAGAAATTGATGTAGTTACGAGATGTTGATGGATCGAATACCTGCTTATAGGATGCAAACGGAGGCATGTGGGCAAGATCCCACTACATTACTCTCGCAGGGAGGGTGCCACGGACACAGATGGGTATGCGGGGGAATGGGACCTAGACGGGGACGAGGACAATTAATTTTCTATAATTGTGGAGGGCCGGGGCATTATGTACGGCATTGCATGAACCTAACCAGAGCCTGTTGTCCTTACTGTTACCAATTTGACCACGAAGCAGTCGATTTCCCCACGTTGATTGCTCAGATGCGGGAAAAGGGGGTGCTTCTAGCTAACCCCACTCAGAACGTCCAAATGATGAACACTGAACCCTGCGCGGAGGATCTTAACGTAAATATGATGCTCCAAAGTGGTGCCACCACCAAAGACAATAAGGGGAAGTAGCCATAGGCAGATGCTTGGGTTTGTAAAGCCCCCTCGAAAGAACCATACTTTGACTTGGATTGTTCAAAGGAAACCTTTATGGAAGCCAAGAAGAACTTCGTGGAAGATTCTATGTCAGAAAGTAAGGATCAATTCGGATCAGAGAAGGATACTTCTATGCTAACCACCTTCTTGGAAACTTGCATGAACATACTCAGGGATGCTAAAGTAGTAAAGGGGGTTCAAGAATTGATAACTTGACGTGCAGGAGCAGACGAACTACAAATGGTCTAAAAATTAAGCAAACATGCTTTGCACATTGGGTAGGAAATGCGATTGACTATCTAGATCGGAGACTATGAGATGGACCAAGTCATTTAGATTTGGGTCCGATGCGAATGTCCTACCAAAGCAGTCTTGGGAACGCATGGGTAGTCCTCCACTACAATGGTCGCCGATTCAATTATGGATGGCTAACCAACAAAAGATTCTGCCCATGGTAAGACTGCATAGGGTTACAGTAGACATCAATGGCACCGCACCCAAACTGATTTTGAAGTCATAGAAATTGTGGATGATAGTAACCCATATCCTGCACTGTTAAGGATAGATTGGGTAATAGATATGAATGGAGTCATCAACCTTAAGAAATGAAAAATGATATTCAAAAAGAAATCTCTCTGCATAGTGGTCCTTTTGGATCCAGTGGAAGGGGTGCGATATACCGAGCCCATGTGCGATGAAGACAATGATGGCGAGTTAGACTGTATCAACTAGATTACAGTGCAAGATCACGATAGGGTAAATCCAACAGTAGATGGTAGAATCTCATGGGACCGTGATAGTTCTTGCACGTCGAACTTAGATGAAGAGATTGAACAATGGAAGAATCGACTGCATGAAGTAACCACACTCAATTATAATAGGATGGTGGCAATAGGGGCAAAGGAATAGCTGGAGGTATCCGCGAAAGCACCCCATGCAACTATTGCTTAAGAAAAGGGCGTAGCTCCGAAGATGAGAAGGAAAGGGCATAGATGTTGAAGGCAGGCGCACACATGGCTGGAAGAGTGAAGAAAAGTAAGCATTACTCGCTAGCATAGGCTATAGGTGTATGAGGTCCGGACATCAAACTAGCTTAGAATTAGTAGTCCAAAGCTAGCCCAACAGACCTGTGCACCAGTAGCAGACGCCAAGGTTAGCAAGGGCTCAGGGAAGTTGCGGATACCATGGGTTCACTGAGCTTGTAATAGATGACAGAAGGAAGCTCAAAAAATATAGAGTAGTCGCAGCCTTCGCAACATAAATAAACTCTGGTTACAACCAAGGAAGAAAAGTGCGCTACGAAGGGATGGATTCAACAAAGTAGCCCAGGAACGAGTTGCGACGCTGCTATCATGGCTGTGCCAGCACTCACGGAAGAACATAACCCCCCAACTGGCCACCTAAATGCTTGAGAGGTGCTAGCAGCCCAAGATAGCAAGGAAGTTCCAAACTCACACCAATATTGTAAGCACCTAACTAGTAATAGAAACTATAGTCTCAGCATCTCGAGCAGTTGAAAGAAGACATGGGACTATAAACCAGACTGCGGAAAATTGTTGCTGCAAAAGGATTCTTTGCCAAGTCAGGCAGTCCACAAGATCATAGTTGTGCCCCAAGGATGGTGCTACCACGGGGAAAAGTCAAAATATGACCGTTAGCAACATTGGTCCTGACAAGAAGGTAAAATTATGTCAGAGAGAAGAGGGTGGCGGGACATTAAGATGAAAGTTCCGGATGAGATACGCAAAGAACTGCTGACTCGACGTCACTAATAAATTGAAAATAGAGGGAAGGGATTTTTTCAAATCTCATAGTTTGTGGCTGGCATAGGACTTTTAGCGCTTTGAACCAGTAAAAAGCAGTGAGTACATGGCTACCAGGAACCCCATGAGTACCATGGCAAGAACTCGAGCACGGGTCGCAAAGGAAATGCAACTAAATTAGGAAGAGCACGAGGACGTGACTTAGGTTCCTGAAGTTCCTAAGTCCCCATGTACCCCGCGACCCAAGAAGAACAAGCAGACAGTAGGAACAGTCCGGGCCTCACCAAGATTCAACAAATGCTCAACAGTTGAGAAAGGCAAAGCAGTCACCACCGAACCCGCTGAGGAGGATGACGATCTGCAAGCCATGATTGATCAGATTAACACATAGGTGGAGGAAGAAGAAGATACGTTCCAAATTCCATCGTTACCCCCATATCTTTCTCCATGGACTGAGACAACCAAGATGCTGAAAGACGTGGACGCTGTAAAGACTATGCTCCAGAGCCTACTTCTTCTGGACGACATAAGGTTCGAATGGTTGCTAATGGGGCACGTTCCAAGCATCAAATTCGAAGATTGGGACCTGGAAGATAGTGACAAGTTCCCCGAATTGGCCGAAGACAAGTTATTTCCATAGAAGTGGTTACTAGGTGAGGAGAAGGCAGGACTACTAAAGCTTACGTGGATACCTCACTATCACCACACGACCATCAACATATTTGTGATCCGACACCTGCTATGTCTCATACATGATGGATACCTCTAGTTGGAAGAGTTGATCTTGATCACAGTTGACCTAATCCACCAGATTACACACCTACCACTTAAAGGGAATAACCTTGCAGACATAGCAGGAACCAGTAGCGAGGGAGGCCTTGCTGAAACAATGAAGGTGAAATACCATCTAGATAAAGGAAAGTGGGGGTATGTCACAGAATGCATCAATGACTGTGTGGTACGAGTCACCACTCAGCTACTAGCCAGTAAACTCATGAGGAAATGTTGTGCGAATGAGGTGCCAGCCCCTGTCATTACATTGGTACGACAATGCACCGAAGGGGTTCAGTTCAATTGGGCACAGTTTTAATGTGACGAATTTCTGACCAATTGTCAAGAAGAACAAGACAAAGGTAAGACATTTCATTATCAATCCTTTTAATTACTGGTGAATTATTGTAGGAGAGCTAGTTTCCTAGCCTTGAGGATAGTCTACTCGAAGTTGTGCTGTATATTTCACTCTGGGCTACAAAGGATGCAGCAAGGGTTTCCACGATCCAGGCATTTTGGACCTCCATGGAAGAAAAGATATAGACACGGATTGATCGAAGACCACACATGTCCCCCATGATCTACAATAATTTTCAAAGCACGATCGAGTTCAAAGCAAACATGCATCACTTGTATATCCGTGCGTGAAAGGATCCAAAGCTATCATGGGTCACATTTCCGTTCATTGCAACAGATGATGCCATTTACGCAGTATTAGTAGCATGGCCTCTAGAATGGCGTGCCATGGATAAGGTCATTCTTGACAGGCTGGTAGCACAAAAACAGAAGAAGGAATGCCAGTAGTGGGTCACTCAACTAGCAGAAAAGACACGTTAGGACCAACAAGCCGTTTTGCAGCAGGAGGCTACCATGAGCCCGACAATAGAAGGGAACTGGGGAATGGACAACAGGACCTGGACAGCCACCTCAAGTGGTCATGTGCCAAGGAATTATTGATTGAAAAACGTCCAAAATAGCGAAGTCTCTGGAAAAATAATTCATGGCCAATAGCCAACCAGCAAGCAATGTTCCCACCAGCGCATTGCCCAAACTAATCACCAAACAAACAACGGTGTTTGGGGAGATCAGAGTGTAGATGCAGGCATTACAAGAGCGACCCCCAGGCTGGGTCCACAGCGAGCCCGCCGCTGAGCCATGCCACACACCCTACCATTGCCAACAAGTGTTGTCCTAGCCGCAGCCGTAGCCAAAGAATGTAGTTGGGAATTAAATCTAGTCACCTTGTCTAGAGAAGTACTATAGCTACTGCAAGAGGGAGTACTCAGGAGTTTTGAGCTAGGGAAAGTCACGCTTTCCACATCTTGACAGAGCAGAAGGAAAAGTTATAACAGGTCACTCTCAAGCATGATGACTTGGCCGCACGCTACGAGGAAGTAGAACAAGCTATGACAGGGGCATGTAGCATGGTACTAGAGCTAGCCATCCCTGGGGACCTCCCACCAGCTACCAAGATTCAACACATGGTAGCCAACTTTTGCACGGCCCAAGTGGAGGCTGCAAGAGCCCAGGAGGAACTAACGTTACAAGTTGTAGAGCTCCATCTCAAGGCTCGACTACCCACACCTTCGGCCGAATAGGAACGCTTCCATGATGAAATTCTAGATGGTGTGGAAACAATGAGGAGTGTTGTTCGCGAATGCTCGGGACTACTAGGTCAGTCTCTTGGGGTACTCACATCCCTCTAGGAGGACCCAACCATACGGAAAGTGGAAATCGAGGCGTGCAAGTTACAACAAGCCTATGAAACCACTCGTGGGGCTGCACAGACAGTTGCTATCACACAGCGAGGCCTAGGCGCTCAAGGCCCGAGTTGACGTGGTGCAACAACAGGAGGCAGTACTCAAAGAATGTATCCAGCCCTAGCTTGATGAAGCGTTTAACGTATCTACAACTATTAAAGGCAAGGTAACACATATGCAGGCCGTGTGTGAGACCGAGCAAGCAATTGCAAGTGATAGGGATGCATCAGAAGCTCACTTGGAAAAGGTACAGAGGCTCGTAGCTAAATTTGTTGTAGGAACAGGGGATATGCAGAAGTTGCTGACTGACCTCTGTGCAAGGATTCCCACACCAGCTGAGTGACTTGGGATGAGTCACGATGATTGTGTTGGGGGACTGTTGGGTAGCAGAAGCCCCGCGTAATGGTCATGGGGCACAAAGCCCGAAATTTTGGGTAAAGATAGGGTAAAGACTTCATGGGATGGGCAGAAGCGCGAGTGATAATATGTTGAGTTAAAGGGTAGTTCGCCCAAAAATAATGTAAAGAAATGTAAATGAGTCAGCCCGCCCATGGATCGCGGTCCATGGAAATGTATAAATAGAGTGAGGCTCTATGGGTAGCTTAGTTTTTGGTATGTAATCTTGGATCTGATATGTAATGGGTTTTTGGAGAAGGACAGTTTTGAAGTGTCTGTAAGTCTGAGTCAAGGGTTTGGGTAATGGATAGAGTCTCTGCAGCTGTGTGTGTAGAGGCCTAGAAAGTGTCTACAGCTGTGTGCGTGTACCCCTGAAACTCAGTACGTAGGGTGAATCTGGATGTATTGGTGATAGAGTTGAAATAAAGATAAGTTGCTTCTGTAATTCCGTGTTAAATCTAAATTATCATGGATCTGGCTTTTTGTATGGTTAAAATAACTGTTTGATCTATGCGCATA
Organism: Pinus tabuliformis; assembly: GCA_031772625.1. Lineage (NCBI taxonomy): Eukaryota > Viridiplantae > Streptophyta > Pinopsida > Pinales > Pinaceae > Pinus > Pinus tabuliformis. Next base: position 264,747,027 of record CM062811.1, read on the forward strand.
TGCTTATGTTATGAATGTATGTGAATCTAAGTTTATTCTAAGTGTGCAAACTGGTTAAATTTGATAAATGTTTGCTTAAAGGCCCTGGTAAGTGGATCTCATTTATAATACCTCAACAAGTAATTAATATAACGAATTAACCCGGATCCGGATCTACACGGAAATAGAGTAGCGTGAGGCTATGGCACAGTGTGCGAACCCCTCGAAACCATATCTAGACATCCCAAGGGTGTATATACCTGGTTCCAACACCCTCCCCTGCTACCTCGGGTGAGACCTCAATCCGTGCTCCATTGGCTATTGCCTTAAGGGCTAGTAGCTATGGGATTTGTTTGGCTAAGTAATTCTTCCAAACCTGGGTCAGGCCCATATAAGCCAACAATGAGGTAGTGTATGGTACTTATACTATGGTGCTTCATTTCATATGACATTAAATAAGGAGTTCTTCACCAGCTTAGAGGAGAAGGACCTACAATTATACATAGAGCTTGGAGATTATGGAAGGTATAGTACCAAATGGATTAGCACTGTTTTTACAGATCCATTTGGGTACATCAAATCCCAACAATTAGATCAGTGTTTTAGGGTTCATCAAACCCTAAATTTAGTTGCTTCATGCCCTAAACAAGTCAACCCTTTGAATGCCTCCTTCCCAAACAGTTTCATGACTTGAAGACATCCAGAAATTGCCTCTAGAGGGACCAGCATAGGTAAGCCCTTATGAAGGTGCGCTGTAGAGTAGTTAAGTCCACTTCCATGGTGCTCTGTAGAACACTTAGGCTTCCTTTCACTCGCGCTGGGTGAGAATGAGCGAAATTCACATAGGGTTTGGGGAATATTCTTATCTTTTGGAGTCATCTAGAAGTTTCCCTGTCTTATCAAATCCTATGAGCTCGAAAATGGATGAGGAATGAGTTAAGGAGCATACTATCCTCTCATCCCTTCCTCCATGGAACTAATTCTAAGTATGGAAGGCCATTCAATGTCACCATTAATGACAAAACCTCCTTCATCTTCCTATAAATTGACCACTCATCTAAGTGATCAGGGGCTGGATTATGTTGAATTGTAACGAGATAATGTTGCTATGAGACTTGACTTTGGAGCAAATGATGTGATGCCACAAGCTTTTCTTGCTTTTGATGTGATGTGGATGGGATCCAAGCTGAAGGAATGAATTTGAATCAGACACTGATGGTTTTAATTCCTTATTCTATCTAATAAAGTGTTTGAACCTTTTTCCATATGTTGTGTTCTTTGCTAATGCTTATATGTATGATTTGCTTCTGATTCCTTTCATTTATATTCAATGGATCGTACACTTTGATCATTTTTTTGTCTTCTGTTGTGTTTACAGGGTACTTCTCAAGCGGATTAAGTATGGGAAGGAGCAACAGAATCGATGCAAGGGAGACAAGAGGAAAGCAGAACCACATGTAGGCCTTCTATCTTCTCATCTTATCTATTGTTTATAGGAAAAGTCTAAAACACTTTAAACAGTTGTTTTAGGCATAGCTACTTGTCTAGTGAATTAGTGTTTATCTGTAGATGCTAAATTCTCCAAAACAACTATCACCTTTAAGAGGGAGTCAGGATTCCATCTTCACGTACAAAATGTAATTTATGTGCCTAGTGTGAAGAAAAATATTTTTTCTATAGCTTTACTGGAAGATAGAGGATATGATGTGGTGTTCAATAGAAGGAAGGTTTATCTGAAACATGTTGCTTCTAGATAGGTTGAACAAATTGGTGTTTGGGTTAAAAATATGTACAAGCTATAGGTGGTTGCATTTGCTGCATTGAGTAGCAAGGCAGAACATGTTCAAGCCTAAGATGTTCAAGATATCTAAAATAGGTGCATGGGACACCTACACCATGGATCATTGAAAATAATGCAGTAGATCACCAATGGACTTCCAACATGCGCCCTTGATCAACATGATGTTTCCAAGGGATGAACTCTTGGAAAATATGTTAAATCCTTCTTCCATCTCTGAGATAACAGAGTTGGAGCTATCTTTGAGGGAGTTCACTTAGATGTATGTGGACCATTTTCCATGGTCTCAACTGCAAAGAAAAATTATTATGTGATATTCATAGATGATTTTTCCCGCAAGTGTTGGATCTATTTCATGAAGAAGAAAGATGAGGTTTATTCAAAGTTTGTTGAATTTAAAGCCTTAGTTAAAAATGAGACTGGAAATAAAATTAAATCCCTGAGAAGTGATAATGGAGGATATTATGTGTCTAATTCCTTCAAAGAATTATGTGTCAAGGAGGGTAATATAAGGGATTTGATTACACCCCACAACCCATAACAATATGGGATTGCAGAGAGGAAAAATAGAAGTATTATAGGAGTTTCTAGAGAAATGTTGCATGAAAAGGGATTGCGAATATCCCTTTGGGAAAAATATTGCAATACAATTGTTTACTTGCAGAACAAGAGACCTCACAAAATTCTTGGAATGATTACACTTGAAAAGGATTTAACTAGAAGGAAGCCAAATGTCTATCACTTTCACATTTTTGGATCCATAGTCTATTGCCATGTCTTTAAATATAGTACGAAAAAGTTGGATCCCACTAGAGAGAGGTGGATATTTGTAGGCTATTCTGAGACACCTCATATTTACCAGGTGTTCATGCCCTCAATCAAGATGGCTTCTATGAGGAGGGATGTGATATTTGATGAGGAGAAAGCCATGAGAAGTTCTCGAAAGTGAGAGATGAGCATACCGCCAAAGGAGGAGCCTCAATCAGATCCATAAAGTTAGATATTTCTCAAAGGCAAGAGGACATTCCAAGATGATGATGTGGAGCAACAAAGAGAAAACCGAGTGGAGGCACCCACTCACACTGAGTCTTCCAAAGAAGGGAGGAATAGGACCAAGATGGTTGACAGATTGGTATAGGAAGCTCAAGAGTAGGTTGGAGCTCCTATTTCCTCTCGTAGACAGAGGATATCACTAGATAGATACACCAGATATATGGCACCCATGTCAAAGTTGATTGATTCTTACACATCTTCTTTTGAGGATGAAATTTCCTAGTAGGTGTGGGTAGATTCCATGGTGGAGGAGTATGACTCCATCATAAAGAATGATGCTTGGGAGCTTGTGCCTAGACCTAAAGGAAAATATGTTATTGGTTCCAGGTGGTTGTAAAAGGTGAAACATGTAGCTGATGGGAGTGTTGAGAAGTACAAGGCCAAATTATTGGCCAAAATATTCTCACAGGTGGAAGGGATTGATTATGAGGAGACATTTCTCCCTATGGAAAGACAATCATCTATTAGGAGCATACTTGCATTGGAAGGATAGTTTGGATGGAGAATCAACCAAATGGATGTTAAGGCTACCTTCCTCAATGGAGTAGTTGAGGAATATATCTACATTGAGAAACCTAAGGGGTTTAAGACATTTAGTAGGGAGACACGTGTGTAGGCTCAAGAAAGACCTCCATGGTCTCAAGCAGGCACCTCATTCTTGGTACACTCACATATATTATTATCTCAGTTGATTTGGCTTCACTAAGAGTGAAGTAGATGCCAATCTCTACGACATTATGGTAGATGGTAGTCTACTCATATTATTTCTCTATGTGGATGATTTGATTATGACAAGAGATGATAGTTTGATCTAGTATTGCAAGGAGGGCCTTGAAAGAGTGTTCAAGATGAAGGATATGGGTTTGATGCACTACCTGCTTGGATTTGAGGTGTGGTAAGGATGTGGAGAGATATTTTTTGGACATGGGAAGTACAACTCTAAAATCCTTCATAGATTCCATATGCAGGATTGTAAAACCATGGATACTCCTCTAGGTACTAACTGGAGGAAAGAGGATGATTCTAGAGGAGAGGAATTAGATGGCACTATCTGCAGATATCTCATGGGATCCTTGATGTATTTGGTGAAAACAAGGCCCAATATTTGTTTGCAGTTAATCAACTTAGTCAGTTTATGGTGGTGCCTTCCAAACTTCACTAGAAAGAAGAAAAACATGTTCTTAAATACCTGTGAGGCATAAAAACTTTGGTTTAAGGTATAGGAAAAATACATAGTGAAGCTCCAAGGATTAAAAGATGCATATTTGGAAGGGAGACCCTCATATAGGAAGAGAACATTGGGAGCAATATTTAGTGTTGGGTCATCAACAATTTCTGGGTACATGAGGAAACATAGATTTGTAGCACTCACCTCAACAGAGGCCAAGTATATGGCTACTAGTAAAGCAACATGTGAGGATATTTGGATGGCAAAGATCCTAGTTGGTCTCTTCAATTATGGAATGGAGCCTACATTGATCCAATGTGACAATAAGAGTTGTATAAAACTCTTTAAAAATCCATTGTTTCATGATAGGTCCAAGCATATATACATCAGGTACAATAACCTAAGCGATTGTGTGTAGAGGAGGATTTTTATGTTATAGTAAATTCCTATAGAGGAGTAGGATGCAAACATCTTGACAAAGGCTTTGTCAAGAGGCAAGTTTGAGTTCCACTAGAGAAAGATTGTGGTTATTCGGAACCATTTTCTTGCTAAGATTGTAGCAAGAAAATTCTTCATTTGACTTGTGCCTTAGTCAAATGGAGAAATTCAAATTTCCACTTTAGTAGGATGCGTTGGCAAGAAATTAGGAGTGACATGGCCAAGTCAGTAAGTTAAGTAAGTCAATTCGAGATTGTGGGAAATAAGTATATTTTTGCATGAGTTGATTGCTAAGATCTAGATAATATATATTGGAGTTATATTTGGTGAAACTTGGTTATCTAAGCTCTAGTCTAGAATATAGTCAGTATGCGTTTAGTTAAGTAGTTGTAACTATTGTTAACTCACTGATCTCTCATTTAACTAATCAATTTACTAAAAATATCCCTATTCATGCATGCAATTCAAATTGCCTATTGGAGTGGAGGAGAAAATGCATAATGTAATCGTCATTATATACTAGTTAGTGTACAAAATTTGCATTGAGCATGTGAGATATTTCTCTTGGGATTTGTGCAAGGAAATAGGAGGAAGCAAGGGGCCTATTTTGTCTAAGTATTGGGAAGAGAAGACTGAGGAGGAGGAGATCAATATTGCAGTGCATGTTGAGATTCAAGGATTAAAGCTTTCATTGTAATAGATCATTATTCTCATTTGATTTTATACAAACAAAGTGTTATTTGTTGATTTTATACTACCAACATATAAGGGATCTCCCCCATATAAGGTCCCAATTAGACCTCACATTGTTTGGTGTAGGAGTCCCATCCAGAATACGACTTGACAACCATTTTACTTAAAGATATGCCTTGGATTTAGATATCATAACAATATAGAAGCACAAATGTCCTTTTGAATGAGCAAGCGAATGTTCCTTATGAGTGTTAAATTGCATGTGTATCAATATTCTCTTCCTATGAGGGGAAATAATGAGCCTCTAAGAGACAATTAATAATAGTACCCTAATGGAGACACATGTAAATAATAAAGACTCATCTAACATCAAGTGAAATAGTTCACATAGATGCGATGATCATTATACACATTACATCACATTTCCAATAAGTAAGCACTGAAGTCGCCGAAATAGTTCAATTACTATAGTACATGTGAAAGAAAACATGAACCATAAACATTCATAGAATAGTCTTAGAAACATTCACAATTTATGTGTGAAAATGTGTTGGTCTAGAAGGCTTCAATATTAAGAAAAAGTCCCAAGATACATAAATACAATGAACATCACTACTTCTAATAGTGGAGCATTAGAGCCACTACTTGCTCCCCAAAAGTACCAACTCTATCTCTCTAATGACTTGTGGGAGAGGTCAAGGTTAAAATTCCTTTACATAAGAAATGATGATCATTTTATAACTTGAGGCATGACCTTTCACATCCTCGTGAATATCGACTTTCCAACTTCTAGTGACCTTTGGACTTCTACAACCTTTGGAATACCAACTGAATTTTGGAATTACATATGACTTTTGGCATTACATGTTTTTTGGACCTTCGTGACTCTTTAGTTCATACATGACTCTTGGACTTCTACTTATTTGTCTTTACAATGATTACAAATTACATGACGACTTCCACATCATCATATGGTGAAGACATGACATGTCACTATCTTTGATGATTGGGACTAATAGTGACTAATGATGTGGACTTTCTTCTATGGTGAGATGATTGCCACTCTTGTCTTCATTCTTAATACAACGTATGATCATCGATGCCTTCACCCTACAAAGGGTATTTGATATTAGAGTCTTTAAGATGCTTTGATCATCAAGCTTCCATTGTGATATTTGTTCTTTGATGCTTCCTTTATGTGTATTTTTTTCTTGATCTTCCTCATGTGTTCTTGCCATGCTATTTTTGGAACACATGTATCTGCAATCACTCATGATAAGCAACCACACGCATAAAAATATCCTATTCTAGCATGTTTTATGCAGTTGTTTTGTTCATTCCTTTTCAGTGCACTTAAAAGGGACAAGAAAAGCTTCTGGGCACATTGGCACAGTTCGAAGGGTTGAGAGGTAAGGCTTCAAGGCTTGAACATGCACTCATGCACTTAAGCAAGAAATAAAATCAAGGTAGGGCACATGATGCAATTCCGAAGGACAAAGGAGGAGGCTTCAAGCTTCCCAAGTGCGTTTTGTCCTCAAGGGAGAAAAGGAGGGCATGTGGCACACTCCTGAAGGCTAAAGGAGGAATACTTCATGCCTTTGGGATGCGCTCATGCACTCAAGAGGCCTAGGAGGGCACATGGAACAAGTTTGAAGGTTGAAGGCTGATGTTTCGTGACTTTGGAGTGTGCTCAAAGGGTTCAGAAGGGAACATGGTGCATTATGGAAGCCTGAAGGTTTGAGATTAAGGCCTTCAAGATGCGCTTATATGCTCAAGTAGGGTACATTTCTTCGAGTTGAAGGAGTGCACCCTAAGGAAGACTTGGTCTCTTATAGAGAACATTTCTTAACAAGGAAGGGGATAAGGCTTATGGAGTGTGATTTTTGCTCTTAAAGGGTGCATGACACAATTACGAACAATACATGCTTCCCTATAAGGGATTCAAAGTGTGTTCATGCACTCTTGGCCTTAATGGGTTCACTTTCAAACCAAAATCTTCTTAAGTCTAGGAGATAGGTCAAGGGGTGATCATGATGAGTTTTAGACAAAAACCATGTGTGACACATGCCAACTCATCAAGAAGAATTATACAAGCTCAAAAATGATAAATGAAAATAAAAATGCCACTTCTCATACATTCCCCATGTACAACAAATGAAGTGTGTGTGATTGTGATCGAACAATGTCATTTTACAACAACACGAATATTATGACCATGAAATGCACTTAAAGATTGTCTAATCAATGCAACAAAACTTGAGAGAATTCAAAAAACTTGAAACACATAGAATAACATGATGTGACACCTAATGATCAAGGTGACACTAGATACAATGGTGATAATACGCTCCTAAAATTTAAATGTAATGAAATTTTTGAGGGTTTTGTAGAAGAAAAAACACTTGACGACACACCAGGCAGACTTCAACTTCTCTATATGGGAATAATTTTCAGTTAAGGGTCAGACCTATAAGAAGTATTAATTTCCTCAATTTCCCCCTTTCGAATCAGCTATCTACATAACATCTCACTTTTATCTACTTGGTTGGGCATACACAAAATATACGACATACCACAATTGCTTCAATCCATGAAAGGATAATGTGCATGGTGAGTTTATGATGTTCAGAGTATGATTTTTCATCTATGGTGTAGCTCTACTACCAGTAGTCCTAGATTGTACCCCATTAGAGTCACTTCAGGAGAAAAAATGTTTCGTCTCTACTAACGAGCCTGGATAGTACCCCTGCGAAGTCACTTGATTCACCTCCTTGCGAAGGAATCCTTTCTCCTCTTTCAACCTTTATTTTTTTAGTTAATAGGATTGTGCATAAACACTTATTATTTTTAGTGGGCAGAAGAGGGATCCTAAATTATTGAGAGCTTTCCCCTTCAAAGAAGTATTTTTAGACCTCTGATATTGGTTTTCTCACTTTAGATTTTCCCCTTATCCCTTTTCTACTAGATTGGAACGGAATTAACACACAAGTAGATTTACACCAAGTGGATTAGTTTAGATACTATCATAGGTTCATACCTAATGGGTTCCCTCAAGGTTTTCCTATTGTATGAACCATATTTTCTATCTAGAATTAGCTCAACCTATTGCATTTTCCCAAACAAAGAAGGAGAACAACAAAAAACCAAGTGTTGTGGCTGTCAAACTTCCCTTTTATTACACCAAAAAATCCCTTTTCAGCCATGTTTTTTCATAGATGGTCTTATTTTTGTATAGTGACCAATAAATATGACATTAATAACATAACATACATATGAATGAAACATACAAAAAGAAATGACACAAAACAAATTGTACATGAAGTGTAACTTGTAGTTGCTACTAGAAGTAATGTTTCAAATCTCAGCCATTTACCGAAAGGGGTTCAATCCTCTCATCTAAGGATTTCAACTTGAAGGTGTTATGGTCAAGATTTTCTTTTATGGTGAATGGTACAATCCATAGAGGTTGGAACTTCGTGTGTTTACCTTTGTCTTTGTGCTAGTTACCCACATCAAAGCTCTTTTCCCTTGCAGACTTCTTATCAAACCAACGCTTCACACAACTTTCATGAAAATTAAAGATTTATGTGGATTTGAGCATTTCTTATTTGATTTTGAGTAAAGTGTTCATCCTACTTTGAATCAGAAGATAAGGTCTACCTTCTGACTCCTAGGATAGTTGCAAGGTTAGGAGATACATGTTTGGGGGCAAGATATCTTCTTTACCATAAACCAGAATGTACGACGAAGTTTTGAGGGAAGACTTAGAAGTTACATGGTCAACCCATAATGCATAGCCAAACTAGTATTCCAATTCTTCTGCTCAAATAAAATGGTTTTCTTGATTATGCAGATAACGTTTTTATTTGTCGATTCAACCAAACCATTTCCCTGCAAGTAATAATTAGATGCATGTTTTAAAACAATCCCTTTTTCTAATTGTTAGGGTCTTATAATAATAGGATTCATAATTTTGAATTGGCTATGATTAGTCTTGTAATATTGTACGTACTTTTTCTTTCTGCAAAATGTTTTCCCATATTAAAAATGAAAAATGTAAAGAGGGTAAGTCCTAAAATAAAAATCAAAGGACTAAAATAAAAGGATCAAAAAAGAAAATAAAATATGAACCCCACCAAAAAGAGATAAAAAATAGATTCTGAAAGTGATGAAAATTCAAATGTCACTACTTTTACTTTGTTTTGAAAAAATAAGATTGTGTGCAGCTTGTCAAAAATGCCACAATCCATGATGGTCAAATAGTTTAATCTTGATTCGTTCATGCTTTAAATTCCGTGTTTATAGTTAGAGAATGAAGATTCAGCCAAACGGTTTAACCTTGGTGGATCAGTAGTTAGGTAGAGAATAATAAGGAACTCATCAGTTTAATCTAAGCCCTTGAAAGTTATAAGGTTAGAATTAGATAGTTTTCTTATCAAAGAAAAATAAATCAAGGGTCAGCAAGCTCAAATGCACCCAATAAATGAAGAGAAAATGCTAGGATAAATAAAGGGTAGGTACAAGAGGTTTTGAAGTGCACAAGGTTGCAAGCTCAAATGCACCTTCATTATGCTTAATCCTATGTTTCATGTGCAAGAGGAGCTGGCAAAGGAAAGAGGACATTCACAAAAGTTTTGTAGTACTTTGGGTATTTACTCTAAACAAGTTCTATATGATTTTAGGCCTAAATACTAAAGTTCATTCATTAATTGCCCCTCATTTCACTCAAACCCTTACATATCTAAGTTTTCCTCCATTACCCCTTCATTACTCTTCATTCACTAATTTCTCCTTCTTGATTCCAAAGGACCCTTCCCTTTCACTTCCTCTCATTTTAACACATTCCCATTGTAAAAAATAACCCTTTTACCCTTTATTTCATACCTTTCCCTAGACATTACCCTTTAAAAATCATTCCCCCCTTATTAATTTCCCTTTTTCCCTTAAAAACCCACTAAACCCCCTTATCCTAAGTTTGAATAATGTATCAGGCCCCATCCAAAAAACCCTCCCCGATACCCTTTTTAACTTAACCCTTACATTATTCTAACCTATAATCCTATTTTATATATTTAACCGCCGCATTATTTAAACCCAACCCCACTTTCAACTCACCCCTCGCAACTATGTTGTGCGATAGCCCTCTGATCAAACACTCCTAGATTTGATGACCCATATCCATATTGCGCGCTCTCACCGTCCAACAGTTAAAATCTCAAAATCATGTGAGATTCACTATTTTTCTCGTGTGCTCTTTTGCTACATGGCATCCCCACATTATATCACATGCTCTCAGAAAATACCGCCCATCACTCACAAGTGGTAAGATATGCCATAAAATCGCCTCCCCGTGTAAATGGAAACCACCCACTATTCACACTTTAACTTCGCGCCCAAAGGTTAACCATTGTCGGTTAAAAACAAAAAAAGCCCCCTTTTTCAGTATTTTTACTGTTATTTCCTTGCGAACACCTTTGCAGACAAATTATGAACCCTAAAGCTCTGCTCAACCATTTAATCTCACCTGCAACCATAAGACATGGCAGACTTCAAATTTCAAGAAAAAAGACCATTCAACCTTCAGAAAGCTCCGTTGCTACCACAAAACTTGTCTGCACACTTAATCATCGTTTTTCCAGGTATTTCTTGAAAGAACCAGAATGGCCCTCTATTTAAACTCTGCATAGTAATTATAAAAAATAATTATTAAAATTAATTAAAAAACCTTCCTAAGCTAAAAGAACCCCGTTGTGCATCCAAAATCCATTTTTTGCACACTGTATTCACCCTTCCCACTGTTCCAAAACTCCTAACCCTACTCCTAAAGCCAGAGAAAGAGTAATTCAATAGAATAAACCAAATTATGGCTTCCCAGAGCATCCTAAATGAGAAACCCTTGCAAACCCGTCACCTGGATGTAGACCACCTCCTATTGGATGACAGAGATTTCCAAATTAAAGACACAACTTCCCCCAACCATCTATTGAAACTCCACTGCTGGAGTAAAGACAAATTCCTGAACCAAAATGATGACATCCATATGGGAGAATCAAATGCCAAATGCTTGTTTCCACATGTATACCAGTTCCCTAAGATCATCCATCTGTGCCAAAACCGTTATATCCCAAGCTAAAGAGCCATAGTCTCTCCTAACCAACATATTTTGTTTACAATCACTACAGAGTTAATAAACCAAATATTGCAGATCTAGCCAAACCCAAATGAAACCCCATTTTCCATTGATTACCTACTTGAACTCTATTTGAAGCTGGACCTTCCAAAGAAGACTCACATCTTTCAAACTTTCATCCTAGAAGAGTCTCATGCCCCTACAGATAGTCCCCCATACTATGCTACCATTTTCTCTGAGAGGGTTAGACAAATTGTGACCATGCTTTCTTGTATTCTAGGATACACCACAAATGAGCATGTAGATGAGCCTATTCTTGCTTTCCTCTCTATTTTTTACCCAGGCAAGCCTCTAGCTACAATTTTCAATTTTTCCTAGTACTTGGCAGACAGGATCCATGATCAATTGTTCAAACTGCCAAATGAAAGACTATTCAAATACTCTTTTGTATTGTTCCACATGTTCCTATATTTGGAGTCAGATAAATTTCCAGTCAACATCCAAAATATGGACGCTAAGGTCCATCCTAGATAAGTAATCTTTTGGACACCCTTAATCCAAAAGTATTCCACTGTTTTTAGTTACAAAGAGTTCATTGATTCCTTTGTGCATCCAATTGTAAATAAGCTAACTAGTAGCAATCAATCCATGATCGATGATGAGATAAAAAGAGTTTTGTAGTTGTCTAAGAACATTATAATAGGAGACTGGTATCTATACGAGGATCACACTGAATTAGAATATATGGATGCCAACTCACTTCCTATAAGCTGCCCAAATATCTTCCCATGAGGATATTTGCATTAGAATATATCAGGCAGATTATAAACTCAGTTGATGCGAATTTCTTATCATCTAGGAAGAAAACATAGTTCAAGATAAAAAAACTAGCCTGGTCCTTTTATCTGTAATAATAGGGAGGCTAGAGAAGAAGTAAAGAATTGTTTACAGGAAATGGAGTTCAGAAAACAGTTTTAAATGGAAATATGACCCTTTGGGAGTCATAAAAAAACTAAGGATCAAATTCAAATTAAGCCCTTTTATGCATGAGTCCAAGGTAGACATTGAAAAATATGCCAATTAGTCAGAATGGTTGGAAAATGCCTTGATAGACATGGAGAAATAGATGGATACTAGTTCCATTCTGCATACTCCAGCCCTGCAGGACAAAAGTACAAATAGGACCAAGGAAGAAGGTTCTTGTTCAAGAATAGATACAACACATGATAGATTTGAAATCATGTACAGGAAGAAGCCCAAGCTAAATCTTGTCAATGGGCAAGAAGAGAAAGCAGAGATAGTTGGGACAGTTGAGACATTTCAAATCATTAATAAAGAAATAGTGGTTAGACAAAATAAAACTCCATTAGTTTAAGAGGAAACTCATCAACCTTCCACCTATAATACCCAAAGCATTCAAAAACATCTTAGCATAGAGGTTTCTTCATCAACCAAACCAGTATATAAGGAAAAGGACATAAAGCAGAAGAATAAAGAGATAAAATTAAGGAATGAGGCATTAAAAGTTGAAACATATGCCCAGTATTTCAAATAGACTCCTAGCAATCAGAATAGGTTGATGTTAGCTTTTGACATTAAAACTGGTAAAATGAAAATGACCTTTTTGCAGCCTACAGTCCAATAGCCTAGATCATCAGCAGACTACAGGAAAACAAAATTTAAAGTTTTGGCCAGGGATGTTCACCCTATTCATAAAATTGAATTTCATAAGCAGGCAAGAGATATGATCTACTCAATGATGACCAACAAGGCCATGAGTGTTCAGAAACTTCAAAATTCTCTAGACAATATCACATCACAGTTTAAACTAGAGAAAGCATCATCACAGACAAAGGATAACATAATCAAGTCACTAGAAGACTTGGTTATTGAGATTGGATATAATCCAAATGACATCAAGGCTACAAAAAAGCTCATAAAGAAGAAAAATGAAGACATTGTTACACTGAAAAAACAATTGAAGTTCCCTCCTTCTGAACATCCACATACCAAGGAGGTTCTAGAGAGCCAAATCCAGAAAGATGAAATGATGGACCTCATTCTCCAGCTAAATGCTCAATTAAAAGAAATGGAGAATGAATTGGACAATTTAATACAATTGAAACAAGCCAGCATTGAGACAGCAACTTCCATTGCTATTCCTACAACTACTACAACAACTCCTTCAACTTTGGCAGCTTCCTTGGCCCCAACAGCTGCACTATCTACAACACTTCCAGCTGCAACAACAACTACATCAACAACAGGTTCAACAACAGCAGTAGCTCATCCTAGTGATGAAGCAGCTAAACTGGTCAAAGCCATGGCAGATATGTCCATCCAGACCACTGAAATAAATAGACTAAAGGAACAAATCAAAAGTCTAGAGGATGACAAGAAATTGGCTCAAATTATGCATAAGAGTGAAGTCCAGAAGATGAACAGGTTGAATGAAAATATTGGGAAGCTAGAAAAAGAATTAACATTGAAAGAGCCACTAGCCCAAGAAAAACAACTTTTATAGGCCAATATCATTGACTCAGTCAATGATATTTGGCCATCTATACAAGTGATATTTGAACAAAATGATTTAGTTAAAGAGGTTGGTGAAGAAATTCAAAGGGTTAAGGCCAAACTTGGAAACATGCCAGAAGAAGCCTCTAGAATAGTTTAGTTCCTTAACTCAAAGAATAAATATGAATTGTAGGAGCTTGGATTAGTTGACAGAATTGGCACTATGTTTGAGGTGAAGAAGTTAATCACCAAGAAGAACCTGATGATGCAGCTTGAGGACAAATGCCAAATAATGGAGCTAGCTATAGGCAGGTTCATGGTTGAATTTGATGCTTTGAGGTAGAAAGGTCTACCTAATCCACTGGTAATTAATGATAGGTTAATGCCACATGAAGACTATGACAAGAGAATCAGAGAAGTGGCAAAAAAACAAGCAAGTAGTTCCTACATGAAAGGGATGCCTACAGGAAAAGTCCTTTACTAGGATTTTGAGAACCTCTTTTACCTCCAACATGAGGTAAAAAATATTTTTGTAAAAAATCTCACCTTTGCAAAATATATAGAAGTTGATGAAGTCTACAGAAGAATGGTAAATATTAAATTACTAGATACAGAGACTTGGGAAAAGTTAAATGATTTACTGTAAAAAATGCAAGGTAAAAAATGAATACAGAGCAGTGAAAGTAAAACAATGGATAAGCTAAGTCAAAGAGTATTAGATGAAAGAGTATTAGTCAAAAGGCAAAATAAAAGAACAACCAACATATAGCAACAATAAAGGAGAGAAAGCAGCAAAATATCAAAGTATAAAACAACAAAATCAATAAAAGAAGGGACAACTAGCCTTTTAGTTTCCTAGGTGTCTCTATCTTCTTGCATGAAGATATTTATTTTCCTTGAATAATTCCTCAAACAGTTTAGGATATTTTGTAACTATTTTTTGTATAAATACTTCATATTTCGAAGTATAGAGGATGGATTGCTGAACATTTCTATAGTTACATTGATCTAAAAACCTGAGGGTTTATTGTAAACATTTTCAAGTCAGCAGACTGGACTGAGTAATAAAGGCATTACATTACAAGATTCATGTGTTGGGCCTCTTCAGTGAAGTATGTTTCATTTGTTGAATTTTTATCTTCTTAATTTTTTCACATACATACATGTTTTTTTCAAATTTAAATGAAATAACAAGAATTTTACTTCAGAATTTGTTTATGTACACTCTCTCTTGAACAGTTATTCATTTTTATGTTTTCTTCTGATATCTAGAGTAGGGAATTCTTCATTGCTCCCTAGTTTCGATTGAACTCTTTCATTTCCTTCATTATCAGGTTTGAGGAATCCTTGACTACTCCTTGACCCTGATTGAAAAACCACTTCACCATCTAGCCTAAAAGATCTGAAATTACTTAGCTACCTGGCCCTATGAACACTATATTTAGAACTTGAATGAATACTATTTTTTTGACAATTTGGATTCCATGGCCCAATGGTAAAAATACACTTATCTATCCATCTGAATCAGTGATTTCCACCACCAAATAAAATAAAAAACCAACGAAGTGTAAATAACTAGCCTAAGATCAATTAATCCAACAAAGTTAAATCATTAAGAGAGAGCCCTCTCTGAGCATTAGGAAGGCTAGATCTTGATCTCAAAAGTAGGTTTTTGGTTACCTCTATTATTTCTTTCATGACAACCCTCGGAAGATTTTAGAGTGATAACATAGTGGCGACCATACTGCAGACGATTCCTCAGTTCAATAAACTTTAAAGGAAATCCTAAATCTCATCTTTGCACCTTAAGGCCATTTTAGGGTTGTGTTGATGCCTCGAAAATCGCTGCATCAACATCGGGGAAAACCACCCGGTCCGGACCTTAAAGAAGCTCCTTTTCCATTTGGTGTAGTGGCTCCGACTAGATATAATGGGATAAGTTTGCCAATGATTTATAAGTGGGATGGATAAGTGATCGATTTTTTAATATCTAATGGGAATGATAAATGATCTATTCTAAAATGAAATAATATAAAAGTAACTAATCTATCCTGGGAAGTCTCTCTTAGTGCAATTTTTGATGGTTCTTATTGACAAGTAGGCATATAGATGACTGTACTCATAAACAAAGATATTCATTCATATGATAATTACTTTGTTCAAGTAGTTGAACAAAGTAATAATTAAAACGTTATCACACTAATATTTATATATTATTGACACACATATATATGAAAGATAACAACTCTTAAACATTCAATAGTGA